>PUFA01000031.1:8465101-9090121 GCA_003508835.1 Eonycteris spelaea | reverse complement strand
ATGTATTTTTTAAATGGTTGTTTTTTTAGAACATTAAGAAACCTCAAAATATTTAAAAGTTGAAAAATATATATATTAAAACTCACATTATTTTAAATTTAAATATTTTAATTATACCAAAATACAAACTCATCGATTCGATAATATTTTCAAACTCTATTTCTTGTCTCTCAATGCCTTTGTTCATATTATTACTTCTACCTAGAATATTCTTGTTCAAATGTATACCAGGTCAATGGTTATACATTTTCCAGAAATAAGCTTTCCATGTACCACACTTCCGTACCCCCATTCTCAGGCAGAATTGACTACTCTTACTTTGTGCTTTTCACTGTAGCCTGCATGTACGTTATCAAAGTACCTGTAGCATTTCAAGTATATGTATTTTATTATTTGTCTTCCACTAAAATAGGGGTACCTATGCTAGTTACCTACCTATGCTCTTATTCATCATTCATTCACAGTGACTATTATAGTGGCTGGGACTCTGTAGGTATTTAATATTTGTTGAACTGAATTAATGAACAAACAAGGGTGAAAATGTATTAAGCATATTTTTTAAAAAGTAAGTAAAAAAGCCTTGTTGGAAAGTTAGAAGATACTTTAGATAAAGCCTAACATTTGTTTAAATAGCAAAATTACATAGTATTTTACTACAAAACATCCAAGTCATTCAATTTAATTGATTAATTAGGCATTTATTGAATTATACTTATTTGTGTGGTTGACTACCATTTTAGCAAGTCTATTCTCTTTATTCTCTGTTGATGGAAGGGACAATTTCAGACAGGGAGACAAAATAAAAGTCTATTGTAATAGTTTGTGTCTAATGTAATAGAGTATTATAAAAACATGGTGGAAGAAGACAAAGAAAGCAGAGCCTGATAGAAAAGTTATAAAGAAGTATCCCAGAGCATTAGATAACTAAAAAGTGGGGTATTCTGTGAATAATTTACATCCTAGTGTAATTTTGAAATTTTATATAGCTAAAGCTTCAGACATCATTCAGGGCCAAGGACATTTTATCCATTAAGCACTAAGGTGCCATGCCCAAAGTGCATGAGTTTTTTAAGGCCTATAAAAATGTTTCAGACATTACCCAATGAATGAATGAATGAATGAATGAATGAATGATCATTGACTCCAAATCAAGAAAATTTCAATATTAAAATTAGCAAATGTTTACTTAAATCTCTACAAAAATGTTTAAAACATAAAAAATATTTTATGGGATCCACAATATGCAAAGAAGATAGAAGCATTGAAATTAATGAGTGCTTAATTAAATGTTTTTAAATTGTGGCATTAGGTCTACTACCTGAAGACAACTCAACTCAGTTCTCTATATATTACATGGAATGTGGAATGTGAATGCATTTAAATATATATAATAAATGGTAGGTGACCTCCATAAGTAAGAGTTCATAGAGCCTGTGAACGATCAAATAATTCACATTTGTGTGCTCAATTATGGTTCACAGCATGCTGACCATTACCCTTACACCTCATAGGTAAGTTCTAATGGCTACAATTGCAGTGATTTCTAAGCATCTGAGCCTGAACCTAAATGAGAACTTAAATGAAAAACAAATTCCTTAGTTAATCTATTTTTTCAGTTAATATTGTGTTAATTTTTTAAAAACGTTTAGAAAACATTTAAATTAAAACTAACGCTATTCATGATATATAGTCAGATAGTAAATGCTTCTCAGCAATTGGTGTTATCAATATCATATGTTGAGCTGATTTTATCTACAAGTGTATATGCATTCTTTGTTTTTATCTCACTTAGAACTGGGAAGCTGGTTTTGGATGCAAGGGATAGTAAGTACACCGAGGTTGAACTTAGTCACTGAATATCAGAATGGTCTATAGGATCAATAACTAAGAACATTAGTTGGTTCTTTAAACTATCTTGCAGTGCAGCATCTATAAATTGCTACACTTGGGTCATTTTTAGAAGCCCATTCTAAGAATTCCATCTTCAGCTATGTAATGAACTAATTTACAAAGCACTGATCTTGTCCAAATATAGTTGATTTCTCAAAATGGCAGTGGCGTGCATAGGTGGAACGGTACATGTGAGCAGTGGTGTATCACTAGTGAAGGCCTGGGTCCTAACCTGCAGTACCTTAACAGGTGTGATTTTTACACTAGCGAATGCCAAAGGTAACCTGCATTATAATTCTATTTCTGTGGACCCATGTCTGCAGTAACTAAAGGCACATCTGAAAATGACTACTAGACACCATTTTCCAGATGAGTAAATTGCTGTTCAGTAACTGTACCTGATAGACTAGAGAAATCGAAGTTTAATTCACAAGAGGGAGAAAATGGACTTTGCTGTTATTCCTGCCTTAGGGAGGATTCAAGGGGGTTCGACTCTAGAAAGAACAGAATTTGGAATCCGAACATTTAATTCTGGTTTTCTCTGCTGAGTCAATTGAACTGAGTTATTCCTAGACATTAAATTACTGCAAATATTCATTCGCTTGGTTTATTTTGTGCTATCCCTACAAGCTAACATTTCCCTAAATTCCCACCAATGGCTGTTTGACAAAGGCTATGCATATCCACAAATCCCTGAATTCTGCTATGCATTTCCTTTGTTCCCTTCCCTCTTACAGATTAAAGGATCAGGGCCCAGTGATTTCCCAAGGGTCACATGGTCCTTGGGTGCTAAAGTTTTCCCTACATGTTACATTTTGTATCTGATCAAAGGATTTTTTTCCACCTAGGTCTGTCTCAATATACCCTTGGCTATTTCTTCTATTTCTTAATTCAAATTCTAAAAAGGCCAAACAGAACTGTTAATGTTCACATTCAACAAAAACATCTGTTATAGGCAGTTACTGACTGACTAGTAATATTCATCTTCTCTGCCAGATCTAAATTGGACCTGAGAGAATTTCCACATTTGCTGGTAAACTATTAAGTGTTCCATATTGGAGCATTTTCCAGAGAGAAAAAATAGCTCACATATCTCTTCTTAACGCCTATGAAGAAAATTGCCCCCAAATGGTAAACTGTGACTTTTTGTGGAAGAAAGAGGATTTCACAAAAAACTGGAATCTCTCTTACTTTGGCTAAGAAGCTAACTCCTTTTCCCACAGCTAAATCTAGCAACTATGTACACCTGTACCCACACCTGTATCCTCATCCCCTCATTGTAGTGGGTGAACCAAATGAATTGATATGTCTGGTCAGCCTCTTCACCTGTGCACCCATTCTTTTCCTCCTGCTTGCAAACCCTGCTTCTGCTCCTATTCCTTTTCTCTTGCATTATCAAATTTTTCCTCCCTTCTAAAGCCTTCACATTAGCATGTATAGATGATATAATATCTCTCATTAAAACAAAAACAAAAAGAAAACCTTTTCCTTGATTTCATATCCCCTCTAGCCAGGTCCCATTTTTCTGCTACCTTCTTTTTGTGAAATTTCTCAAAAGGGTTGCCTAGGCTTCTTGTTTTCATTTCTTCACCTTTTATCTCTCCTCAGCTCACACTAGTCAGCTTGCCATCACAACAACTCCACCGAAACCTGTGTGGTGGTCACCAGTGATAGAGTGGCCATATGTTCTTGTTTTCTCAGGGTGATCCTAGTTTACACCTATTATCTTGGCATAATTATTAATAGCTTCCATTTTACTTTTTAAATAACCAGTATAAATCACCATACCGATGACCTTCACCTTGCAAATTTTACTGGTTACTTCTCTGTACTATTTTTCTCAACATTCTGGCTGTCTTCTCATTGACCTCTAAACGCTGGCACACTGCAGTCTTTTAAATTACCTTTCTCTTCTTTAATCCTCTCCTCTTCAGTCTGCTTCTTTCTTCTCCTCTCTTCTCTATCCATATTCTCTCCATAAGTCAACGTCCAGTCCCCTGGCTTTGAATACTATCTATCTTCTGATAGTTCACAAATTCATACCTCTATCTCTGATAGTTTCATATCTGACCCTAAATCTTCCCTGAACTCTGAATTCACCTTTATTGCCTATTTGGTAGATGCATTGTATGTCTAATGGGTATCTCAAATTTAACAGATCCAAACTTTCAATTCCCTTCTATACTTTACCTATTTTCCCTAAAGGCTCCCATTCTTAGTAAATCACATCACCTTTATTTCAGTTGCTGGAGTAAAAAACTATGCTCCATCCTCTTATTATGCTCTTTTCATCACAACCCATAGCCAAGTTTTATTGACTATTTCAAAACCGATCATCATTCTGACTACTCTCCATCTCTTCCACCATACCCACTGTCCAAGTCACCTCTGTTCTCAGGACTGCCAATGGTCTGCCTGCTTCTATCCTTGCTCCTCCTCAGAGCAGCCAGAGTCATTCTTTTCAATTGCATATCAGGTTATGTTGCTCTTTTATCAAACCCAGAACAATGAGAATAAAATCCAGATGTCTGTCCATTACTTAAAAGGCCCTGGTTTCCTCCATATCTTTGAACTCATTTCTTAGCGTTCTCTCCCTTGCTTTCTCTGTCTACCACAAGGGTCTATGTGTTGTAGCACAAACCAAGTTTCTTCCTGCTTCAAGGCCTTTGACCTTGCCATTCTCTCCACCTGGGAAGCTCTTCCTCTGTTCTTCACTTCATTCAGGTCTCACCTCCCCAGCTCAACTAATGTAGCATCCCCATTATGCTCCATCCTTAACACTACTTTAATTTTCTTTCTAGCTCTTATCACTACTAAAAATTGTACTGCCTTTTGTGTATGTTTATTTTTTATTCCTTCATCATAAGTTCAGAAAATAAAAGGTCTTGTCTGTTTTGTTTATGCCTAAATCCATAGTGTCTAGTTTAGTGTCATCATATAGTAGATACCCAATAAATATTTGCGAAGGAATGAATGAATCAGTTTTCAATTGAATGAATTCAGAATTCTGAATACTCCTCATCTTATCAAGTGTCTGTTCCTATCTGTACTTGTTAAATATTGGTTCCATTATCTGCATTTTTTTTTAGATCTGCCTAGTCGAAGAATATTTCTATAGCTTGTAAACTCCCAAAGCAACAGTTAAAGAAGCTAATTAATCAGATTTAACCTCCATAGAGCTACATACCTGAGTGCCTAATTTTCTTGTGTCCCTTTTAGACCTGCAGACATATCCATGTTGAACTATAAAGATACTAGTGAACAAATGATCCTGTACTCTCTTTTTGCTAGTTTCTTACTCAGTGTCCACATACATTTGAATTTGGTTTCATATCAGACTTAAAACTTATCTTTAGGTGAGCATTGAGGTGTGAAAGGGAAAGTGAGAAATACATACATAATTCTCCAACTCCCAAGAGAATGAAAATATATTGAAACTGTCAAAAGAATAACAGAATAGTCAAAAGTATATAGTAAATCAGTTATTTATGTAAAATGTGAAAAAACAGACATTACTATCTTTTACCAGTAGACATATCTATGATAACTACATCTAAGCAATACGTATCTCCTCTTATATTTTTTTCATGTGAATCTGTCTCCCTCAAGGCTAGTGAACTTTAATTCTCCAGCATGTCTTGTTCTCTTAGTGGTTTACATCAGCATGTTCTCGTTCTGAAAGCCCAAGGCCCAGCAGTGGCTTTTTAGCTGGCATTTCAGTTGAAACAAATGAAGGAAGCCCTTTGTTGATTGTGTGGAGTAATCTGGGCACATACAGAGTTTTAATGTGCTTTATAATATTTTAAATATTACAAGCCAAGAGCCATCTAAATTGCAACATCAATAAGGTTAGTGATATGAAATGTTTTAAGTTAAAGACAGCAATTTAACTGAAGAAGTCGTGATTACCACAGTTCACCATGACCTGATGAAATGTCCTTCAAGACTGCCACCTCTTGCCCTGACCCTACACTCCCTAAAGGAAGTTCTCACTGTTAATTTGGCTTTCCAATTTTTCTGAAATCAGAAAGGAAGTATCTCCATGGGTTTTTCCCCAAGGTAAGTTAATAACTAGTCGCTTGATCTTAGCCTTTCAAATATCAATACCCTTAAATTGAGTGATTTTATTTCCTATGGAAGTCATAAGCAATACAGTTAAAAAAAAAAACCCCTTCATATTAGAATGTTTATGACAGCATTCTTTATAATGGTGAAAATTTGGAAGAGCAAGTGTTATATGTTCTAGAGAGATCTGGAAAAATACTTGATAATAAATTCTTACGTATGCTATCATTACAATCATTTTAAGATCTACATAATATAGAAAAATGCTCATAATATGAAAAACATTGAATACAAAACTCTTCTTAATATGACCATTGTGTATGTGATGTAAAATACAGTTAAAAGATGGTTTTTATTCTACTTTATATTTTTTCTCTTCTATCATATATTTTTTTGTAATTTCTAAACATTGCATGAGTATGTAATACTTTTTAAATCAGAAAACTATACATAAATTTACATCTATTTATGTGGTATTTCAGTCAAACATGATTTTTTTCTGATACACTGCATTTTTTCCACACATTTTCCGCCTTCAGAAAAGTAAGTTTACTTTGCAGAGGTCACTAAGATGTAAATTAGCTATACAGATAGATCATTAACGATGGAGTCCCTAAGAATATGCAATTTTAAAACATGATTTAAATAAACATATAAATGCCACAGTGCAGGAAATTGTAAGAATTGTTATCCTTAAGTGTGATCACAGCAATGAAATGATACAATTAAAATTCTTATTTAAAATCCAAATGCCCAGGTGCCTGTTACTTATCAGGTGCTTAAGGAGTTAATCCTCCTTCCCCCCCCACCCAAGTGAGTAACACAAATTATGACATATCTTTTCTTCCTACCCTCCCATTTCTGAAAATATCCAGAATTTGCTTTAAAAGCTATGCAAAAATGGCAAACCCCCATACAGATAAAAGATCAAGGGAGGGAATGAAAGATGAAGCAGCAGATGAGATAATAGACAAGATAATTACAGAGCTTTAAAAGCCTTAGATTTATTTTTAAGATGTAAGAGCTCTATTTAGAAAAGCCCATAGCTAACTTTATGTGAATCTTGAATGAATTGTTCTGAAACATGTGAATTGTAATGAAACGAAGGAAAGGAAAGTTTGCTTTGTTTTCTGTGCAGTGTCTATCCTGGCTGCCCCTGTCACTAAGGTAGCCCAGTGATGTCCTGTTTTTTCATACACAGAGTTAATGCCACTGACCTCAGGGCCAGGGGTTTTATAGGATGGACTATTTCTCTCTGATTTGCTGCCATAACCAATACAATAAAACTGCTGTCTTTTTGAAAGGATTAGGAAGCTCCTTTCTGCCCCTCTCTCACTACCGCCTAAAGAGAGGAAAAGTACCATAGCAGTTGTGAGGTAAAGAACAGACTAATGCTTTTATTTTCGAGCTGGCCTGTTCTGAGACGGGACTTGCTCTTCTCTCTGGCATCTTCCATTGGCCCGATGTAGCATTTTATCCATCGCTATGCTCTGGCCTACAGTGGGGGGTCCTGTGTATATGCTTTGCATAGGTTAGATGGGCAACCCATGATCCAAATGCAAGGCCTACCAAATATTAAAAGATGATCATTTGGTCTCTATCTGATTCCTTTGTCTAACATTTGAGGTGGTTCTAAGTTCAGAGAGAGAATAGGGTTTGACTGCTACTTACTTCAGAGAACCCCAGAAAGCTGTGTTTCCTTGAGTGGTCGTAAATTTACACTGGCCTGTCCACATTATTTCGGGATGGATCTCTCATATAAGTAACAATGTAAGTTTGGATTTTGCCAGTATTGTCCATCACATGAAAGGTTGAAATTTAGGCCACAGAACGTATTCCGATTGGCGATTCTGACTGGCAAAATTTACAGGTATGAACTATGTGAAAGTGGAGTGCTAGAAAACAAAATCTCACATTCTTGGGAAGAATGGATTATTGATGACTGTAGCATTAGAGGAAGCATTGTGGCTTTGGGATAAGGGAATGATTAGGAATTTATTTTGGACTATCATTTATAAGGACTTTTAATTTGGTTCAACTCAGAATCCAGATCTTCGGGTGGCAATATTAGGCTCAAAATGTAACACATTCTTTTCCAACAAAAGACTGATTTAGAGCCATAGTCCCTGACTCCCTGAAGAGGTTCCTCTGTAAGTATAGATAATATAACCTACCTTTAAAACTAAACAGAGTATGTTACTTTAGTCCTGGCTCTACCAGAAGCAGACACAGAGACAGGATGAAACAGACAAAGCTTTTCTAGGGGAATGTCCTGTGTGAGAAGCTTAGGGAGGGAGCTGGAAAAAGTCTTCAGACCTGAAGCAAGTCTGACAGTGAGTGAAGAAGAGACAGAGGGAAGGCTAAATAGAAGCATGTCAGGCAGCAAGGCTGTCAGGGAGTCCTGGGGCTGTCCAGATTCCTAGGTCTCCTAGAAGCGGGCTGCTTTCGTATCCCTTCCCCGCTCAGCCAGTGACTGAGAGCTGGAACTGGAAGTGGCCTCAGCACCAATCACAAATATGGTAGTGGATTTCAGAGTGTCCCGGCGGGGCCCTTGGTTCATTGACTCCCCATATTTGGGAGTCTGCGAGGCCCATTACCTTAGCTATGAGACCCAGGATTGGGCAACCCAGAGGAATAAAACTAGGTTGTTTTTGAAACTCTATTTCCACTGTATTTGCTAAGATTATTCCACAAGCAGAATATTGTTTTCACTTACCTAGGGAAGAATTGATTAAGAAATTCATTGGTTTTAGTATGTCTTAGAGAAAAACAATTTGCTAATGAACAAGACAAGCTCAACAGGTATGCAGAATTTGCCAAGAATCATTTATTTGTGCCCCCTATCCCAAGGTAAAATAGTGCATAAAGGATTCCATACTGTTCTTTGACCAAGGAATGTGCTTACTCTGGATACTAGATCCTGGTTACCTGCTAAATATCTGAATTCCTAATGTGTGGTGTGCGAGTATGTGAGACGTGTGGTGCTGAGAAGCGGAGGAGAGAAGCAGAGAGATTCGAGATCCCTAGAGCTAAAACACATGTCAGTAATCAGTCAATAACTAGCTGGCACATGTGGAGCTAAATTTAAACATATTTTTGGTTTAAAAAACCTTGTTCTGACTGCCAAAGGAAGAGAGGATCTTAAATTTTTCTTTTAACCATCCTGAATTTATAATAGGGTGGTCTTATGAAGCAAAACATAATAAAATACATTTATCGGAAACACATTTACGCATGTACCAGAAGAACAGGGTCACAATAATTTATCTAAGAGTTTTATGGTGGATTATGCTAGGCATTTGTTTTCCAAAGCTTTTGCATATTTCACATAGGCCTGTGTAATGTAATTTTTACAATGAGTTCCTCAGACGAATCATGCTTACGATCCCCGATTTCTTTTTTCGTCTGAGTACACCACCAGATGATGCTTCTTTGTTGTGAAGTGAGAATTTAAAATGGCGTATAGGGAACAATCTCATTAGATCTTTTGATTTTACTATGCATAAATTTTCTCTAAAACAGATATGCTGGCATCATAGTCCTCTCCATGTAGAGTAACTGGATCACCGAGATCATCCGAGAGCAGGGTATTTGGCTTTCAGAACTTTTCACCTTCATTAAATAGTTTTCTAGGAGTTGTGCTCCGGCATTATGCCCTTGACTCCAGTTGATGGAAGTTTTTAAAAAGTGGCTACGTAAAACTTGCTGTTTTATATTGCAGGAATAGTGTTGAGGTTACTGTTCATTAAATTAATATATCCCCTCCTCTGGGGGAATTTCTTGTCTCCATTCTTGGTGTTTCTCTGATGCACCTGATAAACATTTCTCTCACGGACACTTAGAGTCTTGATTCTGATCATGTTTTCCTCTCTGCTTTGGCCGCTAAGAAGCTCTGAGGCAAACTCACAACTGGTTTTCAACTGTTATGTAGGCCTCATAGTGCACGTGTCTGTTTCCTAAATTTACTCTAGTTCACTCTACCCTTCCTCCAATACAGGCATACTTCATTACCTCATTTTATTGCCCTTCGCTTTATTGCTTCACAGGTGTAACTCACTTTATCATGATGGGCTGGAACTAAACCTGGAATATCTCCGAGGTATGCCTGGACTTACCTTCTTTTATTATTGAGATATAATTAATGTATAACATTGTATTAGTTTCAGGTTACAATATAATGGTTCAAAGTTAATTTTACTTTATTTATTTATTTTATTGTATTCGTTAACACTCCATAGCAATAAGCTTTTGGAAAAAGATGTTGAATAATTAAAAAAAAAAACAAACGTAAACTATCTGGAGTTCTACAATGAACCTAAAATCAAACCCAATTTATTCCAGATCCGCAAGAATCTCTCTTCTCTATTTCTCATGATCTCTAGGGCCACAAATGGTATGGTAGCTCATTCCTTAGAAGAAGGCAGTTAATCACAACACACACCATCTTGTCAGAGAACACATTCTGGTGTACTGAAATGAGAATGTTAGCTGACAATAGATATACTGATGAGTGTGTGTGTGTGTGCAGCAGAAGCAGAGAAGGTTTTGAGATTCACCAGGAGATAAATAAAAAAAAAAAATGGTGACATTGTCACTTGGTTGCCTCTCCTGTATCTCCCTCCATTATTTATTGGTCTTTTAGAACTGAGTCACATTGACAAGTTCAATTCTCCCTAAAAGCACATCTCTTGCCTTTGCATTGTCACTCACTGGGATACCTGAATTCTTTCTTTTGCATGGCACACACTTTTACTTCTGAACCTCACCCTCTTCATTGCCCTTCCCAGCTTGGCTTTCTTCCTCGGTTTTCTTCTGTTCTTCACAGCCTTCAACACTGAGTGAAGTAACATATGATGCTCTTGTTACACAGCTTTTTCTTTTTTTTTTTATGGAGAGGCCATTACAAATTTACAGAGATAAAAATAACAATATGAATGATGTATTGTGCAAATCTTTTTAAAAGCCTACAAAAACAGCAGAAAGAAATCAATTAGAATTGCCATGGCAACGAACCAACAATTTTATATGCAAGAATGAAATAAAATAAGAAAAGTAACAAAATGGAAAAAGCATAAACTGATTGAAATGCCATAAAGTATGTATGAAGTAAACACTGTAGAGTGAAGACTCATTAAAAGTGATTTTATTAAGGTAAATGAAATATAGTTTAACTCTTCATTTCAAACAAGCTAGGTAATTAGGGAAAGAAACTGTTATTAATGAACTCTTAATGATGTAATTTTAAGTTAAAATATTTTTGGAAAACAAGTTTAGACAGATTGGGAAAGTAAATTAAAATGTATAAAATGCAATTTAAAACAATATTTTATAGGAGAAGATTACTTCTAAGAATATTTAAGCCCATGTATTAAATTTGATAGTTAGGGGTAAATTAAAGCTGTGAGACTTGATATATCACAGAAGAAACTGATGGAAGTCAGAAAAGAATATAATATTCTAGAACATTATATTGATCTAGTGATCTGGGTTCCTGTTTTTTGCTCCCTAGAGTTAGGATAGCAACTCCCGTGTCCTAGATCAGTGTTCTCAGCTCTGCCTGCACATACAAATTACCTGGGTTATCCAGATTTATATGTCCCAAGATTACTGTTGTCTGGAATCCATCCCCAAACTATTAAATTAGAACATCTGAGGATGTAACCTGGGTATTAGTATTTTTTAAAGCTTCCACACAATTATACATGAAACCAGTGTTGAGAATCTGTATTGAGTCCATCCTCAGCTTGCTTGCTGCTTACCCTCCTACTTTGTTACTAGGACATTCCATATCTCCCTGTATGGAAGTCAGAATAATGCCCCTCCCTGTAGACGTCTGTATCCTAATCCTTGGAACTTGTGAATATGTTAAGTTATATGGAATCAAGGTTGCAAATAGAATTAAGGTTGCTGACCAGCTGACCTTAAAATAAGGGAATTATTCAAATGAGCCCAATATAATCACAAGGGTCCTTACAAGTATAAAAAAGAGGCAGAAGAGAACCACATAGATGGCAGTGTGAGAAGGACTCAGCTGACAGGCTACAACAAAGGGGTCACCAGCCAAAGAATATGGGCAGCCATTAGGTGCTGGAAAATGCAAGGAAATGGATTCTCCCCTGGAGCATACAGAAGGGATATTGCCCCAATGACACCTTGAATTTAGCCCAGTGAGACTCATTTCAGACTTCAAGTGTACAGAACTATAAGATAAACTGTGTTCTTTTAAGCCACTAAATTTGTGATAATTGGTTATAACACCAATAGAAAACTAAAACATCCTGTGACCATAAATTGTCAAAAAAAAAAAAAAAAATGGGAGTCTTATATGGTCCAAAAAAGGCAGTATGACTTCTATACTTAAGATGTTTCTCACTCTTCTGCTGTGTTGCTATAGTGAATTTGCCCTTTGTGGCTCCATAGAAGTTTCCTCTGAGATGCTGCTTCATGTCACTGTCATTCCCGTTCAGGCCTCTGTCATTCTTTAAGAGATAGAGCTTCTTCCATTTTTATTTCAACTAAAGATTCCCTATAGGTTTTTTCCTTAGTTGCTTCATTAATGGTCAGCTTTTCTACTAATCTCTTTTCCTTTCAGGAATCTATACCTTCAGGATTTATATAACTTTCCCTTTTCTAACCTGAAAACATATGCTGCCTGATTAAGGTTGATTTTTCTGGAAAGATCTTCTTCCATATAAGAGTAAATAACACAAAGTAATTCATCTATAGCAGGTCTTCCCGTTATATGGCATCTTCCACTATAACCTGTGAATAATGTAGACTCCCAGTGTGATGCAGCGAAGGCTAAACTTTATTCGGCTTTCATAAGATCTTTTGGATACTAAAATATGTTTATATATCTGACAGCTTTTGATGAGTTAAGAGAGTTGGCATAAGGAGTACCAAAATTTAAAAATGATGTCACCATTGAAGATATTATTCAGAAAATACCACTGGTGTTCTCACTTTGACATAATGTCATCACTTGTATGATGAACAGTCTCACCTTTTGTTTAGTTGCTGGACTGGGGTCCATTTCCATCCATGCTTCCATCCAAATCCTACGAGAGAAAAACTTGGTATTAATCGTTAATGGTAGTGTGAAAAATTATACCTGAAATTTCACTGCTCCTGCCAGTTTGTTTCTCTCTGAAGTGAAGGCATCAGATGCAGTTGTAGTTTTGCCCTAATACAATGATGATTGTGTTTTCAAGTATAATGTTGTTATTTTATGGTTGTTCCTACCTTGGAATAAAACATAATCAGTACGAAATTCTTGGAAGCCCACATATGAAAATATCATGGTGAATGTGTCAATATCTATGGAGCAGCAACTAGTGGGGCCGTTGGAAAGAAAAATGGGCAAGAGGGTGTGAGTGAAATTATGAGTATAAACTGGTGAAAGCACAAAATTTATGTTTATTATTTCTTCCTTTCAATTTCAGAAGTAGAGATTTTACTATAAGTAGAAACAGGGCTGAGTTATGGTATCTAAGTCATATCTCAATAGAGCTGTTAATTAAAAATAAAAAGGCACTGGGTACCTGCTTCAGCTTTAGATCCAATGTCTCCTCTAGGTTTAAGATGTGTCCTAGAATCTCAATCCAATTTTAGGAAAAAGAGGAAGCATAATGAGGATAAAGGAGGGTATACATCTATTCTTTATTATTTTCACTTCAGGCAAGTGACAGGCACTGCTGCTTAATTTAATCCACTCTCCTAGAAGAGGCAAAGCTTATTTAATTTCATGTAAAGTGTTTACCAATGCAAGAATCAGCTTTAAACGTGATTATTTTAAAGTCCTTAATGAGCTCTACTTAGAACTAAAGGGTATAAAGGAAAGTATTTTATTTTTATTTTCTCTTCAAAATAGAAAGGGCTAATATAAGAGCAAATGTAATGCAAAGATAAGTTAGAATCCTGAGTTATTTCTTTGTGAAACCAACAGAAAACATGGAATCCTTATGGGAAAAATTATATAAGTAGGTTATAAGCTCCAGAATACTCTAAATGAATAAATGGTGTGTTGGGAGAATGTATATACATATACATGTTGAAAAGTTCAACATATGCTCTATATAATAATTGGTAAATATAAGAGTCTAACAATAACAACAAAAAAAAGCAATTCAAAGAAAAGTGATACAAGCATGCTTTACTAGAGTTAGCAGATTAAAAGCTTAAGGTCTATTATTTTCTTTCTTTTTGTTGTTGTGGTTTTAACTTTATGTTGATGTAAAGGAAATATATTGCAGTAATTTTGGTCTTAGCTAAACCTGGGTAAGTTCTACCATGAGCCAGCTTTTATCTGGGGCAAGTTACTTTATTTCTCTAAATCCTGTTTTCCTTATAAGTAAAAGGATTAAAAAAAAAAAAAACCTTAGGTAGTTATTGAGAAGAAATAATGTGTAAAAAGTACCTTAGACATAATTGGTGCTCATCACATGTTAGTCTCCTCCCTACCCTTTGATAATTGTATTATGCCTAATAACGGCTAGAAAATTAGTCTTTGAGGAAAATAAGAAAGGAAAGAAATAGAGAATAAGAAAAGAAGTTGAATAGGCAGAAAATGTAAAAGGTGGTGAGAGGTTCCTTACTGCATTAACTTCTATGGCAGATAGATTAACCAAACCAATCATAAACTGATTTTTTCAATATTTTTTCCAATATTCTTCCATCTTAACATATATCTATATTTCGAGAGACAAATTCCAAAAATTAGAATGAGACCACATTAAATGCATTTAAAACTAACAGACTAACAGATTTCTTTTCACTCAAAAAAGCAAAATAAATAAAGCCGTGAAGCAGTAGTTTTGAAACGTGAAACACAAAGTCAATTTAGTGGTCTCTAACATTTAAAAAGATTGAGTAGAATAGAACATTTCAGAGTGTATGACACTTTTATATCAGACAGATAGACACACACAATGTATATGTGTGTATCAGGTCACAATGTAAAATGTGTTTCTTACTTAGTTGAAGTAAAAAAAAAAAAAAGCTCGAAAGCCACTATTCAAAAGGGAAGGAAATAGTCACGTTCTTTTTAATAAATTAGATTCTATCTTGGCCTTGTTGATGACAGTGTCATTGCTTCTAGGGAAGGTAGACTCCTATCTCTCTATGTACTTGTCCTTGAGTCATGTCCAAGCTATTCATGTGTTATTTCAGATCACGATGTACCTTTATCAGTACTTCAATACATTCCATCAGGAGAGATGTAAGAAACATTTTCAAGTTGGATAAGAAAAAAATGTGAAAGCAAATGATATTTTCATTTTCTTCCAATTCCTGATAGCTCCTCTAAAAGGTAGTACCAAAAAATATTAAAAGAGGAAGAATACAAAATAGATATTCTGCTTTTTTTTTTCTAAAAAATATTTTCATAAGTCATCTAAAAGCCATAGGTTGATGAAGGTATTTTAATGTATGGATAGATGTAAGATATTACAAAGGAAATGGCTCTGATATAGATTTGTCTTGGTGGAAAAAAACAAAAAACAAAACTTGGCAACATGAAAGCTAACACTTAATGAACTTGTATGCTGGGCCCAACATTCATTCAAGTGCTTTAATAAAATTATTTCATTTAATCATTTAAACAAAGGCAGATAGTATATATTCCTATTTTACATCTGGGAAAAGTGAATCTCTGAATGGTTAAGTCACTAGCTCAATACAGCCACTAGTCTAACCCAGATGTGCCGTTTAACTCCAAGCCTGAGTTACATCCACCCCGCCTTTCTCTTGGGGCACCTGTTCTTCCAGTTCTGCTTCTTGCTTTTCTGCCCCTGTCCCATGGAAATCCATTTACCACTGCTGATAGCGTTTCATGCTTTCTCCTCATCAGAACCTATTCTCTGTAGTAAGTCATCTATACCCAAACTCTGGCAACTCTGCTGTTTTTCCTCATGTTGTAAGGGGAATCCAACCTTAAACTAAGGAAATTTCTCCAAAGTGGAATTTCAGACATCGTGACAAAGGTCAGAGAAATTATAGGGATGGGTGATAGGGAAGAGGAAAGGGAAAAATGTACTTTATGATGTTCCCGTATCTTTCCAATAAGATATTGTTTAATGTTCCCTATCTTTAATAGCTAGTTCTTTCAAGATGATAGAAAGTTGCTCAATCTGTAATCTGCTTCAAGATCAACCTGACTCTTACATATGCTTTGTATTCCTTATCTGTTTGAGTCCTATTTACTTTGCTTACATGCTGGGGCTTTTCTTGCTTAAAACAAATTACAGTTAAGTAGGCCACCAGAGATCTCATTTCCTTGCTTTTAATTCCACCCTATGTACCCCTAATTAACTCACACACACAAAACTTATTACTATAAAGTCGAGTCAGTGGAAAGAAGTCACCACTGTCCTTCTAGCAGTGCATGGTTTCTTTGTTGTAAAGTTGACATCAATCTTCACACTTTTAGGCCAGAGTACTGTTGTATCTACAAGTAAAGGTGTTGAGGCTCTCCTCTACCTCACCAGGTGCCAAGGGTCCCCTTTGGCCACAGTCTCTGCCCCGTGGGCCCTGGACAGGTACTGGTCCATGGCCTGTTAAGAACCAGGATGCACAGCCAGCAAGAGAAGCTTCATCTGTATTTGCAGCCACTCATCAGTACTAGCATCACTGCCTCAGCTCCACCTCAGATCATCAGGCGTTAGATTCTCACAGGAGCACTGGTCCCTAGTGCCAAAGAAGTTGGGGACCATTGTCCTTTGTTTAGTGGTCCTGCTTCAGCACAGCAGGCAAGCTCACAGGGTAACCAGGCAGTGATGCCATAAAGACTAATGGCATGGGACAGTATTGCTCCTGCAGGGCTGGCAAGGGTTCTAGTATAATTTCCACTTACTTAAAGCCTGTGTTGGTATCAGCACAGGCTCTGGGTGCAGGTGCATAACATTTCTGCTAATGCAAAGTCATAAAAATATTCTCCTATGTTACCATCTATGAGTGTTATTGTCTTGCCTTTCACATTTAGGTCTATAATCCATCTATAATTTATTCAGTTATTTGTGCTATAGGGGTACATACAACTTCATTCTTTTTCCCATCTGAATATCTAATTGTCCTGGTTCTATTTTTTTTTTTTTGAAAAAACTATCCTTTCCCTTCTTTCTTGCAGTTAGTGCCTCCTTTATCATAACTGAAGTGTCCAAATATGCATATGTCTGTTTTCTTGCTTTCTCTATTCTGCCCTGTGCTGATAACACACACATTTGATATCAGGTAGAGCAAGTGCTCTAATGTTGTTTCTCATCTTCAAGACTATCTTGGCTATTTTTTAACCTTTTCCATTTCTAAGTTGAAATTAGTTTATTCAATTCCCTAACCACTCATTTGAGATTTTGATTGAAATTACATTTAATCTATATATCACTTTTGGAAGAATTATAGTTTTTATGGGATTCAGTTTCAATTCTATGTTCATAGGATGCCACTCTATTTATTAGGTTTATTTAAGATGTCTCTTAATCAGTTTTTATAGTGTTATCTGCAAAGGCCTTAGACGTTTTTATTTTGATGTATTCCTATGTCCATAGTATTTTGATCCATTTAAAATTGAACCTTTAAAATATTTCATTTTCTATTAAGGATATATAGAAAACATTGACTTTTATGTATTTAGTTTTTGCCCATAAACTTATAAATTCAATTTTGAATTTGAATATATTTATATGCTTTTTTTGTTTTCTGCATATATATACCACATATTCTGTAAGTAATAAGTTTTTCTCCTATCTTTCCCATCCTTTATTTCCTTTTCTTGCCTTGTTACACCAGTAGCTAACGTTAAAAAGTATAATGTTAAAAAGACAATATCTATCTCTAAGAATGTTTGTTGTGAGGATTTTTTTTTTTCTTTCTACAGATATCTTTTATCAGCATAGGAAAGTTCCTTCTTTAATATTTTTAATACATTTTTATTATGATTAGATATTGAATTTGATGACCTGAATATAGTCCTGGGAAAATATGACATGGTCACATACTTGCTTATATTTTATATTTAGGATTTTGGCATCTATGTTCATGAGTGAAAATAACTGGTAGCTGTCTCTTCTTTTATTGCACTTGTCAGGTTTTGATATCAAGGTTATTCTAGTCTCATTAAGTGATTTGAGGACTGCTCCTTATTTTTTAATTCCCTGAAGAGTTTTTATTCTTGCAATAATTTCTTCCTTAAATATTGGGTAGAACTTACCATTGAAACCATCTGGGTGGGCCTAGAGTTTTATTTGTAGGAAAGACTTTAATTGAGGAGTCAATTTTATATGACTATTCGTAGTCTCTATTTCTCGAATGGTAAGTTAAATTTGCCCAGAAATGTCTCCATTTCATCTAATTTTTAAATTTTTGACATAAAGTGTCTCATAGCATCCTCCTTTCATCTTTTTAATGTTTATAGAATCTGTAGTGGTATCCCCTTGTTCATTCCTGATATTGATTAATGTGCCTTCTCTCCTCTTTTCTATATCATTCTTGCTAGGGCCTTATCTCTTCTATCAACTTGTTGAAAGAACCAAATTTTGGCTTTATCAATTCCTTAGTATTGACTGTCTTTTTTATTAACTTCTGTTCTAATCATTTGCTTACTTTCTAATTTCTCTGGGCTAAATTTGCTGTTCTTTAACAATTTCTCTGTAAGTTTGCTTAGATCACTGAATTTTTAGCCTTTCTTCTTTCTAACATGTTTATTTAAGGCAATAAATTTCCTTTTATGTACTACATTAGCTATTTTTCACAAGTTTTTATTTAACATATTTCCAGCATTTGCTTTCATCAATTTATTTTTAATTACCATTATACTTTCTTCTTTACCTATTATTTAGAAGAATAACTGAACTTCCAAACTTATGGAAAGTTTCTCCTCATTTTTGTTAATATCTACTATAATTTCATTGTATTTGAAAATACATTCTATTGAGGATTTTTTTTGTTGTGCCTGCTTGAAAAGAATGTGTCTTTGCAGCTATGTCTATTAAGTCATTTTTGTTACTCGTGTTGTTTATTGTTTATTCTTTCTTTTTTGTTTTATTCTATCAGTTACTGATATGTACCAAAATTTCATCACTATAATTGTTGATTTGTCTATTTTTCATTTTAGTTATATCAATGCTTGCTTTATATCTTTTAGACCATGTTATTAGGAACATTCAAATTTTAAATTATTTCCTCATGACAAATAGGACTTTTTATAATTTACAAATGCCATTTCTCTGTAGAGTCTATGCTAATACCTTTCACCTGAAAATCTATTTTATTATTGTTATAGCTACAGTTAACTTCTTTGAGTTGGTATTTAAATGTTTTCTTTTTTTTTAACTTTTACTCTCAAACTCTCTATATCCTCATATATAAATGTCTCTATAAACAATGTATAATTGAGTTTTCTTTTGTTTTAAATCTGATCTGCATAACTCTTTTTCAAACTGAATACTTGGTCTTTTGTATTCACTATAATTACTGATAAATTTGTGATAAATCTGTGGTCTTATTTTGTGCTACTTATGCCAAGTGTTCTATCTAGATTATCTTTTTTAGCATTCCAATTTTTGTCTCTATTAGCTTTCATGTTGCAATTTCATTCCTTTTTTTTTTTTTTTTTGAGGTGGTTTCACTACAAATAGCTTATTTTCTTACCATATCAAACTTTAATGTTAATTGATAATATCATTCTGTTGTTTCTGGCTTGCTTTGTAACTGTAGAGAAGTCAGTTCTCAGTCTGCTCTTTTGAAAGTATTTTTCTTTTTTCTGATGCTAGTTTTAAGATTTTCTTTTTGTCTATGGTTGTCTGTATTTTCACTACAATGTCTAGGTGTGGGTTTATTTTAATTTATTCTGCTTAGGGTTCATTGAGATTCTTAAAATTGTATATTAATGTCTTCGTTGCTTTAGAAAAATTTAGAGTTTTTACATCTGTCCCACTGTCTCACTCCACCCTCTTTAGGCTAAAACTTCTCACTGATGTCTCATATGCCTCTTACCCTCTCTTTTGCATTTCCCTTCCTTTCGTTTCTTTGTGCTATATTCTGAATATTTTCTCTTTTCTGTCTTTCATTTTATAGATTTTTAATTTAGTTAGATTTATATTTTAAGTTTGATATTTTTAAATATGCTACATTACATTTTAGAGTTTCCAGTTTACTTATGATATATTTAAACTTGGACTTTATTTCATAAATGCAACAAGCACAGTTATTTTATGAATCGTATCTAATAATTCTGAACTCTGGTTTGGAGTCTTCTTTATGTTGTTTATCTTTCTTCTGTTACTCACCCATTGCATCCTGTTCTCTTAAAAGTCTGGTTATTTTCCATTGCATGTTGGATAGTATATTTTACAAATTATTTGGAAGAAATTTGAGACCCGATATAGTGATGTTGTCCTCCTGAGATTATATTCATTTGCTTCTGCAAATAGTACTGGGCGTTTTTCAAGAAATATCTTAATATAATGTCAAAGTTTGAGTTTTCTTGTACTATTAAATGATGCAAAACTGACTGCAAACCCGTGCAAGAGCTGGTTACTCATCATATTGAAAATAGGACCCTTCAGATTCTCAAATCAAATGGTGCTTGGTTTATCAAATCCCTATTCCTGGTAGTTTTCAGACGTCAACTTCAGTTTGTCCAGTCCTGGGGACACCACCAAAATGTTGGCTCAGCTTTGCAGCTGCTTCCCCAGACTTGGCAGATGCCTTTAGGAGAAAAAGAAGCATGTTCGCGGGCTGGATTTCTTTCTCTAGTTTCTTGTCTTCTATATCTTGATTCCAGATTTTCTTATTATCTTGGAACTCTTTGATACTTTGAATATGGTGCTCTTTGTACTTCATCTTTTTTACTTGTCTTTCTATAAGAGGACAAAATACCTAATTAGACATGACAGAAAGTATAAGTCAATAAGTTATTGTGTAGAAATATGCCATTTTGATAAGCTATTTATAGTTTATTATAAAGTATGTAGATATAAATAGATAACCATAAAAATAGCTAAAAAGCAATAGAATTGGACATCCTTAGTGGTTTCCTTTGGGGAGTGGTGTTGCAGATGAGAAAGGGTAAAGAAGATAACTTTTATTTTCATAATATACCTTTCCGTTCTAATTGAACTTTTGATCATGTTTACATTATGGCAGAGGTCTCTCAGGGTTCTTGGTGTTTATTCTCCCTCTTCCTTTTGGTAATAGAGGGCCATCTAACTATAGAATACATTGTTCAGCTTCTTGGAAAGGTGTACCCAACATGGTAGTGGCTTGGTTTGGCCAATAGATATATTACTGACATGTGAAACTTCCTTAAGCTCACTGCCTTCACTTTCTTAAACATAAGACTACTTATCCTGCACTTTTTCTTTCCCTTTCTTCTTTGAATTTAGACATCGAGATGAAATCGCTTCAACTGTACAGATAAGAATAACACCCTAGGAGACAGTAGAACAAAGCAGAAAGAACTTAAGGTCATGAATGATCATCAGTTCGAGTGCCCTGGACCACACACATTCATCTGGACTATTACATGGTAGAAAAACACATCCCTATCATACCACATATTTTGGGTCTCTTGGTTACAGTGGTTTAGCTATACCCTAACTAAAATGATATGGAACATACTTGAATAAAAATTTTAAGATAAAGTATTTTATAAAAAGTATGATGGTGCCAGGAAATGTGAGTTTGATTTCTGAGGTGATTTTAGGGAAGAGGTTTTTTATGACAGAATTCTTCATGGAAATCTGGGAAAGTATAATGTTACATGCATTAACAGAGAAACAAAGAGATAGACTTGGAATCATCCAGAGTAGAAAATGAAGAGTAAAAGGTTACCAAGCTGTCTTGAGAGTAGAGCAAAATGTGCAACTATGATGTGAAATTCCTGGTTAAGAATGATACTTTTCTCGGTTAATTGGCATCAATCATTATAAGAGTCTGGATGAGTGATGAGAGTCTGGATACCTGTGACCTTCTTAATTTGTATGCAATTTATACAGATAAAATTCTATAGAAAGGTCATTTATAGGGTACAGTCTAATAATAATAACAATAGCCAATGTTACTGAGGAATTACTATGTGTCAAATGCTGTGCTATGTACCCCACATGTATTATCCCATTTAATCCTCATGACACTATGATATAGGTACCATTGTTATCCCCGTTTACAAAGGCTTGGAAAGGTCATTGATTTACCCATGGTCACAAACCTGAGATATGACATAACTGGTATTCAAACTCAAGGTATTTGATGCCAAAGTCCTTGGAATCAACAACTATGCAAGACAGTAGTAATCAAATAGTTTGGGTGACTCTAAAAAGCTGACAATATCATATGTGAAAGAAGACACTGTGAGGAAAGGTATTAAAGGGAAGGGCAGAGTGCCAGGGTATGTTTCTGGGAGCAGAACCCCTGGGGCTGGTGACAGCAAGTGTACCTACGGCAGAGCATCGGAGAGTTTCCAGCCCATTTTAGCAGAGATTCACCAAACATAATTGGGGATGGATGTCCAGTGTTCAGAATCTCATAATCAGGGCAGCCAGAATTTCTTCGTGAAATGGCGGCGCTTAAAGTCAAAAGCCAGCTGAGAGCAGCAGCAGTAGCAGCCGCAGTAGCAATAGTAGCAGAAAGTGAGTGATGTGATAGTTAAGACCTCAGGGAGAATGCAGAATAATGTAACAGCTAGAGAAAGAAATGGGCTAGAGGCGGGATGGAAGGTGCTTTAGAGAACAGTGAGATGAGAGAGTCTGAGGAGGGCAGAAACAGGTTGGCAGCATTTGACTATCCTCAGAGAAGCAGAAATAATGATAGCAATGAAAACAGCAGCTGGCAGAGGGACTGGAGAGGCAACCCAGAGAGAGGGAAGAAGGTTTGGCAGGAACTTGACATTTTACATACCTGGGAAAAGCTTTGTGTGTGTGTGTGTGTTTTTTCCTTCTGGGGTTTAAGGAAATAGCCTCTCTGGAGATCCTTTTACTTGAATGTCTATCTTTTCGACTGTCACTCTACTTAGTATGCAGTATATGGAACAAGTAAAAGTGAGTCCTTGTATAAATATGACTTGGGCAGAAATTTAATTTTTCACTTCATGCAATTAAATACTATAGCCTATTCATGATTATCATTTGCCGTTAAGCTATATTAAGAGTGTCTGAAAGACTGGGTTCCAAGGTCAGGCTCCACCCCTGAGTTGCTCAATGATTTGAAGCAGCTTCCTTCTCTCAGACTAGAAGATGACTTCTAAAATCCCCTCAGTTCTCTGATTTTGTTTTACGCCCATCTGGGGGAGATTCTGCAAAAGACTGTTTGGAGCATTTACCTTAGATTATAGTGAATTTCCCTCCAACACCCCTCTACAGAGACACGTGGGCACACAAACCTACCCATATGCTGTGATATATGCACTAATAGTTTCTTAATGTTTCCCAACCTTCTACATATCATAGCAGATACAGAAAATGATATTTGTACAAGCATTGCAAGGGCTGAGGAGCATATTATCTCAATGTACCTATAATACATTCTTACCATGACATTGGGAACTTATCTCACCCATTAGACAGGTTAGCACTGTTGGCTGTACATTAGAATCATCAGGGGAGTTTTGTTTGTTTGTTTGTTTGTTTGTTTATCAATATTCAGACCCCACTCCAGAGAAAGTAAATCTAAATCGCTGGAGGATAGGTCCCTGGCATCAGACCTTTTAACAACTTCTCCGTATATTCTAATGGCAGTAGTTTGAGAACCATTGCATGAGTATCTTAAAAGTAAGGACTATGTCTTGTGAACCCAAGTATAGTGCTTAGTCTATAGCTGGCACTCAATAAATATGTGCTGATTAATACATACCCTAAATAGCAAAGCCATGGATAATCCTACACTGGGTTAAAAAGCCAGTTCAATGTTATTGTTCCTTCCCCTCAGGAGGACCATCTCCACTGAATTCCTAAGTACTCCTGTCACTTTCCTTTCCTTATCCTAGATTTATGCCATGTTCCAACTCTCAAGTAACTACCACTAAATTTATCACAAGATGTTAAACGCTAAGAAATATCCTCACTTCCCAGGTCCCATTAAAATCTCCTCCCAAACATAGGGGCAATGTGGTACAGTGGAAACATCAGGTACATACATGCACATACACGCACACCATTGGTTTTATTGTGCTTACAAGAGTGAAAACCTATTTGAATTACCTATTAACCTAGTCAGATGAACGTAGCTGAGGGAGAAAACTTTGGGTGAACTCAAAAGTATTTATCATGCTTCCTTCCTTCATGGTCCCATCCTGTCATCCTAGACTTCTTTTCTATTTTATTTCCAAACAATGGTTCAATGTTTAGAAATCCTGCCAAAGGAAATCCATTCATAGATAGGGCTTCGAGACACAAAGAACAGTCACTGGATCAGAGACTTTCTTCTCTGCTCTGTGTAAGGTTGGGTCTTGACCCCACAGCCAGAAAGGCAGTTAGGGGCATCAGCACTTGTGGGAAGAGGCATAGTTCTCTGCTTTTCCTTCTCCCTGATGACCCTTGAGTTCTACAATCAGAACCTTGAGGTTGGTAAGAACATCCCCCAAGGTAACAATTACTAGATTGTGGCTTCAAAACTTCATTAATTTCTTTGCAGGACAAATGTGTTTTTGCACCTGCCTCTATGCCTGCCCTTCATCTACTATTTTCTTAGATAATAAATGAATATTTTAGGTGTCATTATTTAAAAGTTGCTGGTCACTATCATACATGTGTAGACTGGCTTCGGCCGCCCTCTAACTTTTCCTCTACCATCAACACTGACCACAAGAAGAATAAAACATTTTAAAGAAAAAAGATGCATATTTATATACATCTATGCACATATAATTTTCATATACCAAAAATATCAATTTTGAGTCCTTTTGTAGGAATATTACTTGTTAAGAGACTATGAGTAGCTACTAGTTATTTGAGAATTCCACACCTTCTGGTATATTTTATTAGTACTTAAGTTTCAGAATTTATTTCTCTGTGTTCCATTCTCTCACATATGTGGAGGTGATGGTTTAGGCGGAGTTATGTAACATCTAAGGCTGGACGGGCAGTTCTTACAGAATATTGTTGGTTTGCCTATGTGATAAATCTAGTAACTCACTCCGAGATCCATGCCAAAATTACAGTTTTCAGAAACTTCTGTATAAGGATTTGAACAGTTTTGTGCATCCCACCAAAATGTGTGGTTCATTTTTCTACACCTCCACACCTGGCAGTGTTTCAGCCAACATTTGCTACAGTATTTTGAGTTCATCTTGTTTATTTTTCTGCTTTATTTTTTCTCCTGATGTACATTTTATGTGAAAAGCCCAAGTTAGATTTCCCATGTATACTGCTTAGCCCTGCTCCTAAATCATACTCTTCTCAATTCAAATACACTTAAAAGTAACAAGCACTTCAAAGTTTAGAATTTTTTACTTCCCACCTCAGCTTTTGGCTCATGTCCAGAGTAGCTATATTATATTCCTGATCTCTAGTACGAAATTGCAGAGGTACACTAAAAGTAATATGTTTGCTACAAAAATTATTTCTTGGAACATAATTTCAGAACATTGATAAGATATCTTTAGGGCAATGGGATAGGGAGTGAACACTCCTTGATGCATTGTTAATGGAGTGCAGTGTACATAATGCCCAGAATTTGAAGTGAGATGATCTGGATTAATGGTTCTCTCATGCATGGGGTCTCTGGGCCAGAACATCAGCATCATCTGGAAACTGGTTAGAAATGTAGTTTTGGTCCTTCCCCAAATTTACTGAATTAGAGATTCTGGGGTAGGATCAAGAAAATTCTGTTGTTTTAACAACTCCTCCTCTATGCCATACAACACACCCCATGGTTCTGATGCATACTGAAGTGTGAGTATCAATGGTGTGTATTTAAACCTCAGTTCAGCTGCTACCTCATTTTATGACCTTGGAAAGTAACCTTTCTGAGCATTGGTTTCTCACTCCACTTTCTCTTGGTTTTTTCCTTCTCTCTACTCAACTGTTTAAAGACAGGAAGGCAGGACTTGCTGGTGAAACTGATGTCAAATTGGGAAGTGATCTGCCAATCTCTGCTTTACAGATGCCGCAGTACTAGCAAGTGATTCTCTTGGCTGTCTTTGCATTTGGGGTTCATTGTGTAGGTTCTCTGAATTGACTTTTCCCTGTAAACCTGTGAAGAGAGGGGCTGGGATCAAAACTGGGGTCCCCTGGACTCAGAATGTAAAATGCTTCAGGATCTTTTATGTTCAGCTATGGATATTCACTAACATTCCAGAAAGACAGGAAAAACTTCCCCTTGCCATTCTGTTATTTTTGCAAAACGTATATAATTATACATTGTACTCTGTTTCACAAAATTATTATGGCTGTCAAAAGAGGAATGATTATGAAGATACTTCAAAAACTGTAGAGTACTATGCAAATACTAGTTTTTGTTGTTATCTAATACACTTGAGAAATGTTTCTGTTCCTCTTTCTCCATCCTTTGTAATTCCAGTCTCAATAGAGAAAATGAGGGCTCTTTGCTTCCCTGTAGCTATTTAATTGTCAGACACATAACTCTCATTTCTGTTGTATGGAGTTCTGGTAGTCAGGCCTCTTTTGGTTATGAATAACAGAAACCCATCACAAAAATCATGTAAGCCAGAAATGGGATTCATGGGGAGATAACCAGGGTATCCACAGAAACAAAAAGAAGGGCTATAAGGTACCAGGGCCTCAGGGATAGGAATGAGAGAGTGGACCCTACTGAGCCTTTTTCCCCCCCTCTTGCTGTGGTTCTCATTCCTATCAGTCCTGACTTGGACTGGCTTGTTTTCCACACTTCAGCCAGTTTGTCACCACATAGCAAAAAACATGGCCACGAGCACCTACAACTTTGCGACTCCTTAGAAAAAAGATAGCATCTTCATCCCACTGCCCCCAGGTTAATCCCAGGAAAGGACTGTGATTGGACCAGGAAGACAGGGCCATGTGACCATCCCTGAATGAGAAGTAGGAAGCAGCTCATGTGGTGCACATTATGTGACCAGAAGAAGGGTCATGGGGAATCTTGTTAGGAAGACCAAAACTAACTAATTAACTAAGACCTCCATAGGAATCATCTGGCTATTCTGATGTAAGGTCTGAGAGGATGCTTGAGTTGTATGCCTTTGCCACTTCTAATGGCTTATATGAGGAAAGAAGAGGATTCACAATGCTCACATGTAAGAATATTATAAAATGTTTTCCTAAGCGCAAAACTCAAATCATAAATAAAGAGTTCATTTTTTTGAGAGGGTATGAATCCAACAAGTAATTAGTTTATCATTTGTTAATGAACAAGATCTAGGTAAGAAATAAAAGCCACACCATTGAGATCGAAAGGAACAGGTGATGTGCCTGCCCTCAAAGTTCTCACCATCCAGGGAGCTAAGCCACCAGGCATATTGGTGATGTACTCCGGGTTCCCTTGGGGTAGTTTTTGCCAAGAAAAGACAAACGGATAGCTTAGAAAGCTTATGGTTTCACGTGGGTATTGTATAGCTGCAAAGCTTCTCTCTGAAATGCAGACAACAAATAGTCAAATCATGTCTATGCTTCTGAAAATACTTTGTGTTTTTACTTTATTCCTTACATCAAAAACACCTAAAATTTCTTCCAAATTATCTATAACAAGAGACTACAGCTTCTTAAAATGACACACACAAGGGCCAGTGTAGTATAAATTAATGGCTGAGAGATGCAGGGTTTGAAAAGTCAAGTACTCCCTAAGAGCCTTGGTAGCAACAACTTATGAATTTATATGTTGTTACAGATTAAAGTAATTACTTAGACTGGCTCAGGGAACCCAAACATAATCCTCACTCTTAAAACAAGTTATAGATTGCAATTTCATCTTGAAAGCTCTAGTTAGACTGGTACATCTTATCAATAATTTTGAAAACTATATTTCCACTGAGAAATTATAAAAGAAATAACTGCCATTCAATTTCTTTATGCTTTGCATTCTTTCAGAGTCGGCAAACATAAAAAAGTCAGCAGGTGGAGCTCCTATTCCCTCGGCAGGCCTGATAGAAGTCCTTCTCTTGAAAGAACTTTCAATTACAGCCTCTCTCTGGCAGCCGATTCTAGGCTCCCTACAGACAGTATCAGAATAATACATGAAAATGCAAGACTGTGAAACATTACAGTGTGCTGTCATAGGTCAGGAAAGAGAAGAGGGAAAGAAGAGACAGAAACCTTCTATTTTGTTAATTTTTTTTTTTTTTTTTTTTTTGCTATCTCCCCCATTTTACATTTCTTTTCAATTAACAAAGAAGGTGCTATCCTTCAAGAGTGAGACGTGGCAGGATGTACTAATTCGTTTGTTCCCTGGTATACTTTACACCAGTTCTCTCTCCTGCTTGTGTTCTGTCACCCTTTCACAATATGGCACTTCTTTACAACTGAGTTCAACATTCGATCAGACAAGAGAAACAGTAGCCAGCAGGAGAATGAAAACAATATGGAACCATAAAATGCCTTGGACTCTCCTTCTAAACATTTTTTCTTGGTTCTCCAGACAAGTAAATTCACACAAAAAATCTAAGTATCTCTCCGCTGGCCACTAAGTCTGATAACTTCTCTAAATTTCTCATAAGGGTGTGTGATTGCCATTTTGCAGCCAGTGATTACAATAAAAATTCTCTTTAATTCACATTTGATATGCACATAATTCCTTTAGTGTGAAACCTACTTAATGTCTTATTCAATTTGAAATTTTTAAAGGAGAGTGAGAAACTGGTTGACCAAATACATTTCCTATAAAGATCTGGCACGTGGTATCATGTGATAGCAGACGGTATGTGAAAGCCTTTGTGGGAAATCTGGCCTCTGTTAAGTAGGTTGTGAATGTGCAAGGTTGTGCGTGTCTCCTCAGAGTGTCATCCAGTCACCCTGGCATCTGCAGGAGAATAAACAGCATCCTATCCACTTTCATAACGAAATCTAATGTGAACGACCTCAGGAAAGTCATGGAGCTGCAGGTACACACGGCCTGTGGCAGTATGGTCAAAGGTGCAGAACAGAGCTAATAGAATTCACTCCACAGGGGCACTGGGCTTGGACAGGCCATGGACATGTGGCATTTATCAAATTCTGCAATAGGAAACCACAAACAACTGGTGTCTCTGAGGGCCACAAGTGAAAAAGCAGAAAGAACCCAAGGTTCCAGGTGTGGTGTTAAAATTCCTCTTTGTCTATCCTGGCCATGTCAGGGAGAAAAAGGAAAGAGTACTGAGCCCATCCGAAGTGTCCTCTCTCCCGAGGGCTTCCAACCCTTTGCACATTCTGAGAATTTGTGGCTCCTCTCTTGATCACACTGAAGAGGAGCTAAATTTGCTCTGCAATACACATCCAAGGCAGCATGCTAATGAGAATTATTATTAAGCAATGTAGAGTTGGCACCAGTCTCCACAATCTGCTCAGAGGCAGAATCAGGAAGGGCAGAGGCAGAGAGTCAGAAAAGCAGCTTTACTGAATGCTCTTCTGGACCCGATTAGTTTTGGTCACTTTCAACACAAAGCAAAGCCAAGTATGATTGTAAGCTTTCACAGGCATGCCACTATTTTCCACTGTAATGTATCTGACCTTGCCTTAAAGAGTCTTTTAGATTTTGCTGTTGCTTTGAAAACATTCTTCCCTTCAAGAACTGCAAAAGCAAGAGTTTTGGTAAATTTAATAATCAAAGTAACAGAAAGACCCATTTGCTGTGCATTTTGGGATTTCTTTCATTTAATACCCCCATCTCACTCTCAGAATAGGAATTATGTCTCAGAACCTTTCCTGGTATAATTTGTAGAGTATGCTGTGATATATTGTTCAGATGGAAGAGACTGGACCACTAGTCAGTGTCAAACAGAGTATCCCAAAATTAGCTATTATGAACGAATCTCCAAAGAGTTAGACCAAACCCCCTTTGTAAAAATGGAGCACGAAACAAATGACTTGGAAATAAAACCACAAGACCAAAATAAAAGATAATGTTCACATTTATATTAGATGCATTAAAGACATTTTATCGGATAGGCTTTTACTGGAACATATTGATGTGAGGTGATTATAAAATGAAGAGGCAGCAGTCATCTCTACTTCTCTCTCCCTGCGTACTAGACCCGCAGGCCCAGTGGCCAATGACCATTTGATGTACCTTAGGCACCTCAGTCGAGCAAGTTCTAAATTGTATTCGCTATCTCTGCAGCTGCCACCAGGATTGTCTCCTTTTCCTTTTTCTAGATTCTTTATTGGATAAGTGCTTTGGAAGTCAGCCTTAGCTTCTCAATTTCTCTAAATTTCCGGGTTTGGGGAATGACCAGATCCTTCTGCATATTTCCTCCTCTCCATCCCCACTGAAATTGCCTTTGCTTAGGGGTTTTCCTTATTTCTGGTCTAGATCATAGTAACGGCCTCTTGTTTAATACAATTAACCATCCCTCACCCTGTCATCAAGTGATCTTCAAAGACCACAGTCTTGATGATATTCTTTTTTTTTTGAAGCCAGCTAGTGGCACCCCATTACCCTATACCTTAGCATAGCATCAAGCCTCTCTGTGGTCTGGAACCAACCTGTCCTGACTCATTTCTAGCCATAGCCCAGTGTGCACTTCACACTCAAGCCATACTGAGGGGCTTGCCTTTCTTACGAAGAGGTCATACTCACAACATTTGGCTTTTTCTTGTATCTGTGTCTGTGTTCCAGTTGCTTCCTTTGCCCTGGCTACTTGTTCCTCCTTTCGTCAGCCTGCCACCTTCATCTTTCAAAAATTCACTCAAGCTTCATTTCCTCTACAAGGTTTTCTCAAGCCTTGAGACCTTCCTGACCCCAGCTATTCCCTCCTTTCTGTCTCCGTCTCTCTCTAAATATATACATATACACACAAAGCATACATACATGTATGTTTTATATGATATATATGTGCATGTATATATAGTGTAAGGATTTATATAACACATTATATATCACTCTATTGATAATTTATTAAAATACTGTTTTATACCTTGCTTTTCCCCCTTTCTCTTAATAATTTATGTTAGAATTGGATCTATATCAGTATACTTGGATCTATCTCATTTCTTTTTTTTAAGACTTCCTCAGAAAGCTTCTCCTGAGCCCCAAGACAGGGCTATGGGGGCCTCTCTGTGTAACCAGTGATGCTCACCATGATATATTGTAATCTCCTGTTGTACAGGTTTTCATTATCTTCAGCTGGAAACAATAGAAACCTAAAGTAACTTAAAGAAGGAAGTTTGTGTGTGTGTGTTTTTGTTTGTTTGTTTTCCCTCTAAAGTCTAGAAGAAGGTAGGTCAGGGCTAGTATGGAGCCTCTTCTCTATATGTCCTCAGGGAAGTGGCTTCTATCTTGCTGTTCTACCATGTGGGACCTTTTTTGCCCAAGGGCACCTTGGTTCACGATGGCCCTCCAGCTCCAGCCATACATCTACACTCTGGTCAGCACTCATTTCTTTTAATGACTACATAATATTCTGCTGAATAGATGGGTCATAATTTGCTTAACAAATATCCTACCAATGGATATTTAATATTATGCCTTTATTCTGAGATCATCTTTTGAGAAGTCAATATTTTTTTTTTTTTGCAAGCTCAGGTAATCTTTCAATGTCCAGGCAGATTTCACATTAAACATCAAAAATAATGTACATGAAAATCCAATCCATGTTAATGATAATAATAGTTATCAATATTGAACACATTATATATTATTTAATTTAACATTACAATCCTCTGAGTTAGTGTTATTATTCTCATTTTACACATGAAGAAATAGGGTTGGTGAGGTTAAAATTTGATTCTAATTGCTTAAATACTCTTCACTTAATATTCTTCATTACATTAACTCACTTTTTACTTAAAAATTACTGTAGAAGAAACTTTATATCACTTCCACAAGTAGAAATTCAGAGCTGCTTGCCATAAATGCAAAGTAAGAGTTAAAATATATATAAACTATTCAAATTTAAAATTTTCAAAGGTACCACTTAAAACTACCTTATGTATATAAGATATGTATAGCACACTTATAAAACACTTATAAAACATTGAATCACGGGATAAAATCAACATCGGAGCTCAAAATTATAATTATTTCTTAGTAGTGTGCTCTATCTAAAGCCAAATATTGCTTAAATATAAATTGGAATATGTACTTTTTAGCTATACTATTAATACACTGAGTAGAAACATTTTTTTTTACCAACTTAAGGGTTAAATAAATGAATGTAATATAGCAAATAACATCTATTTTATTCTTGTCTTTGGCTTGCCAATCCGTTACATCTGCAAGTGAAGTTATCAAGGCTTCTCAGGCTTCTTTTCTTGTGCTGTAAAGAACTTCAGAGTATGTTGTATGGGAAAGAATCAGGAATAAAGCAGAAATAGGAAGAAATAGTTAACAGAGGGGAAAACCCCAAATATAAGATCCTGGAAGGTATAGGAAGAAGGTATTCTGGGCTTCATAACCATACCTTTAATGATTTGGTCCTATGCTGGGCTTTGGAGGAGCAACCCACAGGCAAACACAATCCAATATGCTACATTTTGTGGTAGTGTTTTTCATAGTAATTACCCTGGGCACCCACTGAAAACTTAGATTCCTGAGCCCAACACCAGACTTTCTGAATCAGAAACATAAATAGCAACAATAATAGTTATGGATAACGGATATATTCCAGAAATCAGCCTTCAGAAAAACTCCCTAAAAAACTATCTGTGCACACTCAAGTTTGTCTATAATTTTCAGATAGAATCCACTTTAAGAATATTTGATATTAGAAAAATACATCTGGTTTGTAAACAGATAACATAGTGTGATTATTTTTAAATTATTTTCATTACATTAATTAAGTGATATTCTTACCAATCAAAATGAATAGACATTAGAAATATTAGGAAACTTTATAAATTTAGTGATCATGATTTGTGAACCAATCGAACAACATTCATTAATTACCTACTATGTGATATATTAGGCACTGCACTAAAGGGATTTTCAAATGTGAGAACTGTTTGCAGAAAGGTAAGTTAATGGATGACTTAAAAATATGATTTGACACAGTGATGGTTTTCCACAACTTCCATTCTTCTAATTTTTCTTGTTAACAGAACCCTGATTTTTAGGTGAGACAGAGTATTACCTTTCCTAGTGTCTTTTGCACCTAGTATAGTAATATGTCTAAATTCAGACTAGTAGGATGTGAGTGAGAGTGGTGTGCTCAATTTCTAGAAGAGAGCATTCCCTTGTCTTTCCTTTTTGTTTCCTGATATTCTGCAGACAGGCTTGAGGGCTACAGACACCTTGATTCTCAAGGCAGCCTTGGGAATATGGGTTGTGCCGAACAGAGCAACAGAAAAGAAGGGACCTGGGTTGCTCTCACTGTAGAGCACATACCAGCCCTGAATCACTTCTATATGTATAAATCAGACTAAAAAGAACTTTGAATGTGCTAAAGTCACTGTCTGGGGTGGGGTGGGGTGGGGGGCTTTCTGTCACTTGCAGTTGAACCAAAGCTTGACTATTAAAGATAGTTGTTCTTGAATTTGGAAGCAATATGCTAGAAGCATGAATTTTGTTGTAGATGAGACTTTGATTGTTTTTTAGTATAATCTAGAGCTAAATATGTACATCCCTATATTCTGGTAGGGGACAGTTAATCCCAAGTGTTAAGAATGGTGGGCTAGAAAAGGATATTTATGTAATGTCATAGAGGTGCTAAATATTGCTACAATAACAATCATTGCAATATATAAATATATCAAATAATACATCATCCATCTTAAATTTACATAATGTTATATGTCAAATATATATATATATTTAAATGGTAAGCTAGGACTTCCCTTTTGTCTTTTTCTAAAGTGTACTTTGCTTACTTATGGAGGTCATCAAGGGAGTCATTCTATTGTCTTTCAAGCCCAGTGGGTCTTCACATGGTTGAGTTAACAAGAGGCAGATTAACTTAAAATGCCTATGAGTTGAGGTTTGAATGCAATGCTCTCCCCCCCCTCCAATTTCTGATGGCAAGAAAAAGGATAATTGGACTGAGTAAAAAGCTTTTTCTTTTCTTTGGAAAGGCTCTTCAAAAAATCATGGTGTCTTTTATTTGCTATTTAATGTTGTTCAAGTAAAGATAAATGAAAATGTTAAATAATTAGCATGAATATTACTATTCTTTATTTTGTGCATTACCAATTTTAAAGCAAATATGAGAGCATTGAATTTGTATGCAGAATTATTGAAATTACACAATTCGTATTTCATAGCTCATAATTGCAAATGTATTTGTTCTTACTAGAACAGTGGAATCACAGCACAAAACTACTGTTTTTCTTTCATCCCTTGATATATGCACATTCTACAAATACTTTCCACCTTCACGTTATTGAAGAGTAAAGAAGGACTGACTGGCATCATTTTTAGCTAAGTGGTTAGTTAAAACAAGGGACATAAAGTGAGTTGGAAAGGATATGATACTGAGTAGTTCATGTTTCCTAGAACACCATTGCCTTCTTTCTGTATCCGAAGCAAGTTCTAGTGCAAACAAAAGCCTAGCCCTTTGTGAGTGTTAAAGCCTCTGGTTACTCAAACATAGATGTAACAAGGGTTACCTCGTACTTGCTTCGAATCTTAGTGAATTGTCACTTGTGCTGGTTCCAGAGGAATTTCATGCTCATGCAGGACCCTGAACACTAGGTGTGAACGGGTGGTAGAAAGTGATGGCACATCTTTAATAAATGGCGGTTGGAAAACTGGAAAGCCACCTGCAAAAGAATGAAACTAGACTATTGTCTATAACCACACACCAAAATTAACTCAAAATGGATTAAGGACCTCAATATAAGACCTGAAATAATTAAATGCAAAGAAGAAAACACAGGGACTAAACTCAAGGACCTTGGACCTAAAGGGGATTTTATGAATTTGACCTCAAAGGCCAGGGAAGTAAAAGCTAAAATAAATGAATGGGACTACATCACACTAAAAAACTTCTGCTGAGCAAAAGAAATCATCAACAACTAAAGAGAGAACCATCCAAATGAGAGAATATATTTGCAAGCAATACCTCCGATAAGGGCCTAATATCCAAAATATACAAAGAACTCATACAACTCAATAACAACAACAACAACAACAACGACAACAACAACAAAATGATCCAATCAAAAAATGGGCAGAGGGCCTGAACAGACACTTCTCCCTAGAGGACATGCAAATGGCCAACAAATATATGAAAAGATGGTCAATATCACTAGTTATTAGGGAAATACAAATCAAAACCACAATGAGATACCATCTCACACCTGATAGAATATCTATAATCAACAGGACAAGTAATAACAAATGTTGGAGAGGATGTGGAGAAAAACAAACCCTCATACAGTGCTGGTGGGACTGAAAATTGGTACAGCCACTACAGAAAACAGTATGGAGGTTCCTCAAAAAACTAAGACTTGATCTACCAAATGATCCAGCCCTCCTTTGACTGGGTATTTACCCCAAAGACTTGAAAACTCATATCTGAAAAGATATTTGCGCACCAATGTTCATAGCAGCATTATTCACTGTGGCCAGGACATGGAAGCAACCTGTGTCCTATGATAGATGATTGGCTAAAGAAGCTGTGGTACATATATACAATGGAATATTACTCAGCCATAGGAAGAGATGAAATACTGCCATTTGCAACAACATGGATTGACCTTGAGATAATTGTGCTAAGCGAAATAAGCCAGACAGAAAAAGTTGAAAATCACATGATATCACTTATATGTGGTATATAAACCTAAAAGCAATAAATGAGCAGGATAAACAGAGACTCATGGACATGGGCTATAGACTAGTGGTTACCAGAGGACTATAGAGTAGTGGTTACTAGTGGTGTGGGGAGGAGGGAGGAGGTAGATGGGGTAAAGTGGGTCAAATATAAGGGGATAGGGGGAGGGTAAAGTAGGTAAAGGGGATCAAATATATGGTAGCTGAAGGAAATTGGACTTTGGGTGGTAAACACACAATGGAATATACAGATGTTGAATGATAATGTACATCTAAAAATTATATAATTGTATTAGCCCATGTTACTCCAATAAACTGTTTATTAAATAAACTATTTAATAAAAATAATCTTTTTTAAAAAAGGAAAGAAAGTGGTGGCACACATGCGTATTGCAATACCGTGCATATCTCCTCTACTCATGCTTCATTGTCACTTCACTTATCAAACATAAGTTGGAAGAAAAAATTAAGACTACATACATGAAGCCTGTCTTATAAGGCAATGAAGAAGACTAGAGGTCATGGGTATTCACTCTACTTAATCATTCCTTGAGAACAGCTTATAAGAAAGCACTTCAGATTTAAGCTCCCAACTTTCTCTCTTTTTGTTTAAACCTCCAATTGGCACTCTCTTCAAGTTTTTTAGTGACTCTACCTCTCCTTCTGGGGAATTCTGAGAGAAATGTGTTTCATTCTTTGCCAGGACTTATGAAACCTCTGTTCATTCAAGCCAAAGCGTGGGAGTATTGGGATGTGGACCCTCATCTGATAAGCGAGATCGAGATGACCATAGATGTTCCCGTTTCAGGTCAGTTTCCTCACCATAGAGAGCTGCAATTACTTTTCCTACCAGGTCACCTAAGACAGGTTAGCACATCAGCAAGGCAAGCATTCTATTATTTTCTAAGACAATATTGCTTGTATTTATATTGAGGAAATGTACTTCTACTTATTGGCTTTGGACTTCTTCTGGTTAAAAAAAAATTGACCTAGTAAATTTGAAGATTTAATTGGCTTTTAAAAAGTGATTCATGAACCAGGCAGCACCCTTTCTAGCAACTAGCATGGTGCTCCCAAGGGGCTGTACAAAATGAAAGGTTTTTATAGAAAGATGGGTGGGCAAGGGGAGCTGTTAACAAAAGGGAAGAGAGGATTATTTTTAGATTAGGACATCTACTTTTGAGGGGAAGGAAGGCAAAGTGTTTTTTATCATGGATATTGACTCTTTTTTCTATGGGGAATAGAGAGGACCCAAGTGACATAATCTTACAGCTTTTTGACCAGAAAATTCCAGACTGGTTGATTAAGACTATTTCTAGGAAAGATTGAAACAGCAACTAGTGCAGTTATGAAATCTAGGTTTGTTATCTTGGGCTTGAGCACAAGTGATACCATTTAAGGCTTGTGGTTTTCTCTTTAACACCCCTATTTGAATAACAGACCCTTCTATTATTTTGTTAAGAAGCCTTAGGCACTTCTTAACCTTTTCTCGCTTTACTAGAAAAACCGTACCGGCTGAAAATGGTTTTCTGCAGTGAAAAGGTAGAGCTTGTGTTTGGTCCTTCCTTCTCAGACTTTCCTGCCTTTCTACAACTCTGGCCACTTGACCCTGGACAGGAAGCACATCCCTTTTGATTGGGCATCTAATAGTCAACTAATTAGTGCTGCCAGTATTTAATAATAGTTCAATGAATCCCAATTCTAGAATTTGCATCTTAATAAGAGACTTTTCTACGTAAAATAAGGAGAAGGAAGAAGAAAAGTGGAAGATGGAGACGAATGAAGAAAATTAGTCTTAATACTCAGAATTTTGTATGCAGCAGACAATGCAAAGGCAACAAATTACTCCACTAGCTCTTTAAGCTTGTATTATATAGGAAAACAGTTAACCTTATGGAAATGGAAAGACAATTAAACTGAGGGTGGCATAAGCCAGTGTAATAGTGGGAACTTTGCTAAACTCCTTTCGCAAACACTTTACTAATTCACAATTGTGTTTCCCTGAAACAAACAAACAAAAAGCTTCACAACTATTTTGGTTCTGTTGAATTTGAGAAGGAAACTTGAATTCAATAAATATCCTAGAACCACATAAATAATGATATAATGGTAGCGAGGTTGGGAAGGTAGAAATTTACAGGATAAACTATAGATTTCTTCCTTAGATTGTTTCAAGTGTTACAGATAAAAGCCATACATAGAAATAACCCTTTCCCATTAAAAAAAAAAAAAAAAAGTGCAGCTCACTGCCAGCATTAATTTAAGATTATGCGTAGGAATGCTATGTTTTCCAGGATTTAACATTTTCAGCAAATGAGAATTACTATATTTTGTAAATGGAAATACTGATACTAAAACCAGAATACTATAATTAGAGTGATGTCATTTGTTTCTAAAGACTATTGATATACTAGAGTGATGCAAAAAATAATAATAAAAGTGAGATATTTCAAATTAAACTTTGGGAGTATTTTAGGACCATAATCTGCAAGTTATCTCTGGGTACATGCTACAGCCACAAGCACCTCCAGCGAATATTCTCGAGAAAAAAAATGATAAAGAGGTTAAAAAAGATTAGAATGAGATGTTAGAAAAAAATTAATGTGTTTCAATCTAACCCTTAAATAACATTCTCTAATGAGTCCTCATCACCTACAGAAAAAAAAAAAAAAAAAAGTCTCTCAAGGCCTCTGGTTCCTGCAACGATCCAGGCTTCCCTTTTCTCACTCCCTGCTTCACAATATTTTTTCTAATAATATGAATTGCTTATAATATCCCCTTACATTAAGCTGTGTCTTCATGCCTTTGACCACATTGTCTTCTCTTTCTGAATGTCTTCACCTCCTCTCCAACCTTCTTTTGCCTGGCTAATACCTATTCATCCTTCAGTATTTAGTTCAAATATCATCAACTACAAGAAAACTTACCCTTCATCTATCTCCAGACTTAAGATGACTAAGTGTCCCTTCCAGGTAATTCCAAAGTAGCCTGTTCACATCTTCATTATTGTATTTAACCCCTTCTAAAATTTTTTTGTGCTATATGTCAGCCTGTGCCACTTTACTGTGAATTCCTTTTCCTTACATTCCCAACAACAACATAGGCAGTCAAAAAATGTTCACTAAGTGAATAAACAAATGATTTATGGAGTCTCACAACCTGAGGAGAAAATTATGATTTGGAGAGGCAAAATGGCTTTCCTAAGACCTCCTAACTAGCTTGACACTTATGTCCATCATTCCTGACTTCAGGTCATTAAGTTTTTCTTCACAAACTACAGCTTAAAAGTTCCTAATAATAGGAAAATGGTTGTTAATTTGGTTTAGAGAAAATGAGAAGACAAGGAAAAATTACTGAGACTGAAATCATTAAGGCATTTAGGTACATTTCCACTTTAAGAAAATTAAAAAGTGGCTTGCTAAATTTGGATGCCACTCTACTTACTTCTTCAAGGATAAAATCCTAAATTGATCATACTTGGTGCTCAGATTTGTACTTGGTAAATTTATTTCTAAGATTAAAGATATAAACAAGCTCATTAAGGAGTGTCAAAACTTGTCAAACATCAAATAGCTGTTACATAACAACGTTTTGAAGTCTAGGTTATTATATACAGATTGCATCTCCGTTTTTAAAAATCCAATGTTCTAAAAATTAAGGGAAATTATCACTTATGCTTTTCCAAACTTCAAACATTTTGAAAGTGTTCAGAGCCATTCAAGAATTCTAAACCCTGGCTAGAGATAGGATACATAATAATATTGTTATTCTCACTCAAAATTATTACCTGATTTCAGCAAGGGGTAAATCAGATAGGAAAAGGTTTGGATATTTTTCCTTCATAATTGTTTAAAAGCCAAGTTTCATTAGTATGAAAAACTAATTTTCTGAAAGTGAAATAATTCCATGCTTTATTAAACCTTGAAATTTAAAAAAATTACTCCTTGTTGATTACCCGGCTTTACCGAGAATACTCTAACTTTCATTCATACGTGCACAGCTCCTTACCTGAAGCCATGTGTTTCAGAAGGAATCTGGCTCACTGGTTAATGATTGGCTCAGGGGCGCAAGCTAAGACTCAATACTGACCAAGGGGAACTCGTTGGGAGTTTCCGGAAAATGTTTCTTACCTTTAAGTGATAGACATAGGAAGAGTTAAGTGCAAGTAAAGCTGGGACTATCAGTTCATGAAGGCAACAAAAGAAAAAGGACAGAGACAAAAAAACCACCTTTGAGACAGAAAGCTGGCATGCCCAGATTAAGCCAACTCTGAAGCCTGCCCTACTTCTTGACTTCCAGTTATGTGAGTCAATACATTTTATTATTATTTAAATCATTTGAGTTTCTATAACTAGCAGTGGAAAGAATCCTAGGTAATATACAGCGAAATTAATGAACATGTCATGCAAAGCTCTAAGAAAATATTTTACTTTAAAGTAATTAGCTTCTTTATATTTTTCTGTTTCTGGGCTAATTGTTTGGGATTTGGAGAGGCATCAATTGTTTTAAACTTAAGATTATGATTCACTTTACCTCTCACACAGATGACCATCCATATATATCTGGAATTCAATGGATGCACTAAAAAAAAAATCTGAGATTTTGCCTCCTGTGTCTTTAAGATCATGATTTCACCAGCTAATTGTGAGAATATTAATTAAGCCCACACAGAGCAAATTGTAAGACCCTGATGAGATCCTCAGAGCATTCAATCATCCAGCTGCCTCATTAAATTTTGTGTATTTTCATAGAATGTCAGTGCATGTGAAAGTCTCTAAAGTTTACCTTTAAATCTTGGAGTTACTCCACCCAGGTGGATGCTTTCTGGGCTCTGTTGGTCCTAAACATTCAAAGGATCCAATGCTGGTGAGTAATGAAGGGGTTTATAGTATAAGAAAAATAGAAATACAGTGGCATACTTACTGTCAGGTGAAGAAAATTACTTATTTCGTCCTATTCTTTTAATTAAAAGATATTTCACCAGGAAGCTGCCAAAATACATCACTTTAGATCAAACCAATTTTGAAATATTGAAGGGAGTCTAAATGATATAACCTTCATGCTGAGATTTTATGTAACCACAATAATATTATAATAATAGCTAAAATTAATTTATTATACTCTGTGAACTAAGAGCTATCTTCAACTCTTTTGCTATGTTCTCATTTAGCCTTCATAACAACCTTGCGAAACAGGTTCTAGTATTTTATTTACTTTACAGATGGAAAAACTGAGGATTAGTGAGATTAAGTAATTTTCCCCAAGAGCTCCAGGATCCGTGTTCTTAATATCTATTCTATATACTCAATTTCTCTTCTAAATAGTCCATTCTAAATATCTAACCGTATTCAAAATAGTCTACAGACAATTCTATATAGTCAATAATGTGACTGAGTTTCAAAAAAAAAAAAGGCAGCAGTGGTCTTCAATTGCCTTCACAGTGGTGTCAGATCAGAAACGCTACTTTGTACTGAAAGGATTACAACTGAGGAATATTGCCAAATAATAGGTATCATATTTTTAAAAAATAATAACAAATAAGATTTCATCCAGGGGAGGATGATGAGTATGACAGGAGCCTGGAAAACGTCTCATATAGATTGAGCAAGTCATTTAGCCAAGTTGACCATCAATTTTCAAAATGTTTTATTATAATAGAAACAGTACATGATATGTTTTGTAGAAAAATAGAAAATGCAAAAAAAAAAAAAGTCACATCCCACCATTCAGTAATTGACACTAGTTGACATCTAGTGCATACTTTTAAATGCACACACAGACACACAAAGTTTCTTTTAATCTAAAATAGCCCTGTTTTTATGACAATTGAAGACAAAAGGCCAGTTGAACTCCAGAATATTCCATGTTTTTGGATTTGTCTAGTTGTATTCTCTTTTAAAGACTTGATGGATTCAAATGAAACAACATAGAATATCATAGATGGTGTTGTGTACTTCATGCCTGTTGTATTACATCAGAAGACACAGAACTTCTAACTCATCTACTATTAATTTGCTAAAATTAATATAATCATGCAATTTTATTTAAACTCTTATGATTAGAAAGAATTCTGTGTGGTATTACCTTGGCACCAAAAGAATGTCCAGATTCCCATCCACAATTTACCTAAGGATTTTAACTTTGATAAACCTTGTCTAACTTGATAAGTTAGCTATAGTTTGTGGAATGATGTTTTCCCAATTCTGTCATTCCTTCTATATTTATTAACTGGCGTTAAAGTAGAACTTTCCCTCATCAACTAGCTTGGGCCTCAAGTATCTCCTTATATGATTATAAAGTTCCTTGGTTAATATCTGAACTCTTAAGTCCTACAAGTATACAAAAGAACATACAAAGTTATTAGACATATTTATAATACCTGAAAAAAAAGAGTGCATACCTATCTTTATATATTTAAATCTGGTCTTTTTGAAAAGGAAGGACATTTATTATGCATTGTTCTGAATGTAAGTTTTGAAAAAGCCAATATTAACACAGGGAATAACTTTCTTTTTGAATGTGGCCATTTACAGAAAGATTTCCTCACAAATTAGTAAGAAAATATTTATCTCTGGAGATATTCAAGAGGTAAACCTATCATGGTTGTTAGTTCTCAAGTCCATCCTCTCATTTCCCCCAGATCTGCATTAGGGTTATAGTTGATTGTATTTGATCCCCATTTGCCTATTGATCTTCATTGTTAGGGATGCATGATGAACCCCATGGGGATGAATTTCAGGGAAAAGTTTGAGCATTCTAATATCATAGCAATAATATCATTAAACTAGCAACAGGTCTTATCCTAATTCCTGTGTGTTTTTTACTTCTCTCTCTCTGTTAAATATTTATATTTCTAATAATGTCATTTCAATGTGCATTTTCTTAAGTAGTTTGCGTTACCCCATGATAAATCTGTATTGATTTGTATAACATATTGATACCCAGCCTTTCTCATCAAAAGCCATGATATCGCTGACATGGAAGTTAGGTTAAACTTCTGAGGTAGAGGGCACAGTCCAACTCAAGAATGTCCTTATTTTACACACTAGCCACAAGTTTGGGAGTCCTCAAGCCACCTTCACTTATAATGAACTTGCTACAAAGTCAGAGGTTCCACTTAGTTCCAATAATTCACTAGGATGATTCTTAGGGAAAAGGAGGTCTGGATAAAAGTGAGAAGGAGGGCAAGAGGCAGTAGACTTTAGAAAGTAATTGGCTATTGACTTTATTACGTCTGGAAAAAATAAAACGGGAGTCCTAAAGCCATACAGAAGAAAAGTTATTCTAATCCATTCCTACATTCTGAAAGTACAGTAAAACTAATTTCACTTAAAACAAGCAATAGAAAAGAATTACAGTTGAATCCAATATAATTTTATTATAAGACAATAGAAAATAAGAAGAATAACAGCTCTGAGATGGCTGAAATATTAAGTGCAGAGGAGAGGAGAGAGCTGCAAAGAAAAGAAATTTCAGAAATTTGAATTTGGTCCCCATAAATATTTGGCAAAAGACTAAGCTGTGAAAGCACAAGTTAAGACTCTATATGGCAAAGAAAAGCTATGAATTGAATAGAGAAGTCAGAGCTTTTACAGGGCTGAGAGTTGTTGGAGTTCCATCCAGCTAAAATGAAGAGAACTCAATGAACCCCCAGACATTCAACTGATACCCAAAAGGCCAAATCTAATGAGTAGACCATTTTTAGCTTTAGTCTAAATCTTCCATATTGAGTTTATAAACAATCCTCTAAAGGATCGAGCAGCTTCACAAGTAAATTAATTACCTGCCATAACAAAGTCCAACCCTCTTAACAAAATAGAACAAAATTGTCCAGCATCTAATAAAAATTACCATGTGAAGAAGCAGGAAAGGTGGCCTACCACTGAGAGGGAACTGAGTCAATAATAAAAAGACACAGATATGATAGAAATTAGGAATTGGCAGAGTGAGGCGTTAACACAGATATCTTCGAGGATACGAAGCAAAACAAATACAATGAAAGGACTAATAAGAAATCTGAATATAGAAATGGAAATTATTTTTAAAAAACAAATCAAGCTTTTAGAAAGGAAAATATAATATCTGATTTTAAATATTCACTGGATGGGCTCTAATGCTCTAACCAGAAAAGAAAATATCAAGAAACTTGAAGACAGGTTAGTAGAAACAATCTAATATGAAGATTAGTTAGAAAGATATTGATGGAAAAATGAATAGAGCCTCAGGGACTTGTAGAAAACTAGAAAGTGGTCTGATATATATAAGAAAATAGAAGCCACATATGAATCTACACTTGAATAGTCAACAGATTTTCTTCTAAAAAATGCCAAAGCAGTTCAACAGGATAAAAGAATAGTCTTTTCAACTAATAGTGCTAAAACAATTGGATATCTGTATGGGAAAAAATTTAACCTTGATCCATACCTCATACTATACACAGAAAGGTCAAAATGTATAATTAACCTAAATGTAAATTCTAAAACTAAAACTCCCAGAAAGAAACAGGAAAAAATTATTTTAACCTTAGGGTAGACAAATTTCTTTTGAAAGGACAGAAAAAGCACTAACCATAAAATAAAATGGATAAATTAGACTTCATCAAAATAAAAGACTTCTGTTCAACAAAAGGCACCTTTAAGAAATCAAATAGTAAGCTACAACTTCTAACAAAGGACATGTATCCAGAATATGTAAAAAAAGTCTTCTAACTCAAGATATTTTTTAAAAAACACCCAATTTTTTAAGAATAAAACAAACAATTTTTTAATGAACAAAAGACAAGCAGGCACTTTTGAATGTAACAGGTGCAGATGTCCAATAAAAGATGAAAGTGCTTAATATTATTAGTCATCAGAGATGCAAATTAAAATCATGATGAGATATTCACTGGAATGGCTAAAATTAAATAAAATTGTAAATTATGTACTTTTATAGCAGGTTTTTATTAAAAAGTGGACCTTACTGAATAGTTTTTTTTCAAACAATTGAAAAGCTAATTATAAAGTTAATATGGAAATACTATGAACCAAAAGAAAGGCTAAGACAATCTTTGAAAAGGAGAAAGCTGGAGGGCTTACACTACATGCCAATATCTGTGCTAAAGGTACAATAGCAAAAACTGGTATTTGAATAAGAACAAATACACAGAAAAGAGGTGATTCCAGAAAGATCCACATTTAATCATCTGATTTATGACAAAAACAACATTTCAGTGCAGTGGAGAAAGGGAATTTTTAAAATAAATAGTGCTGGATTAATTTAGTGTGTGTGTGTATGTGTGTGTGTGTGTGTGTGTGTGTGTGTGTGTGTGTATTTGTCAATCTTGACCCTTACCTGTCTCACATCAGAAAAAAATTCTGTATGAATTGTCATTATAAATGTGAAATGTAAAACAATAAAGAATTTAGAATTAAACACAGGAGAGCACATTTAAGAATTAAGGTAGGCAAAGATTTCTTAAACAACACAGAAAACACTAGCCCGAAAATTTTTTTTAATGATTAGTGGTAGTATTTTAAAACTTAAAACATCCGTTTGTTGAAAAAATACCATTATGGGATTGAAAAGACAACGTAATAGTAAAATGTATTTCCAACACATATATCTGAAAAGGGACTCATATTCCAAACACTTAAAGAATTTCTACAAGTCAATAAGGAAAACCAACATAAGACTTGGCCAGATAGCCAAATGGCCAAAACACATATGAAAAGACATTCAGCTTCATTAGTCTACAGTGAAATTCAAGTTAAAACCACAGTATGCTATCATTACAGTCCCACCAGAATGGCTAAAACAAACAACAGAAAAAAGAAGAAAAAAAAAAGGTGTTGTCATGGATGTGGAATAATTGGGACTCCCATATGCTGCTGGTGGGAATACATATTAAGAAAATCAACTTAGGACAACTTTTTGGAAGTATGTACTCTAGCTGAACATATACATACCCAGCAATTCCACTCCTGGGTATATACTCAACAAAAATACAGCATATGATCACCAGAAATGTTCTAGTATGTTGTTCATAGTCATGCTGTTTTAAATAGCTAAAAAGTGGACCTTACTGAAATGTCCATCTTCAGTAAGATAACTAAATAAATTGTGGTATATTCACATAGTGCAATACTAAACAATAATGAGAAAGGACAACTTATGACATAAAACCATGGAATGAATATCAGAAATATAACACTAAGTGAAAGAAGTCAGAACAAAATAAGCATATTGTATGAATTCATTTACACATTATGTCTAAATAAAGGCAATGAATCTATGCTGTTAGAAGAGTGGTTACTCTTGGAGAGTTGTCAGCTGGAAAGAGGCAGGAGTGAGGGGCTCTAATGAGCAACTATGGGGGTGATTAATATTCAATTAATATTTCTTGATCTGGGTACTTGTTTCATGGGAAGATTCACTTTTTGAAAATTAAGTGAGCAGTACACTTTGATACTTGCACTTTTCTATATGGACATTATACTTCAATGAAAAATTTTAATGGAAAAATAAATAATCTTGGAGAAGATAAAGAGATTTAAGTGTAACAAGATTGACTATGAAATAATAATTGTTAAATTTGGATGATGGATACAGGAGGGTTAATTTTATTATTACTATTATTTTTATGCATGCCTTAAATTTTGGAAATATAAATAAGTTGAAGAGAGGAAAAAAGATAAAGATATATGCATATCGTTAATAAATACAGAGTTATAGAAATAAGGGAATAACACCGTGGAAAGGAGGAGGACGTAAGGCATAGAACCACTGTTTTAGTTATGAACATTTTAGGACTATTTGATTTTATAAAGTATGTGCATATATTACTTTGATAAATTAAAAATTAAATGACAAAAGATAAATTTAAAAATTTGGAAAGAAAGGAGATGAAGTCCTATGATCTTTATCTCAAATGATAACAAAATCATGTTTAGAATGATATTACTTGAGGGAATGGGAATAAAAGAACAGAAATTAGATTTAAGAGATCTAAATTAATATAATTTCATATAAAATTTAATTTAACATTTACAAACTGAAAAGAGAGGAAATAAAATTAATAAGAGTAGTAACTCCCTGCTAAGGAATACATTGGAAATACGAATTATGAAACAGAAGGAAATTACATATAGCTTAGTATTGTACAAATTTATTTTAACAATGTGGTAAATCAATTCCAATTTTTCAATCTTATTTGACTACATAATGCTATGGTCAAATAAGCTTGAAAAACATCCCACTGAATCCTATCCCCAAGAGAACACTTTAGAGAAATCTGAGCTAAAGACAGCATTAGTAAGCAAAGCAAGCACTTTGCATTTTATAGAATTTACCTAAGGCAGCAATCTCCTAGAATTCAACTGACAATTCCAATCTCTCCACCCAGCCACATATGATTCTTGATACCTAGGCAAACTCAGTCGTTTGGCTCTTAATGTATATACATTCACCCACCTCTGTTTTAAAGGTGGAAAAGCGAAATACTTTCTATCTTAGGACTGTTGCAAGTTGTGGTGATCATGTGACTCAGTTTTTGCCAATGACAGAAAAGCCAAAGTCAACAGGGAAAATTTCTGCATTCCTGATGAAAGGAACAGATATTTTAGCCTCCTTTTTTTCTATCTTGATGAAATAAAAATCCCCCTGACACATACTCCCACATTCAACTGGGTAAAGCACAACTTTTTTTTTTTTACAACTTTTTTTTAATTGAGGTTGTCAGGATGGGATGAAAATAAATGCGTATGTTTAACTGACATGTTTAACTAAAGTCCCATATATTGTCTATAAATTCAAACATTTTAAGTAAGCAATTGTATAATGCTTGAGAATGAAAGACATCAAACTCAGGGTCATGGTTAGCATGTGAGGAAAGAGGAAGGGAACTTGGATCAGTAAGGGGTTTAAGGGAGCTTTGAAATCAACCATAGCTTATTTTGTAATTTGAAAATGAAAAAAGTAAAGAGAAATATTAAATTTGATGGAGACTGGAGTTGGGTACATGAGTGTTTTTGATGTTAGACTATAATTTTAAGTATATAAAAATATTTCAAATTTAAAAAGAGTATACTCAGAGTAAATTGTTTATAAATGCATAAATTGGTACTGAGGATAAGGGCCCTGAAATTCCATCTAATTATGGCAAGAAGGTGAGATATTAGGAAAAGGGTAGACAGAATATGGAAGAAGAATCCAGACTAGACTCTGGTCCAGATGTTCCATTTACCTAAGGGCTGGAAGGCGCTATCAATAACCACTGTGTAATACATGCACACACATACACTCACATATATGCATTCATGCATGCATATGCATAAATATATTTGTGACTCGATTAGGTATAGAGTATATATTTCATTAAATGCTGTGGGTTTAATCCTTTAAAACAAATTCTTTTCTTGTTTTTAGAAGAGTCTAATATTTTCTAATTTCTGCAGCTTTGGTTAGGTATAGGTAAATCCTACACCAACATTCAGGAACTCAGAGAGGTCAGAACAGGTATGGTACTTCCTTAAAAATATGTAGTCTTATTGATGTTAGTTTCTTTCTGTGTGATGTTGTTATGGAAGCACTAGACAGTGTGTCAATGATCTATATTTAAAGCTAATATTTAAATCCATATACTTTTAAACATTTGATTAAGTTGAGTATAGAACTATACATTAACAACAAAAAGTGCAAATCACTTTTTCACTTGGAAACTTCCTAAAGAAGCTGCTATACTCAGTTATAGCTAAAACCATTCTAAAACTAAACTTGATGATGTGCAATTTACGTATAGAGCTATATCTAGAATAGCTTTTCTTAATAGCATGTGATCTGAATGATCTGATAGCACAATTGGTTCAATAATTATCCATTCAGCCACAGAAATACTTGTCTAGGAAATTGAATCACCTCAATTATCCAGTTTGGAGATTCATAATGAAATACTGAATAGGTTTTTTAATCTAAATATGTTGACTGTCTTCCTCTTGTAAATGTGTCTGTAAATTATATAATTTGCCTAGTGAACATGATTTAGTAGACAAGGCATAATATTTAGAATCAGAACTAGTTTCCAGCCATAGCTGTGCCATTCGCTATATGTGTGATTGGGGTAAATTATTTAATTCTTTGAGCCTCAATCTCTTCATCTATAAAATGGGGACATATGCTTACACCTTATATAATTAGTTTAAGTAATCTATGTAGAATGAAATCAAATCCTTAGTTCTTTTCATAAAATCCATCTCAAATAACTATCACTGATTAAGATGCTGAAAATCCACAGACCATTAGCATCCAAAGCAGTAGGGAACACCACCTCTTTTATTCTCATTGTTTTAAGCAATTGATTTATTTTTTCAAACTGCTCAAACAAACCCAATTATAACAGGGTTCTTAATCTACTTGCAAAGCCTCCAGGCAAATTCAGCTGATGAACCATTTTACTTATAATAAACCTGATAAAACAAGAAGGGAAGCAAATGTTAAGGAATGAAGGTTCAATTGAGGGATTATGGATGGGAAGACCAGGTTCATAAAATATAATCACAAGCATTTTAAACTTGCCCTAAATCAAAATGACCTTGTGTGTATGTTTTTGTTTTCACTACTTTTACATGTTCTTAGGTAAGTTTTGTGGTCCAAATCCACATTTACCCAAATCATTGGCCTAAAAAACATATTCATTAATATATTAGATGGTTAGGGTCTTTAAGGAAGATGCCTTTAAATAATGTACTGTCTTATACCACAACTTATTAGGAGGGGGAAAACCAAAAACATGTTATAGACTGGTAAGAGAGGGGAAAAAGAGAAAAGATACAGGTATGCCACCATCTGCCTTTGATTCTTCTATTTGATAAAAATTAAATTTTTTTCTTGACCATATGAATATAGAGATGACCTAGGAGATTTTGTGGCCCTCTTGGAGAATCAAAATCAGTTTTTCTGCATAGGTTGGGTGGGAGCACTTCCTTTAGGGATTTGATCTGAGTCTCAACTGTGGCCTCTTCGTATTACAAAAACTCCAGCTCCCCTCTGAGAATCGCCAAGTGTCAGGGAAATCATAGCTGCTGGGGGATTGTGTGAAGCAGAAGAAAATTTGAGGTTCACTGAGATTCATTTCAGCTGTGTGATATGGGGCAAATCAATAGGTGACTTAACTATACTGGCACCTGTAGAGGAATATTTTTTTTTCTTGAAAATGTTCTATATGAATAATAAAGATTATGTACCTCCTTTCCTTCAAGAACATGTACTAACACTGAGTCAGGCTCTTCCCAGAATATATGACCTCTGCTTTCCAACCACAGTGAAAAACTCAGCTGGAAATAGTGATTTTCAGAATAGATAACCCAGAATGGTGATTCCCCAGAAACAATCTTCTGGGCTGACTGGATGACAGTCACCTGGGGAGCTTGTTAAAAATACATATTCCCAGACTTTGGTCCATAGATTTTGATTCTGTAGTTTGATGAGAAGACGAGGGATATATATTATTTATTTATTTGTTATTATTTTTATTATAGTGACATTACATTGGTTAATGAAATTCAGGTGTACAATTCAACAGTAAGGCATAGACATATATATATACACATATACATACACACATATATATATACATATATACGTGGTGTGTGTGTGTGTGTGTGTGTGTGTGTGTAGTATTATGTGTTCACTGCCCGTAGTTAGATTTATTTCTGTCACCACATATTTGACCCCTTTTACCCCATCTACCTCCTCTCTCCCCTCTCCTCCCCACCCTCTGGTAACTACTAGCCTATTGTCCATGTCCATGAGTCTCTGTTTGTTTGTCCTGTTTGTTGCTTTTTGGTTTATATCTCACATATTAGTGATACCATGTGGTTTTCAACTTTTTCTGTCTGGCTTATTTTGCTTAGCATGATTATCTCAAGGTCAATCCACGTTGTCACAAATGGACGTATTTCATCTCTTCTTATGGTTGAGTAATATTCCATTGTATATGTACCACAGCTATATATGTACCACAGCTTCTTTATCTAGTCACCTATCATAGGACACTTCGGTTGCTTCCATGTCAGGGACATGTATTTTTTAAAAAACTTTCCAGGTAGACTAAACCACCTGTGGCGCATCCATACAATTAATACACAATGCATATGCAAAAAAGGATGAGAAATCTCTTTATGCATGGATATGGACCAATCTTCAAGATGTTTTATTAAGTGAAAAATATAAGACCATATCATTTGCTACCAGTGCTATTAGAAAGGAAGATAAACATCTATATTTGCTTTGTATGTGTTGAATATCTCAGGAAGGTTACACAAAAAGCTGATAATATTGGTTTTGCCCCTCTAGAGAAGAACTGGGTGGTTGGCAGATAGGAATGGGTGAGAGATTTTCGCACAGCTTAATCTTTGTACCTTTTGAAATTTGAGCCAAGTAAAAATATTATGAATTCAGAAATGACTGAGAAATACTATTTCTATAATACTCAAGACAAAATATGTCTTATAAATAACTTCCCATGTAACCCTGATGTTCAGTCAGGATTTTAACTACTGGTCAAGCAATATTTAATGTATAACATATTAACATAATATATAAATACTATATGTAGTATGTAACATATTTATGTGTCTAAGAGATTAAGGATTCATCTTCTATGAAGATGGAGCACCAGAAAGGTAGATAGATACAGGGCAGTTGCACTAATGTGAATTATATATGTCTGGGACTACTTATTTCTAACCTGTATAGTTTCAATAGATCTGACAAGAGATGGTGGATCTGTCTGCCAACTAATTTGCTACTTTCTAATAAAAATAGCAAAAACACAGTTTATAATCCATTTGGCCAGTCATCTTTGAATTAGTTCATTATTGAATACTTTTAATAATTGGAAGAAATGTGAATTATTATTTTAAAATAATACATAGAGATTTTATTAATGTTGTATTCCATATCATTTCAAATTAGTGAAGTTCAAGAACTTCTCATTCTTGAATTGCATTTGTTTAACCTCAAAAAAATCTGCATAGAAAATATATTTTGATGAGACTCATTTGGTTTTTATTTAGAGTGAATCAAGGAACACCCACTTGTAAAACACTTCTGCATTTTCTATGAAACTGTTAAAGACATTGTGACCATTGGGCCCCTTGATGCCACTTACATAAATCATAATTTCCTCATTAAAATTTTTGTGCCATAAAATGATTTTTAGAACTGTATGCTTCCTTTTTATCAGATGAGAATTGCCACCAAAAGCCTGGGAGTTGAAGCTGATGTTCAACCATAATACATGGCAAATTTCCTAACAAAATTTGGAATGATCTATCCTTGGGAGAGGAGAAAAGAAAAGCAAATATCCCATTTATAAAATTTGTGTAGCATAATTTTTTAAAAGCAAACAAAACAATCTTGTACTAGATAACAATTTATACAATCTCTGATTTTAATTAAAATTTGACTCCCTACACAAGGTAAAGCAACTCATAGAGAGACTGTTCTTTGAGAGGAGAGGATCTTAAGGATAAACAAGCCAATTAGACAAGTCCCACCTTTGACCTAGCAATTCTTGAGTGGGTTGTCTAATGAATGCATGCCTTAAGTAGCTGGGCAGGAATAGTGAAGGACAAGCTCTAAGAGTGTCAGTTTTGAAGAAAAATTAATGTTTGGCTGATTCTTACCAAAGGTATGGCACTTAGTGAACCAACCAAATTCTTTTGACTTTTCCTAGTCTTTCCTTTAGTTAGGACCTTGCATGGACCAGTCTAAGACTAATCAGTATCTGGTAGAATATTCAGATCACAAGCGAAACCTTGGATGAGGGTGGAAGAATAGTGTGGGTTATAATAACTGTTAAATGTAAAATGGTGCAGCTGTTTTGGGCAACAATCTGGCTGTTCCTCGAAAGGTTAAACACAGAGTGACCATATGACCCAGCAATTTCCCTCTTAGGTGTTTCCTATTTGCTCATCTCACCTGGTAACTTCAATTAATCCAGTGGATGAATTAGGGAAGAGAGAGAAATTATTTCCTATCTTTAATTTGAGGGTCACCTGGAATAGAGAGTAATTATATTAGACTCTGTGTTCATTGTCTCTACTGCCTTCTATTTTATACATATGTCTCTATTTTTATAGGTATATTATACTACTCAACTTTTTTACTAAATATATATTAAAAATAACACATTTAGTGTCTATTATTAAAAATATACACAACATCATGTAGCCTAGTACCCAAAGATAGCTGCTGTTAACATTTTGCTACTTTATGCTTCTTCCCAGGATGGATTTACATATATATTTATTTTATAAGAGTGAGAGCAAAAATTTCACAATTGTCCTAACTTAATTTCCCCAATTCCATGAAATAATCTATTATAGTATCATTCTAATTACTGGAAGATTGTTATCTCACATGGACATTCCATATATTTTTTGAACTGTCCCTGAGAAACAGATTCTAAAAAAAGATTTGTGTTGTAGTAGTTTTATTGCTGAGTGCCCTTGGGATCAACTCTTATTACTGGGTGAGTAAAGGAAGTAGGGTTGGGTTGAGAGAGGAGTGAAATTATAATGAAGTTGCAGTAAAGACCCTGGGGAGCTCTGGAGCAAGAGGGGCTCTTCAAAGTTGTCCTTCCTTGAGGCGAAGAGGCTGAGTCTTTGAAACCCGTATTATTTAGTAATTGAATGGGGACTGTGCCCTGAGAGCAGGTGTGACATGGGGCAAGGCAATTCTTTACAGGTGAGAGCAATTCACAGTTAGAAATTCAGCTGAAAACCATTAGTTGTCAATGCTACTAGCAACTGAGGTTCTGAATTCTTCAGTCCTGGGGCACATAAAAGTGTTTACTAACGTCTATCTTCTGTGCCATTTGAATTTACTTATATATTTTATTAAGTTCTCTTTGTATCTTTTTCTACTATTTATTCTAGATTTTACTCACTCTTGGCTAACATCTCTGCTGACCTATATGGCTTACATAGTGGGGTAACTCAAACCCTCTCCCTTATGGATCTGAGTCCCTGGTTATTGTGAGTTTCTCAGGCCATGCCTGTTGCACTTATACAAAATTGGGCAATGTAGTTTACCAAGAGATTCCCCAGTAGATTGCATTAGCACAAAACATTATTCCCTGCCCTCATTTGAAGCAGCAGCCCAATTATCTGAGGAAAGCATCCATGCCAGGATGGTGACACCTTTCTTTGTTACTACTTTTTTTTGCTTTCTTCATATCATGAGAACCCTAAAGTGACAGCAGTCATTGTTTTTTTCACTTAAAATTTAATAGGACTTTTGTTGTGTCTTTTGATGGACTATTTCCCTCTCTGAGGAGCAGAATACCTAGATCTACAAGGTTTAGAGTTGTACAAATGGGAAGCACAAATTATCCCAGTTAGTTACTTGGAGGGATGGTAAAGCAGGGATACTCTAGACCCATGCATTCTACCTATTGGAGACATAGCATCATATGATGGTCATTTAATTAAGATGTAACTAGGTCATAGAGCAAATTCCCTCCCCATTCGTACAGAACTTCATTTCCAATCTGGTGCCTCAGTCACACTTTCAAAAAGCTGTTCTCTCATTCTATGAGACTGGGAAACTTCTGGGTGGTGCAGTATGTGATTAAGCCAGTGGATCCCATAGTCATGTGTTCACTGCTATATCTCCTTTGTTGTCAAGTGGGTCTCTTGATCTGATGTAATATGGTGCAAAATCTTAGGTCAGTGGATCAAACACTCCGTAACCCTTGGATTGGTGGTGCTGGTGGAAGTTCGTTGGATGGCAAAGGCAAACCATACTTGGAATATGTGTTGATTCCAGCCAAGGAGAACTGCTGCCCTTTGCAGAGTGGAAGGGGTTCAGAGTAGTCAGTTTGTCACCAAGTAGCTGGTTCATGTCCTTGAGGATTATGCCATAACAAGACTTAGCATTGGTCTCTGTGTGGGGAGGTGGGATATTTTGAAGTGGCAGTAGCTAGATTAGCTTTAGTGAATGGGAGCCATATTGTTAGGCCCATACATAGCCTTCATCCCTGCCACTGTGACGTCTCTGTTCATGTGACCATTATGCCAGTAGTGGGGTGGCTGATGACAAAGAGTAGCTGATAGCAACTGGCCTTACCATTCCATATTGTTGGTTGTTTTAGTGCCTTGTCTATGAAGAATGATGGAGAGAAGGATGTTTTCTAGAGGACATTAACCTACATATACAGATCTTCACACTCGGACTCATTTCCATCGAGCTACCCACATATGTCTTCCCCAGATACCCTTGATGCCAGTTGTCTAATTTTTCATTTTTCCATGTCCCTGAACAATTAGTTAAATTATTTTCCTCTGTTCATGAATTGGTATATATTGTTAATTTGTCCCCCCATTCTTTCCACAAAAGGTAGATGATCAGATGCAATGCCTGCAGTTCTCACCATTGTAAAGATTTCCCTTTACTGCTTTTCTTCAGAGGCACCTGTGAGTATGAGTATAGTGCAACAGCAGTCCATTTTTAGGTTGCCCTTTATATCAGGATGACCTATCTGTGAACCATCTGTTGGGCTTTTTCCTCCTCTGTGAGCTAATCATCAGGGACCATTTAAATGGCTACAGGTTCATGCTGAGGGAGAGGTGCCAATGCAGCTTAATTGTGCCCTTCATCCTGCTTATGCTTGATTCTGGTTTTACCACTTCCATCTTATGATGAATTGCTGCTGCTGAGTTCACATGACCTGTGTCTTGACAATTCCCAGAGAAGGACTCAGCTGAGAGCCATCAGATGCCAAGATTCCAGTGGCTAGAGAAATGACTGCCTCCATTCATTTCTGAAAAAGAAACTTCAATTCCTGATGCTGAGAATTTCAGGTGTTTCTTGGGTTTTTCAAATTTGCTTTTTATTTTTGCTCTTTTAAACAATGCAACTTTGAAAGTTCTTATTTTGTAAGCAGATTGTTTATAAAAATTATAAAGATATCAACCAAAAATAAAGAACTAATAAAATGATAAGAAATGAAACTAGGAGACTTGGATTCCAGTTCTAGCATTGCTATTTTAGAATTTTATATTTGACTAAACATTTCACTTCTCAGAGCCTTAATTGCCTTATCTACATTACAGGATAGTTGAATGAGATCAATTTTTCTCAAACTAGGGCCTACTGAGAAAGTAATAAAAGTTTAAGAGGTATTTCCAGTATTTTATAAGGTCTAATGAAAATAATGTGATCTATTTTCAATAAGGTTGCAGGGAGATCAGGTGAGGGACACTGCAATGACAGTTTAGGCAAGCAAGAAAGCTCTAGCAGATAAATACTATAGAATAAAAGAATCCTAGAACATCGTTGTATGATGGGTATTTCCAAGGTCATCTGATCTAATTTACAAACAGATGCACAAGTCCCCTCATTAAAATTGTAACCTTTTCTTTGAACTCTTTCAGTATCATGAGTAGGCCTATCCAGTTTCTGAGGGATCTAATAATTTTATTGTTTAGAAGTACTTTCTTCTATTAATAGTTGCTTTTTCTTTCATCACCTTGCATTCGCTCCTCAGTTTATTCCTCAATTGAGCTTCATTTATCCACCATTCCACCAAGACTGCCAAATCCAATGTTCTCCATGTTGTATCTTACCTCATTTCTCAGCAGCATTTGACACAATTGATCACTCCCTCCTTCTTGAAATGATGTCTTCTCTTGGCCTTCTGGTCAGCATCTTTCCTGCTTTTTCTCCTATCTCACTGGTTGATATTCCTCAGTATTCTGGCTCTTCCTCTTCCTCTACCCAATCTCTAAATGTATCCATTGGCTCAGTAACTTGGCCCTATTCTCTTAAGTGGTATCACTTATTCTCATGGCTTCAGATAGTACCTGTAAAGCTCCAATAAGTTTTCTTCTTTAAAACACAATGGATTCCCATTGTCTACTGAATAAAAATAAAATTACTTAGGCAAATATTCAAGACTTTCCATAATATGACCCCTTCCCATTGTTTTTTTTCATCTGACCCTCCCGTCAAACATGATTATTTGATCAAATATACCTTTTATTTTTTAACTTCAGACCCTTTACTTATTCCTCTCCCTCTGTTCCAAATGTCCCTCTGTCTTGCTTGCTCATTTATTTTGTTTTGTTTTATTTAGATTCCACATATAAATGAAATCATATGGTCTTTGTCTTTTTCCATTTGCCATACTTTACTTAGCACAATACCTTCTAGATCCATCCATGTAGTCATAAATAGTAAGACTTTTTTGTTTGTTTGTTTGTTTTTTTTATGGCCAGGTAATACTCCATTGTATATGTGTCTTTTCTCTTTGTTTCTTGTATGTCTCTTATATATATGTTTTGTTTTGTGCTTGGTACATGTGCTTCATATGTACCAAGCTATGTTTATAGTAGTATATTTTTAAGTTGATGGTTGCTTAAGTTCCAACACATTCTATAATCAGTAACATTTCTACTCCCTCCATATTTATGCTTTTGTCATTTGTTTTACTTCTTTTGTATGTATATGTTTGTGTGTATCCTTTAATTTACCTCTGTAATTACATATGATATTCCTATTTTTGCTTTTTAACCTTTGTACTAGCTTTAGTGTTGGTTGATTCATGGCTTTTCTTGTTTGCCTTAATTGGTAAGAGTTTTTTCTTTGCAATATTTTCTATTCTTATTTATTTATTTATCTTCTTCTTAACGAAGTCCCTTTAACATTTCTTGTAATACTGGTTTGGTGGTGATGAACTCTTTTAGCTTTTCTTGTCTGGGAAGCTCTTTATTTCTCCTTAGATTCTAAATTATAGCCTTGCTGGATAGAGCAATCTTGATTGCAGGTCCTTGCTTTTCATCACATTGAATATTTTGTGCCAATCTCTTCTGGCCTGCAAAATTTTTATTGAGAAATCAGCTGACAGTATTATGAAGATCCCGTGTATATAATTAACTGCTTTTCTCTTGCTACATTTAAAATTCTCTGTCTTTAAGCTTTGACATTTTAATGATAATGTTTCTTTGTATGAGCCTCTTTGGGTTCATCATATTTGGGACTTTCTGCCCTTCCTGGACTTGTATGTCCATTTCCTTTGCCACGTTAGGGAAGTTTTCCATCATTATTTCTTCAAATAGGTTTTTAATACCTTGCGCTCTCTCTTCTCCCTCTGGTACTGCTATGATGTAAATGTTGTTACACTTGATGTTGTCCAAAAGATCCCTTAAACAATTCTAATTTTTTAAAATTATTTTTCTTTTTGCTCTTCTGATTAGATGTTTTCCACTTGCTTGTCTTCTAAATCACTAATTTGATCCTCTGCTTCAGCTAATTAGCTGTTGATTTCATCTAACAGTATTCTTCATTTCTGACTGGTTCTTTTTCATGTTTTCTCTCTCCTTTTTTATGTTTCCTACCTCTTTGTTGAAATTCTCACTGAATTCATCTATTCTTCCTCTAAGTTCATTGAGCATTCTTATAACCAGTGTTTTGAACTCTGTATCTGGTAGATTGCTTGCCTCCATTTTGTTTGGTTCTTTTTCTGTAGTCTTACTCTTTTCCTTCATTTGGGGCATGTTTCTTTGTTTTTTCATTTTGGCCACCTCCCTGTGTTTGTTTCTATTAGGTAGATCTGCTCTGTCTTCCAGTCTTAGCAGAGTGGCCTTATATAGAAGGTGTTCTGTAGGACACAGTGGTATAGTGTGGTTGTTCATCTAATCCAGATGCTCCACAGGTGTCCCTTGTGAAGGTTGTGTGTGCTCTCCTATTGTAGTTGAGCCTCAACTGCTGTTGGCATGTCAGTGGTTGGGGTTGACTCTAGGCTGACTGGCTATTAGGATTGTCTGAAACTTCAGTGGACAATATGTTGTGCAGAAGCTGATCCCATGGAGCAAGATTTGCTTTAGCAGGGCTCAGGTGCTTGCAGAGTCCACTCATTGGGTATGTCATTTGTGGAGCTAATTGAGTGTTTCCCTGGTGTGGTCTGAAACCAGTCATCTGGTATGTTGGTTCCGGGGCCTCTTAGGAGGTTCTCTGGTGCAGGCTAAGGTCAGCCAATGCTTTTGTCCAGCCTGGGACTAACTGATAGAAGCCACAAAGTGATCTTGGGTTGGTAGCTGCCTGTGCTGGGCTTGGAGGTACTTGAGAGTGGTTATACTATGAACTGAGGCTGGCTGTTGCTAGTGCTGGGCTTGTGGACATTTAGCAAGAGGTACAGGGCATGCAGAGCCCAATCACTACTTGCCTGAAGTTTGTGGACCTTTAAGAGATTTTAGAAAATTCTAAAATCTTTTCAGGCCCAGGCTAGCCTCTTGAATGGGTTATCCTCCAAAAGAGGTTCTGGACATTGATTAGGTGAGACAAGATCTCAGAATTAGTAGGGTGAGGCAAGAGCAGTGTATGATGTATTAATGAAGACTCAGATTTGGTGACCACCTGAACCTGTAGACTGAGTGGGGGAGAGCTCAACAAAGAAACAATGGCATCTGTAGGCACCTGAGGTAGCTACCCCTCACACTCTTGCCCTGAATCCAGACAATTCAGTTCCTCCATGATGTCCTTGGTGCTTTTTGAGCTGCTGTCCCTTCTCTGAAGTGTAAGACAAGTGTGAGTAAGTGAATCTGTTTTTTGGTCCTTTGAGAGGATGGCTGGGACTCCAGTAGCCCTCTGTCTCACTCAGACTGAACCCCTGCTGATGTTCATAGCTAGCTGTTGTGGGGAATCCTCTTATCAGCACTGGGAGCCCTGTGTGAGCCTGTGACCACTCTTTCTTTATTGGGGACCTCTGCAGCCAAGATATTCCTCCTGATTCTTAACCACCACACATGGGTGTAGGACCAGCCTAATTTGCATCTCTGCCCCTCCTACCAGTTTCAACATGTCTTATTTATTCTGAGTTATATGAGTTCTGTTCAGCTAGTCTTCAAGTGGTTCTCAAGGGTAGTTATTCTATAATTTAGCTGTAATTTTGTGTAGTCACGGGAGGAGGTAAGCATAGCATTTACCTTCTTAACCAGAAGTCCCCCATTAGTCTATATCTTCAAATCGATATCTTCCTTTTGTTACCTCTCCTATGTTTATGTCCTCTTTGATCTTCTGGTATCACTTAACATTTTCTGAAATTTTTCAAAATGTATTTACTGTGTCTCCTCACTAGAATGTAAATTGTATGAGAGTGGTGACATTGTCCACCTCATTCCTATTCTTTTCTCAGGACTTAGAAAAGAGCTTGGCACACAGTAAATGTTTAATAAAAATTTGTTAAAGGAGTGAAGGAATCAGGAGACTGAATCTCCTTTCTAATGTCACATCTAAAATGTCCAGGATAAAAATAAAATCCATTGTTATTTAAATTGGTGTCCTTGTTTTGATGTCTAAAATCCTATTAAAGTTTCAGTTATAGACAACTCTTAACTGATATCCAACTCTTTCCTTCGTCAAATAAAAGGCTCCTATTTCTAAGATTTGACATTTTGTGAAAGATTTAGAACAAAGCACATGGTGAAGATGAAATGTCAATTGCCTAAAGATATAATAAAATTTACTTCATAATAGAAGCATTTTCATTTGTGTATATATACACATATATTCCTTATTTTGGATAATCCACAGGTATTATAATTTATTCAAATGGGCTACTTCTGTTTATAGTAAAGTGATAGTTAACTTCTACAGTAATTTTGATAGGATATTTCAAGTCTTATTGTCTTGGCTTTTAATGCAAAACTCAGGAATTTTGCCCAGGCCTGTTAGATTTCTTATCTTCTTGACAATTTTTTAAAAATTGGATAGCAATTAGTTTGTGTTTGATATTTCTGGGTTATGGGACCTCACTAGGTATTTTAATATATCCTAATTTTAGTAATTATGTTTCATTTTCCTTCAGTCAGATTTATACCATGATAAGCATAAGCAAACTCAAATTCTCAAACCTGTCCATAACCATTCTTTCCTGTCGCTCCCTTTCCTAATTGAACCATGATCAAATGTCTAATCATTAGCTTATGTTATCTAACAAGAGGAAATTTCTATTGTGCTTTATTAATAACTAAAATGTATCAAGTGTTCAGCATGTGCTAGCTAACATTATCTGTGTTTTACATAGCTTAATTCATTTAATCTTAAGGACATATATATTATTATTTTGACCCTTAGATAGATGGGGAAACTGTAGCAAAGAGCAGTTAAGTAACTTGAGTAGGATTCTCAAAACTGCTAGTAAGTAGTCAACCCGGGCTATCAACCCAGTCAGTCTAACTCTAGAACCAATGCTTTCATCCACTACACTACCTCTCCATTGATAAAACTCCAATTTTTCCTTTTGCTCTTATAAGTGATTGTTATTTCAATCACTTTTATAATTTGATAGTGATTAAACTAGGAAAAGCATCCTAGTTTCTTCAAGAGTTTCTAATATTGTATGTTTACAAATCTCTTCATTACCCAGGTCACGACCTCTAGAAATACAGGGGTATCTGTTCATCATTTTAGAGTGTAAGAACTAAGCATTAGTACATATGTGGGTTTAGCTGTATAGATATAGAGATGATTACTTTCCTTCTTCCTAGATATTATAATTTTGTTAATATATAATCAACTTAGCTTATTTGGTAGTCATATCATACTCTTTACTCATGTTCTGTCAAACGTACTTTTCACAAGATTCAAAGCTCCTCAGTGCTGCTGTACATACCTCCCCAAACACCTACCAGGAACCAAATGAAAATAAAGCTTCAGTGCAAAATGGGCTTCCCTTAATATTAAGGTACACATACACATTCAAGCCTAAAAATCCTTTAAAATAGTGCACATGGGAAAAGATTTTTTAAAACTAAAAAACATTTTAAAAACATTAAAATAATAAAATAAATCAAGAAACATTGTTTGCTACAAAAGACACTTGAAGGCCTGCTGATAGTATAGGTAGAAAAATAATGAAAGCCTTCAGTAATTGGAGGCCTTCTACCACGCATGTAAGAGAAGAGAGAGAAAGAAGTCCTGGGGATGAAATGTACAACATGACAACTATAGATAACAATATTGTATTGTATATTGGCAAGTTGCTAAGAGAGTAGATCTTAAAAGTTCTTTGTAACTATGTGGTGATAGTTGTGAACTAGACATTGTGGTGATCATTTTGCAATACATACAAATATCAAATCATTATATAGTACATCTGAAACTATTATAATGTTATATGTCAATTATATCTCAATTTTAAAAAAGAGAGATCAATATATTAAAGAAAGTATATATGTATAGAAAGGGAGCATAAAAGAGTTTAATTGTGCTGAAATCTTTTTTCCTTCTCCTGCTTTAAGTTCTCACAATTACTAAGCTTCCTGGCTGCTTGTTTTCTAATATTTTCCCCCATGTTACTCTCTGGACCTATTAGCACTGTTTTTCCAACAGTGATCTTGGAGCCTTTCAGTAAAGAATCAGTTCAATTATCTAGTCTTAAGTTTTCTTATTTGACGTTGCATTAGTAAAATGCTTTACCATGGGGCTGTGATATCACTGAGTCTGCCCTGGCTACATGAGGAGCTATTCATGAACTGTTGTTAGCTCTTCTTTTTTTTTCTCCATGTGATATTGGGTCAATTTTGAAAAAACCTTTGGCAGATTTTACATTTATTCCTAATAGACTGCCTTTGTTCTATTCAACCTGTGCTAGAATCTCTGGGGAATCCAATTCTGTTGACATATACTAATCCACCAGATTTCAGGGCATCCATGTATTTGATAACAGACTATTTATTTAGCCAAGATGTTCATGAAAATGTTAACCAACAATAGGTTTAGGATGAGGTTCTGGGACAAGATCACTAGAGATTTCTTTCTCAATAAGCAATGATACATACAAAAACCCTCTTTGAAAATGTGTATTCCATGATTTATGGACCACCTCAAGTGTTCCATCAGCTAGTTCACTTTCTGTCTTGTGTCATGAACATAATTCAAGTGTACCATTTCAATAGCATTCTTGGGATATACCCACCCTATACTCTTTAGTGGCATTATAGCGTAGAGATTAATACCATGAATTCTGAAGTGGGCTACTTATGCCTAAATACATGTTCCTGTGTTTCACTTTCTGGTCTTGGGCTAGTTATTGCTCTAAACTTCTGTTACCTTATCTATAAAGTGGAGGAAATTAATCATTAAAATAAAATGAAAAATGCATATAAATCATTTAACCTGTAGCCTGACATCGAATAAGTGCTGAAGAAACATTAGTTCTTCATAATAGTAATAGTTCACCTTCCCAAAAAGAATGAGGCTAGTCTGGTACAGCTTAATCTTAATGAGCCTATCTTGGGTCTTAGTGAATACCACTACTCTTTGCAAGAATTTACGTGCTCTTGTTTTATACTGTTTGAAAACCCACCCATTTTAATAATTCATTCTAATAATTTTGCACAGGAATAAATGGTCCCAGTCCCCCTCACTAATCTATAACTGCAGAATTTACTGTTTTCCCTTACTGCGAATTTGCATTGTATTTGCCTCTCTCCAGTCATGTGAAATCTCTCCCCTTCTCCATCATTCCTCAAAGGTAACAATTGCTAGTTTAGAATTTTTATCCCCCTAACCCTGCTGTGAAGTTCATCTCAGCCAAGGCATTTGATGTTCTCTATTTTCCCACCTACCTTTGAAATCAGTTCCCTCCTTAAACTAGTTTGTTCTATCCTCTCCAGTCTAAAAATCATTGTCTTTGACACAGAAGACAGGCAGAACAGGAACAATGTGATCTTGCTTTTGTTTTTTTTTGTCATCTGTTATCACCATCTGTCTTCAGGAGAGGAACTACCCCTTCTAGTTTGTTCCTCTTGTTCATTAGTATAAATTTTAAATTCCCTTCTCTTTGCTTTATTATTTTAAACAAACTTTAGTTCCATGAGAATTTATGCCTTAATTTACTCTTAAAGACACACATGAGTAGTTTCAATTTACCACTGGTTATGCATTCCTCTTTCTGCTTTTTGTTTGTTTTCAAAATATAAGCTCAGACTTTTCCAGTCTAAAATAACATTTGAAGTAGTTTCTTCCAAAAGGTATTTCTCCCTAAAATACCTTTCAAGGCCCAAATTAAAATCAAATACCTTATGTGACTGTGAAGAAGTTTAAGGTACTACTGTTTTAAAATGACCTGCCAGCCATCTCTCAGTTTTAAGTAAATTCAGAAAGTTAATTGTTAAGAAAATGTGAGGTGAGTAGGTGATGTGGACTAGGGTTATAGCTATGCAGATGTGAGTAAGTGGACAGATTCAGAATGTATTGAAAGTAGAACCAACAGTAGCAACTGATGGATGGCCTGTAGGTTGTAAGAAAAAGAAGAGTCAAGGATTACAAACCACTAAATTTCTTTCTTTCTTTTTTTTTTTTTTAAAGCAATTAGGCAGATGATAAATCCGTTTAGTGAGAGGTGAAAGACTTTAGAGCAGCCAGTTGGGAAGGGTTATTAATAATTCTGTTTGGCCATGTTTAAGATTTCTATTAGACATCCCAATTAAAATGCCAAGTTGAATATAGGGGTCTGGAGTTCTAAAGACAGGGCTAGGCTGAAGATATAAATTTGAGCTGTCTGTCTTATTTGATGGACATAGCTGAAATTACCCGGATTAGATCATAGAGGTAAGAAGAGAGCCAAAGAGAGACCTAAGTCACCAAAATATTTAGAGGTCTAGGGGAAGAGGTAAAGGGTTTGAAATGAAGCAGTCAAAGAGATGAGAGAAAAGCTAGGGAAGTATGATGTTCTGAAAACTAAGTAAAGAATGTGTGTCGAAAAGGAGGGAATGGAGTGCATGGGGTAAAATGTCAAGACCTCAAGTAAGGTGATCTCAGAGAAGTGAACATTAGCTTTAGTAGGATGAGGTCACTGATGAAATGAGGTCCATTTTGTTAGAGAAGTCCAGAGAAATATCCAATTAGAATGTTTTGAAGAGAAATGTGAAGAAGTAGAGACAGTGAGCATAAAAAATGCTCTATTTTTCTGTTAAGGAGAGAAGAGAAATGGGCAGTAGCTCGAACAGGATGTGGAGTCAAAGGAAAGTTTTTGTTTGCTTGCTTTTTTGTTTGTTTCTGTTGATGGGCAATTTTAAAAGCATTCCTCAATTTGTATGGAAAGGATCCAGTAGAGAGGGAGAAATTGATAACATAGTAGAGAAAAAAGGTCAGTAAAAATTCATTTAAAAAAAAAAAGGTGATGATTTGGGCTAAGATAGGAGTGACTTTTCTATTATAACTAGAAGAGAGGACAATATGTGTCTACTGATACAAGAAGTTTGATGGTTGAAAGATAAGGTAGTTCTTATTGGAGGAACTATTTTGTATAAAATATGCAGAGGTTATTAACTTACAATAAGGGAGAAGAGAATGTTGGAGATTTAAAATCAATTGTTGAGATAATGGAAAAGTAAACTTACAAGAGAATTGGGTAGCTTCGATTATCAGTGTCAAGTGACCATTTGAGGGGTACAGTCATAATTTGAAATGACTCTGGTCAGCACTGCTGTGATTTTCTCCAGTAATATTGAAATGTTTGTGATCAAGTGTGAAGAAAGAAATTTGTATAAGGGAAGTTAGGATTTTTTTATTTTTTATTTTTTTGGCTATCCACAAAAGTAAGAGAGAGAGGCAAGTACTTAATGATAGTTGTAAGGGAATAATTATAACGCTGAACAATGGAATCTAGGCTTGGTAATGAGAGAAGGGAAGGAATCGGGTGTGGTTAGTATTTTCTTTCTTCTGCTTGCTTTGGGTTTAATATGCTCTTTTTTTGATAATTTCTTGAGATAGAAACTTATATTGTTGGTTTGAAACCTTTTCTCTTTTTTAATATTAGCATTTGGTGCTATAAATTTCCCTTTCAGCAGTGCTTCACCTGCATCCCATAGATTTTAATACGGTGTGTTTTCATTTTTATTTACTTTTACATATTTTTAAAATTTTTTGAGATTTTTTTTCTTTGATTCATTATTTAGAAGTGTGATGTTTTATTTCCAAGTGTTTGGAGACTTTCATTTTGTCTTTCTGTTATGGATTTTTAGTTTGATTTCATTATGGTCAGAGGATATATTTTGTATAATTTCAATTATTTTAAATTTAGTGAGGTTTGTTTTATAGCTCAAGATATGATCTATTTGATAAATATTTAATAAATGCTTGAAAAATGTTTATTTTGTTCTTACTGGGTGGTGTGTTCTATATATATCAATTTTCTGTTGGTAATTGTGTTGTTCAGATCTTCTATGTTCTTGTTGATTTTCTATTAGTTCTAATGCTTGCTAAAAGGGTGTGTTAAAGATAAAATCATTATTGTGAATCTGTCTATATTTCTTCTATATTGATTTCTGTTTCATGTATTTTTGAGGTTCTGCTGTTTGGTGCATACACATTAGGATCATCACATCTTCCTGGTGTACTGATCCTCTTATCATTATGTAATATGCCTCTTTGCCTCTTGTAATATTTCTCACTCTGAAGTCTACTTTATCTAATAATAATACTGCCACTCCCAATTTTTAAAAGTTAATATTTGCATGGTATACTTTTTTAGTCATTTTTTACTTTAGCCTATGTTGTTTGAGGTTAAGTGGATTTTTGTGTGTGTGTGTGATTTGGTTATGAGGAAGTTTTGTTAGGGATACAGTTAGGTTGGATTTAGAGGGATAAATTTATGTTGTCCATAGACACTCCTGTATATAGTCAAGTGATTGCCAGTTATTCTTGCATGAGGTGGCTTTAGTAAAGTTCCTAATGAATCACTAGTTTGACTCACGCAACTTTGTGACACAAAGGTTCAAGACCTATGGTTGTCTTGTAATACGGTCGTCTTATAATTCTGCAAACTCAGAATTATTGTGTGTAGAGGAAAAATAATATTTGAAATTTTGGGAGCCAAAAAATAGTCTGTGAAAAATTCTTCCAGTAATCAGACATGAAACATTTAGTATTTATTTAGCTAAATATTGGAATATTTGAGACAAATGGCACCTAGTCAAAAGAGCATATCTCTCTTGTTACAAATACTCAATAATGCAACATATACAATCATAAATGATCCATACTTTTTTAAAGATAAAAATTGCATGCAATAGAATTTATCAGAATTTTTTATGTAGACTAAAGTTTAGAACTGTACAATAAATAGTAAGCACAACTATATGTGATATCATGTGATTTATATATCCAAATTCTAAGTAATATAAAAACAAAAGCTGATCACCCATGCTAGAACAAAGACTGTATTATCTTTCTTTTTTATTTACCAAATGATCTTATAAAATCATTATCATATAAAAGGCAGTATCAAAGAGTTTTCTGCCAAAATGTTTCAAGTAGTTGAATGATTAAAAGTAGCATGTCATAATTTTTTTGAAACTCAGTAATATTTATAGTATCTGGCAGCTTTTTAAAATATGCAATTTGCTGTGACTTCTATTCTCATCCTAAAGAAATATTTTCATATCTAATTTGGTATAATTTATATTTTTCTTCTTAAAAATGATCTCACAAAACTTAGATCTAATACTACTCTCTTTCCACTTTCAGACCCACATCCAATCTATCTGGAAATCCTCTTATGGCCATCCTAGGATATATATCAAATCTGTCTACTTCTTTCCATGTCCACTGCCTCCACGTTATAACTACTCTTACCTCTCATGTAGACAATGACAGTAACTTCTTTTTCTTGGGTAGAAACATTTTAACTTGGTATAACCAAATTTACTGCTTTTTCTGTGTGTTTTCAAAACTTTCCTTTCTTGCTTTCTCTATCCCAAGGTTTTAAAAAAGTCTCTTAATTTTTTTTATGATATTTTTGTCTTGTAATTTTTTTACATTTATGTTTTGAGCCATTGTAGGATATTTTTATGTTTCTTAAGATAATTAACCAGGAATGCTAATATCATTTAAGAGAAAACAAAATATTTTTTCTCCTAAATCAGAATGTCAACTGTATTATGTTCATTTTAGAGTTTATATGTATATGTTATTTTTCAATTACAGTTGACATTCAATATTATATTAATTTCAGGTGTACAACGTAGTGTGGGGACTCTTCTTTTCAGCACTGGTGCTTCAGTGGGGGAGTCCCAGTGGTGCTGGGACCTCTTGCTCTTCAAGGGAGCCTCCCATTACTTAATGGGTGAGGGATCAACATGTTTTATGTCACCACCCTTCCTACCAGTGTCAGTGTGGCTTCTGTATATCCTTAGGTATAAGAGTTCTGTTCAGCTAGATCTGATGGTTTTCAAGGGTGCTTGTTCTATAATTTAGTTTTAGTTTTGATGAGGTTGTTGAAGGAAGTGAACAGAGTGTTTACCTATTCCCCATCTTGACTAAAAATTTAAATTTTATTTTATACCTATTATCTATTTGCTTATTATTATGCTAGTACATAATATTGTCATTGTAGTAGATTTATAGTACTTTTAATATCTGGTAGAATAAATCCACTCTTAATGTCAATTTTAAAGTGGAAAGTTATTGCATATTCCTCTTTCCATATAAATTTTAAACTTATTTTGACCAATTAGGAAAAAATTATGTTGAGACTCTGATTGGAACTGCAATGAATTTATATATTAATATAGAAAGAACTGTCTCTCCAATTTCAGTACTTGTTTTCTGTCCTTCAATAAAATATTATCTTTCTTCATTTAGATTTAATTCCTGTCTTCTTAGATTTATTTTATGCAATTTATCTTTTTTATTGTACTTATGAATGGGATATTTCTCATTTAAACTTCCAATTGCATAAGATTAGTAGAAATAAAAGCTACTAATTTTGTATCTGGCCAGCCATCTTAACAAATTCTCTTATTAATGCAAATAGATATTTAGCAGAATATCTTGTCTTTTCAAAGTATGCAATCATACCAACTGGAAATGAAGATAGTATTATCTTTTCCTTCCCCATATTTAAACAGCGTCTTTAATTTTGTAGCCTTATCGGTCTCTAAAATGTGTTGAAGAGTAGTGATAATAACAGAAATCCCTGTCTTGTTACTGATATTAATAAAACAATGGCTGTGGTATATAATGTAGTTGTTGAATTTAGGTAGAGATTTTTTCAAAAAATCTTATTTAGGTAGTGTTATGGACTAAATTATGTTACCCCCAAATTATGAAACCTTAACTCCCTATGTGACTGTACTGCAGATAGGGCCTTTAAGAAGGTGATTAAGATTTAATGAGGTCATAAGTGTAGAGCAATGTCTGACAGAGCTGGTGCCCTTATGAAAGGTCATAAGGTCCTTCCTTGTAAGAAAAAGAAAAGACACCAAAGCTCGCTTTCTCTCTGCCACGTGAGAAGTTAGACATCTGTAAGTCAGGGAGAGAGATTTCATCTGAACCTAACTATACTGGTACCCTGATCTGGAACTTCCGTTCTCCAAAACTTTGAGAAAATAAATATTTGTTGTTTGAGCCACTAAATCTATGGTATTTTATTTGTCAGCCCAAATGAATACACTTTCCCTTTTTCTTTCCTGAGAATTTATTGGTGTAAATGTAACCATATAAAACCATAAATTATGATAAACATAGCCATGACATTGTCCTCTAGACCAGCAGTTCTCAACTGTGGTGATTTTGTCCCTTAAGTGACATTTAGCAATGTCTTGAGTCATTTTGGTTGTCATAACTGAGGGAGAGGATTGCATACTACTGGCATCAAGTGGATACAGGACAGAGAATCTGACAAATATTTTACAGTGGATGTGCAGCTCCCCAAAACAAAGACTTACTTGGTCTAAAATGTTAATAGTGCCAAGGTTGAAAAGCTCTGCCTAGTCAAGCTCCTAAAATCCCCAATTCCATGGAGGGAGGAACAGGGAAGACCTGTCCCAAACTACTGTAAATGTCCTATCCCATGGGCCAAAATGGCGTGGATGGGCCAGGATGAAAGGAGTGAAGGCCTGGCCCTCAGAGCATTGGTAGTCTGTGGAGCAGGACTGCATTGCAAGCTCTGCTGTCCCTCAAAGTAGAGGTTAGTAGTAAGTCTTGGTATTGGACCATATGCCAAGAGTGCTGAAGGTCTCTGCACCTGTTGTCATTGGCAGGTGTCCCTTAGGTGGTACTTGGGCTGGATAGGTAGAGAACCTGGCCCTTTTGTAGCAGCAGATGAAGTTACCTATCCTGCCTCCTCCTCTAGCCGCCAAGACACACCATAGAACTTTTATTTCTATGTTAATTATAATTTTTTCTTAGGAATGTCTAATTAATTTGATCAAATGACTCTATGACAATCATTGACATAGTTTTTTTCCCCCCATAATATTTGATGTGTTGGTTATCTTAGCAGATACATTCATTTTAAAAGTACAAACTTTTTTTTGTTACTTTAATGAGATATTTTATAAACTTTTCTAACTTTATTTAGAAGGTTTTAATGTTTTTCTATAGACTAGAATTGGTAGATTAAAGATAATTCATATTTATTGATGGTTAGAAGGAATTCATCTCTAAGATCATCTGTGTCCAGTGCTTCTTTTAAGTTATCAGTATCTAACCTTTGTGATTTGTGCTATAGTTATCTTCTTGAGCCATTTTTAATGACTTCATAGTTGGTCTTGCCTTTACTGGTTTATATTCTAGAGGTCAGGGTAGTCTTTTTGAAACTGAAGTTAAATCATGTTACTATTCTGCTTAAAACTCTACTCAATAAGAAAAATAAAATAAAATTTGAACTCTTCCCTGTTTACAAAGCCCCAAAGGATCTGTTTTATTCATTACAGCCCTTTCTTGTGGCACTCTTTCCTTTACCATTTCATTCCAACACACTCATGAACTGCTGAACTGCTCATTTCTTAAATATAGGAATTTCTTTCCTCAAGGTCCTTTTTATAGGCTTTCCCCTTTGCCTGGAAATTTCTCTGTCCCCTCCATATTTCACATTAGTTGCTTCAGAATTCAATTTTTTAAATTTGCCACCTCAGAGACCACCCTATCTAAATAGGTTTCTTCCAACCCCAAGGCTCGCCCTATCACTCAAAGCAGGCAGAGCTTTTCTTTTTCTGGCAGTCACAAAGGCTGAGTGCAATTGTCAACAGCCACTCAATGGAAAACTCAAACATTGGATTGGTTACTAAGAGAATTATCTACTCCTCCCCACTTTTCTTTGGAAAAAGTTTATTGTTTCAGAGCCCAGAGGTTATAACAGAATGACAAATTAATTTTCTAAAGGTAAGTTCTGCCACTTGAAATTTCTCAATTCTTTTTGATTCTCTGAAGATAAACACTTATATGTGATCACATACAAATGCCAGGAATATTTTAGAATTATGCCAGTAGAGGAATTAATGTGTATATAAAAACACTAATGTTAAGAAAGGGGGAAAGAAAAAATTATATTTTCGATTAAGGTACCAACTATCTTTAAAAAATTAGTCTCTCCAAATGGCTTGCTGAGAAATACTATTTGGCAAGATAGTTCTCAATCTGGCTTATGTTGCCTACTGTAATTTTACTAAACCCAGTATTTTAAGTTTTGAACATATTCCCAAAGATCTTTAATGATAGGTGAATCTTTAAAAAAAAAAAAAATCCGTCGATAAAGTAAACATGTAGCAAAAATGGGTCACTAAAAGAAGGCTAAAAATTGGATAAAAAAAAAATCACAATATGAACAATTAAGAAACAAACCCATGTGTTGTTACAAACATGGTGTGAAAATTCCTTTGAAAAAGAGTCCATTTACCAATTTTAACATGAAAGTATTATCAAGCACAGTGAACATGCCTATCTTTCCCCACTATTCAACCTTTTGAAAATAGAAGATATAAGACAAATGTCTAGACCCAAACAAGTAAGTGAATAAGATATCAGTCCAGATGTCATATTTATGGACATGCACTATTAGTGTGGATAGCTTTTGCTAGCATCTACCAACTAAATATTAACACTAAGGTTTTCTGGTATGAGTGGTCAATCTTTTAAATCTACATTCATTTTGTTGTCACCTCCGACTGGGTGATATTTTTACTTTTTAAATGATGAAATTCTCAGTGAACTTCAAAAGAGGAAAAGCCGTCCTGCAGCAGATGCTCTCTCGCTAACTCAGTCATTCATGGGAGTTGTCAGTTTGTTCTTCCAAAAATATCAAGTAAGATGAGAAGAAAGCAAATGTTTCTGCTATCAAGATACAGACATTTGGTCAGAGCAATAAAAGCCTCAAATGCCAAAAAATAATAAAGAAAATGTGGAATGAGTACCTTCCAAAGTTATGGAAATAATTTGACTGTGTCTTACCACATGATAAAAATTGACACAATTCCCAAGTACCCACAGATGGTAGTACTACTCTACCAACGTGCTAGAGTGAAGTAATGATTACAGGCCTTATTACAATCATGGTGTAGCCAGGAATTTTGTCTGTTTCAAAACAATTATATACGTATACAGCATGTGTATACATATGTGATTAATTTTCTAATGGCGGTGATTAGTTTTCTTTAAGCCAGTACAAATTCTCTTGCAACAAATGTTATATATATAAAAGGGAACTGAATAGAGTCTCAGATGGAATCCATGAATATACTCATTTCTAATCTGTTTGTAGATAACTGGCCTGCAGGTAATAGGATAAAACCATTTTAAACCCAACTAAGATTATATATCAAATAGTCATTTACAACCTGGCTCTGCCACACAAATTAACCCTTATTTTTCTGTGGCTAAAAATAGGGATTAGTAAAGTTACAGAAGATATGGATAGAAACCCAAGAGAATACAGATTTTTTAAATATGCTACTTAGTTGAAAAGTATTATGATAAACTGGTTTAGATAGGATTGGAGAAGCTAGAAAGAAAAAAAAATATTTCCACAGCCTGATGCAGTGTGATAAAAAAATAACAGACTTCAGTCTGGCAGACCTGGTTTTGAATCCTGATTCTTTAATTATGAGCTGTGTGACATTGAGCAAGTTTCTTAATCTAAGTTTCCTGTTTCGTAAGATTAGGATAATAAAACTTCATAGGGATATGATGAGAATTAGAGAAAATAATGAATACAGAATGCTAGTGCAATGTAGGATACACAGTAGACATTCAGTAAATGAGAGATATTATTGTTCATTGAGTGCCTTCTACCTCCAGTGCTTTTTATGTGTTGTCTCATGTAAACCCTATGAATTTGACTCCCAGCTTTGCTGCAAATTGTAATCACCTAGAGAGACTTAAAAATTATTGATGCCTAGCTCCCTTCCCCAGACATTATTAGGTGTGACCTGCAATTTGGGATATTAAAAAACTGACTAGGTAATCCCAATGTGTAACCAACTTTAGGAACCATACTGTCTTACATCAATGCAGTGAGTTAAGTACAGTTGACACACTTGAGCAATGCAGCCACCAGCACAGTCAAAAATCCATGTGTAACTTAAGTTATCCCTCTGCATACATGGATTCCCAACCTCCAATTGACCCTAAGACAACACAGGTTTGAATTGCAGGATTTAACTGAAAAAAAAAATATAAGTGGACTTGAATCATTCAAACCCATGTTGTGCTGGGTCAACTGTATTAGCATACCCATTTTAGAATAAATAGAATTGGGAGACTGATTACTCAGGATCACATGATTAATGATCAACAATGTATTTATGGAGAAAATGGCCTTGACGTATTATCTTATAATAATACTAGGTCACCAAATTAAAAAAGAAAGTTACAAAATAGTATGTAGTGGTCAATGCTAATTTCTTTTTACTTAAAAAGTGAATCATACTATAAAATGACTATAAAAATGTTCATCAAATATATTTGTAAAAAATCTTTTGGGGGTACAATAAACAGTAAGTTTTGGGATTTTTTGCACTGTGATGGTTTTTCCAAATGTCCAACAAAGAATATATATTACTTTTTTAATGAGAGAGAAAAAAAGCATAAATGTTATTTTGTTAAGAATTAGAATACTAGAGAATAAGTAGGTTTATAAACTCAAGAATAAATATCTTTCATTTGAGGGGCCTGGAGAACATTCAGATGACACTATCCAAATGGCAGAAGAAAGAATGCCTCTGAAGCCTGGAATAGAATATCTAATCCTTTTCTTGGAAACATCTGTTAGACAGATCCGAAATTACTGTGAACCTTGCATCACTTGTAATGTAGTAGTTGTAAGAATTTCTTACAGGACCAACTTCAGAATTTTTAGCCCTTTCTTTCAATTTCCTCCACCAATACCTTAGCTTAGCCCTGAATAACTCATGACTTGAAAATTTCTATAGTCTTTTAGTCTCCTATTCCAGTCTATTCTGTATACCTCTGCAATAGTATTTGTAAAGCTCCAATAAGTCTTCTTCTTTAAAACACAATGGCTTCCCATGGTCTTAGGCAAGCATTCAAGACTTTTCATAATATGACCCCTTCCCATTGTTTTTTTTTTCACTCAACCCTCCTTCCAAACATGATTATTTGATCAAATATACCATTTATTTGTTCACTTCAGATCCTTTACTTATTCTTCTCCCTCTTTCCAAATGTCCCTCTGTAGCTGCACATTTTCAAATTATTTCATTCTTTAAAGCTGAGCTCAAATGCTAAATCCTCCATGAAAGCCTCTTCTATTGTTCCCATTGGAAGTGATCTTTAACAACGTCATGCAATTTTTATGCCATGTCTAGGACTCACATAACATTTATCCCCCATCTGAATTTTGTGCTTTCCTATTTACAAATCACTTCACAAAAGGAACTCATTTAATTCTCACAAACAATACATGAATAGGTAAATACCAAATTTTTTTAAAGTGAGAGAATGTGTGGCCTGATGTGATACAACCAGTAAGTGACTTAGTCTAGATGGTAATCGATTACTTTTCAAGAAAGGGATATAAATCCTGAGATCTTTTGCATTTATAAAAGTTGTGGTAAAATTTAACATCTTAAACATTTTTAAGATCAGTGGCATTAAATATATACGCATTTTTGTGCAACTATCACTACCATCCATTTCTAGAATTTTTTTAATCTTGCAAAACTGAAACTCTGTCCCTATTAAACAGTAACTCCCTATTATCCCCTTCCCTCAGCCCCTGGCAACCATCATTCTACTTTCTGGATCTATGAGTTTAATTGCTCTATGTACCTCAAATAAGTAGAATCATATAATATTTGTCCTTTTGTGGCTTATTTCACTTAACATAATGTCTTCAGGGTTCATCCATGGTAGCATATGTTAGATTTTCCTTCCTTTTTAAGGCTGAATAATTTTCCATTGTATGTATATACTACATTTTGTTTATCAGTGGACACTTAGGCTGCTTCCATCTTGTGGCTATTGTGAATAATGCTATTATGAATGAGTGTACAAATATTTGCTTGAGTCTCTATTTCAATTATTTTGCATATATACCCAAAGGTGGAGTTACTAGAGTCTATGACAATTCTATTTTTAATCTTTTGAGGAACCAATATACTGTTTTCTATAGTGGCTGCAACATTTTACTTCTTACCGGCAGTGCACAAGTGTTCCAATTTCTCCACATCCTTGCCAACACTTGTTATTTTCTATTTCTGTTTTGATTTTTTTAAAGAATATTCATCCTAATGTATGTGAAGTGGATCATTTGTATTTTGAGGATTTAAAACAGGAATTACAAACTCAGTTCTTCACAGGGCATCTGTAGTTACAGAGGTAACTCTAAACAAATGAGGTAGGCCTATTAAACAATGTGGTATCAGTCACTTAGCCTGAGGGGCCAAGAGACAGTAGAAGTGGCTGATACACAGTCATTTAGAGAGTCTATGGCCTCTATAATGGAACACTTGTTACTCAGTTCCAATGCAGTACGGCTCTGGCATTGAGTAATGGGTTTGAATTTAAAATACTTGCAAGCAGATATTCCTTAGGCAACTAGGTTTGTATTAAAACATGCTGACATAGGATCACAAATGTGAATAAGAGCCTTCCACTTTTGGGGAGAATCACAATGGTGGGCAAGAAAGCATAAGTTCCAGGTCCATGATGAGGGGGTGCTGAAACTCAGTGCCTAGAAGATGGCTGATATGGCAACTGAGAGCTGATGGCTAAGAACTCCAATACATTGGGCTCCTGCTTAGAAGGGCCATAGAGAGGTCATGCAAGAGATCTGGCTTTCCCACAAACCTTGAAGTGGATGCTTTCACCCTACTTCCGTGCTTTAGATACAACTTCACTAGTCAAGACTGCTATTACCATTCTGCAACAATTGCCCTTCTACACAAGTCAGCACTGGGAGACAGTGCTAAGACAGACTAAAATTCTTTCTCAAGATACAGAGAAACATGTGTGATCCTTGAGAATGCATCAGATAATCTGTCTTTGGGGATGGACTGTATCCCACTAGTTATATCCAGTACTGTATAGAACAGAGATGAAAAGGCTTTTTCTGTAAAGGGTCAGATGGCAAATATTTTAGGCTCCATGGGCTACTTGCAGACTCTGTCACATACTCTTGTTTCTGTTTTGTTTTTCACAATTCCTTAAAAATATAAATAACTTTCTTAGCTTGCAGGCTATATAAAAATAAGCCATGGGGCAGAATTGGCCTTAGGGATGTAGGTTGCCAACCCTTGGTATTAGAGGAATATCTCAGTTGCATCATGTAAACCTTGCCTTTCCAGTAGGTTGCTGAGTCATTCAGGGAATAATTCTTTACACCTACCACATTTTCTAGCAGAGTGCATTGTAAATAGATGGGTTCAACAAATATTGGGAAGTAAATAAATTCATGATTAAGACAAGAGTTTACCATATTTAAAGCAATGTTGTGCTGTTATAAAATCTAGGGTCTAACCTCTTAGAATTTCTCTAAACACATAGTATCAGTAATTCATCAGAAGAGATAGCAAGATTCACATTTGTGGCCTGATAGGATAAGGAGATATTAGGAAGCTTGCCTTTTGGATGAGAGGCAAAGGGAGCAGGAGCTATTTCCTTCCTCTCTATGTAAGAGGCCAAATTGGTTTCATAGAGAATAGGTGAGAGGTGATGTTAATGGCATTATCAAGACCAAAGATGATAAGCATTTAAACCCTGTAATAACCACAGATTTGAGATCTTTTCAATGTCTCAAATTCACACACAACCAATGGGCTAAGCTGACTTTTATTTTTTAAGAATAAATAGTATGTTCCAATGACATTATTATTATATATACTCCCTTTGTGAAATGTTTATTTTAAAGGGGAAATTTTAGTAGTGTTCTTAGGTTTCCAATATAAAATGTATGACTTAAGTAAGGGTTTGAGGGTAGAATTTTATCTCTAGGTCAGTAAAATCATTTCCATTTAATAAATTTCCTCTTTGGCTTATGCTTGCAGTGTTCCATGCCACTCCTGGCACTATTAAGATTTAACATTTTCAGGTCTCTAGGATACCGGTGTTTATACTGTCCTAATCAGGGTTTACTATGTGTTGGTAGAGTAGATAGTTCTGAATATATAAGGGGCCCAAAGGAGTATGGAACCAAATATTTCATTATTAGAACTCATGAGCGATGTTAAGACTATTAAAGAAATTGTTCCTCTGGGTTAAAACACAAAATCTACCCAAGTATTCTGTTAAAATGAAACACCTTGGAAGAAGTAATGTCACACTAATTAATCCATTATCATTAAAAATTCAAGAGGGATCCATTTTTCAAGCCGCTAACCTTCTACTGGTCAGCAGAGTGAAGGATGTCAGAGCACAAGATTTGATAGTAAAAGAGTTATGGTTATGCTATACTTGTAGGAGAAATAGTCCTGGGTAGGGCCGAAATGAGGACTCTAGGAAGTAAAGGGGAATGTGGGATGTCGAAGGATGGAAGAGGAAAATGTGCTGAGAGAAACAAGGGCATATGAAAAATATACATGTACTTCTTTCATAAAGTTAACCAGACTCAACTCTGGTTCCATAAGTTCCATGAAGCTGTCATTTAGTCTCCCAGGTGTATAATTCACTAAAGAGACTAGAAATTTCAGAAATGGAAACAAGCTAGTTTCTTAATAGAGCCTTAAGAGTTGTAAGTGCCTATAATAAATATTGTAGGCATTTTGCCTGTTTTTGCCTTTAAGGTCTTTTGGTTGATTTCCATGATGACGTTTATTCCACTTGACATTTGTACCAGATTGGCACCTCCTGATGAAGCACATATAATAAATAAATAAATATCTTGGTGTTATTAGAGATGAAGGGAGAAAGAAACTAATGTGTTCTGAGCATATGCTATGTGCTCACCCATTATTTAGTTACCTCATTTAATCCTTACAACCACTCTGTGAAAGAGGCAGTAATTCTCTCATATTACAGATGAAAAATTTAGAGTCAAATAGCCTGGATGACTTATATAAAGTGGAAACTTTAGAGCTTCATAACACTTGGCATCAAGTACTATGCTGAAGATGATATGCATTTTTTACTTAAACATCAAAGCAGCCTATGATGTAGTAGTTCTTTTTTTAAAAAAAAATGTATAGATAAGTAATCTGGTGCTCAGCCAGGTTAATTAATTTGCTCAAGATAAGTGAGGATGCTGGGATTCAAGCACACACACAGTTAAAGTCTGAGCCCTTAATTGGTGGACTACATTGTCTTTAGGATAAGAAGCCCTTGTCTTCTTTCAACCAGTGCTTCATATCTATGCAAAATATAATATATAATGTAACCCATATAGTATAATAAAAATGTAACCAACTCCCTCCCTTAAATTAGCAACTTCTTTTTCTTTTCTTTGTCTTCCTCCTCCTTCTTTTTCTAATGATCTAAAAATCCTTCATTTTCAGTTAGGGATGGGTATGCAGAGGTGAAAAAGAGAATACGTAATCATGCTAATCAAATATTTTTCAGACCCATTTCACCTGAATACTTATTTAAATTAAAGTTTAAATCTGTACAGGCCACTTTCTTTCATTTCTTCCTATATCCAAATAGAAAGTCTGTTTCAAGAGGGGAGCAACTTTGTCCTTATGGTAGTGAGAAGGGGCTTTGGAAGCCCATGTGGGTGCTTGCCTGTTTTTACCTTTCAAGTGTTTTGGTTGGTTTCCATGATGATGTTGTCCCACTTCACCATGAGATACCAGATTGGCACCTCCTGTTGAAGTCTGTGAGCTGTTCTTCCTGGGCTCTGGCTTCATTTGTTTTTACCAAATCTAGTTCCTATAAATGGTGGTGTCCAGCAAGTGGGTTCTATCATGGGACACACTTGATGATCATCAAGACCTGCAGGGCACATGCTACCACAGGCTGCTGGCATCAGGGATCTTTAGAGGCACTATTTTTTTCATTCCTTTATTCTTAATGGTGGCTTTCTCCAAAACTTCTCTACGAGGTCCCCTTTCTGTGCTAGAAAATTTTGGGGTGAGGGAGGATGACAGTGATAGACACCAGTGAGCTGGTTCTTGGATATAGTACTCACGTGATCTTCTTAAGACAACTGGACATTCAGAAATCCCTGTCAAGCCAATAATGGCTCCAGTGAAAATTTGGGGATTATCTCCAATACTGTGCCATCTGCCATTTCTACCTGGCAGGAGAAGAGGGACAACTTCCTGTCAGATGCTGTGTCTCTCTAAAAAGGAATGGAACATAATTACCCACATGAGTTGAAAACTTAGGTTCATATAAATCCTAAACGTGAATGTTCATAGTGGCTTTATTCATAATTGCCAAAACTTGAAAGCAATCAAGATGTCCTTCAGTAGGTGAATAGATAAACAAACTGTGGTACATCCATTCAATGATGTTCAGTAATAAAAAGAGAGGAGCTATCACGCCATGAAAAGGCATGGAACAATCTTAAATACATATTGCTAAATAAAAAAAAAACAATGCTACATACTGTAAGATTCCAACCAAATAACATTCTGAAAATAAAAAGAGCAAAAAGATCAGTGGTTGCCAGGAATTCAAGGAAAGATATTGATGAAACATGAAATTTCTAGGGTAGTAAAACTTCTCTGTATGATATTGTAATGTTGAATACAAGTCCAAACCTTTTTTCAAAATCTATAGAAAGTACAGCACAAAGAGTGAATCCTAATGTAAACTATAGACTTTAGTTAATAATAATGTATCAGTGTTGGCTTATCAATAATTAAAGATGTTAATTATAGGAGAAACTGGGGGCAGAGGGTAAGGAAGTATATGCAAAGTGTGTTTTTCATGTTATTTTTTTATAAACCTAAAACTACTCTAAAAAATAGTCTATTAATTAAGGGGAAAAAAAAGGATGGAACAAGCAAGCCTCCATTGGGATCTCTCAAGTACATTTTTTTTTTTTCACACCAGTCCTTTCCAGGTCTCACACTTGAAGGTGAACAAAGACTTTGCCTGTATCTCCTATCTTTTCTACCCTCTCCAGAAACCTGAAGGGCTCTCTTTTATTTACCCTTATTAGTTTCTAGGAACTTATTCTATGTCACATCCACCTCCTTCCTGGGGATATATTTTCCCCCTTTTCCTCCCACCAGGAGATTAAGGTACAAGGCAAGAGAGAAAGGAGCCATCCTATCAATAAGAAGTATTCACAGGAAAGTGTTTCACAAATATTATTCCTAATTACATGATAGAAAAAATATTTGTAGCATAATATAGGACAGAGTAAATAGTATGCCTGTAAACAAATACAAAACTTTTATGATTTTCTAAATTGTGAAAAAGATACATGTAAAAAGCATACAAAGTATATACATATACATATTTGTGTGTGTATATATATAAGTTTATGTATACATACACACACATATATGTATATGCAGTTTGATGAATAATTACAAAGCAAACAACTATGTAACTAACTACCAACTAAATAGAACATTTCTACCATAATGGACATCCCCACCTCTGCCCCTGTGCTCTTTTCTGATTGAATTATAACTTCCTTTCTATCCTCTAGAAGAAATCATTATTCTCATTTTTTGAAAATCTCTTTTTTGGTTTTTAAATAATTTTGGAACTTTAAAGCTGGAAATGACTGAACAGTAATCTTGCCCTATACATACTTCAGAACTTTGATGTGGACTTTGATGCCAAGAGAAATAATATGTTTTCCCAAGTCACACAAACTGATGATAGAGGACCAGAAACCAACTTTTCTGACTTCTAGTGCTCTTTAATGTATGTCATGAATGCTTCAGGAACACACAGCTGAGCGGGGGAGGGGTGTGTATTGGGAAACTTGGTAATAGAATAATAGCTATGCTTTATTAACTGTTCACTGCGTGACTTACAACCCTATTGTACTGTGCTAGATATAGTCATCATCTTTATTCTTTTTATTATTTCCACTTTGATGGGAAATGGATTAGGGAATAAAAAACTCAGAGATATTAAGTAAATTGCCAAGTTAGACAAGTAGTATGTGGAAATCTGGATTCTAATATAGCCCTGTCAGACTCCAAAACTTGGACTCTTGTGCACTTTCTTTTCATTTAAAACATTTAATAATAATTATTATAAAAGTAGTGCATTCTTGCAGTTAAAAAAACCTTAGAGTTGTATCAGTTAGGAATGTGTTTGTCTATAATAGCTGGAAAACTCTCTGAATAGTATAGAGCTAGAAGTTTATCTGACTAACACGGGAGAAGACTGGGCGAGAGGGGGATAGGTAGAATTAGGTCATTCATGGCAGCTCAATGATAACCTTAGGGGCCCAGGTTTTTTCCATTTTCCTGCTCCATCATCTTTAGCATGTAGATCTTTGCCCTCAGGATTGTCATGTCAAAGTGGTAAAAAGGCACTGATGCACGTATTGCATCAACATCACTCTGTTGGGGTGAGGAAGGAAGAAGGAAGCAAGAAAGGGTTCCTTATGAGAAAAATGACAGCTTTCCAAAAAAATCTTAACTTCTGTCTCATGGTCCAGAATGTGTCACACAGCCACCCCTAGCAGCAAGGAAGCCTGGAGAAGTATTTTTAGAAAAGCACACTGACACTCTGAACAAAATTGGAATCTTGCTATTAAGGGAATGGATTTTGTGTAGGCAACTAATACTGTCTTCCACAGATATGATACAAGGTTATTGGGTAAAATATAAAGGTCTTTCTACTACTTCTGGCTATCATCTTCTTCCCATGTGATAACTACAGTTGATTTTTAAGTCAAATGTAAAGGGCAGAGTGCACATGGATGGAAGAAAAGAGTGGAACAACTTTAATGCTGCAAAAAGACACAAGTGCATTAAGAAAAGTGGAATCTGAGCAAGTAAATTGAGGGGCATACGATGTAAATTGTCAGTGGAACTTAAAAGTTAGGCAGGGGAGTTTGGTCATTATACAAAAAGACTAAGAAAGCCACTGTAGATTTTGAACAAAAGAGTGAAATATTTCTATGACAAGAAAATACATTTGTTGTCATACTGAGATTCTTAATCTCTTTCGAAGTTGAGTCAATATAGGTATCAACACTTTGCTGCTTACCACCTCCAGAGCAACATGCTGGAGAATATGAATAGATCACTGAAGCATGATTCACCATTAATTAACAGAATTATTTTTTTATGTGATTTATAAAAGACAAAGGAACAATTACTGTTTAACTAGAAATCTGTGCAGATACGAGTGTCTCTTGTTTTCCAAGTTGGTTCTGCTACTAGTGTTTTTTGAAAAGCTATATGAATATGATTTAGGTTGTAAAATGGATCTGCTAATTCCACTCAGGTGCATTGTAAAATTCATTAGAAAATACTTCTTTCCTTACCATTCTAGTGCCTCAGAGAATGGCAATTTTTGTATTTTTTTATTTGTTTGAATTATAAATGCCAGCAGTGGTAAAAAGGGAACTTTTTTCATATTACATGACAAAGAGTTTACACTACTTTTCTGAGATACTTTTAGATAATGGCTTAGTGCTATTGGGAGCTTTCAGTACCCAAAGCCCAAAAATTCTTCAGAAAGTCAGAAACGTGTTCCTTTCTAATTCTTAAGCAATTTAAGCATTTTTAGGAACCTCTTATTCTGATAGTTAAGGAAGTCACTTTTCTATGCTTCTGCCTATGTATGTTTTCTCATCCTGTAACATCGTTTTGATGTACTGCATTTTGGGACTCCCCCAACAAATGAAACTTCATAATTTAAAGGTTGTTTTCTATAGTTTTCCATTTGTTTGTTTTTGTTTTTTTGCTGTAGGACTCTTGATGAAACTTTATTTGTGGAAGCATTTTCTCTCCTGGCTTTATGATTTCATAGTAATTTTAAATATGAAAGTTAATTTTTATTTACATATTTTACTTATTTTTATTAATTAACTTCCATATTTTTAATGTAAATATTTAATTTCATTAATTAATTTCATTTCTCCAATATAGTTGTCTGCCTTGTTGATTTCATATTGATAAATTTTGATGGATAGCGATCATATTAATATAAGTAAGCTCAATTTATATCCCACTGATCTACGATGCATGACAATTTGACCAAAGGGTACACTGGATTTTAATTATATACATAAAATTGTAATTTATTATTTTAATGGAAATTTAGTCTAAGAAAACACATTTTTTGTCACTATAAAATTCTTTAACAAAAGCTAATTATGTATTTCAAAACTTGCATAAAGGCATACCTGATAAGATTTTAATAAAAAAATATGTAATCTTCCTCAATAAAAGTAAAAGCTCAAGGAAACAAATAACCCCTAGAGTTTCCAGGGGTAGAACTCAATGGAAAATCTCATTTGGAAGAGAGAGCTGGATTACAAACTGTTGCTGTTACCACCAAAAATCTAGCCTCAGACATGAGCTGTTCTTCCCTTAACAGTCTGGGTCAATGCTGACCTATGATCCTTCCTTCAACATCAGGAAACAGTCAGGACATTCAAAATACTTTTTATCAGAGACTGAAGGATAACTAAGTGAAAACTAGGTGATCTGACTCAGAGAAGATAGCTTTTCCTCTAGGTGTACAGGCCCATTCTAATTCTCTGGAAGCCTAATTAGGTAAGATAAAGCCTCATTCCTTTATCAGACAACTCTAATATCTCAGGAGTTTGACACAATAGATTAGTATTTCTTACTCTCCTGGGGTTCTTTCTACTTTTATCTTGGCCATCTTGCACACATATTCCAAGGTCTCAGTGTTTAACTTCATTACAGATGATGCGGGGGGAAGTTATGTGCCATGGAGTGGTTGCTGTGATGGAAAGCACTGGGGACAAAGGCAGGGGCTCCAAGGCTTCCTTCAACTCTTGAAGCTAAATGAAGCCTGTGGTTGGAGGTGGGACCTAATCCATTCACACTGGGCTACTTCATTCCATGTTCTCATCACACCTTAAGGTCTAGCAAGCTGTCCTGTGAAATCTGTGGTCTTGACTGAACAGCTTTTAATGTCTTCTCTCCCTTTTAATAGAAGTACTGTAATTAGCTCACAAAAAGGTTAAGCCATTTCTTTTGTTTTTGTACTGTATAGTTGTTTCAGCAAATACTCATCGTTTGTCAGTCTATACTGCCCTTCCTGTTTTTTGTTTGTTTGTTTGTTTTTAACTTGACTGATGCTGGGCGGGATTAAATCTGGAAGCAAACAAAATAAAATTTTCTCATACTTTTCTGACCCTAAAGATGTGGATGGAAGAATAGGCAGGACCTAGAAGCATTTACAAGCTGCTCTTCTTGCATATAGACCTGTTTCTCACTTCCTTTGGGTCTAGAAGTTACCTGTCTTAGCAAGAATAATGGCTAATTTTCTTGGGCCTCATTGAAACTGGAGAATATTCATACTTTCCTGTAAGTGTATTTTTAGGTTTTGTTTCCCCTCCATTTCCCCTTCCCTTGAAAGCCTGAAAGGGATTCTTATGGGTGAGCTGAAATAAAGCCCTAAAACTTACAATTTGAAACAATTTTTTATCACATTTTCGATCAAGCCACAGCTATCTTGAGTCTAACATAGTCATTTCGGATTCAAGTCAAAGGAACCAAGTGACTAGACAATAGTTTGTGAAGATCAGATGTGAATATAAAGTAAGAATGACTTAGGAAAACATCTTACTTAAGAATACTGTATATTATGAATAGTTATTTTTAAAACTGTAGCATGATTACCAGAAGCAACAGATAGTTAATTGCATAAAGTAGAAAAATAATTTATCCATAAAGAAACATTTTATCCATCTAATACTGTCTAGGTAAGAGAACATTCTGATTATAGTTGACTGATCCAGATTTTACTAAATAAGTGTCTTGAAAGGACAAAAGAATAATGAGCATTATAGGCCATATAGAGTTAACATGAATTACCTTGGCTCATACTCAATGTCCTTAATTACTGCTCCCTAACATTTGATGGACAGTAGTAATCAATTAAACAAGCATTTATTGAAATTCTTTTTTACTTTTAACCCTTAATTTTTAGGAACTTCTCAACCACTGGGAGAGGCACATAAAAGATATTAGAAAGGGACAACCACTCCATGATGATATAAACATAGATGCAAATTAGCCTGGGGAATTGGTGAAGGCCAGTGGTGGTGAACAAACTCAAACTTAAGTCAGACTGCCTGGGTGTAATTCCCCACTCCATAATTTAATTGTTGTAACCTTGTGCAAATTGATTCATCTCTCTAAATGTCAGTTCTTTAATGTGTAAAATAAGGAAAATAGAGGTACCTTTCCTAATGAGATTTAAATGAGATATGCATCAAAGCATTGGCATAGGGCCTATAGGTTGTAAATATTCAATTTATGTTGGCTAGTACTACTTACAGAAGAGATGATGCTTAAAATGAGTTTATGGGATGAGTAGGAGTTAGAGAATAGCGAAGTGGAAGAAAGCATTTCAGGAAGAGGCAATGACATGGGACAGACACAGAACTTGAACATATTGCATCTTGGGTAGCAGTAAATGGCTTATACCTATTCTACTTTAATTTACTTTCATTGAACCCAGCATGTCCTCACAGTTGACACGTAAATAACATAAAAAGTTTGCTACAAATGTTTGTAGTCCACCTTAGGAATTTGTTCAGATTCCTGTGTTGGTACCTTCCTACCAATACTGCTCACTCCTTATTTGCCTAGTTCCTGAATTCGGTTTGGTTCCCTTCTTTGGTTTTTGCTTTTAATCTAATTTTCAGATTTGGATTGTTTACTGCAAAGCTGACAAGGTGAATCAGAGTACACAACTCCTGGTATTTGCCTACTGGCTCTATGAACTACATACAACTACAATGGAGATATGCCTCACCCTTGAACTTCAGCCATCCTTCTGGATACTCCCTAGCCTGGCCTGCCACAACCCTGCACCACCAGACAGGGAGGATGACTAGAAAATTTTCTAGAGATAGGCTTGTGCCAAATTATAATGAGTTTTGTGTATTCAGCTGAAAATCTGAACATTTTCCTAAAAACGATAAAGAACCACTAAAGAAGTTGAAATAGAGGAAAGAAATGATCAGATTTCTATTTTAAGAAGATCACTCTAGTAACAGTTGCTAGATCAAATATAGAAAAAAAACCATTGGGAGTGTCTGTTCAGGTAATCCCAGTGGGAAGGGACTTGTTCTAAAAACAGTGGCAGTAAGGAAGAGAAAAAAAATAGGGAGTGTAAAAGAGGCGATGGAGATAGAGTGTCCTGGCCTTGATGGCTCATTGGCGATAGGAGGTAAAAAATAGAGGGGGTCTAGAATCACTGCCAGACTTCTAGCTCAGGCAACTAATCGGAAGGGTGGCAATACCCCGCCCTCCCCCCCAATAAAAAGAAATACAGGTTCAAAAATTAAATTTTAGGATAAAAAAAGAAGGTCAGATTTTGGATATTTTGCGTTGCAGATGTGGTGGGGGGGGGGGGGACTCAAGAAACAGAGAAAACTGAGCTTCTTGACCATTCAAATTTTTGAACGAACATGTGGAAAGATATGCTTTATGAAGACGACAGTTCTTATTTTCGGACTGGGTATATATTTTCTACTATAAATGTAATGCTTTTGTGCTTGAATCAGTATCTGGTGATTTTGGATGTATGACTGAATCCTGGAGGGCCTGATTATGGTAGAATTAACTGACTGAAGAATTCCAAAAGGTTCCGCAATCATAACTTTACCTTTTGCTATGTTAATAGGCATAATTTTAAAGCATTTCTTAAAAATCTGAACTTGTCATTAATTCAATCTGGCCTACTCACTTATTTGGGGGAAAAAAAGGATTTGCATTTGGTCAGCTTACATAACCATTAGTACCCTGGAGGGGAAGCACAGTGAATGTAGGCCCTGCCTCTGTGACCTTGGAAAAATTATGACCTTGGAAAAATTATTTAGCTCTCTGGTCCTCATTTTCTCAATTTGTAAAAATGGCAATTATAATAGTACCTATCTTCTAGGTTGTTGTGAGGATTGAGTGAAGTCACAGATCAGTGACTGGCACACTGAAAACTCTCAGTAAGTATTAGCTATCATTACTATCCAAGATAATAAAGCAAAACTCCATTGTAAAGCATTTCATTTCACTACTGCAGAGTTTTAATTCACTAAGGTAAAATCATATTGCCCATGAACACGAGTGTAAAACATTGCAAAATTATATGTTGCATTGATTTTTTAAAAACTTATTTTTAATAAACAGTGAGGCATATATATATTACATTATATATTAACATAGTAATATAATAATATATATACTATATATACTATAGTATATATTACATTAATAATAGTGTATATGTTGAAAGATCGAAACATAAGAGAAACATACCCATAAATATGGTTAAAGTGAACATATATTAAGAATATTTAAATAATATTCTTGGATTTACATAGCATGAAGAGTCCCAAATATTTGTAAGTCTAAATTTTTTTCTAAATGCTTGAAAAACTTCAGTGATATTTTAAAACCTTCCCCACACTCTTTAGGGTATAGTTTGTTGTGCTTAATTTCATGGAAAGAAATGTGAACCATCCAGACATACCTTGCCATGGCGAAACACAACTACATCAATTCGATCAATAAAATGAAGAAAATTTGCTTTAATAAATAATCATTTCATCAAAAATTTACTATTTTAGAATTTTATATGAATTTATACAAATTCGAGTTCTAATATTTAAACTGAAATCTTCCCATATTCATTTTTACTAATAGAAGGTAGAATGTAGAATTTTAAATGTTAAAATTATAAAAATTAAAAAATAAAACTGCATTGAAATATGTATGTATGTATTCAGGATCTCAAACAGTATGATACTATTTTAGTTATTTCACCAATAACCAAGTAACACATTTTAAATTACAGTCATGGTAAAATCACTGCACTGTTCATATTTTTTTAGAGTGATTAACTTCAAAGTGGACTATTTCTTCAACTTTAAAAATTGCTAATTCTTTTATAGATCAAGGAGGTGTAGTGATTTCCTCACAATAACATTATGAAGCTAATTCTAAACCCCAAATTCAAAGGAATATGGGCAAACTCTTGTGATACGAGATCACCAGAAGAAAGCTGCACAGATAATATGTGACTTTCTTAATAAGAAGAACAGAAGATTTCAAGTCATTTTGGAGGCCATTAATGAAAAGTTAAATTTAGAATAGTCTAACACTAGTCTAACAGTAGTATCACATTAGTGAAGAAACTTATGTTTGGTGGATGAAGATGATAACCACTCTTTTTCCTTTAAAAGCTCCCATTTGCATACTTCAGAACTAGGGGGAAAATGCTTAATTTATAGCTTTCAAGTTTATTTAAAAACTCTCTTAGAATTAACAAAATACACACATCTATGAAGGATAAAAACTGCAGGACAATAGGAAACTAGAAATCAAGAAACTTTTCACATTTTCTGTGGAGAAAAATTTATGAAGCCAATACATTATTTGTGGGGAGTATAAGATTAAAAGTATTTCAAACTGCAAAAATTAAGAAATGACATTACAATGGAGCAAAAGATTGAGTCTGGTGATTTAAAAAATATTATAATTTAAAATTTTTGTTTTGTATTTTAATTTCTATAACTTTACTTTCTAGTTTCTGACACAAACTCACTATAGCTAATATGTTTGTCATAGTGGTACTTAATCTATTCTCCCTTTTTTCATACAGAGGAAAGTATATAAAGTAAGGTTTTAAACAGACATAGTTTTCCAATATTTTCCTTAGTACCTTATCTCAGATTTTAACCTAGCAAAAGAAAATCGAGCAATAGCATATTGATTCCTTTAGCTAGCACAAAACATTTTAAAACGTTTTTAAAAATTAAATTCAAACTCATTTTGACCTACCTTAAGCTCAGGACACCCAATGATATTTATTGCATATTGAAGGATTTGGGTTGAGAGAAGGAGAGCTACTCTTCCTTTTGTTCATACATATATCACTATCCTATAACCATAGGAAAAAAAAGTATTCAGAGATTAAGATGGATGGCAAGGTACAGAAAATATTAACATGAAATTCCACTTATTATTAGTCACTGAAAATAATAATCACATAAATAAAAATTAAAAAAAAAGTTTTAGTCGGCCCTGGAAAGAATTTTGCATAAGGGTCTTTTCCCTGAGACCCCTAGCCCCTCGATGTCTTCATCCTTCTCTCTTATATGACTGTTTTAATTAACTCACATTTTCATTGAAGTGTAGCTTTCAGGTCTTGACTTTTTGGACAGGTTTCAGATTATAATTTCTCACCCCATGAGGTCCGAGGCTTTGTCTCTAGTCTCCAAGAGACCATTAAAATTGAAATTCTAGTTTATTAAGGAATGGTAGCTTTCTCTCTTAGAAACTGGTTTACTTTTTTTGATTTAGGCTTTGTTTCTTTCTAGGTCTTTGGTAATATCCCTTACTTTCTTGCCAGATTAGCAGTGCATTTAATAAGTTGTTTTAAAATACTTTATCAAGAATTTTTAGGTGTTTGCTGAAGGAGGTTAATTTAGATGACCTAACCCATCATATACTCAGAAATGGAAATAATTGTTATAAATTCAGACAATGTAAAAGTATAATGTAATTTGAAAAAATAAGAGCTGTGGTCAGAATGATGTGAGGAAGGATAAGAAAGAAGATACTGCTGGCTTTGAGGCAGAGCAAGGGGACAACTAGCCAAGGAATTTGGGGACCTTCTACAAGGTGGAAAAGGCAAAAATATGGACTCTCACCTAGAGCTGCCAGAACACAGCCCTGCCAAAACCTTGATTTTAGCCCACTGAGACCCATGTCAGACTTTTGAACAACAGAAAAGCAACACAAACAATCCTGCCGATAAAGCAGGGGTCCCCAACACCTGGGCTACAGATTGGTACAGGTCCGTGGCCTGTTAGGAACCAGGCAGCACAGCAGGAAGTGAGTGGGGGCAAAGGGGCAAAGCTTCATCTGCATTTGCAGCTCTGGCTCAGCTCCACCTCAGATCATCAGGTATTAGACTCTCACAGGAGCACTGGTCCCTGGTGCCAAAAATGTTGGGGACCGCTGCCATAAAGGACGTCAACACTTTGCTACACTCCCAGTCCATAGGTGGTAGGAAAGTGACAGAGTTGTAAAGCGGACTGCTGAGAAAAAAATGAGTCCTGACTTGGTGTGGGATGCCTTGTGTGGCTCAGATATTGTTAGCACAGAGCTGATCAAGAAGGGAAGGATTCTGTGGTGAGGCTCTCAGTTGAAAGAATGTACAAGGAGCCTACATGAGAATGAAACAGTAGGCACCACTTTATTGTGGGGAGCGCACGCTCTTCTGCGCTAGGGGATCGCATGGGCTTTACATATGTCAGAGAACAATTGTGGCATTCTGCCACACATGCATAATAAACACTAAGCCGAGTCATACTTACATAAGGTAGGCACAGGTGCCCTACTAATGTAACATTTTCAATCTGGAGTCCTATCCTTAGACCCATGAGCCTGGATCACAGCCAGACCTAGGACCCACAGATATGTATACCCGGGTCCTCAGAGGAAGAAACAAGAGCATTTAAGAAAGTCTATGCAGCTGCTAAAAAGTTTCCTAATACTATAGACTGAATGTTTGTGTCTCCCCCAAACTTTTATTAGAAATCCTAATATTCAACATTATCGTATTAGGATACGGAACCTTTGGGAGGTGATTAGATTATAAGGGTGAAGACTTCATAAGTGGGATGAGTGCCCTGATAAAAGAGGCAAATTAAAACCACAATGAAAATACTACCCATCCATTAGAATAGTCAAAATAAAAGAGATATTTTAATCCTTCCCAAAAGGGTTGACAAGAGTGTGGATCACAGAACTCTCATACATTTCTAGTGAGAAAACAACATGATAAAAGCACTTAGGAAAGTATTCCAGCAGTTTCTTATAAAGCTAAACATACACTTACTATGTGACACAGAAATTTCACTCCTAGTATCTACCTAAGTGAAATGAAAACATGTGTCTATAAGAACACAAACACTCATAGCAATATCAAATCTAATAAAAAAAATTGAAAACAAATTGTGGTATATCCATACAATAGAACACCACTCAGCAATAAAAATAAATATATTGCTGATACATACAATATGGAAGAATCTCAGAAATATCCTGCAAAGTAAAAGAAGCCATACTAAAACAAAACACAAACAAACAAAAAAAACCCTTTACATATTGTATGTTTCCATTTATATAGCATTCTAGTAAGCAGAAAAATAGAGTGACAGCAGATCAAAGTTTTCCTGGTGTCAGGGGTGGGAGTGAGGTAGCGGGTGAAAGAAGATTGACTACAAAGAGCCACAAGGGAATTTTTGATGGTGATAGAAATGTTTAATAGCTTGATTATGGTGGCGGACAAATGACTGCATACATTGCTAAAACTTACCTAGTTGTACACTTAAAACAGGTGATTATACTCTATGTGAATTATACCTCAATATAACTGTTTTTAAAAAGAATATACACTTATTTCTACCCCAAGATTATAAATGCACTTTTCGAATGTCTGTTAGATGTGTTAGCTGAAAAATTTGTTCCAAGGAGTACAAATTAAAAACCACAGTAGGTATAGGAATAGATTCATTTCAAAATCCCATCCTAATAAAGCTGTTCTTGAGAATCAGTACTATTTATTATCTGAAAGCAAATTGTGTGAGAGACATCATAGGTCTTTCACCTTCTGTGTTCTGTCTTCAGAACTTCTTGCTGTAAGTGGATAAATGGATCCCTTATTTATTTCTTTATAGAATTATAGTGTGTTAATATCCTCTGAGTAGATCCAATGGCCTTTCTGAAGCCTTTTAAGTGGCCAGATGGGAAGGGAATAGAACAATATCCACGGGTCCAGTTTTTTCCTCTTTCCAAACATTAAAGAAAAAAAATCAAGATGTCCTTAAAATCCCTTTTTTCCTCCAGTTTCTCTAAGAGAGGGGTTAATAAAGCCCAGCGACACTCTTAAAGCTCTCCTGCTGCTAAAGGGAGTGCAACGGAGACTGTCACCATAAGGACTGACTCCTGACTGAGAGCTGAGTCTTTCTCAAGAGAAATCTGACAATTAAGTGCAGAAGTTGCCCCTGGATTGCACCAAAGATTATCCCAGCTGGGGTTCTGAGAAGGACTCAGGCAGAATATGGCCAAGGGGAAGCCCCTTTGTGGCACAGATCTAAAACATCTTCTTGCTTTATGCGGCTGATCACAGCCAGATAACTAGAAAGTGAATGTATTATAGACTTATAGAGCTTCACAAGAGCCTCCAAAGTAAAGTTAAAAAAAATTAATTAGAAAGCGACACATTGTGAGTAAACAAAACCGTGGCAAATATTAGGCTAAAATAAGCAACAAAGATAAGATTGTTAAGTATGTAGAAAACTTTACCGAGGTTTTCATTTCATTTGCTTTCCTCCCCTTGATGACTATAGCACTGTTTCAAATTCGGGTATGATTCTCTTCTTTAGGCTGTAGCTTGTAAAAATAACCATATTCCTCATATAAGGGGTGGTTGGGTATAGAAGGATAAGAGACTAAAGAGTGACGGCTTGACAGTGCTTAAGAGGGCAGACTCTGGAGTCAGATTCTACTAGTAAGATTTAAATCCTAAACTCTACAAGGTGTGCTGTCTAGGGAAACTTATTTAATATCTGTGTCTCTGTCCTTACAGAGGATAATAATAGTACCTACATATGGAATTATTATAGGATTAAGTGAAATAATACACTTATAAAACTGAGAACAGTACCTGGCACATAGAAAATGCATGTATTAATTAGGATTTGTTTCTGCTATGAAACAAAAAACAAGATAGCTTTTTTTCCCCCTCGTATAACCATAGATAATATAGTGCAGTGTAGTGGCCTCGTAATCACTAGGGACTTAGTCTTCTATTCTGTTGTCTCATGTGCTTGACTTGGTCCAAGTTTACAGCATCCTTTTTCTAAGTAGCAGGTTAGAGAAGGATATAAAAGGATAAAGGGGCAAAGAACACAAGCAAGGTACCTCTTAAGATTGCTTAGAAGTGGCCCCATAACGCTTCTGAATACATCCCAATGATCAGAGGCTCCATCTAGTTTTAATTGAGACAAGAAAAGGGAGTCTGAGGTCATTCTGTAGAAAAGATCCAGCAAAAAACAGAAGTAATTCCCTTATCATAGAGAAAGGGGAGACATAACTAGTAATCTCTGTTCAGAGTGCTCCATAAATATTAGCTATTATTGTTACTTTGTCACCTAGATGGCTCTCAGCTCAGTCTGCAGACTTGATTATTCTTCCTAGCCCATGTGATTTCTTTTGTAAGTGCCTCTCCACTTTAATCTGCCATTGAAAATTTTATAAAATTTATACACACATTTATAAAACCGCTCATTTAAAAATTTCCTCTCTTCTCCCCTTTCTAATGTTCTGCTTAGATTGTTTAATACTATCCTGATATCTATACTAAACTCATAATCTTCAGGTATTTTCTAATATTGTTTTTTTTAACTAGTCTATTATTAGACTGAATTGTGTGTGAACTGAATCATGTTTCCTTCCCCCAAATTCATACGTTGAAGTCCTAATTCATTGTACCTCTCACAATGTGACTATAATTGGAGATGGGCTCTTTACAGAGATAATTTAGTTAAAATGAGTTCATTAGGGTAGCCCCAATCCAGTATGACTGGTATCTATATAAAAGGATACGATTAGAACATAAACATAGAGGAAAGACCTAGTAAAGGCATAGGGAGATGGCCATCTACAAGTGAAGGAGAGAGGCCTCAGAAGAAACCAATCCTACCAACACCTCATCTCGGACTTCTAGCCTTTAGAATTTTGAGAAAATAAACTTCTTTCATTTAACCTGCCCAGTATATGGTGCTTTGTTATGACAGCCCTAGAAAAACAATACATAATTTGTGATTGCATTTGATAGCATCAAAGCCCTGAGAAGAAACAGATGACACACTAGAAGGAGGGCACTTTCAGGAGAGTTAAAGTACAAAGGCCTGTTTACTAAGATGAGATGTAGGGGAACCAAGGATGGTGAATTAACCTAGGGAGAAGGTAAAGAGAAAAAGCCTCTTTCTCACCTTTAGCACCTTTAGTGAAGGGATACAGGTATGTGGAAGTAACTTTGCAGGGAAGGAAACAGTAATAAATACATGACCTCACTTTCTTCTCTCCCTGTCTCCAACCTCCTGCCAATGCTGCCCACTGATGAAAAACATGTGGCTATGAGAAAGCATTGGAATGCAGTGATGCAGCTGGTGAAGACCAGCCTACTAGAAAGGAAGGTGGAGTAGAGAGTGAGTCTGGAGAAATAAATACAGATATCTAGCACAGAAGAACTTTCAGTTCTTTTCTATCTTCCTCTTTTCCTTGTTTACTACCTATTCTGCCCCACCCTGTATGTGCCCATAACCACTACTATAGTATATACAGCAGATCCTCAGCACATATCTGGGAATTGAGTATTTTTCATGCTCAGTAATTTTCAAGTACTGTCAATATTTCCTTTCTACTAGTTTTTAGACTACATCCTCTCGCTATTATGCCTTAAGTATAGTCAATTTAAGTCTCAACTATATTTTGCCTCAAGGACTACTACTTCCCTCATGGTTTCTTGTTGGTTCATTCTCCACAAATGAAAAAAAAAAAAAACAACAAGCAAATTAACCCACAAAAATCACAATACTTGAAAAAAGACCACAGTAACCATCTCAGTTGATTAGACATTCTGGTTACATTGCTCCTTCCCTCACCTTTATACTACTTCATTATAGTTGACGTCAGATTAAGATTGTGGATATTTAAGTAAGTTCCTGTCAACTTCCTTTCTAAAAGTGTTCCAGCTTACCTTACATGTTTCTGACAGGTAAGGATTATATCTTTTACAGTCTACAATAAACTTTTAGGCTAGTTCTTTTCAAAGATGATTGCCAAATGCAGTAGTGTGGCTCTTTCAAGAGTTGCTAATAATGTTTTGATTATACAACTCAATTAATGAAAATATTTTTATAAGAATTATTCTTACTTATATTGTATACTTAGTTTACTCTCAGCTGTGAGAATGCCTACTCAGATAAAGGTCCATTTTAGATCCACTTATTTATGCATTATTCATTTCTACCATCTCTATAACTGGTTCCCTACAAGGTATTTTCTGGCTTTTCTAGAAACACAGTGCTTTGTATTACATTGTTGGGACATTGAATCAGTACTGACTCAAAGAAAGTGACATGGTTATTTTATACAATTTTACTTTTTGTCTTTTTGATTTGAGTGAGAATTTTTAAAAAATATTCAAGTATAGGCATATTTAACCCTATGAAAAATCCCTTGTCAGAGACTTTTATATATCTTTTTAAATTATTCACATTAACATTTCTTGTCTTTCATCAATCTTCAACACAAATTAGTGTTCTTTCTTTAAGGGTTATTTCTTCTGGGTGAAGGATGGTATCACATTTAACAGAAGTTTATTATTATTGTGTCACACACTTGAAGCTACAAATAGGGTATCTCTATAATGCAAATCCAGTTTTCATTTTTTTATAATGTGTAATTTTATAATGACATAAAGATTGTTGTGCTGTTAGGGTACTACGTTCAAGTGCACTTAAGTCATCATCTTAGAAAATAATTTTCCTATTTCTTGATTAGTTTTTACTGATCTTTATGAAACTAGTATCCAAAGTTCATTGTAATTTTGTTATCTTAGGGGATTTCTAAATTTTCTTGTTAACCACTTGCCATCCCCACCCCAATCCCCAGGAAGAAGGAAAAACAAACTAGGACAAATTGTGTTAAATTCAGCTTTCCTAGTATTTTTCAAGTCCATTTTATTCACTAAGCCCAGTGTTCAGGACTTACATGTTTCTCAAAAAATTCCTTGAAAATGTTGGAATCTAAAAAAAAAAAATGTTGACTTTAAAACACAAAAACTGCAAATCAAAATGAATGCTTAGATGTCTATAAAACTTACCTTTATGCCATTTATAAATTCTTAGTTATGTTTTTAATGAGCTATATGGGTGCGTTTTAATGTTTGATATATGGGGCAAGGGTCTCCAAAACCAAGGTTTAATCAGTACTTTCACAGTAAGTCAGATCTATGAAAGTCTTAAAAATGACCTTAATCTCTTTTATAAAAATACTAGGTAAAATTACAAACAGTGCTTGGGGGCAAGTGTTTTAAGCATTGTACAAGGTATATTTTTATGTTCCTTGTCCCTCAATTTTTTTGGAAAAATATTCCATGCACATATATTCCTTCTTTTGAAAATAAAGGCATCAACAGACAAATTCATGTAATTTGAATCAATGATCTTTATTTTTAATATATTAGCAGCTGAGGTAAGTTGGTAAAAAAATATTTAGAAAGGTAAAAAAAAAATAAGTCATATGCTTTAAGCATTGACATAAGTAGTAAAAGACAATTTAAATGTAGGCTTTACAGTGTATTGTGATGGTGGGGGAGGGAGGTTGAAATGTATGATATGTTCCAGCGGGAAGATACTTTTGGTACACTTAAAATAGGAATAGTGGCCCTACAGGAGCTTGTGGGATGTTTTTCCCAGACTGCATATTACATTAAAGGGGAAGAAAGAAAAGTATAGGGAGAGAGTCGACTTAAGAATTCCTTTGGCAGTTGAAGACTTTGGATCAAATAACATCATTTTTTGATAAATATTTTTTGGTAATAATTGGATAGGTTTTCAGCATATATTATTGACATTAATCATTGATTAAATTGTAAGACTTAACCTCTAATACAGTTCATTACCTTATAAAAATATACTTGGGGTTCACAAAATTCTTAAGAAATGCTGGTAGAAGTATCTATTAACTTGATTTATAGTATTAATTCACCAAAAAAAATCCTAATTTCACAGAAGTATTATGTGAACACATACGTTTAGCATTTTGAACCAATTCACCTGTTGTACCATCTCTGAAAATCCATGAAAATAAGAATTTTAGAATTGTGATCATTAAAGTCTTTCAATTCTTGATTTATAAATGTTCCCTTCCACCTTATAAAGCCTTGAGTCTTAAATGTTCTAGAGTTTACATGACTTTCTCAACTTGGTTACAGAGTTAGCACCAAAATCTTTCAAATAAATATCCTGTTACCTCAGAAGACAGTTATATAATCTCTACTATGTTTAGGTTATTGCAATTCCAGTAGAAAAATAGGAAAAACGTATCTTTAATCATCTAGAGTTCACCTTAAGCACTCAAAAGCAATTCTTTAGGTTTCTAGATGTATTCAGGATTATCAAGTGGCAGAAATCACTTCTCTGAGCAGCAACTCAATATCATTTATTGTATGGTCACACTTAACACATATTTGAAAATTTGCTTAGGATAATCTTACTACCTATTATTTATTTTCTCTGCAGTGTTGAATGAAAATATTAAGAAAAAAGTGGGTTAATTAGGTAATAAATACTTCTATTAGCGATTTCTGGGGTTTGGTAGCAGGTATCGACATATAATGCATTATAATGTACACTGTATTACAATTTTGATAATTGCTAATGTACAAATAAATACTACCTAAAACAAGAGCTAGAACAGTACTTTCTAATATAATAGAACTTCTGGAATAAACGTTTTGTATTTGCACTGTCCAATTTGGTAGCCCCTAGCCATATGTGGCTACTGAGAACTTAAAATGTGACTAGTGTAACTGCAGAACTGAATTTTAAATTAAATTAATAGCCACATGCGGCTAGCAGCTACCAAGTTGGACAGTACAGAACATTCCCATTACCCTAAATTGTTCCCTCATGCTCCTTTCCAGTAAATCCCACATCGCCCCTGCCATCATAGGAAGACACTAAATACATATTAGATTTTCCTGTTTTTGGACTTTACATACGTGGATTCATGCTGTATATTCTCTTTGTGTGTGCGTGCTTTTGATAAATGTTTTTGAAATTCATCCATGTTTTTGTATCATTAGTCAATTCCTTTTACCGCTCAATAGTATTCCACTGTATGAATATATGGCAGTTTGTTTTTCCATCCTCCTACTGATAGACATTTGGGTTGTTTCCAATTATTTAGTTTTAATTCTGCAAATACTGTACTTGATGTTCCGCATTAATTGAGGGGAAAAGCTGCATGTGTAAATCAAATATATTTTGATCTTGAGAAAAGGTAGTCAACTTATGATTCTATTATCATCTTTCCGTACTGGGGTAAAATTATAAATCCAGGTTATATATAAAGATGGACATACCTCAGGACAGCTGAACAAACAGTTGGTTTGTATTACTTAAATAAAATACAATTAGAAAGACAAATCAATCAAAAATAGATATATAAAGCAATGTTTTCAAAACCAGAGTATACTTTGGGTGGGGATTGGTAGAGTTGGGGGTACTTTAGAGAAGAGTGGCAAATTATGTATAGTTTTGAATTATTTAAGCTTCTATCATTCCCTTATTGTTGCTCTAATATTGCTCTATCACTAATATTATTGGTAATTATCATACATCTGCCAAATTTCAGATCTAGTGAAGGCACTTAGTAATCTAGTAGTCGAATCTCTCAGTGCTCTGCACATCCTAGGTAGTCAATTAATTTTGGTTGAAATGAAACTATTCATTTCACATATGAAACTAAGACTCTAGGTGTCTCTCAATTGAAAGAAATCGGATATGAATCAAGTGGAAAAATTTTAAACAAGTGTGATGTTTGCTTTATAAAAGGCTTTAGCACAAAGTCTGTGGTAAGTTACCACAGACCAATATACATTAATTTTCAAAAGTCTCATATATACAGTTTTTTGGAAGTAAAGATATCACATATCAATATTAACTTATATGCAGCTTTTCCTTCTACAAGCATTGTTAATTTATCAGTTCTTGAATATGCAGTAGATATCAATAAGAGAAAGTAGCCTAATAGATAATGTTGAAAAGGAACTTACCCTTAAAAATGTACTAATTTATAAAGTATATAATCCACACATAATCACGGCTTCATATTTTTCAAGTGGTTCAGATACATATGTGTTAATCAACGTCTCTACCAATCAGTCCAAGCTGAGACCAAAAACAATACAAATTCAAAGGATACAACGTTTTAAATTCATAGATATTGACTTTGAGCATTTTACAGTTAGGAACTATGTCTGGCCATTTTAGGTACTCAACAAATAATTACTGCAATGACAGCGTATTGAAATTGGCAAGGAATGTAAGATATTTGGTTAGGTAATTTTTCTTATTGAGCCCAGTGTGTAATGCACTGTAACAGGTGATAAATGTTAGAAACTGCTGAGTCTTTTCTGCGACTTCTCAACAAATAATTTATTTTGAAATATATGTACAACATATATGAAGATGCAACTATACAGCTTAAAAACGACAAAAAGCTGATGCTATCATAACTGACTAGAGGCAAAAGGATTTCTAGGTTCATATAGCACAAAACAATACATGCATATATAATTCAGCATATATAATTCAGCTTGAACTTGTAGCTTGGTTATTTGATTCAGGATGGTGGTAACACTGAAAAATTCATGTTATAGTAACCTGTTTAGAAGTCATATAATCAACTATCCCAAAACAGGGTAAAATAGTCTAACTCTTAAAGAACTTAAGGAAATTTAGCTATTCCTGAGTAAAAGGCTATATGAAGGTTAAAAAAAAGTCCCTAAGCAGCTTAATACTGATGTTACAATATCCTTGCACAAAGGTCACACACCTTTTCTGAAAGAGAGTTCCTCAAGGACCTATTTACACTCTTGAGATAGTTTTGCCAACGCTTCATTATGTGGTTTTCTTGCTTGCAGATTAAAAGCAGTAAATTAAAAGGATAGTGAGGATAATAGAACTATGTTCCCTGACAGCAGTAAGAAGCAACTGACTTGAGGGAAGGGACCGGCAAACTACAACAGACAATAGAACTAAAAAAGCAGAGCTATTCAGAGATGTGTAGTGTGAGCAAACAGCTCGGCACACCATTAGAGAAGTAGAGGACTCTATCTATAAATGTAATAAAATGAATATTCATGATGATTACCAGTTTCATACAGCTGGAATGCATACCTTATTTCCTATGAGTAGTTCGAAATTATTCTAAATCTGAAGAGTTTAACTGCTCATTGGTCACCTCATTATCATTTGTCTTAGTCTAGAAGGGTCTACTACTACGTTGAGTCATGCAACCTTTTAGCTTTAGCACTGTGCTCACCACTGTTCACTACTATATTGTAACACTATTATAAGAACCTCTGTAACTCATCGAGATTACCGAAAGCTACATAACGTCTTAAATCTATTGTTTAAATATTTGGTTCCAAAATACTCTTATCCAATATTCCATGACACAGAGCAGTTAAATCAACTGATAATTTCTAGTCTTTGTTTTCGCTAAAATGACATTGTATACCTAATAGTGGTGTTTGAAGATTAGATGAGAGAATGTATGTAAAATACTAAGCACAAGGTCTGGGGCAGTAATGACCTCAGTAATGGTTGCTATTATTATTTTAGCACTGTGAATTTATGTCTGCCGGAATCCCTTATTTTGCAGGTGCAAAAATTAAGCCTCAAGAATGCAACTGACTTCCTAAGGGCTCTACTTCTAATGTTATTGTCTTGGATAAGCAGCTTAGCCGCATGTGCTGGAGGGTTGGGGGTACTAGCAGGGACCCGCGCATGTGCCTGTAGGACTCCCTTCTGCAGAGAATTAGAGGAGTGTGTTTGAACTGTGTGTTTGAATCGTGAAGTATTAGAGGCTGTGTGATACCAATAGCCAGACGTGTGGTAATAACATCCATCACAGGCAGAAGCCATATGACTATCTCAATACAGCAGGTTGTCAAGTAACCTGGGCCCAGGGTGAGGCAAGTAATATGATAAGGGGTTGAGCTCAAACCCTGGCTCAGTCAACCTTAAAGAGGGACGAACACTACTTAAGGAAGAGCGGAAGATAATGCGGAGCTAGAAACTGGGCGCTACCTCAGGCAGGTGTTGTTACCCCACCCCTCCACGCCTTCCGCGGAGGGGGGCCGCCTTGTGTTTTCATATCCTCGGGGGAGGGCAGTTTCTTGCTCCTGACTAGCACTTACTCCCTGCCCCGCAAGTAGAGTGATAACCTCGCTTCTGCGTTCTGGAATGAGCCAGACGAGTTCCGACCTTCCCCTCTGCGCGCCACGCCGCGGCGGGACAGCGGGCGATCCGCGCGCTGCCCACACACGCCGGGGCTGGGCTGCCCTAAGATGGCGGCGAAGGCCGCTCGCTCCTGCCTCGCCGCCCGCGCTCCTCCGAGTCGTGGCCTCAGGAGGCGGGAGCGGGCCAGTGCGGAAAGCAAGAAGGCGAAGGCAGCTCGGACTCTGCAGTGCAGCGCGGATCCCGGAGCCTTGAAGCGCCCAGGCATGCTATACCACAGAAGGCGGTTGCACCGAGGAATACCGCCAGAGCCTCAGAAACCAAGTCAAAAAAAAAAAAAAAAAAAAAAAAGAAAAGAAAAAAAGGGGGAGAAGGAAAAACAGCGGCACATCCGGGACCCTCCACCAGCCCCGCCCCGGAAATGACGCTTCAGGCGGGGGCGGTGGTGCGGAGATCGCGCTTCAAGGTGCAATCTTCCCCCGCTGTTGCTGGCCTTCCCAGTAAGGGTCTGGCTTGCCCTCAACACCTTCGGTCCCTGGGTTAGCCCTTACCGTTTCAAGACTGGGGCCGCTTTGCACAAAGCTGGCTGCTGGGACTGGAAACTTTCGTTCCGCAAAACGCACCCCTCGCACCACACCCCTAAATTCCCCGTCCAGCCTCGCCGGCGCGTGTAGCAGCGTACCTCCGAGAGGCCTCTGTGCCGATCCCAGCCCCCGCCAGACCTACGAACATTTACACTGAGCCCTTCCTCGGAACCCAGGTGTCGCACCCCGCCAGCCCGGGACCTGGGGCTGTCAGTCATGGCGCTGGGCCCGCCCCTTCCGGCGACTCGCCGGGCCCGCCTCCTCCCTCTTCCCTCCCCCACCCCTCCCCTTGCGAGTGTCTCCGTCTCCCTCTCGCTCCCTCTCTCCCTCTCTCTCTCTTTTGTGAGTTATAGCAACCGTTGCCTTGTGAATCAAGCGCCATAGTCACCGTAGTCCTGGCGACTGTTACCCATCAACAACAACTACTCCTGTCCTCCTCCTCCTCCTCTTCCTCCTCCTCCTCCCCACCACCACCACCATCTCCATCACCCACCAACAACACCACAATAATCCACAGCCAAGGTGAATATTCTTCGGTCTCTACATGTGTGTGGGAGCGTGTGGCTGCGTGTGAACGCGTGTGTCCGTGCGCGTGTGTGTCCGTGTGTGCGAACCGAGTGTGGCTGTACGGGGGTCTCACTCCTGACACCGGGGATGCGGCTGCGGTTCTGTGCCCCGGGCTTGTTGACGATGGGCCGTGCGCGCCGCGGCGGGTTCGGGGGTGTGGGCGCCCGCCGCCCCGGCCCCGGCCCGCCGCCCCAGCCCGGCGCGGCCCGGCCCTCCGCCGCCGCGCTTCAGGGATGCGGCGGGAGCGCGGGGGGCTCCGAGCCGAGACGGAGAGGGAGCCCCAGTTCTCCGTAGCGGATGGTGGAGCTCTCCCGAGGTCTGAGGAGGAGAGTCAGGTGAAGAGAGGAGGTTTTTTTTTTTTTTTTTTTTTGCTTTAATTTTTTCTTTTTCAGAGCCGCTTGTTTCCTGCTTCTTTCAAAACCGAAATAGACAACAATGTGCGGGGTGGGGGGACCCAAGAGGTGCTGTTTTGTTGTTGTTGTTGTTCACTTGTGGGGCCTTGTTAAGGGTCTTGTTATTTTTATCCTCGTACAACGGTGAACTTTTCCCATCTCCCATTCCCTTCATTTTTGCCCCTCTTTGCCTTGTGCTAAATGGGCTGCTCTTCTTTACCATCATCAGCTGCACCGTTTCCTTTTTTTCTTTTTAAACTGTGTTTTCTTTGTGCTGCAGTCTTAATATCCATTCAGCACTCTCCCCCCACTCCTTTCTTCTCCCCCTACACCCCTTACACACACACACACACTCACACACGCGCGCGCGCGCGCGCGCACACACACACACACACACACACACACACTCAAACCTGGGGCCTTTTCGCTGGACTCTGCTGCACTGGGAAAGATTTTTTTAAGTCTTTCCCCTCTCCTTTTTTTTGATGTCTGTGTATGCTTGTGATTTAAACCGGATGCAGGGCATCAGTGATACTTGGGTTAGTAGTTATTGACAGTGCTTTATCCTTCATGTGGAGGTGGGAGGGGTAGTAGTGAGGTTCCATTTCACTTTCATGAACCTCCTTCCCCCACAGTGGAGTGTTAACAATTTTCATTGTGGTTATAAGACTTTGTGCGTGATAAACAGGGAAAGGACATGAGGAAGCTTCGTCAGAACTCAGTTTACAATGTTGTTTGTGACAGTTATGGTACTTTCAAGAGTTTTTTTCCTCCTCTGTTCGTTTTTCTTTGAGAGTTGAAATTGAAGTCAAGTTGTTCATAAAGAATGTATGAAGCTTCTCAACTTGAAACGTGTGTATATTTCACTTTCTTTATGGTCGTTAAAATCTAGGCATATGTGTACTTAACATAATATTTATTTTTGGTTTTTGGACAGTGCCATAAACCTGGTGAGGAGATAACTTTCTCCTTTTTTAAGTCTCTTTTTTTAAATTACTTTTCTCTGTAGATTTGAATACTTATCACTTCTCAAGTAATAGCTCTTGGTTAGAGGGAACCCAGTTTTCCATATTTTGAGTTTGTTCATTTTTCAGCCTATCGTTTAATTAATAGATTATCAGTAATGAGTTTTGATAATGAATGTGTACTAAAACAAATAACATATTCGCACATATTGAAGTTTCCAGTTTGGAATAAAATACTTATTTAAATAACCTTCTTCTAACTAATCATATATTGATTTACCTGACAGAGCAACCTGTGAATAATGTGATCATATTAATTTTTCTTGAGATTGTCAATGAGCAAGTTGATATTTGTAATGCTATTAAGGCTAATACTTTGTAAAATGAGAGCTGGGATTTTAAAAAAAAACTTAAATTTTTTCAATTCATTTCCTTGTGATTACTGTTTTAAATGTGGATGATATTTTGTTCTGAAAGAAGTCTTTCTCAGAGCACCCAAAATCCTTTATATTTATTCACTCCCTCTCCAACCTGGGTTTCATGCAAATCTCGAATACTAACTTGTATTTTTTTTCTGTTCAGATGAGTGTCATGCTTGAACACTTTGATGGTGAAGCTCCTGTGCCCTATAAACTCTCTCTGAAGTAAATAGGAGTTTTGCTGTCTTGAAACAGTTTCAGATCTTATGTCATTTGCATAATAGGGTTTCAGCTGAGTAGATTATATGCTATAATGTTATGGTTTAATATTTTTATTTTGTAGTGTCCAAGAACTTATTTGAGGCATTTCATTCATTTCACAGTTATCTTAGATTCAATGATGTAGATTTCCATTCACAAGTTGATTTGAGAGCAGAACTTAAACTGAATTCTATTATTCATTTTTAAAAGCACATATATGGTATAAAGTTGCTGTTAGAGATGCTTTGGGCTCACATATGTCAAAATTATTCATATGAATTGAGAAAATAATAATTAGAAATACTAGCAAATGGCAAAATTTTAAGTTTAACACAAGGGTAAATACTTAGCGCTTCGTTTATTCTTTCTGTGATATTTTTCTTAGGAGAGACTATATTGTGTTTTGGTATTATTCTGTGATCTCAGTTTTAGACTAATAGAAATCTCTGAAAGTGAGTGACCACACTTTAACAGAAAAACTATTAAATAGGACTCACTTGTAGCTTGTCTTCAGTAGCGGAATATTTGTGATTCATTTTATGCCATAATGCCTACCTCAATCTTTTTATATTGTTTCACCTAGGAATTGCATTAACCGGTATAGGCATATTTTTGTAGTACATTTACGTGCATAATATAGTAAATTAAAATACATTCCTAAAATGTATCATTCCATTATGTTTTCATTATATGGGGTAATTATGCCTAATTTAAAAAATAATATATCATTCCTCCATTATTCAAATAGTCTTGTACTCTACTTAGGTGCTAAAAAGTTTTATAGTTTATAGGTTTAACTTACTTTAACCCTAAACAAACAATTTTTTTTTACCTTAAACTAAGTTAATATGGTAAATTTTTACCATTAAAAATTAGCAATTAAAAATGAATGAATTATAACTCAAGATAGATTCAATGTATTATTTAAATGTCATGTGTTACTTTTTGGTAACATGTTTCATTATTGTGGAGAAAGTTGGTGTGTGTGTGCTTTCCTCTAACTCCAACTGAGGAAATCAGTAGGTGGAATATGATTTTGCTTTTCAAATTTGAGAGAGAGAGAGAGAGAGAGAGAGAGAGAGAGAGAAAGAGAGAGAGAGATTGATTGAGAGATTGAGATTGAGATTAAAAGGGCGGATATAGCATCAGATATGTGGGAAGAGTTAAAAAAAATAATTTTCCAAACAGTAATAGTTACTTTGTTCTTGGTATTATAGTGAGACTATGTTACAAGAAATGAGAACACCAAAGAAGTAAACTTTTAAATTATGAAGAATGTGTGTTTTTTTTGTTGTTGTTGCTTTGTTTCTATGTTGAGCATTAGCCTAAAAAGATTCTACTCCTAGTTACTTTAAAAATAATTAATTTCCCTAATGGAACCATTTGCTTTTAACTCTGGTATCAATTCCCAGTGGCTGTCAAAAAGCAGATTTTAAATTCCTGTCTGTTTACAGGTGCATAGTGTTCCCATATTTTGGAAATCCAAGATTAAGTGGATTTGACTAAATCTAGCTTGTTAGGGACAGATGGCTGCTTTAAACAGGTGTCACTTTCATTTCTAGTGCATTGTTTGGGATTTCCAGTGGTTCACAAAAGAGCTGTCTAAAGCAGGTGGCATCCTTTGCTTTTGTCCTTAGTAAAATACACTTTGGAGTTAATTATTTTCCTAGGAGGAGTTTTTTCTAAAGTAAAAGTTTTGAGCTATTCAAATTCAGATTTGTAGTTTAACATTTTTATTTCTGAATGTTATTCTATTTTCAAGGTGTAAAAGTTTCAGATCCTTTCACAAAACACTTAAAAATTCTTAAAAGTAATGGTAAATTCCTTTTGAAGCCAGAAAAAGTACCCAGGGGCACTTTACACAGAAATTTATCTGAAGCAAAAAGACAAGGCAGATTTGAATAAAGTAAGATTTGTTTACCTTGACAAGTTAACTTTTGCCATCCTATACTTAAAGAATTTTTTTGGATAGCATTATTTTACTTTGATAAATGGAAACCAGTGTTGTTTTTGTTGGTTCATGATTTTAAATATTTTCAAACTAAAACATTGTCCTCATCTACTTCAATTGTTACTATAAAATTTTTAGTGCTTTTTTAAAAATGAAAATTGTTTTTAAGTGTTAATGTTTAAAAATATGTACAAAGTAAATAAAAGAATATTAACATTGATTTCTAAGGTTCCTTTTTACTCTGATTTTACTTTTTTTGGTTGGAATATTATACATCTTATAACAGATGCACCAGAGGGTGCTGTGCTGTTTGCAACATGAGATTATTATCACTAAGAATGTGACCTGATTAGAACTTTATTTAAAGAAAAAATTAATTATGTATTCACTCAAGCATATAATAGCCTTATTTTTATGGATTTTAAACTTAGTATACTGTCTTAATTGGCAGTTTTATATCAAAGCCTGCCTTTCTCTGTACTAATATATATTAGCACAACATAAAACTAACAAGATTGACATCTCTGGCATAGTCTGAATGTCAGCATTAGTCTTGTAGGCATGCACATTGATCATTTAATGTAGGTATTTAGTCTCCATCTCAAAAATCTAGTTTAACTTGAGAATCAGGCTATTTTAGCAGTATGGCTTTGCACTCTAAATTTGGTACTATTGGTACAAATCACTTTCTGTATATTCTTATAAATTTTTATATAACATAATTAGTGATATCACTTTTATGGTATAATCTTTTAAAAACTACCTCAGAAGTGTAAGTGACAATAATACTTATCAGGCTAATTAAATCAACACCAACAATAATATTAAAAATTGTCTGGAGAATTTAATCTCTACTTTATGCTGTTGGAGTAGTCTGGTTTGAATATTTAATTGGGCTTTATTATCTGAAAAGTTTTAGATTTCATACCTTACTCTGTGCCATATACTGCTAAACTGAAAGTGACATATATTATTTTCTCTAAATGAATATTTGTTCAGTGAGATTTTTTTAGGAGAACTATTAAATCCAATCTTTTGAGCTCTTATTGCATCATTAATTTTCCTTCCTCAGCAGTATATATTCTAAAAGACATAACTGAAACAGTGGTTCTATCTTCCTTAAGTAGTTTAGAAAGTAATAGTTACATCATATAAACTTTTTTCTTAGGTAACAGATTTATCTGTACTGTTATCCCACATTTAACTATAATCAGTAAAATGTGATATTTTAAAAAAGTACCTTTTCTTTAAGGCATAGGACTTCATGTGTTGGAATGCCGCGCACAAAAAAAATCCAGAACGTCAATAGAGAATAACAATTTTAAAATGCCAGTCTTGTTAAAGTAAGTCAGGCATTTGTCTTTCAAAATTTATAGTTTATCAATTAGTTTGTGCCACTAAGATTTTTAGAGTACATAACATTATTTCAAACTTTTATATTTGTTTTATACTTCATGTTAATATGTACTTAATGAAAACAAATCAGTTAAAAATTGAAATATATTTAAAGTATCAAATAGGTATATGTTTTGTTATTTAAATAGATCAGTGGAAAAAGTATATTGGTTAAAGAACACAGGTGTTGGAGTGAGATTTCAGTTGATCTTAATAGGAACTTAGATAAGTTGTTTATCTTCACTTAGCCTCAGTTTTCTCATCTGAAAAATAGGATCAGTCTTACATCCTTTATGGGGTTTTGTGAAGATCAAAGTGGATAATTCATGTAATGTGCTCTGCTCAGTATTTGCATAATACATACATAATACATGTTGGCTTTTACTATTAGGGAATACTAAGAGATACTAATTTTAATCTTTTTTCCATCTAAGAATCATTTTAATATGCTCCTGACCATCTCTTTCCAAATAAGCCCTAAGTTTTGAAAGACTTTGCCCGTAATCTACACTCATTAAATGATTATTCCCTCCTCCCCTCTTTTCAAAATAAATCAAAGATAAAGCTATCAACCACAGGTTTGGATCGCCATTTGATAACCAGTCTTGTCATTACACTGAATTAAAGGGATATTAGCTCCAAATTATATTTTAGTTTTACTCTGTAGCCCTTATTATAATGGATTTCTTCTACAATAATTAGATAACTCTCCTGTTCCAGGAATCTTAGACTGAAAACCAATGATACAACATTTGATAAACTCTTACAACTTCCTGGTGTCCATATCATTGTCCAATATTTATTTTCCTTTTCAGATGTTATATACGAATTCACTTGAAAACATTCTGAGCCTTTTTTATAAGCTTTATACAAAACAGTCAATATGTAATAATGACAATAAATAGTAGTATAAAGATGAGTTCATCAAGCAATTATTCTATGATTTTATAATGCATTGCTAACAATTTTTTACTAAAGGTAGAAAAATGTGAGATCACTGCTAGTATACCTGTAGCAATCAGTAATTTTGGAATAATTTGCCAACCTTAATCTTTAAGTATAAAGTAACCTTGGAACATTGCGCAGTAAAACATAATATGAAATTGTAGAGGAAAAAATGTCAACTTTGGCTCCATTTCTTTGGATATTAAAGATGTTTAAAGAAACATTTTACTTGGCTGCTTTATATAAAATTGCTATTTAGCAGTGTACTATGAATCTATTTAAGCATTTTGATTAAGAATTGAATATTTTCTCATTTTAGGGTAATCTAAAATAGCCATAATCTTTCTCAAACTGGAAATATGATTTATTCATTGCAATTGAAAATTTATCTGAAACTTGTGTCATTTTTTGCTGAAGCATTGTGTATTGTACAGGCTTTTTGCTTGCTTTCCTTATCTTACCTGCTCCTATCCTCCCCAACACTGTTAAGTGTTTAATTAATTATATAACTTCTTTTACATTATTTTTTGTAGATAATTAGCTCCAACATATAGAGTAGGCAGACTCTCTTAGCTCAGCCATCTCCTCTGTTTCCTTTCTCCAATGAATTTGACATAAATTTTTAAAGGAACTTTTGGTAAAAGACCAGGAAATGCAACCTAGATGGTAAGGTTAAATATTATTATTATTACCATTTTCAATCTATTATTACAGTTTCTATATATCTAACTGCCCTCTTGAACAAATACATATCCTTGATCCACTAATGATATACCTGAATGTGATTTTGCTTCAGTAGGCTCCCTTCCTAGTCCTGGCTGTGTTCTGGCCTCTAGGTTAAATCTCTAGTCTAGTTTAAAAATACTGTGTGCACAGTTACATATGCCTGCTTATTTTTGACTCTTAACTCCTGGATTTTTCTTTCTCAATTCTTTTATTACAAGCTATAATCCCAGTCAGTACTGCTTGCCTTTGCTTTATAGCAAGGGTCCTCAACCCCTGGGCTGAGGACTGGTATAGGTTTGTGGCCTGTTAGGAACCAAGCTGTACAGCATGAGGTGAGTGGCAGGCAAAGCAGTGAAGATTCTCCTGTATTTGCAGCTGTTCCTAGCACCACTGCCTAAGCTTCACCTCAGATCGTCAGACATTAGATTCTCATAGGAGCACTCGTCCCTGGTGCCAAAAAGGTTAGGGACCACTGCTTTATAGTAGCTGGTCAAGACTACCAGAGGTTCGTGATGCTTCCTTTTTAAAGGCAAAAATGGGTGAGGACTAATAGGAGCCCAGCCCAGGAAAACTTATGAGTGAGGCTGGCTGAAAATAAAAGTACATTGGTTGATGAGAGGAAACAGATAATATTGAGAGGTTATGTGGAAGAAGAAAGGAGAGAGAGTAGCTAGGCTGAGAAAGAAAGGTCTTTAAAGGTGCCAGCCAAAGAAAGGTAAAAGGGAGAAAACAAAATTTCTGTTCTAGTATTCAGTCTGTCCCTAACTGTAAAACCTTAGTCTAGTTACTTAAACCCTCTAGGTCTCTCAGTTTCTTTCTCTGTAAAATGAAACAGTAGGCTATGTGGTCTCTAAAGCCCTTTCTTGCACTAACAGTCTATGATTCCATGGCAAGATTGGCACTGGGAAAGAGAAACAAACCAATAACATGGGGCCAGGCATTGGTGTTTTCCTTGCAGATGGACTCAAAGGGTGGCATTTTGCTTGCCTATCGTTTCTTCTGATAAGAACAACAAAGAAAGAAAACCCAGAGCCTGGGTCTAGCATAATGGCCATACCTGTGGCACAATCTCAGAAGGTTTTGCCATTTCACTGGTCCCCTTAGAGAGCTGTGGCCAAATGCCCTGATTTCCTCACCCACGTAGGAATTAGCTGAGTCTCACAGCTTGAGCTCCTGCCAAGCCAGCTCCTCTATGTCTGTGTGCCAGACAAGTGTCTGACAGTTGGGGCTCCTGCTTGTTGCTCACCAATGAGATATTTAAAACAGGATATAATTTCTCAAGTATGTGGATAGGCAGTTAGAGAAAGAACAAGAGGGATTTTTGAGTTTTCTATTATAAACAATAAAAATTAATTTAGCTTTCTATTTATCTCATTTTTCAACATTTCTTTTCCATTTATTAAAATGACTTTTTCTTCCCTTAATGCTATTCAGCTGGTTTGGAAAGAACTAAAGTCCTGTCAAGGAGTCTGAGCAAGTTCTGAGGGCCTTTGGAGTACTTTGATAACCCGCTGTGGGAAGCATTGCCACCATCCACGCTAGTATTGTTTTTCCATTGGTAATACTGCTTTTTTTTTTTTTTTCCTGAATATTGTTTATACTTGGACAAGCATTTTTTTAAATTCAGATTTGGTAGCAGAAACTTATTGTGTCTTTCGGTCAAGAAATGTACATTTCCATGAAATTTTACTTTAATGTTAATTTGCTAGAAGACTTAAGATTTTAGAGCTTTGCAGACTATGAAAGGAAGCATATTTTCATTAGTTCAAGATAAGTCTGATGTTCTGTATCTCACTTCTTTTACCAATCTAACAAGGAGTGTGAAAGATTAATAGATTAAAATTATTGTTGCATTTAAAATTATTTAAAATTATTTATTAATATAAACATTCTAATATCTGAACTACATTCAGATTCATATGCTTGATAGCATTTGTACATTTTAATACAGTAACTATTATGCTTAAAAATGTACCTTGGTCCTCTTCAGTCTCAGTCAGCATAGTTTTTCTTAATTTGCAAAACCATTTTAGAAACACTTTGCTGTTTTGGGTTATTTCTTTCTCCCATGCTTTTGTTGGGAAGGGGGTGAGGGAGCTTGCTGGAGAGAGGCAGGAAGAAGCAGATACGTTTAGAAATTACATCCTGTTTCCATTGTTAAATATTAGTGCATTGCATATTCTATCCAGTTTGTTTTCTTGAACTATGAGGTTTGGCGAGAATAGGGCTTGAGGCGGGGATTGGGGATGTGGGGAGAGGGGGAAAGAGGTAATTAAGGTGGTCAGTGTTTTTTCCATTTCTTTCCTTTCCTGCTGCAGTATGGTATAGAGTGCATATACTTTTGTGAGGTTAGACATCTTGTTACTTTATATTTGTGATTCTTTTTTCTCCTAAAGACTGTATCTATATGTCTGTCCTTTAGTATACTTAGTATACTAGTGGTTGTGCAATAATATCCTTATAAGGAGCCTATATTGTGATTTAGTCATGCACTGCTTTAGAAAGGTAGGAATAAGAGGAAGTAGTGAGAAAATCTAGTTTGTGTGCCAGGTGACAGAAATAATGCCTTAAATCCACCTCTCTACATTTTGCTTTGGGTAGATTATTTTGTGGATTATTTTTTTTTTTTTTTTTTTTTGCAGTTGAACCTTAGTTTTTCCCCTGCTCCTATTTAGGCAAATATTTTAAAGAACCAAAGAGTATAATCTGTCACATCAGGCTTTTACTGATTGGCATATATCTGATGACAGTTTTGGAGATGATTTTACTGAAGTGTCAGGGTAAGGGTCACTAATAAAAAAACAGATGAAAAGATACTTTGTTAGTGGTCTGAAAATCACTTTTGCCATTTTAATTTACAATATGTATTTTGATGTGTCACAAAGAAAATTCAACACAAAAAGACACCAGATAAAGTTAGATTTTTATAACATGATCATATTGCATACTTCTAAAAGACAGAAAAATGGAATTAAGCCTAGATATTATGTTTTGTGTATATGTGTGTACAGACCTTTCAAAAATCATTTTAATGTACACTGTACTTGGTGCTATAGAACTTCTATTAATGCCATTTTTGCTCACTTTTTAAAAAAGAATTATACATATAACAGTATTAGAAAACACTCCAGTGCTGTTTTCTTGAGGCAAAGAAAATTAGGGGAAATGTTTGACTTCAGTACTTTGAATGATTTTTGTGGGATTTGGGGAGCAATGTTTAATAATGCCCCACATATGATAAATTTTAGAGGCTACTTTGAATTAATACAGGCCATGAATACTGGAGTTGAATTAAATTATAGTTAAAGGCAAAAATTGTAATTCATTCCAATTATAGTAGATTAAGATATTGTGCTGCTGACCCAACATTTGCTCTGATCCTTAATTTTTAGAAGCCTTGAGTTTTGAAATTTAAACCCTTTTAAGTGATGTTGAATGAGGAGAGCTCCATAATAGATATGGATATAAGTTTCAGCAAAGATTTGAGAACCATATGGCTTGGAAGTGAGTGGGATTATATTTTTGAAATTAGAAGGCATTGTATTTTAATATTTTGATTGAGTTAGACTTACTTGATCATTTATTGGTGGTGTCAGAAGTGCAAGTGACCGTGGATTGAAGATGTTAATAAAAATAATTTGTGAAAGGAAGTTACTGTAGTGATCCTGAAACTTCACTTACCTCCAGTCGTACTGCCCTTGATTAAAATAAAATGCTCCATTCTTGGATAATATAAGCCTCTCCTTTATATTGCATTTTTGTTCATTTACATTGCTTCTGGAATTTCCCCAAATCTACGGCAGTCTTGTACGATGCATTATATGTGAGCATTGGAAGTTCCAGGTTACCTGTTGATTTACATACTTGATAAAGAATGCCAATAGCCTACACTCCATGACCAGAACAATACCTTACTTAATCTGAAGGAATGGGGTAATCCAGGCAGGATCATATAATTGGAAAAACTGGAGTATGAACAATAATTAATATAATTTAGATAAAAAGGTCATTTTAGGGGCTACATGTATAACAAACCCAGTTTGCTATGTATTTGATATATCTGGTAATATTACCACTACTATTAATAACATTATTTCTAATATTTGATTAAAAAACATTCTAGCAGAGGCCTAAGAGATAACTGGATATATTAGTCTTTAAGTTTGTAGTTTTACATCATTGTCCTTTAGCTTTTACTTTTGAATGAGGATTAAAGGATTTACATCAATATGTAATTAATGCCAATGCTATTTCGGTTAATGGAGGAATCCTGAAATGACTCAGATTTCTGTTAGGTTTTAAGGAGCATTTTGAAAAAAGAGGAATGAGATGTTAAATATAAAATTACATATTCCCTGCTATGCGGACTTAATTTTTAAAGTTTCAAATTGTAGAATGCTACAGGAATCATAAAGATATTTGAGAGTCAATAAAGATGAAAAAGAAGGGTAGGAGGAGATATTGAACATGTAGTTGGAATTAGTGGAGAATTTTGAAGTAAAGATAAAAATAAGGTAAGATGGATAAATCAAAGTATGAATGGTGAAATAATTTGTTGGATGGTCTTTTTTTTTTTTTTTTTTTTTGGCCTTACTATGATTTTAACTGATGGGACGGATGCTGAGGAACAGATTGTACTTGAGTTTCTTTATGGGCACCACATTTTTTTTTTTTTTATTTGTTGAAAATATAATGAGTCTCTGGGATCTTTGACTATTATTGTATGGAATTTCACTGTTACTAAATACTGTGTATAGAAGAGTATTAAATTGAGATAATACATCAGAGATTTATTGTAATTATTTTATTACAGTTACATAATATTAATATAAAAATATACAAAATTAATATATTCACTTGGGATATCTGACTAGCTTATCTGATATCTAGAGCAGTTTATATTTGGGAAACCAATATATAGTGGAAAACTATGTACCATAAATGTATATATTCTTAAAACTCTTATTTTGGAACTTTTATAACTTACTTCAACCAGAGAGAATATTATAATAAATCCCCATGCGCCCATCACACAGATTTTAAAATTAGTACTTTCGATGGTTCTTAAGGCTATACAATTTGAAATAATTATTAAAAAATCTTGAATCCTTATCCTGTGTTGCCTTGAAGAAATTTAAATTAATATTAAGAACAGACTCAGTCAATGTAGACTTGAAACAGTGCTTACATCATATTTAAGACAAAATATTTACGTGTAATTATGATCATCATGTGGTTTTTTCTCAGTGCAGCATATATTTAAATCAGGAAGTTTGTTCTCAGTTTTCGGTCAAGTCTTTTGTTTAGTAATTCCAGTCTCTTCTACTTGAAATCTGACTTATTAGAAAAGGATAAACAAAGCAGCCTAACGTTTGCAGCACACATGAAAACAATGTCTTGAGATATACCTCTTAGTGAAATGGTGTTGATCTTTTGTACATCATTCTTTTAACTTGTTTTTGGTTAGATCTGAGTGAACTGTTAAGAATCATTTTGTAAACTGGTAAGGGAAGAGAATGAAGTATTTTCTGGAATATTTCCTCCAACGGCAGCTACTCAGTTACTTGGACATAACAATGTAAAGGAAGATGCATCCATTGCTAAGAGCAAATGTACTGACAACTTATAATATCATTCACAGCAGTTTGATAGTTCCTGATTCACTAACTCCAGAGAATGAGGAGGATCTCTTAGGTTTTTCTTTGACTGAAATTGGGGAGGTATGAAAAAAGCTTATTTTTCCAGTGCTAGAGTCTATAAGAAACAAAAATCCATTATTCATGTTGGAAATTATTCTGTAATGAGCAGACTAATATGTATAATCACTAATGATTAATGTCACTTTAATAAATAACAAAATGTAGATCTAAATCTCTTTATTTAAAAGATGATATTTCCTTGTTGTTTGAATCTAATTAAATGATTTAGGCATGCAGAGGTAATATATCACATTAAATAATAAGGCCTGCATTTTTCAGTTATGTAATATCAATTGCTAAACTTCTCTTTGATTCAAAAGGTTCCATAGAAATGTATATGACTTGAAATATTTTGGCAGTCTTTTAAAATGTTTCTACTACAGGATATCTAGCCAGACAGAATAGTGAAGTGGTATAAAATAATCAAATTAATGATGTACTAATTAAACAATCTTATCCTATAAACTATGATTTCTTTTCTCAAAGGGTTATAGTTAATTCTTTCTGCCATTAGGAAACATCTGCAAAGGGTTATATTTACTTCTTTCTGCTGTTAGGAAACATCTGAGTTAAGTTATCCTTTATATTAGATTCTTACATATTTCAGCTTTCCAAAAGTAGGTAGAAGATTTAACATATACAAGAGAGTACCAGTATAAAGCTTAATCAGCCAAACAAAGCTGGAACTAAACATAAATGTAACCTTGAAAAACAAAAGATTATGAAATATACATGTTAATTTCAGTAATATTTATTGGATATTTTATTATAAATTTAATGCAATATCAATGTAAATATTGTTTGTAATAACTTCTGTGCCTTTAGATACCTTACACTTAGAATTAAAGTATTATTTGGCATTTTATTATTTTACACTCAAGGTAGCATCAATGAAAGCACTGACAATTTTATTCTAGTTTAGAAGTTTTGCTTTTTTTTTTTTAATTTCACTACCATTGCATTTATGTCATGTATTAAAAAGAAGCCATTTCTAATATGAGAATAATTGGTCTACTTATTCTATATTGGAGTAACTCCCTAATAGCAAACAAGTTAATGTTCTAATTTGGAAGAACACCGTGTAAAACAAAACTTATTCAAGAATTGCTTTGTATTTTAAAACCTGACCTGTTTCCATAGCAGCTAAGTTTTTGGATCTGGAACTAGAACAACAAACCTCTGTCATGAGTATGAGGGGATCAACTTCAGCCTTTCTCCCTTTTCTACTTAAAACTATTCCTCTGTCGTATTTCTACTCTTATACTATGTTTGACTCTGTCCAGCCCACTGGAAGGGGCATCCAGGGTGTTAGGGTAGAGATTAAAGAGGTGAAGAAGTCTGTCACTAGAGTTATACAAACTTCCAAATGGTACAAATACGTAGGATTCCAGTAGAGACATAATTAGGATATTTTATTTTAGAATCAGAATTTTTAAATTGGAAAAGACTTTGGAGGTTATCTAGCTTAACCCACCACCCTGCCCACTACTTTCTTTAAAGATAGTGAAACAGAGGTAAGTTACTTATACAATGATATATAACATTTATCAGAGCTGGGGCTGTTGGACTCCAGTCTCTTCACTCCTCCACCAGTTATGTTTCTGTTATATCATAGCTAGTTCAAAATTTTTATTAAAGGCAAACAACCCAAATGTGTTACCTTTAGTAATCAGGATACTTGTTTATTTTATCTATGAGTTCAAACTCATTTTTTCTAGAAAAAGTAAATTAAAAGTTTTATAATTCTTCAAAGTATGAATAAATATATTTTTTATTATCTCCAACTATAATTTTGGTATACAGATCATTATTTAATTGCTTTTTTTTAGAATGACATAGAAATAAAATTTTAAATATATTACCAAATCATTAATAGGCTGTATGTATATTAAGGAGAAGTAACATACTTACTAGATTTTTTAAAGAAAAATATTTTCTTTTTGTCACTATCATTTGTATTTCCCCTTACTAGGTGTTGGTGAATTATGCCTTAATCACTGCATTGATGTAAATAATTCTCAGATCTGACATGTATCTCGTTACTTTTTTGATGAGGGTAAGGGTGATTCTAATCATTCCAAAGATGTTGCAAAAATCCATCGAATGATTAATTTTTAAAATTGAAACATTCGTTCCTGTAAGTAACTCTTTTGTGGAACAAAAGTGAAATACTGGCAGCTGATACCTTTGGTTCAAGCTGAGACTTGCCCGGCTTGGCTTTAAAGGTGTTGCAGCACCCTTAAGTAAAAGAACCAACAGAATGAGTATGTGAAGGGACTGCCCTTTATTTCATAGCAACAGAAGCAATACCAGCAGTCATGCTATTATGTGACTTCTTATTTTCTTAATCTGAATTTTTGGAAGGATATATTGTTTACAGATTAATAATATGAGATGGTGGCAGGAATAAGATTTTTTCTTATTTTTTCTGTATGTGTGTATGTGTGTTTTAGAATTGGAAGTAAATCTGTGAGGTCAGGCTTGAACTTAGTTTCAGTATCCTGTTTTATGATAAAGATGCACGATTTGAGCACTAATCCCATTGATTACTTGAAATAATCCCTCTACGAGGAACCAAGAAAATGATAACTGAACTTTTTAGTTGTAACCTGATGCTCTTACCAGCCTTATCTGTGGTACCAAATCTGAAAGGATACATTTCTATAAAACAGGAGTAGGTTTCCTGTAGGAGAAAACCATTTGTCATTTGTTCTTAACAAGGTAAATCCCCATGGACAAACCTTTCTTGTAAAACTGTTCCCTTTGGATTTATCTTTGCCTTCAATAAAAAAGGAGATATGATAAACAAAAGTATGATGAAATATTAGTTAGCTCTTGCATTTTTGCCTAGAAGTTCTTCATTCTTAGTCTTTATGAAAATTTTTAACATTTAATGCTGCTATTTCATCTGAGTTAAGAGAGACTCAGAATACAATGCATTAAATTGATTTTGCTTTCTGTTAATTGAAGAAAAGTTTTTTTTGGGGGGGGGCAGAATTTAAATCATTTACTTTTAAACTTAATTATACTCCATGATACCTACTGGTCCATAGAATAGAATGGCAAATACAGATATTAAGAGTGTAATTCATTTGAAAAGAGAGTTTTAAACTATAGGAAGTCTTAAACTGAGATTTGAATATAGAGATTTAGTTATTGGAGTAACTAAATACTATATCGCTCTATTTGTTGGATATAAAGAGGAAGAATCTAAAATGGAATGCATTCTTAATATGTTATGAATTTATACTCTGACAGATTTTTGCTTAAACTGTTTCCAAATATGGATTATAGAATCTTCTCAAAAGAAAGTACTTTGGATGTGTTAAAAAAGCCCAAAGTTTTATATTTCTGTGGCTCAGAATCTTTCAGGTTTCCTGATTGTCTCTTCATCAGAATCACCAAGAAATATTAAGTGCCACAAAATTACCACTGTGCTGTTAGAAAGCTTACAGGCTACTGTATATTTTCAAATTTATATTTCACTATTCTGTTGTGTGACTTCTTTTTTTGACCATCCTGGTTTCGGTGTGGTGTAATTGCTTAAGAGCAAGAACCTTGGAATGAACAGCCCTGGGTTTGAATTCTAATTCTGCTATTGATTAGTGGTTTAACCTTTGGCAGATTACTTAAACTCTGTGAAATATACTAAAATATACCTTAAAAGGTTGTTTCAAAAATTACATTAGATGACATACACAAACTGCACTGTTTTTGACAGGTAACTGCTCAGTAAATGGCAAATGTTATTTCCTACCCTATGGTCATCTGAATTCTGCCTTGTCATTTTTCCCTCAACTTGGTTTTCCTTTATTTTTTCTTCAAACGTGTTTCCCAGTTTTCTTAAATTCATCTTTCCTAAAGTTACATAGAATGGTACCTAAGTTAGTAAGGTCACTTCTAACCCTGCTACTGATTGGAGATTATGGTTTAGATTTTCATTTGTAAATGTTTGCTCCTTCTCAGTTGTCTCAATTTCTGAAGGCAGTAGACTCCACAGCAGGTTTTTGAACTCAGCACAAAGTCCAGTGTCCTTTTCTAGTAGAAGCAATCAGTGAATAATTATTAAGCCTCAAGTTGTTTATCCTTATCTCTAATCAAATTATAGAAAACATATTTAACCATTTTATAATTTTGTCTAGCCCTGATTTTATGACCTTTAGGACAATGCAATTCTATTAGTTCAAATGCATTTATTTACTTTTTGTTTTCTACAAGGGATTTAATGGTATGAATTCATGACTTTTGGATATTTTTTCAAATACAACATCATCTAGTAGGCAGAATATTGGGGCCAACCTTAACCAAGGTCTCATTTCCTCTAATCAAATGGTTTTTTCTCTAACTCTGTACGTATATATGAATTCTATGTGTATATGTATGTATGTGTGTGGAATTCTAGACTTGCCTGGGATTTCCTTATATCTGCCAACACTGATTTCTTAGTTTCAGAAGTTGGGGAGTGCCTTTTAGGATCAATTATCTTTCTATTTTCTGATTGTGGCAGGGTGTAAGAATTCCTAATGCTGCTTAATATGGGAGAGACATGGGGGAACATTATGAGAACTATGCTTTTTAAGGGGCTGTTTTGAATACCCAATCCTCTTGAGTTTTACCTTTTGCTACCTAACTTCATTGTCCTGTTGGGATGTCAGAAGTACAGAATTAGGACTTGAGTTCCAAGCTTACACCAAGGCAACTGGTGGTATCAGAATAGAATTATTATAGTGGTCAGATCTGTGGTTGTATTTGTGATACTTCAGTATGTGGAAAGGTAGGGTTATTTGCTTTGATATTTACTGCAGAGATTTTCTCCTGAAAAACCTTTTTTTTTTTTTTTTTTTGAAATAATGGAGTGTCATTCATAAATCCATCCAGCTCACTCTCACGCTCGCGCTCTCTCTCTCTCTCTCTCTCTTTCTCTCTCCCTTCCTTCCGTCCTTCCTTCCTTCCTTCCTTCCTTCCTTCCTTCCTTCCTTCCTTCCTTCCTTTCTTTTTTAAACACCTACAGCACCTGGTATTCCAAGGTGGTCTCCTATCCAAGTTTTAACCGAGTCTGCCCGTGCTTATTAGCTTCTGAGATCAGACGAGATCGGGCAAGTTCAGGGTGGCTTGGCCATAGACCAGCTCTCTTTAATCAGTATGTTTTCATTCTGTACTGTCTTTTGAGGTGATTGAGTTTGGTGAATTTACTACCAGTTGTGAAGTCATCTTAACCTCTTTCCAGACTCAGAAGGGTTCCCTTCAATTTCTAGGGTCTGGTGTACAAACTCACTTTTACATTTTATATTCATCCATTCATTTATTGAGAAAATATTAGCATATACAATATGGGTCAAGCAGTCAACCTCTATGGAGACTACCACAGTGAACAAAACTGATCAGGTCTCTGACATTGAAGAGCTTACATTCAAATGACTGAGGATGAGGGGGAGAGAAGATGAATGAGTATTATAATAGATGGTTATAAATGTTATGGAGAAAAATAGAAGAAGAGAGGAATAGAGAAGGGTAGGTGATGAGGGAGGAGGTTGCAATTTTGAGTAGGATGATTAGGTAGACCATATAGATAAAGTGACATTTAAACAAAGTCAGACAGAGGTAAGTTTTGTATGTTTCTTCAGCTGTGGCTTTATATCTTTATAACATTGATGCCTTGATTGATGCTAGCCTGCTTTCTATACGAAAGAGTCCTAAGTGTTTATATCTGTCTTTAAACAGTACTTTTCTTTCTGCCCTTTGCCTCCTTCTCTCATTTTTATATGCTTTTCCCTGAATATATAGCCTTTTCATTATGTTCTTTTCTAGTGTATTAATGAAAACTATGGTGTTCTATAAGGAAAGAAGCAGATTAAGAGACTTTCAGAATTTTTTTTGTTTGAAGGGATGGGGTTGTTAAATTCTTCAGTCTACCCTACTTGCTTTCAAGTCAGATGTTCTTCTGAAACACCTCTATCACTAAAATATATCCTAAAAAATTGGAAAGAATTGATACATGAAATATTAAAAGTAAAAATCACAATAGACAAATCAAAATTAGAATTAGCTGACTGCTAGATTGGTTGGTTATACCCTTGCTTTGCTTATATGGCTAATTTAAACTAGAGAAAGAATCTTTGTATATGATGGCTTGTATAATCAGAATGCTCTTTAGTGTCTTAGAAGATGTGAAACTAAAATGTCATTGTTTATATAGCATAGCTGTCTATCATTATGTAGTCATCTTTAATCATGGATTTATGAATTGAATTTAAATTTTTATGCACGCAAAAAGACATAAGTGAGAGGTTATTTAGATAAATAACAGTTACTAATGGAGGAAAATTGACTTAAATTCTGTTATTTTGACAAATAGATTGTCATGCTGATATTTTTTAGAATGAGGTTTTTAATGTACTAATGTCAAAATCATATTTTTAAATTTCAGTTCAGTGTCAAATATTAAGCATATGTGCCTGTCATTCATTATGAAATGTACAGTTTAGTAGTATTCGAGGCTATTGTACTGTACTGGAATACTTCAAAAATGGTACAAAATATAACATGATATAATGTAGTAATAATATAATATAGTATAATATAATATGTGTTTTTAACATATTTAAGTTAAGGAAGTAGAAATTGCTTTGGAACCTTAAACAAACAAAAACAAACTACCTTTCTCTGTTTGAACTTGTATAATTACATATACAATATTTATTTCTAATTCTGTTTTCCATCCTTAAAAGATGGTTAAATAATTATGCCTGCAGATATGCCCAGGCATTTGTGTCTGAAGTAAGTCCTATTTGCCCACATTTTAGCAACCTGTAGGCTAGCTAGAGTTTATTGAACTTGAGTACCTGGTGTTTCTGCCATTTAAAAATATAAATTAAAAATTAAGGAAGCCGAATTTAGTATAAGCACTTGTTTGTACCATCACCATGTTTATGAAAAAATATGTGAGCTGTAAAAGACTTTGGAGAGCAAGTCTACTCTTATTTTTTCCCCTAATTTTTTATTAAGAAAAAATTTAAACATATACAAAAATATGCATCACTCTACTTTAATAGTTAACAGCTCAAAAGTTAATTTTGTTTCAGCTATACCTCTTAACTCCCCACCTATACCATTAATTTTCCCCTTACTTTTTGACCTATGGAAAGAGACCCTAAACAGCCGAGTCATGCTCAGAGCTCAGATTGCCACCATTGCTCTGCTTTCCCATGTTGTGTCATCTCCCCTGTGGATGGAAGGGTAGATGAAAGAACATATCTTGAGAATAATAAAGGTTAGTTTCCAGACAAGTATTAATCAAGATTTTGAATTGTAAACTTTAATGTTTCTTGTCTCAGATTTTGATTTGGAATTAAATATAATCTTCCAAATTTAGTATAGACTCCACAAAGATAATTTGCTAAGTACTCTATGAGAAAGGAACATTTGTCACTGTATTAAGACGGCATGTTTCTTTTATGTTTCCTAAATATTTCCTGTGTATTTGCTTTTGCAAAAAATATGAGATACATACCTTTGAGGTTTTCTGCGTTTATAATGTGATGTAACTAAAATTGTCCATTGGATTTAGAGACATACTTGAAGATGCCTTTTTCTGTATTCTCAGTTATACATTTCAAAAATTAATTGATCCAATACCTTATTTTCAATTGATCTAGTACCTTTTTTCAAATTCATCTAGTACCTTTTTCAAATTTTTGAATATATGAGTAGTAGTTAAAAAGTGAAAGTGGGTTTTAAGAAGTTTTAAACAGTTTTTAATTGATATCACTTTTCTAATTAGGTGTTTGTATCACATTCCTTTTGTAAAGTTTAATACTAAAAATAAAGCTCTTCCTTTGTACTTTCAATATCCTTTGACTGTGGCTAAACAAATTATAAAAATAATTTGAAAAAAGCATTTTGGGAAATATTCCTTTAAGAGAAGGGTGAAATAATATATACATATGGCTCTTATAAATATTTCTTTTCTCTTTGTAATTGGTAAGATATGACTACTAAAAAGAATTCTAACCTGTAAGTTATTGACCAACTCTAATAATGTGACTTGTCAAAGATCCTGCAATTCTTGATAAAAATTTATGAAATTAAAAAAAGAATTCAGTTTTATTCAGTAACATTTATTGAGGATGTTTTATTCATTCATTCATTCATTCATTCACTCGCTCACTTATTTATTTATTTGTAAATGGGTATGTGGAAATGAATCAAATATGATAGGGTGGTGCAAATCCAGGAAAACTGGAATGTGCAAAAAAGAGGCTTAATTTCAGGGATGAATATGTTAGTCTCAATAGCTGCATACTCCTCTTGTTTTCTTTTAAGGATGCCACACTGTATAATTATTATGGCTTCATAAAAAACACCAGAAGGCTCTTTCCAACAACATTTCCTCTATGGGATTTTATCTCCATTGAAAAATGTTTTAATTTTTATTTTTGCCCCATTGCCTTTTAGTTAATTGTGCCTGACAAGATCCTAAGTATTAATGTAGCCAGTTTAGAACTTTCCTTCCAAGCAGATTCTTACAGCATTTTTTATTACACTTGACTAGTAATTGACCAACTATTAAATAACTACTTTAAAAGTTAACACGTTTGCCTAAAACATCCTGTGAATGTATACATAGATTATGACTTTAATAACTTTATTGATTACTGTGTGTGTAATATGTAGTGTGTGTGCTTTAATATTTTGTACTTATTAGGAAAAAATCAACTTTAATTACTTTAAAAAAGATTTTCCTGTATTAGGTCCTGTGCCTATAGAATTAAGTTAAAATTTCCTTATCCTAGATGAGAATTGGAAAATATTTAAATTACTTTAATGTAAAATTGAGTCTTCAAGTTACTGATCACGTGTTTTTTAGATCATAAATGTTATAATATTACTGCATCTTTTAGGAACATTTTATTTTCTGAATTGTTGTATGCTGTCTTAAGAAGTAAGGCTGTAATAAGGAAAATCTAATTATTGAATATAAAAATCTCATATTTGTTTTCTATTTTTTCCTTTTTCCTCATCTGTGAATTGAATCATGTTTCTTTCTGCAAATTTTCTTTCAATTATTCTCTAACACATTCTTGTCTCTATCATCTTTCGTGCCCTTTTTCTCCCATTTGCTCTGTTCTTTTGTGCTTGGCTTTACTTATTATAGGCCTTTTCAGTTCTAAACCTTCTTAACCAACCCATTTTCTTCTTGCCTCAATCTCAGTTCTTTGGGTCATATGTCTTTGCATCGCCTCTCAGCCAGCGCTGACACTCCTTTATTAGTGGATTGTCTTTTTTTGGATAGTTGTTTTGCATTCCTCTGTTGTTAATGGTACTCTTACAGAAATAGTTAATTTCCTTTACTCTGCTTCCTATGTTGTGCAAAGAGAAGAAATAAACACAACCATTGAAGGACAGATATACATTGCTCTTTAAAAAAGCATGAAGTAGTGTAGTTGACAGATTATTTTAAAAAGTGCTTCTGGTTCAGAGTAGTTAGGAGGCCTAAATTTTGCCTTGAATATAGAGAAAATGTCACCTGGCTTATTTATTTATTTATTTATTTATTTATTTATAATTATTATTTTTAACTTTCAAAAGCTGCAGGCAGTATTAGCATAGTAAGAATATCCCTGGAAAGTTCTGGATAAGTTTTCATAGTCAAGATTACTGTAACATCAATATTATTTGTATTTACCTTTATGGCCTTTGTTATTTTATGGTAGACCAACTTCATCTATTTTTGTCTCCAAATACTTTATGGGAAAGACCTGTCATACATAAGTAAATAAAAGTCAATCAGTTTTTTAAAAAGCAGATAAGAAGTCCTGTCTTATACTCTGCTCACTTTTCAAGTTCTTGTCCACATAACTTATTTAGCAGTATTTTTCTCGATCTTTCTCTTTTTTTTCACTTATGTTCAAGTAATGCTATCTAATTGTAGTGAATTTATGTGAATAATTTATTGAGTATTAATCTTTAAAGTTATAGAGAATATGCATATGATAGGATAGAATAGATTTTAGAATTAATACAAAATCATTACCAACCTAAAGGAATGAAAAGAAAAACAAAATAATCTATTTTTATAAAATGAAATTTAGAATTTCTTTGGTTTCTCATTGCTTTTTTAATGGAGCGAGGGGAGTGTTTTTTGTTTAAGTCTAAGATATATACATATATATATTATTTATATTTAATATATATTTAACTTAAAGTGATATACATATTTTAAAATTTAAGATACTATGTATTGATTTTTTCTTTTTCCCTGAAACTTTCTTTTTCTTTTTCTTTCCCACCCACCCCCGAAACTTTCTGAGTTCATTTATATCCATTATGACCTTTTAGGGGAGTATATAGAAATACAAACTTGGAGATGGTAGGTGGTATAATTGAAATGTAGATCATAATCTGTTCTTTGTTTGTTTTACCAAATTAGTTAGGGATTCTGAGGATACATTTTGAATATTTGTGTATGTTTAGCATTTTGTCCCTTTGTTAGAAATCTCTTAGTGTGACTTGTTTTTAATAGGATGTGTCTTGAATTGTGGGCCAATCACTCTTGAAAAGTATTAAGCCCTTTAAACACACTAGTCATACCATAGAGGGAAGCCTACAGGTTTATTAGCACTCCTTAGCCTGAAAGCGCAGCATACCCTTCTAGGTTGCACAGCAAAGACTCTAGCAACGGTGATAGATTGAATTTCTAAGAGTGACCAAGCCGGATGTAATAATAAAACAAGAGTACAAACAGTTGTCATGGTTTTCTTTTCACAGTAAGCGTTTGATTTGGGGAAGCTTAGCCTTTCAAAAATGGGCAAACTTCTTATAAAACTACTGTTTGTATACAGGACTTCTAGTGTTAAGATAGCAATAATAGCACCAAATTTAAAAAGTTACTGATTAAAAAAAATAGTAAGCTCAAAATAAAACAAAACAAAAGGTAAAAGGGTTATCATATAAAGAAGTTTTCAGGGAATTTTTTAAAAAGGCTTTTATCATAAACTTAAAACTAGCAAAACAGTCATAATGAATGCTTTTAAAAATTAAAATTATAATATTTGTGCTTTCTTTTTGAGATCCTTCATTTATTTAAATTTTGCGACTGCACTTGTAGTTTTATATACATGATTTAAGTGGATGTGCATATAACACTAATGCTTAATAAAATTTAAGAAAACATACTATTTGAACTATATATATGCAGTGTTTTTTTTTGAAATTGTGAACTAATAACTAATTTAACAAAGAATTTATTGAAAAAGATAGAATAAAGTAGTAAAATCTACAGTTCTCCACAGTAATAGTAAAAGTGTCTGTGATAATCCTGAAGGTGCTATATTGTGCTATAACTTTGTCAACATTTCTCCTGTGTATCCTTTAGGATGTGTCTGCTACATAGCCATTAAAAAAGATTAATTCAGATACATTCACAGCCTGAAACAGATCCCCATTTCATCAAAAGAAGCAGGTCTTGGTATAGCTGCTGGAGTAGGGAGTAGAATAGACTGTGACAGCAATAAGCTGTAAATATACACACATGCTAATATTCTTGATTTGTTCATCTTTTGTGTCAGCATTTGGAAAAGATTGTTAAAGTGGCAGTTATAGTAAAGACTGCCAATTACAGTAAAGAGCAGAAATTAGGTATTTGTGACCTATTATATTTTATTGAAAGACTTGCTTATTAAAATGGTATGGCTTATTCTGATTGCTTGACAGCTGCCCTAAACAGATTAGAAAATACACAGCTTTAACTAATTGTAAAATCAACCTCTTAAGCAAGTACGTGACATAAAACAAGTAAATGGCATAGTATAAACTTTTTTTAAACAATAAATTTGCTATACGTAGAAATGTTTATTAGTGATTAAGTGGCATGCTCTTTTGCATTTCTAATAGCTTACCCACAGTGACATTTTCCCATTGAGGTATTTTAGTGCATCCACCTGACATTATATACTTGAGGATCTTATTATAAGGTATCATAAATCCAGGGATCAGCATGGTATCACATAGAAGCTTTCTCCTGCTAACTGATGAATTATTATCCTAATTCAGTGTAAATGCTATCTTTACCAGGCAAAACTCTCAGAAGTTTTACCACTAGATTATCAATTTCTGAAATGTTTTTAATGTTCTTTTCCCTTTAATAATCCAGTAGGGCCACAGCGAGTGAATTTAGGCATCCCGTTTACAACACTGAATTGCTTTCCTAGAGAAAAATTTATTACGTGACTTTTGTTACCTTCAATGGTATTTCTGAAGTTTTACTGCTGCTTACTTTGTTCTATCTATATTTTATATAGTCACTATATAGCACTTTATAGAACAGTTCTGCCTATCAGTTATTCTGAATTATAGTTTGCTGTTAGGTAGACTGACCTGCAACACAGTCTTAACATTTCATGACTGTATCACGAGGCATCGATATGCACTGTTGTTCAGTCTGTGAATATGAAATCACAGCTCACTCTTGAAGACACAAACACAGGGTTCACTATGATGCAGATTTGTGGAAGGATTACTTTCCTCAAGTAATGAATATAGATATTTGTCAGGACTGTCACAATATCATTGGAAGTCTGTTGTAGTACTTGCATAGAACTGTAAAATTTCCACAAATGCCCTAACTATGCTTTGTGAAACACTCAATGCTAATTCCATATACACAAATATCCATGACTACTTATATCTTTAACTTAAAAAAATCTGATTGTATAAGATCTGTCAGCTTGCAAAATTGTTTAGAAAAGATGTAAGTCCTCATCTTTTGAATAAAATAGATCAGTTAAAAATCCCAGCTTTGTCATTTTATAGCTAATTATTAAACTAATTCCTCAACTACTTTGATCTCAGATGTGCTATGTAAATATGGGGATTTTACCTATTCAATTGGGTTCTAAAATGAAAAAGTGAAAAATAAAACATGATACGTTTATATAGAGAAGTTAGTATTGCAGTCTAGATATTAGCGCTCAAACTAGTAGCTAGTATTGTCATTATCTTTCTAGTTTACTCCTTTTGGTAGGATGTGAAGAAGGTGGCATCTGAACATGGTAACATGGAACTGGATATAATCAGAAACAGAATTGTTTTCAAAGAGGGATATTTAGTTAAGTCGTTTTCACTGTTGGTTACTGGGTAAGAATTTTTTAGAGTAAACTTTTTATGAAGTTATCCCTCTTCACAGATTTAAATCTTCGGGTAGGATCTTTTCAAAGATTACAAGAGCAATTATCAATAGGACAAATATGCACTAAACAGATCAAATACTTATTATGCTATACAAAGGGTAGAATTTAAAGACTAGGACAAATTTATTTATTTTAGTAAATAAGTACAGTGAGCCTTATTTTATTTAAACATTTAGCCTCTCTCCAAATTTTTCTTCTATGTAAAAACCGTAAGAGCAGAAGTGAGTAAACTGCCGTTCCTTGTGTTAGCACCTTACTTTGTTGTTACAAGAGAATTAAAAATGAATTATCAGTAGCTTCTGCTGGGAAGTAAGGCAACAGTGGAGTCACATGAAAATCTGATTACCTTTTGGTGCTTTTTGTCCTATCCCTTAAAAAATGTTCAACATGCTCACCAATGTTTTACAAAGTATAGTTTAAATTTTAATATACTCTGTCATTGCTACAGGGACAATAAAGGCATTTAATTTAATGAGAAGATATTATTCGCATAAGAATAGGAGTGGGTTGAAATATAACGGTTTCAATTAGCTAGTAACATTTAATCGGTTTAGGCAATGGCTATCCTATTTCAATTCTTTGAACAAGGTAATGCTAACCTAAGCTTAAGGACAGGAGGAGGTACAGAGGTGCTAATGTTGCCTTGGTATTTTAAGAGAGAAGAATATCAAGCTACTTAGAGCCAAGGGAAATTAGCACTTATTGTTATGTGGATACAGTATGGCTGATAAAACCACTAAGTGTTGCCAGTTCTGAAGATTTTAAAATAATGAATTTTTTTTTTGATTTATGAGCTTATATTGTTAAACTGTTCAATGATATTTGGTTGAAGAGTTAAATATTGCCAAAAACATTAAATTAGGAATTTTTAAATTTCAGAGTTAAAATATAATTCTACTCTGATAAAAGCAATTTTTTGTCATCAACGAATATGTAACTCTGGCCTACACGTATGGTGCAATTGTCCACTTGTAAAATTGTAGAACGTAATTGTACCTTTTATGCTCAATTGAATATTATGTCCAGGCCAGTGAAGATTAACACATTAGCTTTGTAAGTAATCCCTCTGCATAGCATTTTTTGACCTAAAAATTAAGTTTTTACTTTACAGTTATCTTTTCTTCCTTGCTATTCTTAGCACCTTAAGTTGTTGAATTGGGGAAATATAGTATGTATACATACATATACATTTACATAAATATGTATGTAAATATACACATGAAATAGCATAAACTTTCTTTTCAGTGCAGTCTGAAGTTAGAATTCTTCATATTGAGATAACCACTAGGTGAGAAAAACTAATCAAATACCAAAGTAGTCCAAATTCTTACTATTGTTAAGGTCTTTTCACACCAAAGTCTTTTATTCAAACCATATACTGTGTGTGTATGGGTGTATGGATGCTGCTCAAAGTGTGAATAAAGGGTCCTTGCGGTCACAAGCCCTAACACTATGGGTACAGGAATACAAATGAAAACTTATTCATTATATTTCTACATACTTAAAGTTGCAAATCAGCTAACTGTTAAATAAAATATTCTCTTCCTTCCTAATTTGACAAATATAACTTTATAATGACATGGATAGCCATTTAGAATTCTTTTTAGAATTAGATTTTTCAGTTCTGTTCTAGAACGTAGTGGCAGAAGGAGAACTGGCCTTCTGTCACCTCATCCCTCTCCTACACTCTACCTCCCTTTCCCCATATCCTAGGCTCTTTGCCATAGCATGTTCACATGCTCACTCCCCAAGCAACCTCACTTCACCCTTTACAAGTTATCTCTTGACTACATCTCAGGCCTGCAGGTGCGTATGCCTATATCACCGTCTGCCCTGGGATTGATAGTCCAGGGCTCAGCATGGGATTTTTGGGGTACTGGGAATCTGCCGATTTGGATTGCAGAAGAGTCAGAGAGCATGACCCTGTGCTGTGCAGATTTCATACTTTATGTGGAAATACCTGGTCAGTGGGCCACAGTGAGTTCTCTAAAGTGCATGGCCCCCTTTTTCTAGATCTCAGGGTGGTGCTGGAAGGGATCATCTGACATGAGTGATAAATCAGGACTTATTTACTATTAGTTGGGGGGGGTATGAGAAAATGAGTGAAAAAGGTGAAAGAACATTGGGTTCCAGGAAGATTACAAAGCCACTTTAGAGAGGACAACATGAGGGAACAGATGAGGTGGGATCTGAATGCAAAATAACTATGTTTTGCTCACCGTTGTATCCTCCAGCACCTAATCAACTTGTAGCCCATTGCCAAGCACATAGTAGTGACTCAAAAAATGTTAAAGGGCAAAGAAAAGGTATTCTGGATAGTTATGTTAGATATGTGAGAAAAAGTCATTGTAGAATATAGGAAGAAACAGGGAAAATACGTTCTTTTGGGGCCAAGGTAGAGCTTTGATGCTGTGATTATCAGGTAGTGTGTGAGCTACTTGTGTGTGCAGACCATGTATATTCAGTATTTGTATGTGTGATACCTCACATAGTTGTAATTCTTTCTTAAATGAATAATTGAATAATTTTATATAAGAACAGGCTTTAAGAAATGAATTGGATTTTAATGTTAAAATGATAAGTGGCAAAGACAAATTTGTATCATCAGTGAACTAGTATGGACTAGTAGGGAACTTGTTATAATCCAAGAAAAGAAGAAATCATGAACAATTGTGTTAGTATCAGAATGAGGTGGTAAAAGATGTATTCAAAGATAATATATTACTTGTGATCTGTTTGAAGAGGAGTAGAAGATGCAGATGACTATAGATTAGCTTGAATTTTCTAACTTGATATTTACTTAACAAGTTAGATATAGAGGAGTTGGAGGAAAAAAATGAAAGGAGTAGGTAGTATTAGAAACAGGTATGTATAACTCATTTTGCTCAAAGTTGTCAGAAAGTATCGTTACTTAGTTTATAATGTGTACAATAATACTTCAAGTCAGAAAATATTTTATATTTCAAAATGATAAAGTAACAGGAAAATCGGATAATAAGGTTAAAATTACTAAGTTCTTTTTGAGAACTGTGCCGTTAATTAGTGTAGATTATAGCATTTTTGCTGTATCTGATTTGTAATCGCCTAAATACACAGCAAACACCTGTGGTTATTTTAGTGATCCTCGTCTTGTTCAAGTAACCCCAAATATCTGTATTTATATTATTGCCTGTTCATATATACTCAGCTGTGCCTGTTTGCTTTGTTATTTTTCTAAGTTTAATGGACCAACATAAAAATTTATGGCAACTGTGACTTAATGTCACCTTTACCTTTAAAGAAAGAAAGAAAACAAAACTAAATCATGCCAGGCAACTATGATGCCATTTATAGTTGACTAAGTGATCAGATATACTCTGTACTAAATTGATATCTCATATTATGGGCCAAATTTAGGGCAAAAATGATATATAAACAAACACTTAAGTACATGTTTGTATAGCATTGTTACCCTAAATTTATTTTATTAGCCAATAAAAATCATTAGCTTAAAATAACTTTGCTCGTTTTCCCTTGAACTAGATTTCTTTTTAAAATTTCCATAAAACTGAATAATCATGCATGTCTTATGAATTCCTCAGTGTTTTGACCTGTATATGCATTTTCACTTATTTATTTTTAAGAAACTCATTTATTTTTAAGGAATGAGCAAAGGTATGTCAGCTGCTAATCCTTTCCCACTTTTGCTTCTCTGTATACAAGAAGTTAGCAGTCTGATTCTCAGAATTGTTTCATCTCTCATCTTAACAATTTAAAAGTACAGATTTTTTTTTACAAAAAATCATTCTCTTTATTATTTTCCCTAAATTACATTTTCTTGGTTATTAAAATAATATATTTATTCTTTGAATTCTAATTCTTTCAAAATGAAACTTCTCTCTCCTTCCTTGTAAAATCAAGACTATCTTTTTGGCTAAATAGAAAACTTTTAAAATACAGATATAGTTTTGCAAAGACATACTTTAGAAATAATTCAGTAATATGACAACATTTATTCAGAAACTTAAATATTTAAAATAATCACATATCTTCTAAATGTTAAAGAATTTGTTTTTTAATGTTTACCTAATTCTTCTTGCTTTTAATATTTTAGGCCAATTGATCATTCTGGCATTTTATGGTAGAGAATACATTGTGTTTGGCTCATGGAAAGAATATGAGGTAATTGATCACATGTTCTCTATAAATTCTGTACCATATATGCAACATATAGAGTATTTTAATATGTCTAAATGGGATCTCATGTTCAAATTTTTTCAGTGACTTTTTTTATATAAGATTTTGAGGTAAGTTTTTCCTTTCTCAGTGGTTGCTAATAGTTCATATGGTAAGGAACTTTATTTCCTTTCACTACTTGTATATGTTTAAGACAAAATAGGATCAGCCTGTTCTTCACATATTATGTTAATTATGATGATGATGATGGCTGCAGTTCACAGAAAGTTTATTAGCATTTAAATCAGAGGATCTGACAAGTATTAGAAATGTGTCAGTTAGAGGCAAAACCAAGGACATCATGGTTAAATTACTGGATTAAAGGACCAGTCATTGATTTTAACACAATATTTTGCAACATCCTCTGAACCCGTGTATGTTGGGGTAACCTCATTCACACTTGATGAGTCAACCTGGATATTAGGCTCAAGTGATAGAGGACTAGTGAGTGATGTCAAATGTATACTTTTGCCTTCTGTCTTCTAGTAGTGTTTTTACAGCTCTCTGGGATTGTGTTCTTTGTTTTTATTTTTCATTATAAAAACTGAAGTCATATAGAAAGTAGAATTCTTTTTGGTTAGTTATTATTTTTAATTGCTTCTGATAGCTTAGCTTTCTTTGGGGCTATAGGAACCACAAGAGAACTGCTTCCTACCTGCCTTCTCAGCCTATTAAAGTAGAATTAAAGGCATCCATTGAAAAGTATTGCCTGCACAAAGTTTGTAGGTGTTGAGGTGCCTTATAATGTGAAATTTCTAGTTACTGTTCAGGGTTGTTTAATGAGAACACAAATATGACTCTTATGTTAGTGTTTTCTCATTTCTCTGGTGCCCATATGTCACCCTGTGTGGTGCCTAGGTCTAACATCCTAAAATGGCAGTTAGCTAAGTGTATGTGCCACATGCATTTCTGCAGTTGTTTCACAGATTACCAAACATCAAGCCTATATCAGAGAAAATTCAGATTAAAAATAGTGAAATATAGCAGCTATCCTTATGAAATCCAGTCAATGACATATTAGCGTGGGGATCAGCATATGTTAATTATTCGGTGGATCAATAGGCTAACACAGTGCTGTCATCATGATTCCCCTTCTCAGTAGTTTGTCGGCTATGTAGGCAAGTGCAGCAGTTTGGTGTGAACTTCAGCTTCTACTACAATAGTACTTTAAAAAGAGGTCTTCCATACCGTTAATAAAGGTGAAAAGAGCAGGGGCAGGGGCAGAGTGGGTTGTGGGAGGTGGGGGGTTGAGAGGGATAGGTATAGAGTTTGAGTACATGTGAGCTGTTCATCATCATTGGTCTTTGAGATTATGTTTGTACCCAAATTACTTCTCTCTTTCCACATAGTTGAAATGCAATTGCCAGCCTCTTCAAGATGATAAAACACTGCCATTTTAATATTTCTTCAGGCTTCAGCTTCTGTGGGAAGATACATGCATAATCTGCTGGTTAAGAGGCTTAACCAAGACTCAAAAATTAACTGGAGCAATATCCTCCATTTCAAATCTGTGGCTTTATAATAATCCTCCAAAGGGTGCACTAAAAGTTCTCCTTTGTGTTTTCCAATTTTTTTAATGGATATAAGGTTGCGAGGAAGATAAATTGGACAGTTTTATCTCTAAGACCTTTGTAACATGATTTATAAAAAAAAGGATGCATTCATATACAGAAGTTTTAATTTAAGAACAATAATAATATTCATCACAGTATTTTTAAAGGGACTTAGTACCAACTCTCAAATAGTTTCCTACAAAATCTTGCAACTTTATTAAATTTTCAAACCATTTGAGTTGTCTGTATCAAACAAATAAATTTGGTTTTCCTTATCACTCAGTTTTTATGATTGAGGGCATCTAATAGGGACATTGATATCATACCTAATAATTGCGAAAGCTTGTGTGGGCCTGGAGAAAAGAGTTTCCATAGTATAGTTCTCTTAAAAGTGCTTCCAAATAATGTTTATTAAAAATAGTTTAGGGGAAATTCAAATAAAACCCAAAATGTGTTGGTGGAGTCCTTCTCTTGGGAAATTAGTGGCAGATGAGCTAAACTTGAATGAGCCCAAGAACAACAGAGAACAAAATCTGTATGTGTCTATCCTTCCTCCTTTTTTTTTTTTAAATCTGACTTTGGACATTTCATTTCATTTGGACATTACATAGCATAGAAATTCTTTGTTGTATGTAAAATAGGGAAGTTGACTTGGGAAGCGGAGTGATAGGAAGGAAAATGTTTGTTTTTACGTAGTTTATAGCATATAGGACAGTAATTATAATATACTTTGCATTTACATAGTAGATCACACCTTAAAAGTTCTTTTGGATGTGTAGCAACTCATTTAACTTTTCCCAGCTGATCTATTATCTGTGGTAGGGATTGTCTCTATCTTATGGATGGGGAAACCTGAGATCCAGAGGGGTTAAGAAAAACTTGTGAAGGTTACATTGCTAGTACATGGAAGAGCTAGCATGTGAGTCTAGATCTTGTGACTCTTACTCTTGTTTCTTATCCACTATGTTAGGAATTATAATCAAATTCTTTAATAATTCAAATTATATTTTCCATTCAAAGAAATTCCTCAGAAGCCAGCAGCTTCCTTTTTTTTTTTTTATTTTTTATTTTTTTGGTATTTTTTTTCTCTGGGTCTCTGAGTAGTTCTTTAGAAGATAGGGTTTCAGAACCAGTGTTCCATACTGCTTTCCTTTTTGCAAGGTCTATAGAGTAGCAAACTATGTCTCTCTTTTTGTTCTTGCATTCTGTTATAAGTGACAAAGTTATATACTTCTCAATCCATTGTAGATCCAGAAGCAAGAATTAGACTTGGCATTTCTTTACTTCTATTTCTCTTCAGTAATATTTACTGAATTAACACACCACACAGGATACACAGTTATTGACTTTTTACTAGGGCCAATGGCCATTGGTTTTAAAAAAGTAGTATATTATTTAATATATAAATGTAAAAATTATAAAAATTAAAATATAAACTGCATATTGAACATGTCTTTCTGATAAAGTGACATTAATAAGAATCATCATTTTTATACAACTTAAAATATTGCTTGGATTTCATAATCTCAAGCATGGTAGTTAAGAGCTTTGATTCTTAAAAGTAATTTCCATAAGCTACTGTCTATGTATAGAACCTTGAAAGTTCTAGGTTATAGTAGCATTTATAAATAATGGTAATAGAGTCAAGGAATGGCTCCTACATCATATTATAGAATTTTAGAGTCTTTGATAATAATGGATTCCAAAATATATTTTCAATTTACCAAGCATGCATTTAAGCTTAATTGTATTGTAACAATCTATGAAATTACTTATCTGCAAATAGAAAATAAATCCCATCAGTGGTCCATCAAAAACGTTATGAAACTTAATAATGGTTAAAAGTTAATAATACGAATTTAAGATTAGAGTAACTGTTTAGGCTTATAACATTCTACAAATTGGATATGTATCAACAGTTTTGTACTTTTAAACATGAGCATGACTTTAGAGTATTGTTTTTCTTTAGTCATTGAGCTCTTAGAGTGCTAAGCACTCTAATAATGTTTAGTTATTTTCTCCACAATTCGTTCTGAATGTAGAACAATTGGAGAGGCACTGAAAAGGGCCGTGGAAGTTGCTTATTTAGTCTAGAGAAAGAAGAAGAAGAGAAAAAAACCTTAAAATCGGTTTTTAAATTTATTTGCATTTTTCTTTTTTGTTATAAACTGTCAGCAAAAATCAATAAAGTAGCAAAATGACAGGTGCGTTAGAGAGAACCTTGTTATCTCCTGGAAAGCTAGACATAAGCAGAATGAGTTTAATATATGGAAAGGGTGATTTTAAAGTGTCATAAAGAATAAACCCCCTAAAAGGTCATTCAATTCTAGAGTGGCAATAGAGAGATATTTGGGAGTCATACTCCATAAAAATCTTTATGACCAGAATATTTGTTCAAATAAATATGTTTTATATTTACAGTCACTACCAAGTGTAGTGTTTTTCGATTATAAGTCTGCTGCTAATTGCTTGGAAACGTAATGCAATATGCACATAAATATGCTCATAACTAAAGATGATACATGTAATTTATGGAGATCCTTTTATTATTTTTTCAGAGATAAGATAAAAATTGCGAGTGTGATTCAAATTTGGAATTATAGAAAGAAACTAAAATGCTCTTAATCTGAGAGATAATATAAATTCCATATGATTATGTGTACTTTAAAAATACTTGATGGGAACACAAAGGGAGCCAGCAACTAGTCAAGAATGTGAGAATGAAGCTTATCCTTTGGCAAGATGGTCTAGAGCAAATAGCTCATGGGTTTTTGATTTAGTCAAACCCAAGTTTGAGTCTTGGTTCACCAACTTACTAATTCAATAGCCTTTTGTAATATGAGGATAATAATTGTTGACTTGCAGACTTGTGAAAATTAAATAAGGGATATTTTTAAAGTATATAATCCAATGCTTGGCACAGAGTAGTGCTTAACAAGTGATAATTTCCTTCATTGCCCCTATAGGTCATATAGTTTCTCTAGGAGGTTGGATGAGGAAAACCAATAGAACAAGGAAGGAATAGATGGGCAAATTTGGGACATAGGTTCAACATACTTCTTGAATTTACTATTTAACTTCTCAAATTTTACTATAACCTATGTGGTCAACAAGAACTTAACTACTTTTTTTTTTTTTTTTTTTTTTTTTTTTTTTTTTTACATTAAGGAGAAACCAGTTTGGGTCCTACCTTGAGCAAAAGTTTCACTGTCAGACTCACTTTTAGGAAGAAAACTGGATAGAATTTTGAGGAAGAAACCACATGTGAAACAGATAATGTGAAATGTCTTCAGATCTTAATTGCTGGAGAAACTTCCTTTTATCAAAAGGAAATAAATGTTTACTTAAGAGTTCAGTGTGACACATGCACTGTTTTCTTGAAATTTATGATCAGTCAGCTCTCATTTTATTTTATTTATTTTTTTATTCATTTTAATTAATTAATTAATTTATTTTATTTTATTTTAATTAGCATAACAATCTTTGCTCCTCTTGAGCACTACTTACCCCATCCCTCCATCCCAGGTAATATAAGTCAGCTGACTCCCTTAGCTGTCTTGCATAGTCGCGCATCTCATTTAGTAACTAGTTAACATTTTATAATAATAACCAATATTTATTAAGTGCTTTCTATGTGTGATTCATTGGAGTAAGTACTTTATATGTACTCACTAAATCCTCACAGTGTCTCTCTGAGGGAAGAAGGTACTACAGATCCATGATCCCTTATATTCACTTCTGAATTTCAGAAGGCTTTGAAAATCATCAGTTTCCCTAAGTTTGTGGCAAAACTAATTTAGCTGCAAAACCAGAACTAAATTAGTTGGGGGCACTTAAGGGTCTTTTTCCCACACTTTGAACATTCATTCATTTATCAACAGAGATGTTAATGTGTATGATTATGGGTTGCTGCTCTAGATTTATCTGTGGTGTTAGGTATATATGGCTTTATTCTCTAAAATTCAAAAATTTCTAAGTCATGTGACATATCTAACCCAGGGTCTTAGACTAGGTGGTTGTAAACCTATTTCATTATTTCATTTCATAGATGATAAGACTGATGCTAGAATATGTTCAGTAAATTGCCAAGGTTTGAATGGTATGTTAAGCAAGATGTTAAGTAAATTACTCAGGTAATTCATGGTAAAGACAAATTTAAACCCAGCAGTCTTACTCCAGAGCCTATATCCTTTTTCTAGACTCCTGGCTTTGTGAGAAGTAAATAGAGCTGAGAGATCTACAAAGGAAATAACTAAACTACTTATTCTCTGGGTACAATAGTTAAACTGAAAAGCAAGATTTATTGTGGATAATCTTACCCATGGCTAATTGAGAATTCTCATTATACTGCATAGATAACAAGCATAAGTTAAGCTCCCAAGTTAACGTACCAAGCAAGTGATGCTGAATTTTTTTGAGCTATGGAATGAAAGTCTTTAGGATTTTACATATGCAAGTTATTTCTCAAAGATATATAACATAGCAAGTGTATTCTTTTATGCCAAGTCTATTCTTTAGCACTTCAGCATTTCTGCTTCACTTTTAATTTTTGAAGTGACATTTTAAAAGAAATTACAAATTCTAAATGATTTGTGAATAGAAACAACAATGAAGGCTTTATGATTTTGAAGTCATTTGAAAGAGGAATAAATGTGCATTTTCATTCAGTATCCATATTAACTGATTTTTAATCAATATTTTGTATTAAAAGTAATAACATTTGAAAATTTATAGAACCTCAGGTTTATGACAGTTAACATTATTTTAAATGAAAGTAATTTTGTATTGTGGTTACAAAAATTATATTTGCTTAATGTAAAACATGCAGAAAATTCAGAAAGGTACAAAGAAGAAGGTAAAAAAAGTCATTTCTGCTCAGTAGTTACTACACATCTGTTCACAAGATTACTGTCACATCTTAGGATTTGTGTCTCAGTGAATGCTTGTATGCTCACTGTGGCACTTGTGTATGTGCTTACACATATATGCTCTTTCTCTCCCTGCCTTACAAATACAAATCTTATAAAAATTGGTTCATGCAATTTGTTTTTAACTTTGACAATTCTATCTTGGACATCTTTTGATTATAATAAATAACATCTTTTATTGATGTTATATGAATGTATCAATTTATTTAAGCAATTCTCCAAATAGTCATTTAGGTGATATCTTGTATTTTTTGTATTATGATTAATTATTATATGTGCATCTTTGTGCAACAGTCCATTTATTTTCTTAACTTGAATTCTTAAGAATGGAGTTGCTAGCTAGATCTGGGTACATTTTGAATGTTTTTTATCTACTACCAGATTACTCTCTAGAAAGGTCATGCTATTTTATCCAGCCACCAATAGTACTTTCATATTTTATTTCTTTATACGTTCTTTGACACTGAGTATGATCAATCTTTTATATATATATACATATATTTATATGTATATAGTGCCAGTCTAATAGTTGAAAAAGAAATCTCACTTGGATTTGCATTTTTGATAGCTAATGAAAAAAAATTAAAGCATATTAGCTATTTGTATTTATTTGTTTATTGTTCATTTATATTTTTAGCCCATTTTCCTACTGGGCAGTTTCTTCTGTTCCTCTTCCTCCTTTTAAATTTCAGGATTTCTTTATAATATAAGTATATATAAACTTTTTTTATCCATACTGCATGTTTTTCCATTTAAAAATATTTGCTTTATTTTGGTTTTGTTTAGGAAATATTTTGGTAGGTAAATGTATCACTTTATTTTCTACTTGGTATTTCCCCATTAGAGTATGACCGTTATCATTCACAATGACTCAGTAGATGGATTAAAGATAAGATGTTTAAAAACTGAAGGTACTTTTCAGATGGGAAACCATTTTGCAGATGTGAAGGTGACAGATTGCTCATGTTAATTAGATATGTTTGCTGTGACTACAATTTTAATAGCTGCATATAAAATAGGAATTAGGAGGAAGTATTTTGATATAGTTGAAAGATTCCTTTTTTTAAAGGCCGATAGTCTTGGCTTTGTTTATTCTTTAACTTACACAACAAATATTTTTAAATGCCTGTTATGCATTAAACATTCACAATGGATAAAATGATACTTACTAGCTGTTGGCCAGGGCAGGTTACTTAAATAGGCAATTTTTTGACTCAGTTTATTTGTAAAAGAGGTATAATACCTGCCTTGTTGAGTTGTAACGGCTTAGTTATAGTTTACCTGAAATATCTAGCAGCACCTGACATAATTGGAGAATAATAAGTCATAGTGCTACTGTTGTTATTCTTTATAGTCACAAGACATAGTATAATTTTAGTCTATATATAATATCTTTGCTCTGATAGTAATTTCATATATGGAATAATTAACTATGTTTATTATAATTTTATTAATAGAATGGAGCCTAGCTAGGTTGACTATACTTAGGATCCTATCAGATAAATAATACTTTCTTATATTAGTATAGCAGTTTAGTTTATAAAAGTTTTTAAAGTTTTTGTAATTTCTTGTCTTATTTGTTATACAGTTTTCCTATGAGATAAGCAGGGCCTGTGTAATTTTCCATTCTATAATTGAGGAACTGAAGCTTAGAGAGAATGATTGACTTGTACAAGGTCACATGACTTATAAGTGATTAATCAAGTTCATATTTTTCTTCCACCTATGATTAAGATTCTCACTGAACCTAGATTGACCCTCAGTATGGTAAGGTACAGAGAATCTAATCTGACTATAATTTTCCAGTCTTCTTTTAGTATAAGCCATTTTTAGTATTTTTATGGTTGCTTCCATTGCAGTCATCTGAACATTGGCCTTACTGTTTTAGTTGTCTTTAGCACTGATGGTGATTATAGTGAATCACACCTCTGGGTATCCATGCCCTTGTGAAAACTCTTTCTTTTTAAACTGGATTGGACCTGTAGCTTACTTTAATAAACAGAATGCAACAGAATTAAAACTGTTCCAGGTCTAGGTGTAAGCCCTAAGAAGGCCAGGTAGTTTTTGCTTTTGTATTTTTGAGACACTCAAACCATCATGTAAGAAATCTGGCTACCTTTCTGTAGAAACCATTTGGAAAAGAGAGAGGCCTTGAGATTACATGGAAAGAGAAACCTAGCCATCCTAGTATTCTAGATGAGGCTGTTTTCTGCGTGCCAACTGAAAGCATTCATGTGAGTAACCATCAGCAAGATGAGCAGAAATACTGCCTAGCTGAGCCCAGCCCAGACTGCAGAATTATGAGCAAATAAAATGATTGTTTTCTTGAGGCAGTAAATTTTGGGGTGGTTTGTTATACAACAATAGAAAAGCAAAAGAAGCATTTATTCTTGAAAATAAATATTTTACTAAAAGTTGTTTACTTTTCTTGTCCTCTTTTGATGGTTTTGGTTTTTCTATGGCTTGTAAATATCAGGCAGTGTTGAAGAGAGGTAATATTTGTGAGTAACTCTTTTCCTTTCTAGAAATGGACTTTACTCAGCTGTAAATAACTACATGGGTTTGGCCGATACTTGAGTGAATTTGAGGTAAACCACTTCTGTACTTTATCTCTTGAGAGAAATTTAAGAGACACAGGGTTGCTTCCTAGGTTCAGGTCTCTGATCCTTCTTTTCTGTTAAATTTCCCACTCCCAGCCTTTTGTGGCTCCTTTTATCCCTGTCACCGTTGAATTGGATTTGTCATAGTTCAGCCAAGTAAGACAAGATGGAATAGCCTTTCTTCCTCACTTGAACTTGTTTCTGTTGTCTGAAAAAGAGACTTGGGAAGTCTTTTGGTGTTGAGAGTGGATCTTTATTTTTGATCATTGACATATTAGTTAGCAGGAAAATTAGTACAGTGAAACATTGCTCATGCAGTTTATTTTTCCATGACAGATCAGTTTCTCTCTTATTCAACTTTAAATATTGCAGTATAGTTTTTTTCTTGTTTCTAGTAGAGAGAAGAATCAGTGATCCAAAAATTTATAAGTATAAAATTTTAAACTTATTTGTTGTTAAAATGCTTTGGTTTTAAAAACTATATGAAGATAGATATAATATTCTAGAGCTTGATGGGCTTCCAGATTGATTGAGTGAGGGCCTCAATATATTTGCTCTCCCTCCAAAACAACAAAAACGTGGGCAAAACAATTAAAATCAAACATTTCAAAATTCTGGCAATTAACCAAAGCCAGAGAATTAACTGAAAATAGATTGCATAAGAGAAAACTACTGAACCTTGAGAAGACAGTGGGTCTGTGACATTTTAACTTGAGGCTATTTCCATCTTTTCTCCTTCCCCAGCTTAGTGCTATAGCAAAAGCTGACAATGAAGGAATATGACCACTTTTGGAGACCCATTAAAAGCTCCAGCTCTAGAGCATAGTTGATATTTTGTCCACATTTGCAGCTCCCTGGGAAAACTCTCTTCTCAGAAAGTGGTTGGCCATTCGATTTGACTCAGAGCTCAGCTCTTTTGGGGGAAGAAAAAGCCTACCCCCAGGGTTTTGCTGAAACAATAGCAACTGTTGGCAACATCTCCACTGCTTAAGGCTGTGATTTCAGCTGGGGCAAAAAAGAGCCTGGCCAGGATTTTGAAAGGAAATCCTGGAGAATTAGCCTACCATTGGGGATTTTGAAAAGCTCCAGCATATTCCTGAATATTTAAAAGGTTGCACAATGTAAAAGGCTGTGCACATGCCCAGGAAAGACCTGGGAAAGGAGATTACTTCTGGATAATTTTAAGGTTGTGTATAAGTAGAAGTGAAAGCTAAGGCTGTCTTATAAACTGCCTGAAGTTCAAAGGTGAGACTTCTTATAAAGATATATTTGGCAAAAGGTAGAAGACAAACAGACAAGCGTTTGAGGAGATCCTCTGAGCAATCATTGGTTGACCACTAAATTATACTGACCCAGTGTGATTCCTAAGAAGCCAAGCTTAAAAAAAAAACAAGAACTTAAAAAATTTGACAGAGAACTCAGTCACCACACATTATAGGGAATAAAGAATCTATAGAATTAGTTCATGAAACTGCTAAACAAATAAGCAACATCAATAAAAATAACAAAATCAGTAATAAAAATCTTGGTGGGGTGGTATGGAAGATTCTGAAAGAAGAGTTGTTAAAATATATTAATTAAAATGTTCAGTTTTCAACTAAATATTAAGAGAGATGCAGGAAACAGGGAAGTGTTCCAGGCACACAAGAAAACACACACACACACACACACACACACACACACACACACACACACAAAAGCCAGTCAACAGAAAGATGTCCTGCTGGGAGCCAAGATTTGGACTAAATAGAGAAAGATTTTGTCAACTCTTACAAATACGTTCAAAGAATTAAATGAAACCATGTCTAAAGAATTAAAGGAAGACATTAAATGATGTCTTACCAAGGAGAATATGAATTAGCATAGAAATTATTTAAAAAGAACTATATAGATATTCTAGAATTTAAAAGTATGATTAACTGAAATGAAAAATTTTCTAGATGGGCTCAACAACAGATATGAGTTGGCAGATGAAGTAATTAGTAAACTTGAAGATAAGTCAATAGAAATTAAACAGTGTGAGGAGTAGTAAGAAAAAGAAAATGAACAAGGCTTTAAGAAACCTATGGGTTTCATCAACTGTATCAACATATGTGTAATGGGAGTCCTAGAATGAGAAGAGCAAAAGGAAGAGGCAGAAAGAATAAAGAAACAGTGGGAGAAATGTTACCAAACTTGCTGAAAAGTATTAATTTACACATTGGAGAAACTCAGTGTACTTCAAGTAGAATAAACCAAAGCAGTCTACATTTAGACACATCATAATCAAATTTACAAAAGTGAAAGACAATGATAAATTGTGAAAACAAGAGAAAAATAACTTGTCATGTAAAAGGGATCCCCAATAGGATTAATAGCTGACTTCTTATCAGAAATCATGGAGGCTAGAAGACATTTTCAAAGTGTTGAAAGAAAAAGACTGTCAACCAGGAATTTTGTATCTAGCTAAACTTCAAAGATGGAGAAATTAAGAAATTATAAATAAAAACTGAATTTGTCACTAGTAAACCTTCCCTACAAGAAACATTAAGGGGTGTCCTTCAACTTGAAAAAAGGGCATTAGACAGTAAACTCAAATCTACATGAAGAAATAAAGGGCAAAAGTAAAGGCAACTACATAGATATTATGAAAGACATATGTATAAAAATACATATAAATGGACTTTTTATTTGTAACTTTATTTCTCCTATCTGAAAACATATAAAGCAATATATATATAAATTATATAAAAATATGTATGTATAAAGCAATAATAAAACATTGTTGATGGGTTTATAACATGTAAAGATGTAGTTGTGTTTGACAATGATAAAAAGAAGAAAATGGAGGTATATTGAAGGTTTTTATATGTTATTGAAATTAATCAAAACTCAAACATTTCAGGTTAAAATGCTAATTGTAAGTTCCAGGGCAACTGCTGTGGAAATAATGGCAAAAAAATTATAATGAAATAACCAAGAAAATGAAAAATATAATTAGAAAATATTTAACACAAAGGAAGACAGGAGTTGAGAAACAGAAGATATTGCAGAGCTCAAATATCCTCATAGAATAGAAGTTATAATGTGTAGTTTTCACATTATATAATGTATTTACATAATCTAAGGAAATGTTACCAATAGAGCATACTGGTTCATTGGTTCTCTTAGGGGGATAATTTTATGATACTATCAGACACATCAATAGATTTTTAAAATGCGATATAAGAAAAATGCACCAAAGTCAAATCAGTGTGAAAAGATTCCATTACCCTTGGTTCTTAAATTGTGGCTTTGTTTCCCTGAAGATGAAACAGCAATATATGGAAGTGAGAGATACCCTTGATTTTGTTTCAGAAAGTTTGGGTATGGGAAATTTAGTTCTTTCTCTTCCTCTAAATGTAGGAGGTTGGGGGAAGGGAAGAGGGGCAGGGAAGATGAACAAAGGACTTTGAAGAATAGAGGAGATCCTGGGGGAAAAGCATCTGGAGATAAATGTACATAAGAAAGGGCTGTTGAAAAGAGAAATGTTCTGGGCAAAACATTTCAAAAGTCTTGAAAAGTATTTCTGTCTGCATTTTTCATATATTGTTGGTCCTTTTCTCCATAGGTGCCCAGTTCAGTGGAGATGTGATCTCATAACAGGGATTATTCAATGTAGTTTAAAGCTGCCACATTTATAATATATTACATATGCCTTCAAAAACTGAAACCCATGTTTAGCTTTATGGTGTGAAGAAAGTTTAATTATATCAAACAATATATGTAATTTCCTTATTATAGAAACGTGATTTAAATAAATTTTCTTACAACTGATTTAAACTATCATTTAAAAATGAAATTCTCAATCTGTTTCAGTCCCAGCACAGTTGAAGAATATAGTATATTCGCATCAGTAATGATGGCTCACTCAACTGGGAGCATCTCTCTGGGTGAGAATAAGTAATATTTAAAAAGACCTCCAAGTAATTTCATATGGAATACTTCCTTTTCATTATAAGTTACAAATTTAAATCATAGATTCCTAGAATCTTATGGAAACTACTATTATTAAGAGATTACAATGATTAAAATTGAATCTACTCATGTGAGACTATTATTTCTTCAGTTGTATTAAACCTTTCTAATACTTCTATTACCTTACCAGAGTTTTCAAGATGCTTTTATTTTTAGTTTTTTTTTAAACAATATTAACCAGTTTTTAAGTGTGCAGTACAATAGAATTAAGTGTACAACAGATCTCTAGAACTTTTTCTTCTTGCAGAACTGAAACCCTATATCCATTGAAGAATAACTCCCTTTTCCTCTCCTCTCAGCCTCTGGTAACCAGCACTCTACTTTCTAAGCACTTGACTACTTTAGATATTTTATGTAAGTGGAATCATGAAGTATTTGTATTTTTGTGACTATCTTATTTTACATAGCATAATGTCCTCAAAATTTATCCTTGTTGTAGCGTATAACAAGATTTCTTCTTTTTTTTTTTAAAGGGCGAATAATATTTCATTGTATGTGTATATCACATTTTCTTTATCTTTTCATCCACTGATGGACATAAAGGTTGCTTCTACCTCCTGGCTATTCCGAATAATGCTGCAGAGATCATAGGTGTACTGATATCTTTTCGAGGTCTTGTTTTTAATTCTTCTGGATATATAACCAGAAGTGGTATTGCTGAATCACATGGTAATTCTATTTTTAATTTTTTGAGGAACCTCCGTACTGTTTTTCATAACAGCTACACCATTTTACATTGCCACCAACAGTACACAAGGGTACTAATTTCTCTAGATCCTTACCAACACTTGTTACTTTTTGCTTTTTAAAAAAATTAAAAATTATAGTGGCCATCCTAATCATTCTTAAGTTCTTAACTTACTGTTAACATGTTATGTCTTTATTTCATTTGCTGCTTTTTCACTTTCTAAAGAAACAGAATAGTTATTTTAGGGTGTTTCCTACAGTTAGTTATTGCAGAGCTTCACACTGTTTCCTTACCTCAAACACTAGAATGACAGTTGGATCCAGTATTCTAAACATATAAATTGAGTATTTAAAACTGGACATTTGAATTTCTTCGTAATTTAACAGAGATGGTCCTCTTCTGGAATTCATGTGATACTACACGAATGCATCACCATCTTATAAGGCAGAGATATGGTGCTTTTTTGTTTCTACTTCTAGTTTCTAAAATAATAAACTTACCTTAATGGCATCACCATAATGGTGATTACTATCACTGAGCTGGCTTGGCTGCTCTTGTTTCCAAGCAGTCCATAAATACCACGTCTTTGGATGTATTATTTCAGCGTATATCTAATGTGCTTCTTCAACTCTCTAAACATGGTTGTCTCCATTTCACTTACCCTGCAGCATCTGCTTGTGAATCTGTTGTGCATCCATTCTCCATAGATTTCTTGCCTAAGTAGAGTTGCATTGCCAAAGACTTTGCTTCAGTGCTCATAGACTGGCCGCTTTCTAGTATACTATATTTGATTATCCTGTCTACCAATTTTATAGTGAGTACAGCAGATGATGTTTATGATTATGTTCAAGACAACAGATATAATGCTTGCAATCCATTTAGGTCTTACAGGTATATAAATTTGGGTATTTTCTGTTTTGCAGACAAAGTTTAGATTCGTTGGGACCCCATTGTTGTTTCCAACCTCTCTGACTCTTCCAAAGATTGTACTGTAATATTGTAAGGTTTGGGAAAAAATATATAAACACGCATATTGAATTTGGAGGAAGATCTGTATTCAGGTTTTGACTCTGTAACTTATTGGCTGACTTACATTTAGATGTTTCTTTTCCTCTCTGAAGATAGTGATACTTTTTAATTTTAAGTCTTCATTGATATTGTAAGTTTGTCTTTCTAGGAAGCCTTTTAACAAAGGAGGCTATCACATTAGAATTTTCTTACTAATAGAGTGAAGGAATTTCAACTCTAGTGGTACTTTTATGAACCATATTTGACAGGAGATCTCTTCTGATGAATTTGTTCTTATAGCTTGTCGATTAATTGAAAAAGTCAGTCAAAACAGTAGGTCATGAAGAATTATGTGAACATCCCTCTAATATTTTCTTTTAAAACCTGTAAATGGGCTGCCTTTTGATTAGAACCAACGCCTTTCCTTGTAGTATAGGTTTGTTGATTGAGACTCCACTTCTTTCATAAATCTATATTCATAACAAATCATTTCCAATTTATGCTTTTCTTTAATGTAGGTTAAAAATTTAGACAATTGAGAATAGTGGTTTTCAAGGTATGGTTCTCAGATATCAGCATCACCTGGATTTTTTAGTATGTAAAATCTTTGATTTCACCTATACCTACAGAATCAGAAACTGAGGAGGTGAGGCTTAGCAATCTATGTTCTCACAGGGCCTCCATGCTGAAGTTTGAGAACCAGTATTCTGTGTTTTATGATTTTTCCAAGTTTCTCTATTTCTCTTACCTTTGCCTAATGCAACAGTAATGTCTTTTAGTACCTTGCTTTTATCAAGGTTTTCAAGACTTTTGACTTTGTTTTAAAGATGCAATACCTTTTATTTTTGCTTTTATGGTTTATGTAATATTTAATGAAATTGGCTAATTACAGTAACAGTAAAATTCTCCTAATGAAGTTTTGGAACAAATACTGTTGATTTGGGGAGAACAAACAATTCAGCATCTGGGAATAAAACTGTGAGGGGCACACTGTAGAGTAATCTAGAGGCTATGAGTTTTCAGCATGCCTCAGGCATCTCTGTTGGTATGGTTGGAGAGGAAATGGAAAGTGCGGGTGCATATAGCAAGTTGGGTAAGTGAAAGGTGGTTAAGAGGGCTTCTTGTATATATTTTTTCTATAAGCTTATAAATTTCTCTGATCCATTTCTTTATAGCCCTTAATTCCATATGCATGTTTTAGACTTTTGTTGGATCGATCCTGGAGTTTGAAATTTGTTTGTAGTAACTCCCAGATCTCTTAGGTCAATATTATGGAGAAAGCAGAGAACTCATTCAGTAGTTTATATGGAAGTTGCGTGTCTATTTTTGTTGACACCAAACAGGAAAGTACATAGCAGCTATTACTTGATCTAGAAAACAGATGGAAATGTTCTTCCCAAGCCTGACTTTATAGCTTTTGCTCTAAATCTGCTTTGATTTTGGGGAAACCAGTCATGTGTGGGGATAATTTAGTTCAACACATCCCGATGACCATTCCTATCAAAGTGAAATATTTGCTCACCTTTGAGGTGCTTAAGGGGTTACATAAGTTGATCTGAAGTCTGGCCCACTGAGTTGAAAACATTGCTGTTTGACAACATTCTGAATGGAGTTTTGATTGAGCTACTTTTTAAAATTATGTTTTAATTATTTGAATATTTTTAACTACACTGCTAATTTCACAAAGGTAATGGGTCTAAATAGCCTGTCTACATCACTCTGAATTGTCTTGTTACTGTAATAGTTGGGTCATAGTGCTCCTGTCAAACATTAATAGAAACTACCTAATGCAAAGAAAATAATTATTGCATAACAGCAGAAGGATATTTTAACAGTTGTTCAGTAAAACAACAGTCCTGTCCTACTGAAGTTGTTCAGATATGGATTTGATAATGCTTAGTATTTATTCTTCAGTGACACAGCAACCCAATCATTCTGCCAACAAAGTAATAGCTGCTATAATAGCTTCTAAAAAAAAAAAGTGAATGTTGCTTAACGCATAAGATAGACTGAAGTTTTTATTAGAGATAGGCTCTGAATCCGTGTATTCGATATGCATTGCATAAATTGTGAGTCTATTTAAATTCTACTTTGCTGTCTGGAGAAGTTTTTATAAAAGTAATGAAAATTTTAGTTTTGTGCAAAACTATGGAAAAATGACACAAATTACACAGAAAATAAAAACTTGAATAAGTTTTGAATGATAACTATAAGCTAGTACTGTATTTGTGTTATATCATTTTATCATTATACTATCCTTTTAGAGTGTTATTGTCTTATTGTTTTGTCTATATGTTTTATTGAAGGGAAGAGTAGATTTAAAAAGCTGCTGACTTGCCCAAGATCATATAACTAGTAGGTGGTGGAGCAGAGATTTGAACAGTGGTCTCTTTAACACTAAAGCCCAAACTTTTAAATACTGCTTTACACCTTAATATCCGGTGCTTTAATATTCCTGGCCCACTTTCAGAAACTTCTCTTTTCCTGTCAATTCCAGAGATAACATTCAATAACTTGACAACAGTGACCTTTCTAAACAAATATAGAGTGTTACAGAACCAGATGGCCACAGATTATATTTTCTTTTTCTGGCTCAAAATAAATTGCCTGCTCTAAGACTGATAAAGTCCAAAAAAGACCCTTCTGTGTCCCAGGACTTCATCAAGCCACGTGGCCAGACATTGCCCTTTATCATGAGCCAGTCTTGAGTACAGAGCCTTATATCTTCATACTATAATTTAGATTAGGGCCTAATGAAAGGGCAAGAAGCTGTTTTACTAAATGAGATAATTCTGGCCTTCAGTAATAGCAGTGCATTTTGGTAGAAAGACCCTGAGGATTTTAAAATAGAAAAGCAGTACTACTATCTGTCCTGTTAAGTGGACGTAAGCAAGAAGGCTGATTTATAATTTAACAGACTGTCAAATTAGGCAGCTTTTTTTCCTGTTGGGATTTAAGGTAGAATTTTTTGAATAATTAGAAACCTGTTCTTGGTCATTCAAAATCTGGGTGAGAATCCTTTTGACAGTCTTATTTAAATATCTTTAGAAAATAAATTCTATATTAGAGACTTAAGTTACTATATCACATATAAACATAAATGTAATGCTTTTGTGAGCTCAGTTACACTTCACGAAGCTCAGATTTAGAGAGATCAGGTTATATAGGTAGGCATAGAAATGTTTCAAAGATATATTGAAGCCAACTTGTAATGACAGTAAATTATAATAATAAAAGAAGTACTGGACTTAGAATCTGGAGATCTGTGTTTGAAACTTGGTTTTGCCATTATTCTGTAAGGACCCTTGAGCAAGTGATGTTAATTCTCGAAACCTCAGTTTTTTTCATTTGTAAAATGAAGCCAGAATAATACTACCTACCTTCTTTCATTACAGAGTTGTTCTGAAGACCAAATGAGGGGGCATATGACAAAGTTATGGTGATGTACAAATGAATGCTCTTATTATGGTGGCATTGACTAATGTATTGGGAGTGTTCTAAATTGTGAATAGGGCTGACATGGATTTAGAATTTCTCTCTTGTTTAGTAGTTTGGTGATAAGGGCCAAGCCACCACAATCTCTTTGAACCTTAGTTCTCTTACCTAATACCTTTCACAGAGTTGTGAGAGAATTACATTAGTGTAGATAATTTTTAAAAGTTTTTATAAAATAGGGATTGAGTAGGAATTATAATGTTAACTTGAACAAATTTCAGAAAGTTAGAAAAGAAATAGCTAGAGGCTTCTTAGCTGTTCCCAAATTTTTGAGCAAGATAAATAACGCAGTTATATAAGAATGTTAGTGCCAGGAGGACCCTTAAAGGTCATTTATCATACTTCCCTCATTTTAAGACAAAAGGATTGCTTCCTAATCCTATTTTTCTCATTTCTGCCATGTTTACTTGCATATAGGATAACACTGTCACCAGCACCATCAATTATAAAGGATGCCAACCATCTCTCAATCTTGATAGATACAGATTCTAAAAATGTAAAGCCAGAGATCTGTGCTTGGAAGTAGTATTATATTGTGAAAAGAACCTGACCTTTGTCATCAGAAGTTGATATGGAATCTTCATCCTGTCAATTACTAGTTTGTAGACAGTGGGAAATGTAGAATCTGGTGCAGTGTAGCTACTTAACTATGCAATTTCTATACACCATGTCTATATCTGTACCTTAACTATTTTCACATGTGATTCTTTGGCTGTGAGAGGAAATTGCTTTTTTATGCTATTTATTTTATTGGTTCTTTACCTTTTCTCCCTTGTCTCTAACAAATACAATAGTGATTCCTTAAAATTTCATGGAGGAGATGTGGCAAATCAGAATCTTGGAGTTGTATGTCAGCTGTAGTTAGGAAAGGCTTCCCTTTAAGTCTCCTTTAGGGACTTAAACATGGAGCTATAATTTTTAAGAAGATAATTTTGTTATTTCAAAAAGATAATTTTGTTATTTCATATGTCAATTTTTTTCTTATATTATTGATTTAATGTTTCAATTTTTCATGTTTTAATTATACTAGGAGTTAACTTGTGTTTAAAAAATTCATTAGAAAGCTAAATGGGCAGTAATTTTGTAAAATTTAAAAATGTTGAGTTTATTCCTGTGAGAAGAGCTTTTCTAAAGAAAATAAAAGGAACATATAAACACACAGTAAAAGCAAATGCAGAGAATATTTAAGTTTGACAAGAAAAAATGACCCTTTTTTTAAAGAACAAAATGTTAAGAAATCCATATTTTATATATTGATTAATTTGTTTTTCTCTAATTTATTGACTATTCTTTTCATATCTAATAGCCTAGAAATATACAAGTTCATCCTAAAATTGTTAAAAAGAAAATTTAAAACCAATCAATTATTCAGTTCTAGATTCTAATGGGACTAGATTAGAAAATTGAAGATTGGTAGGTAAAAGGGAATAATATACAAGCATAGATGCCTGTGATTTAGTGTGAATTTTCATGTCATTTACCAGCATCTCAACTTTGGGACATGTTTTCTTTCTCTCTTTTTGTTAAATAAATAAATGTATAGAATTTATCCCTTGTTCATCTGTAACGTAATTTCATTAAAACCAATAGTCTATGGGGTTTCAGTGGAATTTTTTTAATATGGATTTTTGTGGAGAAGCTTTATAACTGTCTAAATTTTGGCTACACTAATTAGAGGATGAATATTATAAAAATTGACAGTTTTTTTTTTGAAATATTAAAATGATTCGGTTATGAGAAGAGATACAAATATGTAGTTTTACATTTTCAATTTGTTTTTACACTGTCATCAGAATGCTTAATATTTTGTAATGAATTTTTTTTTTTTTTTTTTTTTTTTTTTTGCAAAAAGAAAACACTTGGGCAAAAATATGAGAAATGTTTTCAGTTGTCCAAGGCTAATGTTCACTTAAATAGGTCTAGGTCTTCATGGTTGACAGCTGCAGATAATTAGCTTTTTCTTCCTTAACAAAGAAAGCAAATGGAGCTGCAAGACATTCATTGCCTTTTCTGTCATCATAATAATAATGTATGTATTTAACTTCTGCAGTTTCTTAAATTGATTTAGTGCTAAGCTGCCTACATTACATATAATAGGACTGACAAGTGAAAGCTGCAGCACATATTTGTGTGGCAAAAGGGAGCAGTGATTGACAGCAAAGTTCCTATCTACAAGAAATAGCAGTGTTGTAGAGCTCTAAAAGGGCTAGATACATAATTCTTAAAATTGTAAAGCAGATTCACGACCTGAATTTTAAAATATGATTGCCACTTGGTGTAATTGAGTGTCTGTGTTCTTGGCTCTAGGAAAAGGGCACAGATGGACAGAATCTCACCTGACTGCTGAATATAAGGAAATTCCTTTTAAGCATATTAATATTTATAATTTAAGATTGATACTTCCAAATTATAGATCAAATTATGACTTTGTATCTAGCAATTGAACACTTCCTTCAGCTGTAACTGATTCACCTTATGTGAAGAAGCCAAACAATACATGTATTAAAACACGGATTTTAAGACTGTAAATTGTGCTCTATTCTTCAGTAAAAATATCTGTTTTCAAATGTCTGTAAAACTTAAAGTATCACTTCTGGAAGGATAATCATATAAAGCTTGGTGATTTCTTTGGGTCAGAGAGTGGCTAAATGTGATCATCTTTCAAGAGTACTCAAAATATCCTGTAGTTCCTTGGTTCTTTGACACTAGCCTAGAAACTGTTGTTTAAAAGACAACTTGGTAGTTGTTGAATCACACTTTATGATGAACCCAAAATGCTAGGCTTCATGCTATATCATGGAAATGCTTTTTGTTTTGATGGCAACTTCTTGTGTGTTCTTGGAGTGGAGGGGAAGCCTTATGTGTCATTGTACATTGGCAGCCTCTACTGGCTATTACAAAGAGCAGCACTGACCTCTGTTTTTTCCATTTTACGTATGATTTCATTCAGGCTCAGCCCTCCCTTCTTTTGTCCTAATACTTTTTGTTATCCCCTTTTGAAAACTAGTTTATCTGTTGTATTTTGATTTGTAGTTATTAAAGAGCTACTAGTCCGATGTTCTCATCAATAAACTAACATCATAAACAATGGAATTCTTTAGCATCTTGGAATCCTGGGAGAAATTATAAATATAACCCTGCCCTGAGATATAATTTACATCTAAGAGGAAAGGTAGATTTCATATTTTCATAGATTTTAAAATACTTTCTCAGTAGCACACCTTCTGTTAGGCATTTAGTTATGTTTGGCATAACCCTGATCTCCTGAAAGAAAGCATTGACTTGATGGATTTAATTAATCAGATATTTATTAATTCTAATATATTTAGATCTACCAACTATCTTAGAGGTGTTCAGAAAGTAGGCATAACCTCTTACTTGGTTTTATGAATAGGGATACCTGTGTGGGCTGGTGATGGTCTAGACTTTTAAAAATAAACAAACTGCAGACAAAATGTCCAATGGCACTAAACCCTGGGTTATTCTGGTTTAGGAATAATGTGCAACATTGACCAAATACCTTTGTGTTGGGGGGATAATATGACCACCATAGATGATTTCTTCTACAAAATAGATCTACTTGTTGACATTTCCATTTTTTTCCAGTGGCTTTATTGATCTCCTAGTTACCTTTGAGTCCCTTGACATTTTCAAAAAAGACACCTAGTTGAATCTTTTTCTACAGCTAAATAGACAATGACTTTTATTCCTACTGTTCCACCAATTCCTGGATTATTATAGTAGAGTACTAGTAGATCTCCTTACCTACATGTTCTTTGCCTTCTAATTTAACCCATACCACATGGCCATATGTATTTGGCTAGAACATTGCTCGGATCACATAACATTTTTTTTTTAAATGGCTTATTTTCTTGAGAAAAGGAGTTGAATGGTATAGAGAATGGAGCAAGAAAAGAGCACTGGGTTATGAGTAGGAAGATCTGTTTTGTTTTTTTTTTTAACCCTGTCTCTGACTATATGACCTTAGCATAAAAATATACTTTCCTAAGCTTTTGTTTCTCCATTGTTTAAAATAATTTGTTGTGAAGATTGGTTGAGATAAGGTATGTGAAATGGCCATGAGCTCTCTAGAACCTATTACTTTTATTGCTACACAGTAAAAACACCAAATTCCTAAAGTCTAGATTCCAAAGAGCTCCATTTCTGTGCTATGCCTGGCATGTAATAGTTACTAAATGTTTCTTGGGTAAATGAATCCTGTCTTTCCAACTTTGTACTTACTTCCCTCTAATCTTCAATTCAAATGAGTAGTCTGCTTTCTCCACTAAAAATATTGTTCATGTAATCACACCTATGTCAATCTCATGCTCATTCATCTTTTTCAAACTTTGTTCAGGAATAGTCAAGTCCCTCATAGCTCATTCTAGTCCACTCTTCCTTTTCTTGTCTTACCCTTAGCAATCTTACTGTCTTTACCACTCATCAGTCTATTTTGGCATATGTGGTATCTTGTATTATTAATAAAAAATTCTCGTGTGTATACCTTCTTTTATCAGATTTACTATAATCTCCTGGAATACAAGAATAATATCTTTGATTGTGTAATTACTCTTTAAGAATATTTTAATGTGACTTGTAGTATCCAAATTACAATTAGCTATTATATCTATATTGACATATTGATAAGTAATGGTTTATATGTATCTGCCAGGAGATAAACTTTAAAAGAAAGTGTAGCAGGTTGTTGAGAAGTGGAATAATAAGATGCTGACAGACTACTGATACTTTGATTCATAGTGTAAAGACTTCAGATTGTAAAGGCTTTGGGGAAGGTTGTCCTCTGAAAATGAATGAGCTGCATGTTGTTATCAGTTAGAATTTTATATTTTAATAAAACATTCTTTAAAATATAGATATCTTAATTAGTAATATATTAATATGGTTTCCTTGTGAGTATAATTGCAGTGAAAAAGGGCATAGAAATTATAGGTATGACAGAAACTGACTTTTCCACCTTTTTTAGCATTTACATTTTTGTAGATTCAAATCAAACAAATTGCAGTTATTTCTTGGTTAGGTAAGTTATCAGACATTTCCACCAATGTATGTATTCGACATATATTGATTGCTTTTATTTTTTAATTTTTTTAACATAGTACAAAGCAAAGAAAATTTTATTTTATTTTTATAGGGTTTTTTGAGGTGTAATTTATATACAATATAATTTACCAATTTTAAGTGTATAATTGATGAGTTTGGGCAAATGTATAAGGTCATTACCACCATCGCAGTCATGATACAGAATATTTCCATCACCTCATAAGTTCATTTCTGTTCTTTTGTAGTCAATTCTCTTCCCATCCCTTGGCCCCAGGCAATTACATATCTGCTTTAAGTCATTATTGTCTTGCCTTTCTAGAATTTCATATAAACGGAATCATACAGTACATAGTTTTTGTACCTGGCTTCTTTTAGATTGTACCTGTACTTGCATCATGTAGTTTGTTCTTTATTATTTCCAAGTAGTAGTTCATTGTATGGCTGTACCAAAGTTTGTTTATTCTGTTTACTAATTGATGGATATTTGGATAATTTCTGCTTTGGGGCTACTATGAATAAAGCTGTTATGTATGTTTACTACAAGTGTTCGTATAGGCATATGTTTTTAATTCACTTTTAAGTAGGAGAGAGATTGCTGAGTCATATGATAAGGGTGTGTTTAACTTTATAAGTAACCACCAAACCGTTTTCCGAAGTGGCTATACCATTTTACGTCCCCACCAGTAATGTATAGGAGTTCCAGTGGCGTGGTATTGACATTGCTTTTCATTTTACTATACTTCCAGTGAATACATAGTAATAACTCATTGTAGTTTTCATTTGTATTTCCCTAAAATGACCAGTGATTTTGAGCATCTTTTCATAGGCTGTTGATCTTTTGTAAAGTGTCCAAATCACTTACCTGTTTTCTAAAAAATGTTTTTTTTGTTGCCCTGTTGAGTTCTCGTTAGATATTTACGTATTCTGGATACAAATCCTTAATCGGAAATGTGTTTTGCAAACGTCTATCCCACATCTGTGCTTTCATTTCTTAAGTGTATCTTTTCAAAGAACAAAACTCTCGTTTTGATCAAGTTGATTTATCAATTTTTTCTTTTAACTTTTTGTGCAGTAGTCAAAGTTTTTGTCTAACCTAATGTCATTTAAATTATCTCATGTTTTCTGGGAGATTATATTATTGTCTTTAAGTCTATGATAAGTTTTGAGTTAATTTTTATGTGTAAGTTAAGTTTCATATCTTTTCATATGATATTTTTTCAGCACCATTTTTATAAAAAGACTATAATTTTTGTATTGAATTACCTTGGGATTTTTATGAAAATCAATCAATCATATATATGCGGGTATATTTCCATTCCAATTTTTTATTACTATCTTTACATCAGTATCCTACTTTGTTGATTACTGTAGCTTTATAGTCTTAAAATTAGATTGTATATAATTCCTGCCACTTTGTATTGTGTTTCAAAATTTTTGTGGTTACTTCAAGTCCTTTGCACTTGCATATAAATTTTAGAATTAGCTTGTTGTACTCCATAAAAAAACCTTCTTGGCATTTGGATTGGAATCGCATCAACTCTAGATTTCAGGAAAATTAGCGTCTTAACACTGAGTGTTATGATCCATGAACATGATATATCTCAATTTAGGTCTTTGATTTCTCTTACAAATGTTTCCTAGTTTTCAGAAAAATATATTCTTGCATATATTTTTAAAGTTTATCTTTAAATATATCATATATTTGATACTATTATAAATGAAATATATACTATTATAAATTTCCAGACTAGCATTGCTAGTATTGAAATACAATATGGCTGGTTTTAAAATACATTTTTATATATATTGATGTTATAACCTTGTAATGTTACTAAATGTATTTATTATTCCACATAGCTTTTAAAAAAAATTCTTTCGGATTTTCAGCAATCATGTGGTTTGCATGATTTAAGATTGATACTTCCAAATTATAGATCACATTATGACTCTGTACCCAGTAAAAAGAGTTTTATTTCCTCTTTCCCAATTATTCTGCCTTTTATTAGTCTTTCTTGCCTTATCTCATTGATTAGGACCTGCAGTGTTGAATAGAAATGGTGAGGGCAGGATATCCTTGTCCTCTTCATGATCTTACAAAGAAAACATTCCAGCTTTCACCATTAAGCATGCTGTTAGTTATAGGTTCTTTGTAGATGACTCTTATCAAGAGTTGGGGAATGTTCCCCTTTTATTTTTGGGAAGAGTGAGCACCAACTGATTTATGAATTGGGAAATATAGAAGTTTATTTGTGTCACTGTAACAATTCATTTCTTATCACTGAAATAAGAAATATTTTACTATAAAGGGCATGTTCTTCCTTTCAGTTATTCTCCAAATGGTTATTTATACCTAAAAACAAAAAACAAAATAGCTTATGCTAGTATGTTTTCACAAGTGTTTATAAAACTTGATATGCAAATTAAAAATTTAATAACTTTGGCAGTGAATTTAATATCAGTTAACCAAAATATATGATAGCTTGTATCATAGAGGTGGTAGTATTCTATATTCTTTTGTTCGATGAAACATTTTATAAAATCCCTTGTACAGTCTCATTAAGTCATACTTTGTTTATACTTCTTAGACTTGTCAGTGGTAATTTACATACCGGGAATTAACAAAACAACTGTACCTTTTCCTAACTAGAACCTATTCCTTGAAGGTACTACAGTTCTTAAGTTATCTCTTTTAGATGGGAAGACTGGTAGATGTATTCCAATTGCTTAATCATTGATTAGACTTGACCTTGTTGGACAGCTTATTTTTATGTTGATGTTACAGCCATTCTATCTTCATCCATAGCACATTCTGTGAGCTTTAGGATCAGAATGACAAGTGGTGCTATTTACTGACTAATACAGTAACTGTTAAAAATTGTTTTGGAGAATTGAGAAACTGGATTGGATGAATAAAAATTATAAACTATATAGTTTAATAAAGAATTACATAGTTTAATAAAGAAACACAAAACTCAACTTATGTTTCCATGCAATAAAAATAGTTTATTGTTCTTATACTTTCAACAATGTTAAGTGTTTAATTTTGCTATGAGTTTTAAAACATTTGCTATACATGTTGTGCTATCTCGGTTGGACTGTAAGCCCCCTGAGGAGAAGCTCTATACCTTGTAAGCCATCTAGCGTATTTTTGCTTTCGTAAATATTCTAAAACATTTATTAGAACAATGCGATTTCAAAAGTACCTGAAAAGTTTAAATTATATTAAATAGAATTTCATGAGGACCTTAAAGAGATCCTTTTTCATTTTTCCTTCTTGCAATAATCATGAACTTGAAATTTCACTTCTGTGTAAATTTGCTAAATGCCTACATTGCAGTAAATACCATCTCCATGACAGAAGATATAAGAAATAATAGCTATAACTAAGTCACTAAGCATATTGTTGCTACTTTGCATGATTATATTTTATGAAGTATCTTGCTCCATGAGTTGCATTTAAATTTATTTACTGTATGAAATGACATAAAAAGTCAAGTTATAAATTGCTCTGTTAAAGGCAGCAGTGGGACTCCTATAGTGTATGTTTTAAATGAATATTAGTGAAAGAAAGAAAATAAAGATAGTAAATCTCAGGGATGGATGTTATTAATCACTGGGAAATGTCAGAATTTATAGATTACGATAAACTGTTTTTTCACCAGAAAATTCATTCTCTGGGAACACTAAATACATCAATGTGAGAATATAATGTAGTCCTCTGTTGCACATATGGTAAAAATATGTTAATTGTTAGGAAATGGATTGATTAATCGATCATCTAAGTATCATCTTTTCTAACTGTAGAAATAGAAGTATGTATACTTAGAAATAACAGGAAAATAATGAGCAGTGTTTTGGGGCTTTTTGATAGTGCACATGTGTAGTTTACAATGAACTACTATCATGTCTTAATGCAATTAGTGATATAATATATTGTTTGAGGACTTTTTTTTTACTCCCTGATATTCCTCCTAAACCTTGGAGGATGAGAAGTAAGGTACTAGCTCTGAAATTCTGTGAAATCCTGCCTCAGTTAAGGTGTACAAAGACTGAGGTAAATAAGCGACGCAAATAGATTTTACAACTTCAGTATTAGTTTCAATTTTAATGCTAAGTAAAGTAAAATTGAACATTTAAAAGTTGTTTTAAATGATTTATCTTATTTGATGGGTGTATAAGGTAGAGTAAAACTGGGCAAATATAAGGTAATATTTGTTTTATTGAACAAAGACTTTTTGCAACAATGATGTTAAATCTTATTATGTGATATTGTAAATATTAGGTTATTTTGTTGCATGCATAGGTACATTGAAGGAAAAGAATGTGTTTATTTGAAACGTTTTAGTCTTTAGCATAATGTCTTATTATAAGAAAATTTGGTATTTTAGTATAATTTAATTTTTAGAATCCAAAAGAGATTTAGTGTCTTTTCTAGGTGTCTGATTTGTAGCTTTTAGATTTTCCCAGCAATGCCTTCCATTGTCAAATCTGGCAAAGACCGCATGACAAAGCTAGTGAGTTCATACACTTCTAAGTTGGGTTATAAGTGAGGATAACGATAAAAGGCAAGAGGAAGATCCCAGACCAAGGTCCTTTGTGCATAACCATCTTTTGACATTGCGAAGTTGTTATAATAAAGTTTCCCCCCATGATATCATTATATAGTTATTAAAAATTTTTTTTTGTTGATTATAAAAGCAACACATATTGTAAAGAGGAAAGGAACTAGCATCCATATCTCATCATCTATAAATAATATATATTACCTTATTTAAAAATTAAAATTTTGTTAGTATAATTATTGGACAATGCTGTTTTAAAGTCTACCTTCAATCAAAATGTACCTTATTCTGAGTATAGTGGGTAAGAAGATATTAGGATAAGATGATGAATAACTAAATAGGGGATAAAATGATACTAATGAGAAGAATTAGAGGGCAAAGAATCCCTGTGAAATTACTGAAACACAGACCAAGAAGGGAGAAGGGGACATCTGACCCTACAGAATATGTCTATAGAAACTGAAGGTTAATAGAGAGTATTGTTAACTATGTTACATATAGTTTACATATAACTTATAATTTTTTTAAATATATTTTGATTCTGGTTGCTGTTTAGTTAGCTTTCTGCATCCAAATGAAAATATATTTTCACGATAGAGGAATACCCAAGAGGGGTGCCAGTTTTCGTTTTTAAGTTCTTTATTCTCAAAATTTAATCAGTGAGATATTGTCCTGGAACTTTTCAGGTGTGTTTTGCACTTTTTACAAAACATTCCTGTTTATCTGAATGAGAACACTTTGGTAAAATTCCTTTGATTCTAAGATAACTAGATGAAATATGTTGCACAAATCATGTCACAGCCAATACTTGTCACCTGGCACTAGCGCTTGATGAAATTTAAAAATGTTGGCTCATTGCCTATAGTTTTCAGTTATAGTTCTATAGAAAGTCTGTTTGTACAGATGTAGTTCTTGGTAAGTAAAATTCATCTCTCAAGTGATAGGGCTTGAGTTTATTACAGAGATCTCTAATCTGAGCTCCTAAGACATACTCAGTGAGGCTTTGTTTTAATTTCTCATTGCTCTCTTTGCACACTTAAATGGAACAGAAACTCAGCTTGGTGAAAACCTTAGTATTTATTTAACCCAGCACCTACCTCAGTGCAGGGATGTTTTCAATAATATTCTTGGGAGATAGTCAAATTTGAGTTTTAAGATACTGCTTTTATTTGTAGCAATTGAGTTCCTGTCTAACCTAGTCTTTAATTTCATGTATAACCAAAAGTTCTACATCTATCTTTGCTTATTGGCAGTTTATTCATTCCTTACAGGATGATAAAGATCTACTCAGCATGTGCAGAAAAAGGATAATAAACCCATCCTCTTTGACCCCAGAAGAAACTATAGCTGTGGGGCTATATACTTCACATTGAGTTAAACTTCCTTTCTAAAGGCCACATTAGATTTTATCCTTCCCAGGTTCCAAAACTTCTGTCCTAGGAAAACTATGTTTTGTTTGTTTGTTTGTTTGTTTTTGGATGTCAAATAGATGCATACCCACTTAAAAAAAATTCCTTTGTTCCCATTTCCCATCCTCATTACATTCCCTCTCCATAGATAAGCTCATAATTTTTTATCTGAATCCTTTTATTTGTACATGTTCCTTTAAAACATGTAGATTTATTTCATGTGCACACAAACACTGGATGTGCAGATATTTTAATTGTGCACTACTGGTATTATGCTGTAGACATTTAGTTTCCCATCAGCACTGTATTAAACATCTGTTTTTATTATCGGATATCTGTCTTGATTTCTTCTAACTGTAGCATAGTATTCTGTAGAGAGCATTTGCTTCATTTTATTTAAACCTATGCGTTGAACACCTAGATTACCTTATCTTGCCCTTATGCAATTTAAATCCCAGCTACGTGAGGTTAATCTCTCTTATATGAAAATAGTGTACTTTTGATATTGCCATGTCTTTACACATACTTCTTATCTTTTAACGATTGCTACTCCTTGAGAGTTAACTCAGATGTTATTTCCTTGATGAAGATTTTGGCAGCTGTTTCATTCTTGAGCTACTACACTCTGCTCACATAGCACGCACTTTTTTATCTTGGGAATATAGAAGCCCATATTTCTGCCTAAAAGTCTCTTTTTCCCTGTGACTTTTTTGAAGGCAGGGATCAGACCTTAGAGGTATCTTTGTTTCCTTTGCTCTAGTTTGGCAAATTACATATATTTGGCAAGCAATGGAACATTAATTGAAAGAATTAAATGTGTGTAGCTTCTTTCAAGTGAAATACTGACAATGAAAGCACAAACAATTCTCATACACAAGAGAAGGTTGGAACACAAATACAAAAGTAGTATAAAAGAGGGTAGCATACAGGATGCTGAATCCTAAAATGAATTGAAGCTTGTAAAACAGCTAAAGACTAACATGCTATGTTCAGATCATGAAGGAAAACAAGAAAAAGGATAAACTATTGTTTGGGACAGATTGTGTAATACTAGATGTTAAGAGTGAAGGCAGAGCTTTGGAAATACTGTGTCAGTTTCCAAAGAAAACAATATTGAGATTCAGTTAGGAGACTAATGATGGTATCAAGAGATTAAAGTTCAAGGAAGGTGAGGCAGTGAAGAGAAAGGACTTTGATACTCTCGCCTAGTTAATGCCCTAGAATGAAATGACTTACAGAAATGAGTGGTTTGGTGATCTTTGAGCAATTATGGTCAGTACCAGAGATGCCAAAAGAGTAAAGATCATGCAGATATTTTTTTTATTTTCAAAAAAGAGGGATAAAAGTATAATTCTACAACTGTAAGATTAGTGGGTTTCATGTCTCTTTGGGGGGATGATTCTTTAATTGATCATTAGACAAATGGTTTGTGTAGATTTACTAGAAAAGAAATGGCCCTCCAGCAACCACATGGGTTCACTAGGAATGTGCCATATTAAACTTGTATAATTTTTTTTTTTTTTTATCATTTAGGTGGAGTAAGTTGATTTTGGCAAGATTTTGGACAGACCATCTCATGATATGTTTGTGAATAGTCAGATTAGGGGAAGTTTTATGAGAACAGGCATATTCATAGATGGTTGAAAAAATTTAATGAATAGATTGATGTCAGCTTGGAGAGAGGTATTTCTAGTGACTTGACATGGCTCTTTTATTCTGTTCTATTAATCATTTTTTATCACAAATTGGATGAAACATGCCCATCACATTTGCATATCACATAAAACTGGGAACAAAATAGTTTGGATGAGGGGATCAGGATTGAAGAAAAGCTTAGCCATCTGAAATGATTGGCTGAATCTGAAATGGTCTATAATAATGATTAATATAAAATTCTGCATGTAGGTTTGTCAAATTATCACAGTAGTTGAGAATCAAGTAGACGTGTTTTAAGAGCAATTCATATGAATTGCCGTGTCCTAGATGTAGATTTTTTTTTTTTTTTAAATGCAAGTGCTGTACTTGAAGCAGGGAAGGTGTAGTCTCTGTACTGATGAGAAATTACCATTGTGTTAATTTATGGCTTTTAGATTTTAAGAAGGGTCTAGGAACTTTGTTGTAAAAGGAATATTTCAAAGAATCAAAGTGGTTTCCTTAATAAAACATAACTTTTGTTTATATGTGTATAAAGTGAGAAATTATCAGAATAATAGTTATTTTCAAATATTTAAAGACCGCAAGGTATATTGGCCCAGTTCTGTTATTTGTTCAGCTTTTAAAAGAAAGTATAGGGTATCTGCTGTGGGGCTAGAAATTGTACCAGGCACTGGGATTAAAAACAGAAAAAAATGACCTAATCTTTACTCTTGTGGCACTGATAGTCTGGTGGAAAAGTCAGACATTAACCAAATGAGTATGTGAGTAAATGTAAATTGCAACTATGATAATTATAGTGAAGTAAAGGTACATGGCACCTGAGAGTATACAGTAGGGACACATGATTTGTATAGTGAAGGAAAGGCTGGCTTGAGGAAGTGAGACTTGAAGTGAGAAAGTGTATGCAAAAACTAAGTGAAAAGGGGAGGTGAGAGGGGACCAGGATTACTGAGCATGATGATTATAAAGTTCAGGAGCCTGTCTGGTGCACAGAGAATATCCTCCAGACCTGAAAAAGAGTAAGTGGTCAGGCTACTCAGCCTTTGAAGACCATGATTAGGGAACAGTGGAAAGAGTTTTTTGGTCTTACTTAGAAGACAATTTGATTTAAATTTGGAAAGATGTCTTTGGCTAGAATGTGGGGAGTTGACTGGTGTGAGGCCAGAGAGGATGTGGTAAACTGCCTGAGGAAACATTGCAGCCAAGTGGACTAGGCACATTGTGCTGTAAGAAATGGGACCTGTCTGCGAGAATGGAATTCAGCTGTGGGGATCAGCTGGCAGGAAGTTGAGATAGTATTGTATTTGGGGGCAGAAGGCTTGAGTATGAATCCCAGTTTTGTTACTTCCTGGTTTAGTGGCCTTATACAAATCATGCATTATTTTTCTGTCTCTGATTTAAGTGTACAACTTTTTGCTTTCGGGTTTTATCAGGAATAGATGATTTGACATACATATGAATGATTTACAAACTGTTAAGTGTTACATAAAATGGAAGATTTGAGAAGAAAACAGTCAACAGCGGCCATTATTGGACCGGGTGGCCTAGTAATGGAATGGATTTTCTTAACTGGTTCCTAGTCTAACTGTTTGGAATAGATAGTTCTTTAAGATTTTTATCATCGTAGTTTCAGATTTCCATTCTTCTCCCTAGTTGTTTTGGAGCATTCCCTGGCAGGCACAGTCTAAAAATTAACAATGACTAAGTGCTTTTTGGCTTCCTAGTAGCCATAAAGTTGCTAAATGCAGTTTTAAATCAGATATACAAGCAAGAAGTGGTTTTAAGGTATCTTGTATCTTTTATTTAAAGGTATCTTGTATCAAAACCTTAAAGCAAAATATTTGAAAGGATTAAAAATTCTCAAATATATCTTTTGGTAAGGTAGTACTTTCATAAAGTTACTTTCGAGTACATAGAAATACACATTTCTGCTCTTGAGTGTTGCGTGTGTGTGTGTGTGTCCATGCAAATACACAGCAGATCCTGTGAGTGGAAATATACCTTTAGTTTTTGAAGTGCTTTAATTTAAAACCCATGATAAACTAGAAATGAGGGTAAAATATGTTGTTTAACTACTTTTTGGAGACAGAAAAGGAATATTTCTAATAACTCAAAGGAAAGAACATTCATTGGTAATGTTATTTTTTCACATATTTATGGCCACAGAGTCCACTCAGCAAAATTTATTGAGTACCTAAGATATTTACATGCATTCATTCCTGTTACCTGTATTTTTATTAAAGCTATTTGCGTATATTATCACTAGTCTGAAAAATCTATGTGAAGGTAAAATACGACATGCCCTTTTGCAGTGAAGTGAGGCAAAAGGCCAGGATGTATATATAACCTAAAATTTTAAACTTATGCAGTCTTGTAGAAAAATCCCAAAGAAAACTTCATCTGTAACATTCAGTATATTTATTCAAATTTTATGATATTGTCCTTGAATATTTTGTTGCTTTTATGGTCCATAAGAATTATTTAATTCTAAATATATTACCAATACTGTATGAGGCCTACATGTTTCTTATGATTTGAGATGTTTCTGTGCAGAAGGAAATACTGTTTATTCTCGTTATTTAATGCTTTTTCTTTAGAGAACTAAATAATAATAGCTGAAAACCAGTTCCATTTTAGGAGTGTTAAAATTTTGAATTTGCTTCTGGATCCATAGCTGAGTAAGACTCATCTGAGTGAAAAATCAAACCTTCCCACAGACTTCCATTTATACTGATAATGACAGTAATAAATGGACCAGGTACTGTGCTAAGGACTTCATGTATATTTTTATTTAATCTTTCCAACAGCCCTGTGAAGTGTGGTTATTGTTATTCCAGTTTTACAGATGAGAAAGCTCAAGCTCAGGTAGGTAGGTTCAATAACTAGTAAATAGACAGGCCTGGGTTCCATCCCAAGTCACTTTTGATTCCAAGACTGCTATGCTATTTTGAAATGGCTGACTTGGTGCAGAAGAATTTGATTGAAATCATTTTAGACTAATCTCCTAAAGCCATGCTCCTTACTTTTTGCTCTGGTGCTATAACACACAGATAACAGATACAAAGGTAGAAATAAGAAAACTATAGTAATCCCTGAGTAATAATGGGTTTTCTTGTTGCTTTTGTAATAAATTTTTAAAATAGCTAATGCATGTACATAATAAAATATTAGATAGCCCAAGATTATATACAGTTCAAATCACTTCTCTTTCCTACTCTAGTCTTCTGTTCTCCTACATAAAGGCAATTTTTATATCAAATTTTTGGTTATTCTTCCAGAGATAGAGTTAACATGTAGTGATTAAAAAAAAAAATGCCATTGGAGCATCAAGTCTAAAAAAAGCAAAGTGGAAACAGCCAGGTCTGTCACCGAGTTGACATTTAAATGGGCCAAGCCAGAGAAAGCTTGAGCGGGTGTAGATGAGACACTCAGTGATGAGAATTCAGACAGGCCATCACATTAGCCTCTCCTTATAGAGGTAAAAGAAAGTCCTTCAAGCAGGCTTGCCTCATTTTATAGAAGTGGAAATTGGTTATTTCAGTCACGTGGATAGTTACATGTGGAGCAGAACTCAAATGCAGGACTATGCCTCTCATCTTTCCATTTCAGTGCAGTACAGGAGACCTTTAGATTTAAGAGTGTTATGAATAATTGTACACTTGAAGTGATCTAAAATTGACTAGAATTTCTGTAGGTAAGCTGAATAGCATACTTCAGAAAGCAAAGGGCAATAGGAAATTTTTAAAAACTTAAAAAATATATACATATTTTTATTTTAAAATAGGTAGAGATTGACAGAAAGCTTGAGAAGATAGTATGGAGTTCCTATATATCGCACACCCAATTTTCCCTATTATTAACAGGTTTCACCACTGTAAATTTACTCTTTATCCCCCTTTCTAGACTGTGCTCTTTGAGGGGAAATCGCTCTGTGCAGGCTTCACCGAAGGAGTAGGGAATTATGTTTTACCTCCTTGAGGGTGGAGTATCTTTGTTAATTATTTGGACTACTTCTGCATGAGAGATTGGTTTCTTCTCATTTATTTCTATATTCAGACATTTAAGTATATAAGTATGGATTAATGGATATTTATTTTATCTCTTGGATTTTAATCCAATACTATTTTATTGCTCAAATTATTCTAACTTTGTCCATTTGGATCTTTTTAATTAGCTTCTGTATCTGTTTGACACATACTCATCAGTGTGTGTGTGTGTGTGTGTGTGTGTGTGTGTGTGTGTTTCTTTTTGAGTAGTTTCTGTTACTATAGGATGCATCAGATTCACTTTATATTTCCTGCTCCACTCTTAGACATATCTTCTTTTACTGGAAAATAGTATTAGAAACCAAAGATCTGGGTGTCAGATGTAATAGCATCTTTCTAAAAACCAAATTTTGAGTCAAAAGAAGGTTTTAACACTTGTTTCGGGTAGTGTTGAATTAGATCATTGCAATAACTTATTTGTTAATATTGCTAGAATATAAAATTTGCCTGAGTGAGTTGAATAGAATGATCCTAAGAATTTTTAAGATAAAATTCTAAAAATATTTTATTTTTCTTTTCTGTTACTTAAAAAAAGAAACTCTGTCCTTGATGGCACTTTATTTGATATAAATTTTTGATATCTTTGACCAGAATCTGAGGCAAAACTTCAAAACATGGTCATTTGAAGCAGGTTAGGATTAACCCTGGGATATTGGAAAGATTTTATACTCCATTAGGAAAATTAGTAAGCATGAAGTGTATGAAAATAAGACATTCATATTTATGTAAAGAATAATACTTCCTTTTACATCACTAATCATTTTAAATTTGTGTAGCCAACAGAGAACTGAGAAAGAATATCAAGGGAAAGTGAAAAAAAGTTAAAAGAAAGAAAATGACCATCGAGCATAGTTAATATATCTGGACAGTGGTTCTAACTAATTTATGTCATTTCAGAAAGATATTCCCTCTTAGAAATCTGGTTTTTCTAGCTCTAGAATTGAAATTTTCTTAATTTGGGGTATTTGCAAATAGATCAGACAACTCTTTTGGGGGTGGGTTAAAAGTATTTGAATTTGTTTGCAAAATTAGTAGTACTGATGAACATTTCTTGAAGACTTACCTCTTAATTTTATTTTCTTGTCCTGCCTTCCTATGCACATATTCTATTTTACTCTTTAGCACCTACCATTTCAATTAAGCAAGTTGAATTTTTACAGTTCATCAAGCAACCAGGTTCGAATAATACAGCATCTGATAGGGTGAATGCATAAATGTATGTTGATTGTATAAAACAACATCATTTTCTGAGAATTAGCCAAATGTTCCCCCCCACCACCACCACCCTTTGCCCCAGGCTATAGTCATCACTCTTTATCCTAATCTATTTTAATTTTTCTATCTTAGTTTATAGTTTTCTAAATCAATGTAAGTAGAAAGTCAACAAATTAAACTGATAGTGTGCAATTGCAATTGGTAAGAAGCACAGCACTAATGAGAAGAACTGGGCAGGTAAAAACTGAAGCAAAGGTAAATGAAGAGATCGCCAATGAATAAGCAAATGTACAGAAAAACTGAGTGAGGCAGAGATGCCCAGGGAGCTCTAGGTTGAAAATAGTTGGAAAGCCTCAAGTGATGGAACTGAGTGTAGAATAGGGGAAATAATAAAATAAAGGTTCTGGTGTGGATTGTTGGTGAGCCCTGAAGCGGGCAAAGATTGCCGGGGAGAATGTGAGAAGCTGAGCATCTTCTTGAGGATTCAGTAGAAGTAATAAAGCCTGTGACTGAGAGCCTGAAAACACCGATCTGGGTCATGATGGAAGGAAACTTAAATGAATTAAGTGCCCACAGTGGGCTTAGTTTAGGTATATTATATCATTTAATTCTTGCATCAGCTCTTTGAAAAGGGTATTATTGGTTACAGTATTACAGATGAAGGAAATGAGGCACAGAAGGGGTCAAGAATGTGCTGTAAACCACACAGCAACTAATTGGAGGTAAACTCAGACTAGAGTTTAAAAATTTGAATTTTTAATTTCAAAACAGTTTGGGGTATTAAGATAGACAAAACCAATTCAGTGTAGCATGGGTGCAGCCTCTTAGGGCTTGGGACAACCACCAATACTTTTTTTGTAGTTTCTGGGTTGAACTGGTTAAGAGAAAGGATGGTGGCAGTTGAAAACTGAGGGTTATGTATGGTAGGCTGCTGTATTGAGCGGGGCACAGAATGGACTGAGGACTCATAGAGATAGCTGATGTAACAAATGGGCTTGGGGATTGGCTGAAGGTAGAGATGGAGTTACTTGGTTCTTTTAATTATTTCACATTCACTTTGAACTTGTCAGGATTCCAATAGACTAAAGAGAGTGATTTTTGACTCTCCTTTTTTAGGAAGAATTAAATTTTGGGTTATGTTTAGATTCTGGCAGACTGTTAGTATATTAGTCCGTTTGTAAATAGGAAAGGAGAATTACAAAACCACTGTGAATTACAAGGATGTATTATTTTTTAAATGGTGTGTTTATATTTACAGAGTAAATCTCAAGAGCAAATTAATTATATGTCTGTAGTTCTTGAAGTTAAGTAGACTAAGTGAGGAAAAAACATGATTTAATCTTACTTTATTGCTGGCCAAATCTCCAGGCTGGCCATTTTTTCCTTTTAATAAAAATGCTTGTGGTTTCTTCTCTTCCCATTTGCTCATAGTTGAGAGCTCTGTTAAGTTGTCTGCGAGACAGAGTGTATTAGGCTTGCCTGATTAAAATTGTTCATGGGAGATCAAGCTGACAAGGGACTTTTAGCATAATTAAAAAAGCACTGCTAGTCTTTAAAGGCGAGATTTCAGAGAGTTTTGAATTTATATCCACCTGTGGGGAAGTATGTTTATGTAATTAGATTCCAGTTCTCTCATGAACCCTTTTTACTTAATTCACACATGGTGTCCTTTCCTTTTATGGAATATCATCTTCTCATATAGGAGAAAAGAAATGTTGAGAGGAGCCAGAACTTGAATGAGCTGAAGTATTTCCCCTGAAAGATCATAATATGATGTTAAACAATCAGTTACCTCCTTATGTCGACCAGTTTATTTATAAAAGGAAATGCAGGAGTGAAGTTCAAGATAGTATGGGAAAAATCAAAACAAATTGCATATCCTGTGTTCCCAGGCTAATCTGAGAAAAATTACACAGCTTTTGGAAAATAGTCACCTTTTGTTTAATGGACATTTTAGCCAAAGGTTTTTTAAAGTTTTTTGTCTTTTCATTTTGCAGTCCCAAACTTTCTATTGTTCGTCTCTGAAATCATTCAGTTATTATTCCCATTTTACTATCATGTTTCAGAAAGAAAAAAGATGATTGCACTTAATGTGGTTTAAAATGGCTTTTTCTTTTGTCCTTTTAAAGTCCACTGCTGTAGACTGAGTACTTTATAGAGCACCTCAGTTATTTTCTTGTGTTTTTAAAATACATTTTTGTTCTTCAGAAAGGAACATTTTCTAGCATAAATCAAAATGTTATTGCTATTGTGAGGCAGCATTTTAGAAGAAAATAACCGTGTGATTTTTTTTTATTTTTATTTTTTATCTACATGTATAAGACATTAATTTCACAGACTAAGGGCTTCTACATGTATAAGACATTACTTTCACAGACTAAGGGCTTCTGAACATTTTTTTTTTTTTTAGAGAAGGAATTTTCCTCAACAAATAATACTTTGTTTTCACCCAGAAGATAACTTTAGAACATTTCTTATGTAATTAAATAATTTTCCATTAGCTGAACGTGGTTCTCAAAATTTCTTGACTTTTTTTTTAGTTCTTATTTTGCATTTTTAAAAAGAATTAATTCTAGCTTGATAGTAACATAAAGCAGCAGTATACAACAGGAACCCAAATTATTTCCATGTTAATTCAGGGCAAGAGAATAAGAGAGAGAACAAATTTCCCAAATCAAACTGTACCATTAGTTATCCCAGTTATATTGTAAGACTGATTTTAGGAACCTAATCAAACATATATTGGCCAGGCACAAATGTATTTTAATTTAAAATCATACAGGAAAGGAGCCTGAAATCTAAATGGTGGGAGTTTTTTTGATGTCTAACATCTGCAGGAAGAGAGCACTAACCAGGGCTGTATCTTAAAGCAGTAAAATCTGCAAATAGTGTTGGTTGTTGTTTTTTAAAGAAGGTGGAGAAGATAACAAAAGGTTATTCCTCTGGCTTTCTTCTTAACAAGTAATCGGAATAGTTCACAGATCTCCTGGTTTCCTACCATTTTATAGTATCTAGAATTAATTTTTGCATCAAATTATATCACCCTTACTTTTGATTAAACAGTTTTATAGAACTTCACAATTAAGTAGGCTAGATAACAATAGTTGCTTCAATTAAGACATAATTTAGGATGAGTTAACAAGGTGTATAGCATATATTATAATTGTGGTGATTGGTATATCTCTGTCATCGACAGTATGATATCTTTTATATACAAAAAAGGAAGATTCTTAAGTGTTCCTTATTGTTTAATTTCAGACACTGGTTAGTATATCCATTTAATTGCTTATTCATCCACCATTCAGTCAAATATTTATAACCTTTCTCATATATTGGGCATTGGGCTTGGGCACTAGTGATACAGAAATGAATGACGGTTTAGAGTTTTTTTTTTTTGTAGGAAACAAGTTCAAAAATAATTATTAGTATGAATAGAGGTATGTACATGTAAATGAAGCTATATCTAATTGTTGTTGGAATGTCAGAGAGGTGTTCATTTAAACTGAATCTGGAGGAGACATTTAAACTGAATCTGGAAGGATAAAAGTTACTTTATCAGGCCAAAAATAAGAGGAAGGGCATGCAGAAAATTGAGAACAGCAAGTACAAATGCATTACATTTTTAAAAGGCTTGCCAATATTTTAGTATTTCTTAAATATACAAGAAAAATAATTGGAAACGATGCTGGAAAAGTGAAAACCTTTCATTTACCATGTTAATGAGTTTAGACTTTACTTGTAAGGAGTTACAAGGCACTAAAGAAAATGAAGCTGGATAAATAACATGATAAAATTTGTATTTTTGAAAAATAAATTAGGCAGAATTTTAGGAATATTTAGAGAGGGAAAAAAAGACTGCATGTAGTGATTATCATATGGCCTCTATTTCTTTAGTGAACTAGTAGGCAATCTTATATCATTGGGATTTAGAACCAAGCATATATAACTTCAGATCCTCAATCTAAAGATCGTCTTAATTTCCCATAGCCTAAGATTTTTCATCTGTAAAGTACAGATGATAGCTATCTTGCAGTTTTGTATAGTTAATGTGTTCAAAATGTTTTGCTTGAATTTCTAGGCCTCTATATTCAATAAATAGAAGCTATTATTATTAGTTATTGACCTCTGTACTTAGAATTACCTAGTAAACATTCTAAATGCTCTTTTCCCTCAAATTTTATAATTACTATATCCAAAAACAAACAAAAAACCCCACAAACTGTGTGTATCTCTGAAGTCTTCTTTATTGCTTTCCCTATGTGAAAGAAAGATAACCCATTTAAAGATTGACAAGTGCTTTCATTAACCTTGCTCATATGCTCCCAGATATCTTAAATCACTCAAAATGTTTGGTGTTGGTAGCTTTATGGTTTGAGGAATGTAATTAAATAAATTTCTCCCCAAGTGGAAACTATATGTTCTGTTTTTCCAACTAGTGCATTTAAAAATCAACAAATACTGTCTACTGTCTTGTGGGAATTTTTCCTGGTATCTCACTCAACAGGTGAGCAGTTGAAATTATGCTTAAACTCTTTGTGACATGAGAGAGCTTTACCTTATAAAGCAGTCCATCTGTGTTTGGACAGCTCCAATTGTCAGAATATTATTTTTGTGGAGCTGATGCAGCTTCTTTTTAATTTCTACTCAATGAGTACTAGTTCTTTCCTAAAGCCACATAGACCAGATCTAATCAGGCCTTCATTTGCTGTGCCATCAACTATTTGCCAAAAGCCATCATTCTTCAGGCTTTTAATTTCCAGGCTTAGCATATTCTCATATTTTGTAGGTTTTGTGATTCTTGGTTAAAAAACAAAAACAATTTTGTTGAAGTATATTTGACATACAATAACCTGTACATACTTAAAAGTGTATAATTTTGATATATGTACATATCTGTGAAACCATCACTGCAATAAAAAGTGAATATACTGTTTATCACTCCAAAAGCTTGCTGTGTCTCTTTATATTCTCTTTCACCACTCCCTGCAATTACCCATCTGTTTTCTGTCACTATAAATTTATTTATATTTTCTAGAACTTTATATAAATGAAATCATATAGTATGTATTCATTTTTGTTTTTTTTTTTCACTCAGCATAATTGCTTTGAGATTTATCTATTCTGTTGTACATAACAATCATTCATTTCTTTTTATCAATGAGTAGTATTTCACCATATGGATATGCCAAACTAGTTTATCCATTTACCTATGGATGGACAATTGGTTTATGTTGAGTTATTGAGTATTATGATTAAGGTGTCTGTGATCATTAATGTACAAGACTTCGTATAGGCATATGCTTTCTTCATTGGGGAAGTAAATACCTAGGAGTAGAATGATTGTGTCATATTGTAGGTATATGTTTAAGAAATTTCCAGACTATTTTTCAAAGTGGTTGTACCATTTTACATTCCCACCAGCATTGTATAAGAGTTCCAGTTCCTCTCCATCCTTACCAACTCTTGATATGGTCAGCCCTTTACATTTTCTCTGTGTGGTATTAAGTTACATCTCTCCTAAAGGTGAACGGTTTTGAGCCTCTTTTCATGTGATTATCTTTATCTCTTCTCTGGTGTCTGTTCACATCTTTTGCCCAGTTGTAATCAAGATATTTTTTTTAATTGAGTTTTGAGAGTTCTTTATACATTATGGATACAAGCCCTATGATTATATTTGCAAATATTTTCTCCTAGTCAGCTCATCTTTTCATTTCAAAAGAGCAGAAGTTTTTAAATTGTGTTAAAGTTCAATTGATCAGTTTTACCTTTTATGTGTTGTTGGCATCACGTCTAAAAAAAATCTTTGCCTAACTCAAGACCCAACATGTTGTTTTCTCATATGTTTTTCTTTAAGAAGCTTTATAGTTTTACTTTTTTACATGTAAGTCTATAATCCACTTTTATAATAAACATTTTACTTTGCAATCATTTGCAATTTACAGAAAAGTTGCTGTTAGTACAGATAGTTTTTGTGCACTTCTCATTCTCTCCTATTATTAACATCTTTTTTTTTATTTTTTACTTTTTAATTTTAAATTTTAAAAAGTTAGACATTTATACAATCCTATTCACACAATCCGTGAAGTGACCCCCCCTCCCCGCCCTATTACTCTTGCCCCCATCTGGCACTACGCACAATCATTACAATAATATTGACTGTATGCCCTGTGCCATACTCTAAATCTCCATGACTGTTTTGTATCTACAGTTATTAACATCTTATATAACCATAGTAGATTTGTCAAAGCTAAGCAACCAGCATTTTGTACATTACTATTAACTACACTTCTGTTTTTCTGCCCCAGGATTTCACATTGCATTTGGTCCTTATGACTCTGTAGTCTTTTTTGATTCTTGATAGTTTCTTAGTCTCTTTCTCTTTCTTTTTTTTTTTAAATGACCTTTATAGTTTTGAGCAGTTCTGGTTAGCTATTTTATAGATTGCCCCTCAATTTCAGTTTCCATGATGTTTTTTTCTTGATTAGAGGTACCCTTCTTATCACAATTTATTGGGGGTAGGTGCATACATGCTATCAACATGTTTTATCACTGATATACTTAATCTTGATCACCTGCCCACAGTAATGTTTGCCAAGTTTCTATACTGTAAAGTTAATTATTTTTATCCTTTCCATACTTTATTCTTTGAAAGTAGTCCCTAAATATAACTCATGCTTCAGAGATGCAGGGGCAGGAATTATGCTCTTCCTCCTGGAGATGGGTATCTACATAAATTACTTGCAATTCTGTAAGATGATTATTATAAGTGGTATTTATTATTTGTCTCTTCTTTGTCATTTATTCCTTCAATCATTTATTATATTAGTATGGAGTCATGTATTTTTTTATACTTAAAAGCTATAATCAGCTAATATGTTTTTATTTTGTTGCTGAACTTATTCCAGCTCTGGCCATTGGAGGCCCTTTCGGTTGGCTCCTGTGTCCCTTGGACTTGCTCCCTCCTTTTTTTTCCCAATACTTCCTTGTTTTCTGACACAAGATACCTAAGACTTATCTTATATTTGCAAGGCTCCAGCCCTACAATCAGACATATCTCAAAGTATCCCTAGTAGGGGGATGTTATTTAGAAACCAGAATTTAGGCACTGGGTATTCCTAGTGGTATCACTATGTCTAGGTTCTCTTAGCAGGCAGAGCTATATTAGCCCATGGATACACACATCTGTAATTACTTCCACATCTATCTATTTGTATCTATATTAAGTTAAATGTGAATTCGTACTGATATCTCTGACTGTAATACAGTACCAAGTGGTTCATTGCTTATCTGTAATGTCTCTCTCCAACAGTGAGAAACATAGCTCCCACTATCCATTTACCTATTTGTTCAACTCTAGTATATGTGTAAAGAAGTTTGAGTTGTTAACTTGTGCCCTGCATTCCATTCTGAGTTAATTTCTGTGTATGCTGTGAGATATGGATCAAGGTTCATTTTTTACAGATATGACTATCCAGTTGTTCCAGCAGTATTCGTTTGAGACTATCCTTTTCTCCATTGAATTGCCTTTACATCTTTGTTGAAAACTCATTGTCCATTTATATATGGGTTTTTCTGGAACTCTTTATTCCATTTTATTGGTGTGTCTGTCTATCTTTAATAACTTACTGTCTAGATTATTATAAATCTTAAAATTAGTAGTGTTGTTAACCGTCTTTTTTTCTTTTCAAAGTTGTTTTGGCTACTCTATGTCTTTTGAGTTTTCATAAAATTTAAAATTAAGCTTGTCAATTTCTATGAAAATAAAAAAGCCTATTAGAATGTGAATTTGGATTGTATTAAATCTTTTAGATCAATTTGGGACGAATTGACATTTTAACACAATTGTATTGTAACCATGAACAGGTAATGCTTCTTATTTATTTATGTCTTTAATTTCTGTCAGAAGTATACAAGTCTTACACATTTATTGTAAGGGTTATCCCTTAGTATTTCATATATAGTGATGCAATTGTGAATGGCAACTTTTAAAGTTTTGTTGTTAGTAAATAAATATACCATTGATTTTTGAATATTGATCTTGTATCCTACAACCTTGTTAAACTCACTAGTTCTTGTAGCTATTTTATAGATTCTGTCTGATTTTCTATGGAGAAGATCATGTTGTTTGTGAATAAAGTTTTATTTCTTTAAAATTTGGATACATTTTTTTTTTTCTTGCCTGATTGCACTGGCTAAAACCTCCAGAGAACAATATTGAATAGAAGCTATGAGAGCAGCTATTTCTGTCTTGTTTCTGATTATAGGAGAGAAGTGTTCAGTCTTTCACCGTTAAGTATGATGTTAACTTTAGATTTTTCAAGATACTTGTACAAGATACTTGTATCAGGCTGAAGAAATTCCCTCTTACTGCTACTTTGCTGAGAACTTTTATCAAAAGTGGACATTAAATTTTGTCAAATACTCTTTTGGTGCCTACTTAGATAATCATAAAGTTTTCCTTTTTTAATTAGTATTATTTAATTATATTTAAACAAGGCTTGAAACCCTGAAGTAGCTTCAAAATCCTGAGATTGACCCTACTTGGTCTTAATGTCGCATCCTTTATGGACATTGTTGGAATCAACTTTTTAGAATTTTTATACTTATGTTTATGAGGACATGGTCTATAAGTTCCTTATAGTATACGGCCCTGATGCCCTGAACAAGCCCGACCCCGTCTGATCTTGGAAGCTAAACAGGGCCAGTCCTGGTTAGTACTTAGATGGGAGACCACTTAGGAAGACCAGGTGCTGTAGGTGTAAAAAAATAAAAAATAAAAAAAAAATAAGGGTTTATAAGCTGACAAGGTCCTTGCAATCTGTGAAGTCATTCAAGGGTTGCCTTACCTAAAAAAATATATAAATTCCTTATAAGCTGGAAAGTACTTTTACTCTGTAATTTTTGGGAAAATTGTTAGGATTATTTCTTCATTAAATGTTTGATGCTTTTCAGCCCTAGAGTATTTTTTGTGGGAAAGTTTTTACCACACATTCGATTTCTTTAATAAAGTTTCATTTAAACTATTTCTTCTTGAGCGACTTTTGGTAATTTGAGTCTTTGAAGGAATTAAGCATTTTTTCTAAGTTATAAAATTTATTGGCATAATGTTATAATATTTTCATATTATCTGTAGATTCTGTAGTGGTGTTGTTATGCTTATTCCTGACATTACTAGTTTATATATTTTAAAAATATTTTTCTGACCTATCTGTGTAGAAGCTTATCAGTTTTATTGACCATTTCAAAAAGTGAATTTTGGCTTTCATTGATTTTTTTTTACCTATTTTCAGTTTTCTGTATAATTGAATTCTTCAGTGATCTTTATATTTTCTCCCTCTGCTTACTTTGGGCTTCATTTACTCTTCTTTTTCTGGTTTCTTAGGGTAGAAGCTGAGGCCGTTAAGTTTTGACCTTTCTTCTTTCCTAATATAAATATTTTTTGTAATATAAGTTTTTCTCTAAGTGCTGCTTTAGCAGCATCCCTCAATTTTGATATATGTTTTTATTTTCATTCAGTTTGAAATACTTTTTAGTTCCATTTTTGGTTTCTTCTTTAACTCTTTGGTTATTTAGAAGTATCTTATTTAGTTCAAAGATATTTGGGAGTTTTTCAGACTTTCTGTTATTGTTTTCTAATTTAGTTGTGATCAGAGAGCATACTTTGTATAACTTGAATCCTTTTAAATTTGAGACTTGTTTTATGGTTGGCATCTTATATACCTTGGATTTCTCTTAAGTTTTTGCTTTGTATATTTTGAAGCTTGGTTATTAGATGCTTAAACATATAGGATTTTTATGTCTTCTTGATTAATTAACCATTTTAATGAAATTGTCTTCTGTTTTCCTAGTGCCAGTTCTATTCTGAAATCAACTTTTTCTGCTATTAGTATAGATACTCTAGATTTCTTTAGACTAGTTTTAGTATGCTGTGTCTTTTTCTTTCTCTTTTAATGTATTCGTGTCTGTATTTAACTTACATTTCTTGAAAGGAAGCATAGCGTTGGATATTGCATTTTTAGGAGTTTGATAATATATGTCTTTTAATTGGAGTATTTAGATCATTTACATTTACTTTGATTGTCCATATGGTTCATTTTAAGTCTTTTGTCTTGCTATTTGTTCTCTTTGTCCTATCTGTTCTTTGTTCCCTATTTATTTCTTTCTACCTTCTTTTTTGTTGTTGTTGTTGTTTGTTTTTTTGTTGTTTCCTTCATGGTTTCTAGACACTTTAAGCATACTGGTTGTTATCTTAGGTTAGCTTCAGTTTATTTAAAGGTAAATGTAGACTTTTTATGTCAACTTCTCAAAGCCCGAATGTGTAATGTCTTCCGTTTTTGACTTGGGATTTATAGGGGTTATTTTGCTAATCCTAAAATTTCCTGCTAAATTTGTATTTGCCATAATACTTAGATGTTAATACAGATTAATGTTGTAGTTGGTTTTGAATGACTCTTTTTAGGACCAACTATTGACTTCTGTGCTTGTCTGATTCCCCGATGCAAGATTCTCTATGAGGAGGTGACACACTTGGAACCTCTTGAGGGCATCTGGAGAACCAGCATAGAGAAGCCAGTTTGCATTCCTGGACTTATCAGAATTTATCGATCTTGATTCAGGACCTTTTCTTTAATTTTATTTAGGGAGAAAGGCAATTTCTATATAGAAAGGAATGGCATGAAGAAAAGAAAAAGGAAAGATACTGTTAGTTTGAGTAATGCTGTGGTTATTTTATCAGTTTTGGAAACAGGCAAATTAGCACTTATCTATTTTGAATCCTGGGAAATGGCAAGCTATGACCACAAGTGTGTTGTCTCCTAAGAGGCTAAAGCTCCACTCAACTTGGCCTGGAATTGAGGAAAAAGAACTCCAAATTCCTTCTTTCCTGAAGTTGCCTTGTTCCTAGAGGATTTCCTTGAAGTAGTTTAGTCACTAAAGTACTTTTGTTGAAATAGTTCTAGTTTTTAGAAGATATGTAAATCAGGGTATTCTTGTTTATCTTGTATTTTAAGTCTAGCTTGTAAAATTGCAAAGACGCAAAATATGGTATATCCGTGTTAAATGCAGGTGCTTTCTGCCCTGTTTACTTCAGACAGTTGAGTGTCTAGAATGGTTAGGGCTGATGATTTGTAAGCCAATGAATGGATGCCAAAAACTAAATGTCTCTTGAGTACAGTGGAGCCTATGGTCTAGTCTCCATGAATATTAGGGCACTGTGCCAACTTGAGCTGGCTTAATTTTGCAAGCAGGAGCCCTTTGCAGAAGGATTCATGGTAATTAACCAATTCAAAGTGCAATATTTTCCTTTCATTAATTTGGCAGAAAACAACTAAATATCTACAGCAAGAATGTTTTTGACATTTTCATTTGCTGCTTGGAAAATAATGGATATTTTGAATTGTGCTATAAAAGAAAACTGCTAGGATTTTTGTTTTCACATTTTTATTTCCTAAAAAAATGTGAATTACTCAATTTGCAATTTGTAAAAAAAAATTAGGTTGGAATAGTTGGCTGTTGGGTGACCAGAATTAATTCATATTTTGATGTGATTAGCTTGTAGAAGATTCTTAGTTTATTGTCTTACACCCAATAATTACTTTTTATATCTCCTTCCTTGTATGTCTGGGAAATAGGATTCCAATTGGGTGTGATAATTTTTTATCCTTTCTCCTTTCTTGAGTTTATTTCTACTCTAAGCATTGCATAGAATTTGTCTCTCTTTATTTTGGGTTAAAGAAATATTTATCTAAATCAGCTTATTCTAATAATTATTAGATTTTAACTTTAAAAAGTGTAGTTAGGACCAGCCACCTCATATGAAAGTAGTATTCTGAATAATTTTAGAATAAATTATAGCAAACTTCTCCCTAGAAGAATTATGGAAATCTTTATTTGCTTTAGGGTATGTTAGTCTTCATATAAATGCCCTTATCTTTTGACTGCATTTACCCTTTTACTAGAGGTATAATTTGTTTAATAATACTCATACCTTTGATTACTAGGCACTACCTGTTGAGAACTTGATGATTCCTCAATTTGACATTTTTCCCTGCTGCAACTTTGATATATTTTATTTGTATATTTTTGCTTCTATATAGGCTTTATAAATTGGAGATATTTAAGTAGAAAGATACAGCCTTATTTTTAATATTCTTTTGGTTTTAAGTTTCAGAAACCCATTTTAATCTATTTAAGAACAGAATTGTGGAAGGATATTAAAATAATGCCTGAAATCCCAAAGAATAGTTTGACCTCATGAGAAACTGGAATTCTCTATCAATAAAGTCATTAGGAACCTAGGTAGTACTTTCCTCATCTTTTATGTTTGCTTCTTTTATGTTCTTCATTATTTATAATTACTTTCAGATGCACATGACCAAATATAGTGGCCTACCACTGGTCCTTAGTTAATCAATCAGAGTGACCAGACTAGACAGAGACCTCAGTTACAAAAATTCTAAAAGAGAATGCGGTCTAGCTTGGGTCAGGTATCCACCCTTGACCTAAATAGCTATTGAGAGGGCAGCATCATAAAGTACAAATTTGACTGCTATGGCCCCACCAGTATATGAGACAGTCTTTTTACTTTAAGAGGCATCTGCATTTTAAAGATAGGACAACGAAAGAAATTCTCTGCGAACATAAATAATTATTCTTTCAATCTATAAATATTTTTTGTACCTATGTGTGTCAGAAACTGTGAATTTGTAGGGATTCAGTGATAAATGAGGCAAATGCAGTTCTTGACCTTGAGCAGTTAATATTCTAGTAGGGGAATGGAGTTATACAAAGTCAGCATATAAGTATATAATTAAAAAAAAATGTGATTAGTGCTTTGAGAAGACACATAGGGATGAGGGCACTTACTCTGCACTGCTTTCTGAAGAGGTGACGTTTAAGTTCAGACTCAAAGGATTAGGGAGGATGTTTCTATCAGAGAAAGTAGTATGTACAAAGGCCTTGAAGTATAAGGAGCATGGATAGAATCCTTAAGGAAATACAAGATCATTGTAGATGCAACAAAGAAGAGTTTGGGGTTAATTTGTCAGTAACAGCTAACTTTTGTACTGTCTACATGAACCAAGACTGTGATCTAATTGAGTAATATCTATTAGAAAATCTACCGTGTTAATGAGACAGCTAGACTTGATAAGCCTAAATGCTAGGGTGAACATAAAAAGGAATGAGCCTTGTAAGTGTTGGCACACATAACAATGGTACAAGCCAGAGCATGACGTTATTTTAGAAGCTTATTTTTTGTTTTTTCGTTTATGCCTTAAATATGTGTTGATAGTTTTATTATGTTTCACACACAGTTCTAGGCACTAAAGTTTCACAGTAAATAATTAGATAGGTTCCCTCTTCTCACAGAGCTTATCAGAACCTTGCTACTCAAAAATATGAACCTTTGACCAGCGTCATCATCATTCAACTGGGAGATTGTTCAAAATTCAGAATCTCAGACTCTACCCAGATTTACCGAATCAAGAATCTGCATTAAGATCCCCATGTGGTTAGTATGCACAGTAAAGATTGAGAAGCACAGTTTTAAAGCAGGAGTTGGTAAATTAACGGCCTTTGTGCCAAATCCAGCTGATAGCCTGTTTGTATAAATAATGTTCTATTGGGAAAGCCATGCCTATTTGTTTACATGGCTCTATGGCTGTTTTCATTCTACAATGGCAAATTTGAGTAGTTGCAGCAGAGACTCTTTGGTCCCACAAAACCTAAAATAGCGACTGTTTTGCCCTTGTCAGAATAAGTGTGCTACATTTTGTTCTAGAGTATAAACAAATTGCTTTTTGATTGTGAAAAGGTTAGGGAATAGGTAGTGTTTTAACTCTTCTGAAAAGCAGTAGTTTAATGCATAGTTAGCCTGTAATCTGTAATCCAAATGGAATACATCGAAGTCTGATGTATAAAACATACATAAAAATTCAAAAGAATGAGTCAGACTTTGTGACTGGTACAGTTATGAAAATTGAAGGACAGGTCTTAGGAAAGTCAAGAATGCTGATGTCATTATGATGAATAATAAGAATATAATAATAGAAATTTATTTAGTTTTTAAAAACTTATTTTACCAAGCGCTTTTGAGGCACAGTTGTTCATTTGATGCTAACAGTTTTCTGGAGATTGCCAGAACATATGTTTGTATGTCTTATTTTATTTTTGAGGATTTGAGACTAAAAAAAGTCAAGTGTTTTGCCAATGAATACAACAGTAATTAAACTTGATTCAGTGGTTAGTTCCTAGCATGCTATCCATCTTTCATGCCAAGCTTTAATACAGAGCACTCTGCTTTTATTATCCTAAGTGTTAGATTTACTTGTAAAATTTCTTTTGAATGTCATTGAAGACATTTTATTCTCTTAAATGCTTTTTTTTCTCTTGCAGAAATTATGTTTACTCTAAACATAGAGTATTTCCGTTGTTATAAGACAGTGATGTTTTGAATACAGAAAATCTCTTGCTCAAACAGCCATAAGTCATAAATAAGAGAACCTGGAAAAGTTTGTGACACTAGTAATCTAAGTCATCTAAGGTTTGGGACTTTGCGGGTTCGCAGTGTGATTATTATCTTGGCTCTGAAAATGGGCTATGGGTTGGAACCTGCTGCTTAGACAGGAATTGAGATTTTGTGGGCTGCTCCAAAAAGATTGAGGGCTTTGAAATAGAAAGAGACACCAAGGGCACGTCTCTATGGTAGAAAGCAAATATAAAGCAGTTATGAAGCAGTTATGAAGATAATATTTACTACCTGGTAGCTTTAATAAGGCCATTCAGACACCTAGCTACCCTGAGTACTATCTGCCCCAGATCATCCAATTACTTTACAAGTGAATTCAGTTCAAGCAAACCAAAAAGATCAGAGGGAAATGGATTAAGGATGAGAATAGCAGCTCTGGAAATGTAAAGGGAAGAATGCCTGGAGGCCTCACACCCTAGAATCAGGCAGTCAAGTTCTGTGAGAGACTAAGATTCCTAGCAAATCTGAAAACAATTGCTAATTCATGCCTACCTACATACACTCACACAATTTTATAATTACTAATTATAATATATTTATATTTTATGACTGTGTTAGTATGAAGACTATATTAAGAAATGTTAAACATTTTTGTTAACCTAAAATTTTAGTTATTCTTCTGATTAAAAAAAATTAAAACATTTTTGTCAGCCTCTGAAAGTATTACGGGCCCTAGGCAATGTGCCCAATGGATAAGTGGGCCCTAACTCTTAATCATTTGTGTGAGTTAGCATAACATGTATCCAAATAAATTGAGAAACCAGGGCTTTACAAAAATCTGCTCCTTCTGCTTGCTCCATTTGTGGGACCATCCATTACATATAAATGTTTTTTAAATTTTTAAAACTTTGTGATGTTTACTTTGATTTCTCATCTATATCTCTTGTTGTCTGGGGAACAGATTGATGTTCCACAGTCTTTAGATATAGCTAGGAAGACTTTTCAGACACTTCTGAAAGTTGAGATCAGACTAATTTCAGAAATTTGGAAATAAGAACAATTCTGGTAATTTGAGGGTTTTCTTTTTCAATTACTTTATTGTGACTTAAATTAAAGTAAGGAAACATACTTTAACAAAGGAAGGAATATCTAGGCAGTTTGGTAATAGGGTATTGTTGATGTTTTGCCTGTGCTATTATTCATGAAAAAAGGAAGGTGAGTATGGGAATAAAGACTTTTAAAATTGTCTTTAAAAATTTTGCTTTAAATTCAGAGATTCTACAAAACTATTGATAGTATTTTGAAGGTATTCCATCACCATTATAAAGTCTTAAAGTTCTAAAATATCAAAATTTCTTAGCACTATATGTGTGTTTAACTCAGGATCATAAATTATCCAAATTGAGGTTAGGGAGAGAAGAAGACATATACATTAAGAGAATAAAAAAGAGAAATGTGAAATAAAAATAAAGACAAATATAAACAAGTTTAATGTGGACAAGTGCTTCTGCCACTGACCTTGATAGGGTAACTATTACTAGTCTAACCCTCCTCCTATAAACAATGGTAAAACTTAAAAAAATATATGAGGCAACTATTCTCAGACATTGGACAAGAGGCTGTACAAAACTGTTTTGTCGATAGGAGGCAACCTCTAAGAAGAGCCCTGTGTCTGCGCTGGCTCTCTGCTTAAAGACAATTTTCTGACAATGTCACTAGGAGCTGAAGTCCAAACAGAAACAGTGGTACCTCTGAACTGAGAAGGCAGAGATCAGAATTTAGGACTGTTGAAGCAGCTGGAATCTGCAGCAGGACACCAGAAATGAAATAGCTGTGCAGAAAGGGAGGTCCAGAATTCTGAATGTGGATTCCCTATGAGTCCTTGGCTGAGAGAGGGACTACATATTTGCCAAATAAGACTCTGTGAGCTTACTAAAGATCTGAGAATGGAAAGACATATTAAAGAATTTTGATAAACTTTGAAGTTCTGCCACAGGCAGAGCAGAGGGACATTATTGACATTGTCGACATACAGCTGAGAACCAAAAAGTTCATACCTTATTACATCCTATAGTAAGGCTTACTGTAGACCCACCATAACAAGTTTAAAACTAGACCTCAGTAAAATCTAAAGGGAAGACAAAAATAGAAATTTGATCCTGTCAAACTAAAGGAGCTCGCAGAATACTTTGAGCTTTCCTGAAAATCATCCCAGCAAGACAAACAAATGCAAGATATTCAGCCAGTAATTATATTGCCTGAAAACAAAAGACATCACTCTTCAGAGGAACATAACTGAATCAGAATCTAGGTTCTCTATACTCTATTACATTTTATTATGACAGTGTTTAATACATGATTAAAAAATTAGTAGACATGGGGACAAAAAAAAAAAACAGGAAAAATGTAACCCCTAGTTTGGAAAAAATAAAACCAATAGAACAGAACTTGAGATGGCCTAGATGTTAGATTTAGTGACAAAGGCTTAAATATATATGTTTATATAAGGACTTGAAGAAAACCAACAACTAGTAAGTTCGTAATGAGTTGAACAGATAAGAAATCTTGGCAGAGAAGCGGAAACTATAAAAAGAGCCAAAGGGAAATTCTAAAACTGAAAATAATAATAACCGTAATTAAAAATTTGTTGAGTTTAGCATATTAAAGATGGTAGAAAATCATGAAATTGAAGTGTGTCAAAATTTATTCAGTCTGAAGAATCTAGAAAATATGTTTGAAAAAAAATGAGCAAAGATTCAGGGACTTAAGGAACAACACCTAATGGTCTAGCATATGTGTAATTGGAGTCAGAGAGAAGAACATGTGAATGAGGCATAAAAAGTAAGAAATAATGGTTGAAAATTTTTTATATTTAAAAAACATTAAGTACACATCCAAGAAGCTCAGTTAACCCCACACAGAATGAATAAACTATAATGTCCCATCCCTTGACACATTATAATTAAACTGCTGAACTATCTAGTGGTCATTATGGTGGTGATGAGATTGTCAAGTGGCTTTAAGTATTCCACCACCATTCTGAAAGGAGCAATTAAATTTATCCTACATGTGGAAGGATATAGCACAAGGAAGGTAGGGCTGTTCTATATGTTTAAAAATATGGAATCAGACAGTCTTTCTACATGCCTGAGTCTATTTAAAAATTTTTAAAAATTTGTTTTTTATATTATACAAGTAATACAGGCTCATTGGAAAAATATGTAATATTATAAAAATAGAATATTTTTTGTCTGTGATGACATGATTTTTGACCTTTTTATTCTGCTATGTTTTCTTTGTTTTTACCAAGCAGTAGGGTATTATAAAAAGATATGCAAAATTTTCTTAAGGCATATTACTTTTTAAAAGAAATTCTAAATTCTGATCTTTACTTAGTTTTTATCTTTAGTTGGGGACTGATATCCTTTCTGTGAGAAAAGTTCAAGATGAATTCAGTGTCTGTCTGAGTATGTATATATGTGTGTGTGTGTGTGTGTGTATGTATACATATATGTCTATATACACATATATATATTATTTTAGAGATAACCAATTATGGATGAGAAATTCACAAACTTGAGGAGCATGAATATTTCTCATAATTTTTTTTCTGTATTAGCCAGAATACATATTTTCTTTTTTCAATAAATAAGATCGTCAACTATGTTTTTCAGTAAATAAGATAGTCTCCATTTTTGGGTGGATATTGTTTTGCTAAAATTTTTTACAGATCCTTATGAATATTTAAAAAGACTTTTTCAATCAAATAATATTTGGACAAAATGAAATCGAAGTGTTTTTGCACCTAAAGATCACCAAAGACAGCCTCCTATTTCTTATTTATTTAGATATTTTTGTCAGAGGAATCTGACTGGAATCTGCAATGGTTCTCAGAATTCCAAAGTGGTGAGACCAATTAAGTTTTTTCTTACCAGTATTTAATTTGTTTTCTTTTCTATAAAGTTTTTAACTAAAATATTTAAAATGATAAGTCACATTAACACTGGAAACTTTGCCTTTAATAGCAGCTTTCTGTTGAAAAATTTTACCATCTGGTAGCTTTGTAGTCTGGTTGTTAGAAATTCTGTATTTGTATCCTCAAGGCTCTGATTTATTTGGGACCTGGAACAGGTTTTAAGAATGATAGAAACTTTGTAGATCAAAGGCTACTTGTGTTGTTCACATTTCCTTCATCTTTTTGGAGCTGAAATTCAGAAGTTGATGGTTCTTTGACCTAACTTCTAGTGGATAGTGGCAGATTGAGAATAGAGATTGAAAACAAATAATGCATTTGTTTTCACCCCACCAACACCAGAATTACTTTATTAATATTTGGCTATAAATTCCAAAACCAGTTTTTAAATCTTATTGACATTTTGTGCATTCCATTCTCTTTTTTTTGCATGAAGTTCCTACCTTTTCAATTTTTGTTGGAAGTAATAAAAACCTAATTAAAAAAGTATATTCAAATGGATTTAAGCCACAAATAAAATACATTAGCTAATGTTAACTAAAAAGTCCAAAGATAGGGCTGCTTTAGAAATGATCCAGTGGCTCAGTGACTTCCATTTTTTTTTCCTGCCTTCCGTTTTTTCATTCTGATGCTCCTGTCTTGGTTCTGCTATGGCTTCTATTAGCGCCTAAGGTTTATTGTTTCCACATTTACCTTCACTGGGAAAAAAAGTTTTTGTCTTTTATTTCTAATAAAAGCTGTTTTGAACATTTTGTGTGCAAGTCTTTGTTCAGACAGAAGTTTTCATTTTTCTTGGATAAATACCTTTGAGTGGAATTGCTGGGTCACTTAGTTAGTGTATGTTTAATGTTAGAAGAGACTTCCAAAGTACTTTCTGAAGTGGTTGTACCATTTTGTATTCTCACCCCAGTTTATAATAGCTCCAGTCATACATGTCCACTTATTGTTTTAAAGCTGAATAGAATTCTTAGCATGTGTTTGGATAGTGTTAAATTGATGTTAGGAAAGTGGTCTTTAGTCACCCAGAGTCTGCATTTAGTTCAGCTAATCCTACAACAAGATAATAACTTCTGTTTTTATCTTTTATCCTCAGAGTTGTCAATTTTCTTACAGACATTAGTTTTCTGAAAAAAGTACTATTTCTGTAGAGCTTCTTTTTTTGTATGCTTGTTTTTTTAAATACAGCTCCATTGTGACAGTCCAGTCAGGCATCGTACTGAAATTGCACAGAAACACATTTCTGAAATACATTTCTCCTTTGAAGCTATTCATTTTCATAAAACTCCTTACCCCTCGGTGTGTCTTATATGTAGCTGGTCCTTACCCATAACAAGTGCTCAGTCTGTGTCTTCTTGTTTCTTGAATACCATTTTCATTTCACAACATGTATTATTTACTTTCTAGCTAAATTGGGCAGAACTGTCTATTTACTGACTTATGGTGTAACCTTCTTAACCGGCATAATGGAAGATTCAAATTGTTGAATTTGATCTGTATATCACTTAGAAGATCTTTAATTCCTGGTAATATAAAAGGGGAAAGAAGCAGTGCTTCTGACAAGGCAGCAGAAGGGTTTCTCCTTCTCTAACAATTCAAAATTCATTTATATTGTAAACTCAGAATTCTGTACGGTTGGGCATATCTACTCCATGCCAGGGCAGAAGAGTCATAGTGTTTTGCCTTCAATTTTAGGTCATTTCTTTTTAAAAATACAAATATACACATATGCACCACCACCATCACCGCATTTAGCAACAGCCCAAGTTTGTTTCAGGATCAGTTCAGCAATTTAGAGAGAAGCTTCCTTGGCTGAAACAAGACCAGCCTTCATCTCAAGTAAGAGATATGAATGCTAGGATGGTTTAGCTAACGATTTTTCACCTGAAGTAAAATCCCATGTACTGACTTTTGCCTTTAACCTCCAGTTTTGCTGGTCCTTTCTGTATCAGCTCCTGCCCTTTCTTAGGCACCTTTTCTGTTGTAAAGAACCAATCCAGTCTCTTTATCCAAGTGCCTGCTCCCTGCCACACTTTTTTATTTCTTTCTAGAAAATTCACTTATAACAAAACATAGTCTTTTTGGCTTTAGGGAGTGAATAGTCTCCATCAACAGGACTATAGATTCTTTTGATGGGTTCAGGTTACCTGCTGGGCTTACCTTTGTTTTGGCTATTGTGTGCATTGTGGGGACAGAAGAGCAGAGAGGCAGAGAAAGAGAAAATGAAGTAGAAGGAAATGTGAAAGAAGACAGTGTTTCTCTATTACGGCTTCTTTCTATACTTCATTTGTATCACACAGCACCTCTTCAACTACACCTCTTTTACACCTCGATTTCCCCATCTGTGAAATAGGGAGGCCTGTCATTGGGTTAGTGGGATGATTAAACTATTTCATATAGGTGAAAGACTTGGAATACTAAAGTTAACTGCCATTCTGTGTAATAATAAGCACTAGATAGTATTTGTTTTTAAAATGCACACTCTTGTCATATGTTTTCAAAATGTAGACGCAAAAATGTTAAAAGTGGTTCTCTCTTTGGTGTTAGATGTCTGGTGGTTTAAATTTTGCTTTTTTTCAGTGTTAAAGTTTAAGTTTTAAATAAAAGGCTATTTAGCTTTTTAGCAAAAGTAATTCCCAGAAACAGTTGCATTTAATCAATAGGGATTTCTTCTCCATTGCTTTTGCTAGTATGTTCTTCATACTTGGTTATGACACATTCCTCATGACATTGTAAGTTCAGAACGCATTGTAAATTCTTAACATGATGATCTGGATAGTACTTAAGAGATTCGTTAATATCTTATTTTGCTTCTTATTTTGGCTTAGTTTATTATTCTCAGTGTTTATTCTAACTCAGTCACTGAGTGTGGCCAGCCCACAGGGGACAGTCAGTCCAGATCTAGGAGATACAGTATTGATTATTCATTGCCTGCCTGCTTTTTATGGCACATGATAGAAATATTTACCTCTAAGATTTGCACAAATCTCATTACTTCTTAGGCCGGTTTATGTTATAGCCACAGAACTTCATAGAAGAGAAGGATCCACATTTACTGGTTTTGGGTTTGACCTAGGAGACTGTCTTTGGTTGTGCAGATCAGGATCTAAGAGATTTAAATGGACAAAATATTTTCAGACATCTTCGATCATCTGAAGAAAACAACCTAGAGTGAAAGCGGGTAAGGAAGTCAGGAAGGAATGGGAGTGATGATGGGAAAAATACAGGGGTTTTTAGGAAAAATTGGTGATTTTGTCCAGTATGGAACCTTTCTCCTTCAGTTTGCCCTCTTTATTTACATGGGATACACTATATAGCTGAAAGACTCAGAAATCTGCAGTTAGTTTTGGGGAAAATAGAAGTCAAGTTCCTACTCACTTAGTGGCTAAAGTGACCTTGACAAGGCTCTTAAGCTTCTTGCTTTTGTTTCTTCACCTGCAAAATCTAGTTTTTAATAAAAATATCTATACTTCGTCTTCATAGGATTATTGTGAGGACCAAATAAAATAATGTGTATAATAATACTTTGCGAGTGGTAAAACTTATCTAAATATTTGATAATGATGATATTGATGACCACACTCAGCCCTCAAAACCATCTTGTTTTCTTACTTTGCTCTGGACTTCTGTTTTCAGTTTTCTGCTATTTGTTGGTAGGAATTAGACTCAGTGAACCACAGGACCCGTTAATATTCTACCAGTACATGAATGTTTTTCTGGCCTTGATCCTTCTCCCAGTGGTGAAAAGTACGAACTGATATAATTCATTGCAAGCTCAAATAAAACAGCACACATGCTGAGAGCTTTAATTTTCTTCTGGCTGACTAAAGGGTGGATGGAGTCTGATAGGCATCTCAGAGGAACAAGTAATTCTGTGGGTGTCCACATGCTTTCTGCCTTGTCCAGCTCGTCTCACTCACCACCTTTATGTGCCATCATGAAATGCATCTTCATAATTTTGAATATGAAGAAAAAGTGCCTGTATGGTATGAGGAGAAGAAAAGGTGGTTTTATAAGTGCTAGGATTATGGGTGAAATTTAATTATGTTGAAAGGTATAGAAGATCTCACCTACTTCTCAAAAACAATAGAACAGATTAAGTCAGACTTATTTGATTTTTCATTACCATATTGATTCAAGCACATACTCATTCAGCCCAGCTGAAGAGGCTTTTGCGTCATTGTCAGAAAGACAGAGTATACATTAAAAATAGTTTTTATTAAAATATGAAATTTTGAAGATACTTAGTAAAAATATACTTGTTCTACATTATTCTGTAGAACACATAAGAGAATGAAATTATTTAATTAAAAAAACTTGTCCTTTTGATATTTGGAAGAAATTATAAAGTATAATTATATCAATTTGGTATTCGTTAAAATTTCATAGTACAGCATCTATTTTTGTACTTTTAGTAATGTATGCAGTGTTGAAAGCATTGAAGTTGCATAAAATAAAAAATGTGAAATGTGTTCCATATTTATTTTGTTGTTTTCTTATACCAAATGGAATTTTTTCAAGTGATATATTGCCAAATTAAAAAAGAAATTTAGAAATAAATGTTTTAAGAATTATATTGTTAATCTTTTAAAAATTATAATACTTAAATTCATAAATCTAGTTGGATAGAGTACATTACAAGTTGGAGAGAGTAGGATAGCCTTATTATGTAACTTTAGTATTATCTCATATGTGATAAATTTGTTGGTTGATCCCGAAACATTTCATGTAATAGATAATTTTTCATTGGATTATTGTCTTTTGCTTTGAAAAGAAATTGCCCCTATTTGTTTTGAGAGTGGCTTTCAAATAACTTCTAAACCTTTTTTTTAAACACACGAATTGGAAGTAACACTTTTCTCTGAGCTGACACCTTATTTTAAATCACCAATTTAAAAAAATTAAAATTATTTTGTTGACTAACAAGTTTCAAGTAATTATAAATCAATACTATATAATAATAGTTGTCATTTATTGAGCTCTTACTATTTATCCAGCACTGACATAAGCCTACAAAAGGCATTAATTTGTTTAGCCATTATAATAAATATAGAAGTTAGGAACTACTTATTCTTATTTTACAGCTTATAACATATTTTACAGTTGAGAAAACTGAGGCATTGGCAGTTAAATAACTTGCACAGTATCATGGCTACTGGTTGTGGCAAAGCCAGAGTATGTGGATAAAGAATTTATCACTCTGAATTATTATGCTATATGTGTAAATATATATATATAAAAAAAACCTTACATATAAAGCATGAAATGCTAACATTAATCAGGCACAGACCAACAAATGTGCATTTCCATTTTATAAAATTTTTTTCTGCCTTTATTAGGTGAAAAGAGGCATTTGAAGAAATCAGATATTTGTATAATATAGCTACTAGCAGAGACTGCTCATAATTAAATATTTACTAATATAAACCCTATTTAAAAAATAATATGTTGTTCTTGGAGCTGTTTCCTCTGAAATTTTGTGAGTTTATAAATTTTAGAATGAGTTCTAGAATTTTTCCAGTTTTAATATTTTGTAAATTCATGATCCTCTTTTATTTTTAATTGCTTACTTGAATATCTGTTGATTAATTGTTTGATTTAACTGTTTTTCTTCACATATTTATTGAGGGAGCAAGATGTCATAAATTATAATGTTGTATTTTCATTTTCATTCACTTCAAAATACTTTCTGATTTTTCTCTTTATTTCTTCTTGTACCCATGGGTTTTGGGGGAGTATATTATTCAGTTTCCAAATATTTGGTGATTTTTCTGATATTTTTCTGTCATGGATTCTAATTTAATTCTGTTGTATTTAGATGACTTATTTTATAAGATTTGAGTCCTTGAAATTTATTGAGACTTATGTGATCAGAATATGGTCTGTCTTAGTAAATTTTCTGTATATACTTGAGAAGGATATGTATTCTTCTATTGTTGGGTGGAGTGTTCTATAAATGTCAGTTAGCCAAGTTGGTTGATGATGTTTTTTACATTACTTTATATCCTTACTGATTTTCTGTCTACTTATTATATCAATTATTGAAAGATAAGTGTTAAAATCTCCATCTATGATAGTGCATTTTGCTATTTCTCGTTTTCACTTCATTCAGGTTTTACTTTATGTATTTTGTAGTTCTGAATATAGGTGTATAACTAAATAGGATTTTATGTTCTCTTGATGAATTGACTCCTTTTTTATGATGAAATGACTCTTCATATTTTCTGCTTTGAAATCTGCTTTGTCTGGTACTAATACAGCATGACATAGCTCCTTCAATCCTTACTTTTAACCTATCTGTGACATTATATTTAAAGTACATTTCTATAAACAACATTTAGCTTAGTCTTTGTTTTCATATGATTTGACAGCCTCTGCCTTTTCATTTATATGTTTAAACTACATTTTTTTGTGCGATTACTGATGCGGTTGAGTTTAAATCTGCCATGTTCTTGTTTTCTATTTGCCCTCTCTATACTTTGGTTCCATGCTCCTTTTTTGATGCTTTTTTTTTTTTTTTTTGAGAAGACTTGAATAATTTTATGGTTCCATCTTAACTTTTTTATTGGCTTATTGCTATATTTCTGTTTTATCTTCCTTTGTGGTTAGTATGTGGTTTGCATTATGCTTCTTTAACTTATCACGGTATATCTTCATATAATATTATTATACCACTTCAGGTATAGTAAAGGAAAGCTAGTGTTTCTCAGTAGCAGTTGGGGCAATGGGATGGAGGATCATGCTGGATAGCGTTGGGTAATATGTATAGGAACTTAGAAAAATGCCTCACTTCAGATGCCCACCCACTGGCTTTTTTTTTTTTTTTTCCTCCCATAGGAGCATTGATAACACCCTTTCTTTTTCTGGATGAGAAAATTGAGGATCAGGTTAAGTGACTTTTGTGAATGACAGAAACAGGTTGAACATAGCATAATATAAGGAATATTGATCTTAGTCAGCTAGACCTAGATTCAAATTCTAGCACTATTACTTGCTAGGTATGTGACCCTGGGCAAGTTATTTAACCATTCTAATTTTTATGCCTAAAATCTAGATAACAATTACCTCATTGGGTTGTTGTCCTATGTACTCATATACTATTTGTTTTCTACATTGGTTGTCAAAATCAAATGGAATAGTATTTATAAAGGACCCAGTTAAATCGCTTGGCACATTGTACAACTTCAAATTACTTGCCGTAGAAGGATTATGGAAGTTATTGTCTGACACCCAAATAAGTACGTTTAGTTTACTTTCACAGTCAATTATCTCTTCAAACTTTATTCTGTCCTTTAGACCTATAAACATTTATATATGTCTTGAAGAAGAAATAGTTAACATAAATGAAGTTACTGTGAGTGGGTATGATAATTAAACCAAATAGGTTCAGAGTTTGGGGGAGAACAAGGCAGGGAATAAAGTTCTGGGAAAGCTAGAGGCTGGGGTAGTCAGGGACTTTACCTCCTATCTTCTGTAAGTTCACGGAGAAGTTGAGGGGTCAGCACTGATGTGGTGTAAAGGAAAATATCTTGGATCTTACTGTATTGCATTTGCAAAGAGGCAGTTTGTATTATGGCGTTAGAATTTAGGTAAATGAGGAGGAGCTGGAACAGTAGAATTGAAAGTCATTATACAAGCGAATATTGAAGCAGCAAAATATTCGAGAGACAGTGTGTGCAGAGTGGAACACAGAAGGGGAAGGATGTGTCTTAGGGGAATAGTCCTTGTTAGGGGGATTAAAAAGAAGCTGCACATAGTGCCGTAAATGCTTTTCTCATCTTGTCTTCTTTTTCTGGGACCTAACAACAATGGCTCACATTCAATGAGTGAGTATTTATTGAATTCATGGTGGAAGTAGGTGATGAGCATAATTTGTTGGTTTTATTCTTAAATAGATCTGGAACTGTTATTGTACCTATTAAAATGCTATCCGATACAATGGGCTTTTTCAGTAAGACAGCAAATAGATCTTTGGGTCTTTCAAACTAGTTTGTATAATGAACATTAAAGAAGTCCATGCTGTTTTTAAATTTCTGACTGACTTTGCAGGACCATGATTTTACTCTTAAGAGAACCGTTCTCGTAATGGTTGAATATTTCAGATGTGAAACCTAAACTTTGCATTAACTTGAAAATATGAAAAACCAACAAAAATTATAAGCAGACTGGAGTAACATAGAATTTTATAGTCAATGTAGAATTCTTTGTGGGTCCTGGTGTTGTCTTTGCTAGTGGTGAAAATTTGATAAAATATTTGGGTCTTTTTGGACCTTAAAGTCCATTTTATATAGTAGAGAGAAACATTTTACAAGGTTGTTGTGAGAAGTAGAGTTTTAAGTTTAGTGGTAGGTACACAATAAATGGTAGTTTTGTTTGTTCATTTTTTGAATTGGATATAACCGAGGAGCTGAAGTTAGAAGAAAACAATCCTGATTATTGGGAGAAACTTTTAGGTACCAAACACCAGCTCTACCTTTGATCATGTTATCTAGGTGGAGGGTATCTTTTTTCCCTCTGTTTCCCGATTTATTTTTGAGTATTCATCTTCTTGCATTGAGATACCATACAAAAAAGCAGAGGCTTGCAGTCTTACTCAGTTGCCAAGAGAATGGCCATATTATACAACTTAGGTCTTATTTGCTCCAGTTATCGTGACTGAAGGTCTTAAAGCAGTGAACTGTTAGGTTAAACTCCACGTTCAAGAAGCATTTGTTTTTGTCCACAAAGCAAGAAGAAAGAGAAGCAGAGACGAATTCTTCAAAGACACTGTGTCTAGGATCTGCAGTAGTTTTAGATAATATTCTCTATTGAGATTTTTTTTCTCAAGTTAAGCGCATACGTGAAAAAGCAAAATGAAATACTGAAGGAAGACCATTTACAAAAAAAAAAGGAAAAGAGCTCACTTCTGATCAATTTGAATAATAAACTGTAATATGATATCTCTAAAATATTAAACTCATATAAAAAATAATTTGATTATATATTCTTGAGAAGGAACATAAATCACTTCAATTTGGAATGGTTAATTATTGTTGAGTCTTCATAATATTTAAAAAATAATTTACTGAGTAAATTATTTATTAAATAAAAAGCATACTTAAAAAGTTCTACTCTGCGTATGTTATGTTGTGTTTTAATGAATATTTTAATAATGTTCTCTTAAAAATATGTAGCTGTTTCTGTTTTGGGCAATTTCTTTTTAGGAGAAAAGGTGGTAACTGTTGCTATAAAGTGACAAATTTTGTAGAAACTCATATATTTTATATACTTCCCAAGAAAAGGGTTTTCTGGGTTTTTAGTTTCTTCTTTATACACATGTTCATATATATTAAGCCTTTGCATTAAGAACCAACTTTTGAAGTGCTGTTTTTAGGTTCATCAGAATCTTATTTTTTTTTAAACTGGCCTATTTATATATTTTTAAATTTTTATTTAACTCACATTTTAAAATATACACAGATTTCCAGCATTGGTAGTAGCTTTATTAATATCGATTTGGAAGAAAAATGAATTTAACAGTCAAATTGCCTGCAACAATAATTTTAAAAAGTAAGAATATTTTAACTTTTTCTGTAAGTTCAAAGATACTCTTAAAATTTCCTCTCTTTCTAAAAATAACTTCGTAATCAGGCCGACATGTCTTTTAAAATGTTTTACTCAATATATTTACATTAGGAAAAAGAAGGAAAGACAGCAAAATAAATCAATAAATCTTTACTTATTGTTTGAAGCTTTTCCTTTTATGTTTTTACTCTAATTACAATTTATGAACATGCAAACAAAAATAAAATGGAGTTACTTGGAGCCATGTTAAGAGCTAAATTCTGTAGTTTATAATATTTCTAGTAAAATGGTAGATAGAACTTCATTGTGGAGATTCAAGCAGCTGCTGGCCCACGCCATGACTCAAGGTCGTTACCTTGAAGGTCCTATCCAGCCTTAGAGTCTCTGAAACTATATTACTTTGAACATAGCCATGTGAAGTGAAGTAGTATATGACTAGTGTTTATTTTAGTGGTCTTACTATAAAATGGTTCTATTGTAGTATGGAAAGTATAAGCCAGGAATATTTAGCATTGGCGACCTGATTTTACAATAAGCTTTTTAATTTATTTTTTTCAATTACAATTGACATTCAATATTATTTTATATTAGTTTCAGGTATACAGCATAGCAGCTAGACAGTTTCTTAATTAACAAAGTGATTTCCCAGTAAGTCGAGAACCCACCTGGCTCCATACATAGTTATTATAATATTACCATCTATATTCTCTATGCTGTACTTTATATCCCTGTGACTATTTTGTAACTATGAATTTGTAGTTCTTAATCTATTCACCTTTTTCAGCCAGCCCCTCCATCTGGCAACCATCAGTTTCTTCTCTGTATCTATAAATTTGTTTCTCTGTTATTTATTTTGTGCTTTAGATTCCGCAGATAAGTGAAATCATATGGTATTTGTCTTTCTCTGTCTGATTTATTACACTTAGCATAATATCTTTTAGGTCCATCCACATTGTCCTAGTGGTGATATTTTAATCTTTTTTTTTTTTTCTATCGCTGAGCAATATTCCCGTGTGTATTTGCACCACATCTTCTTTATCCAATCATCTATTGATGGGCACTTAGGTTGCTTCCATATCTTGGCTATTGTAAATACCACTGAAGTTAACATAGGAGTACATAAATCTTTTTGAATCAGTGTTTTGACTCTTTGGATTAATTCCCAGAAGTGCAACTTCCAGGTCATAAGGTAGTTCTACTTTTAATTTTTGAGGAACATCCTACTATTTTCCATAGTGGCTGTACCAATTTGCAATTCGACCAATAGTGCACAAGGGATCCCTTTTCTTTACATCTTCACTAACACTTGTAGCTTGTTGATTTATTGATAGCTGTTATGAAAGATGTGAGGTGGTATCTCAGTATGGTTTTAATTTGCATTTCTCTTGTGATTAATGATAGACATCTTTTCATATGTCTATTGGCCATCTTTATGTCCTTCTTGGAGAAATATTTATTCAGGTCCTCTGCCCATTTATTGGTATTAAGGTGTATGAGTTCTTTATATAAATTTTGATATTAACCCCTTATCGGATGTATCATTGGCAAATATCTTTTCCCAATTGGTACATTGTCATTTTGTTTTGTTGATGGTTTCCTTTACCATGTAAAAACGTTTTAGATTGATGTATTCTAATTTATTTATTTTTCTTTTGTTTACCTTACCTGAGGAGATATATCAGAAGAAATATTACTAAGAGCGATGTTAGGGAATTTACTGCTATTGATCAGGGAGACATACCCAAAAAGCTATTGTTAAGACCTATGTCAGAAAGTTTACTGACTTACGTTTTGTTCTAGGAGTTTTATGGTTTCAGGTCTAACACTTACGTCCTTCATTCATTTTGAGTGTATTTTTGTATATGGTGTAAAAGTGTGATCCAGTTTTATTTGTTTATTTATTTTTACATGTACCTGTCCAGTTTTCCCAACACCATTTTTTGAAGAAATTATCATTTCTACATTGTTATTCTTGCCTCCTTTATCATAGATTAATTGGCCATGTAAGTGCGGGTTTATTTTTAGGTTTTTATTCTGTTCCATTGATTAATATGTCCATTTTTGTGCCAGTACCATACTGATTTGATTATTATAGCTTTGTACTGTAGTTGAAATCAGGGAGCATGATTCCTCCAACTTTGTTGTACTTAACATTGCTTTCTATTCAGTGTCTTTTGTGATTCCATTTAAATTTTAGAATTATTTGTTCTACTTCTGTGAAAAATGCCATTGGTATTTTGATAGGAATCTCATTAACTCTATAGATTGCTTTGAATAGATAGTATGGATATTTTAACGGTGTTAATTCTTCCTATTCATGAGCATGTTATGTGCTTCCGTTTATTTGTATCTCCTTTCTTCAATGTCTTATAATTTTCTGAATACAGATTTTTTAACCTCCATTAAATTTATTCCTAGGTATTCTATATTTTTTTGATGCAATTGTAAATAGAATTATTTTCTTAATTTCTCTTGTTAGTAGTTTGTTATTGGTATATAAAAATGTAACTGATTTCTGAATATGAATTTTGCATTCTACTTTATTGAATTCATTTATCATTTCTAATAGTTTTGTAGTGAACTTTTTAGGGTTCTCTATATATAGTATGATGTCTCTGCAAGTAGTGACAGTTTTACTTATCCCTTTCCAGTTTGGATACCTTTTATTTCTTTTTCTTCTTTAATCACTGTGGATAGGACTTCCAATACTATGTTGAATAAAAGTGGTGAAAGTGGACATCCTTGTCTTATTTCTGATCTTAAGGAAAATGCTTTTAACTTTCCCCCATTGCATATGGTGTTAGCTGTGTGTCACGTATGGCCTTTTTTATGTTGAGGTATGTTCCCTCTATTAAGTTTTGTTTTGAGACACCAAAACTTTGGTTATGTGGCTTATATTTAAGTACTGAAAAATAATTTAACTGTTATTTTTGATGTCTGTAGTGATTGAAATGGTGTGACTGTAAGGTAAAGCCTATGTATAATGTCAAAATTAGCTTTTTAGGTGGACAAAAATGATTTCAAAGAAAAAAAATGATATAATTAACCTACATTGCCGGCTCTGTTTACATATAGAGCAATTAGGTGAGGCTGCTGTGTGGCTACTATTAACTGTGGGCCTGACTAGGTCCTTATGTTTGGAGAGGTGGAGCAGGGGTGGGGATGGGTGAAGGGCAGGAGAGAGAGGACAGAGAGAAAGGGACAGGCAGAAAGAGAGGGAAAGGAAGAGAGGATGAGGGAGAATGATTGATTCTTTAGCCTACATTAAAATAATTCTAGTGTTGTCTTAATTTAAAAGAATATGCCATTAAGTGTTGAGTAACCGTTAAAGAAATGGAGTTTTCATATGTGAATAACCTTCCAGTTATATTTAGAAAACCCATTCTTGTAAATCTGATTTGTCTGAAAAATGATTCCATGGACCATGAGAAGTAATCAGCCTATTTTTTGTATATGGATTTGATATAATATGTAAATGATAGCTTACTATTTCGGTACTAGAAAATTGCTTATATTATCTTCATAAGGAAGGTTATGTAGAATATATAATTTTTGAATAGGTTGTATTGGGAGGTCTTTGCTTCCTCCTTGCTTTAATAACCTTCAATATTGCAGAAGTACTACTTCTATGCATATTAGGTGTGGACAACTTATGAGTTAATAAAAACCAACAGTATGCATCAGATGATTTAGGAAATCAAGTAATATAGTTGGTTTTAGAGTTACATTTGTACAAAACAATTTTTAAATCTTTTTAAAAGAAAGCATGAACATAATATATAGAGGTAATTGCAAAACATTTTACCATGGATTAATAGTACAAGTTGTGGAAAGCTTATAAATCTGCCATCTAAAATTGATTACCCTTTTGAGCATTTCATGCTGTTTGACAGTGAAAAGTGCACCTTACAAAAGCTGTTACACAAACTATTACATTTAAAAGGTTTCCGTCTCACACCCCCAAATTACACTTACTTACTGCAAGTGAAAATTCAAAAATTTGTTCACTGTTTATTTTGGTGACAATTACTGTAGTGTTGAATTTTGCTTTTCTCCCTCTTCCTTGCAAACTAGAAATTAGTCTTTTTGGTTTCTTTATTTCACTGTAAACACAGTTTGTTTATTATAGGTTACATACAGAGATGATGTAATAAAAAATTTTAAACCTGAAACACTCAGATACTCCATATAATAACAAAGTACTGAATCTAGAGCACCAAGATGCTCCATGTATATGAGGAAAAAAAACAATATTGCAAGGTGATACATAATCCTCATAGAATATAAAATCCAGTGAACCATTTTCGTTGATATCTCCATGCACACAGTAAGTTTGCCATACTTGCAATCTTGTTAAATCCCCTGAAACAGTGCCTTATTCATTTACATGAGAAAGAAACTTGGAAACATTTAAGAGACACTCTTATTTTAGGATTGCATTCTTCATGTTATGAGTATTTCTTTGATTGTGTAATAAGCAGTTTGAGTTTCTGGCAGGCCTTTCTACTTCTTTTTGAGTGCCTTTCTTCTTGTCTTATTTATAAACCATAGTCTGTTATAAAGAGCTATTGACTGAGAACTGGGAGTTCTGAGTTCTAATGCTACTAATGATACTAACTAATGGATCCCTTCAGTTTATTGGTCTCGGTTTCCCTGTGCAATGGGGGCCTGAATTAAATTATTTCCTGGGATAACTTCTTAACTTTAAAATGCTGTGATATTGAAAGGCAGGCCAGTTATCTGAAAATGTATTACATTCCCCACCAAAAAAAAAAAAAAATTATTTAATGGTCAATTTACTGATAGAATAGTTCTAAAAGCAATTTGCTGAAATGTAAATTCACCAAATGGTTGTTTTGTTAAATTTACCAAATACTCTGATTTATGACTTTCCCTAAGAACCAGTTTTCAAAATTATTAACTGTCTCAAATATATTTCTTTTAACTACATATAAAGTTTTTCACATATCACACTGCATACAATAGTTATAAAAGCTTTTTGAAAGTTTTGATAGGAAGTATTAGTTTTAATTTTTTCCATAGCAATTTTACAACAGACATTCTTCAATAGAAATATTTGTCAGTCCAACTCAGCTGAATGCCATGTTTACATTGATATTTCATATACTGATTGCCTTTCAGTTGCTTAAAACAGAAGCAACATATTCATCTAGAACTGGTTAACAGATTTGTGAATTAAGGGAAGTACAGAATGCATTTAATGGATGGAGAGAAATAAATCTTCTCTATTATCATTTATAAACTCCATGGCATTTAAGATATGCATGTCCCTTTGATTCAAAATAAGAAAATTTCCATTCTCAAAAGTTATTGGCCCTTGAAGCTGCAGTCAGTCATTCCTTTTTCTTTGAAAATGGAATTGATAGTGGGCACTTGAGAACTCAATTCCAAGATTTTTGAAAGAAAAGATATTAAATAAGATATTTTTAAAACATTTCCTGAGCACTGATTCAAATTTCAACAAGCTTATGTTGATGCTTCAACAAAGGTAGTATAGAATACACATGAGTCAGCATTTTTATTATTTTATTATTTTATTTTTATTAGTCTTGAATGGGATCTATAGAATAGAATAGATGGCCATCTTTTCAGGTACTCTGCATTGCTGGAAATGAAATTAAGGTTTTTTTTTTTTTTAAAGGTAACGATGTGTGGAAATTAGTAACTGGGTTAAAATTATAGCATGTCTAATTCCTATAATGTAGAAGATTAAACATGTAGAAAAGACTGGTACTTTAGAGAGAAATGCATAATGGTTGGTCTGTAAACTTTTAAGTTGACATATTATAAGCCTAATACAACATATGGCTGGGTTGAAAAAAGAAAGAAAAAAGAAAACAAGTTTTTGCTCTTGGAACCTAATAGATGGTATAGTATATTCCAGTCCTCACTCTGACTGTTTCTAGCTGTGTGACCTTGGAGATCATAGAGTTATTTAAACTTTGGGCCTAAATTTTCTCATCCATAAAAACAGACAGGTGAAATAATGCATGAAAAATCCTACATAAATCTGTTAACTAATTTGTAACTAGAGGCTTCTTAGAATACCTTTTTTTGTGTGTGGGTGAAAAGTTTCACTGGTTAGTAAGAGAACATAGAAGAATCTCAGTTAATATTGCCAAGCCCACATAAATTTCAAGTGGTTAATTAATAATGAAGTTAGAAGAATTACTGTTAGGCTAATTACTTATTTTTAGCATTTCAGCTATGAAAATTAAAGATTTCTGAGTCTTATGTCTCATAAAAACAAAGGAGACATACCAAGCCACCTTTTCTAAGATGACGTAATTAGGGCATTGGATTTGAATCCACAATTAAGTGAATCAGGTATACTGATTAAAACACAGTAAATGATGTGTCATGAGGTTCAGAGCAATAGCCAAAGACTTACTTTGCTCATTTGAGTTTCTTCAATCCTTATCTTATTTCTTTATTTAATAATTACACATGAACTTTGTTGAAACTTATAAATCTTGGAATATGGGAGTTTTAAACTTCTGCCAATGGGAACTGAAAGTGAAGTTATATTAGAAAATTAAAATATTCATAATAAATAACTTGATTGGAAATGACTATAATAGAAAATTATATTTACACACAATTTTAAAGCGTTCAATGCCTCTCATAAAGCATACTCTAATTGTAATGTTTCAGCAGGGTCTTAAACTCATCCTCTTTGTAGATTCATCTGTTCATTAAACAAATTGAAGACCCTCTCTGTATTAGGCACTGTTGCATATTTGTAGGTCAAAGAGATAAGCATAGTCCAGTGCTCATGTTGTTTTAATCTGGTTGAAGAGACAATTACATTACAATGTGATTATTTTTGTGCACTTAATAAAGATAAGGTGCTATAGAACACCTAGTAGGACACCAGCCCCAGGCTTGTTAAGAAGAGGAGGAAAAGTGGTAGTGATTTGGGAAGCTATTTGGGGAAGTGGAATTTACCCTAAGATCTGAAAGACAAAGTGAAGGTAAGAGGGTGTGGGAAGAAAAAATTATTTCAATCAGAGGAAACTTTTTATTGGACAACTGAGAGAAGTTCCATAAATTGTATATACTCTTTGGAAGATCCTAGGCAGGAGCAATAGTCTTAGGAGCCTTACAAGTTCTGTTAATGGATTTGCAGTTTATCCTGAGGGCACTGGGACCTATTGTAGGGAGTGGCCTGAACTTTAGAGGGCTGAAGAGATAAAAAAGATATATGAAGGGATTTTTGAGTGATATCAGGAAGCAGAATCATTGGATTCAGTGATTGATTAGATTTGGGAGATGAGAGGGAAAAGTTTGGTGATCAAAGGAATGATTGGGATAGGGCAATCACTATTACTATATTTTCTGGGATAAAGGAAGAGTTATTTCCCCTGTTTAGCACCATAGGAATACCATAAAATGTAAGGTGGAGTGGAGGATGAAAATAAAATTCATTATGTAAAACCTCACACTTATACGAAACATTGCGTAGTGATAATTGTTTTTCCTTATAAAGAACTTATAGTTTATTTTAAGCATATTAATAATCCCAGTTAAGAGTATTAACCAGAAATTTGTGAGATTTATGAGATAAAATAACCCACTTTAGAAGGAACTATTGTTTTGGGAGCTAAGAAGATGCTTTAAATGAGTTGGAAGGACTGCTATACATAGAGGACATCACCCATTCCCATAAAATAAGCTCTAAAGGAATAGTGTCTTTAATTCAGTGCAATTGACTTACATTGAATATTACTGATTTTCAGAGAGAAATAATTTCTCTAAGTTTACAAGTATACAGTGTTGGCTAGAATCTTCAATCTGTTATAATTTTCATCCTTTGTCCAAGTCTTTATTCCAAGTATATATGCATGCATTTTATGATGAACGTCAATGTAAAAGTTTTATCTGATTAATAAATAGCATTGTGTTTTAGCAAGTTTTTCCAGAATTTATGTGTGCATGAATATGTAGATTTTTTTCAAGTTTACGCACACCCACGTTTACTACATTTGCTGAAAAATGGCAGTAATGAGAATTCACTTCTTTAAGATGCTGTACATTTAAAGTGGGGTATATTATTTCTATTATTAGCAATGTTATTATACAGTATTATTTTCTCCTTTTAGATGTGTTGATCTCTTTGAGCCTGCCATTAGAATAGTTAGGAGCTGCAAAAGGCTCTATTCTCCACTTATATAAAAAGAAAAAGAAATGAGAACTAGTAAAAAAAAATAGAAAAATTTCTTGTGTGAGCAAGAGAATCTAAGAAGACAGTTGTTATTGGAGCCTTTTCTGGTGTGAAGAAAATTAAGAATTTCTGTTCTTGCCTTCATTCCTGTAAAGTCCAAAAGAAATCTGTCTTGAGGCAGCACTACCTGCTTGTTTTCTTTTGTGGCTCTTTAAGTAATGCTGCCTTTGAAGCTAATTTTTGCCCTCTCTTTCCCCTCATCTATCTAAACTAGGACTGTTAGAGGCCTCCTTGGCAATCATATTCTTGTTTATCAACCCAAAACATGAGGGTGGGTAGTATTATGAGTGTGGACAAAACCACACTAGTGAATACAGGGGAAAAGAAAATTCAAATGTGCAAAGTTTAGGGTATGTAGGAAAAATGAACAGATGACTCTAGGGCTAGTGTAAAAAGGGAATGCTTGTTTGCTTGGTGGGATTAAACACCAAGATTCCCTACCTGTATCCTCTCACTGATTGAAATTTTTGGAAGAGGCACCACTGTTTTTATCAGTTTGTATGCAGAAGAGTAGAGAGGTAAAATTTGAGTCTTGATTCTGGATTAGACAATAGGTTCTGGCCATTGTCATCGGAAGGGATCACACTTAATATTTAGGAATGTGTTATTCTCATAGATTTCCTCCTTTTTTAAGCAGAAGTGACAAAAGTCATGGAACTAGCAATGAATGGATCTGTAGATATAATCTCCAGATATATTTTAAAAATAGCCTATTCCATTAGGAATAGCAGAAAGGTTGTTTTATAGAGCCCCTTTAGAACCACTTAGTAGGACAGGAGACAAAACTCTTGCCCAGCAACTGAACAGATCAAAATCTACCTCTGTAAAGTATCTTTTGAGATTAGAAGAGCTGTTTTAGGTTACAGTATCTAAGACTGACTTTTTGGGATGGCTTTAGGTTAAGATGGGTCTTTGGAGCCCATGTTGCTTTGACCACCAATTCCAGGATTAGCCTGAGACCACCCAACATTTATGGTCAATAGTTTGGGAAAACCAATATTTCAGGAGTCCTTAGGAGTTCTATCGATGTTGTTGTATAGCTTCAAAAAATTTTTCCAAAGGATGCCATTATATATATATCTGTGAATTAGATTGTATTGTGGTCTGCATATTATTTGGCGAACTGCTTTTTATGCTTACAAAATTTGAATATTTCTCCAGATTGGCTTTTATAGGTCATTATAGAATCCTGTTACAGGGTATATTATTTCCCCATTAATGGATATTTTGGTTGCTCATTATTGGCTATCATAAGCAATATTTGAGTGAACATCCTTGTTTTTGTGCATAATGTATATATGTACATATTCACTTTACTGGGCCTTTGACTTTTTATAGAATAATTTAAAATTTTTGAAAGTAAATGAGTCTGACATATTGCCTCTCTTATTTATAAAATATATTGTTAACACAGAGTTAGTGCAGGTCTCTCTTAACACATGGTACACTTTCCATATCGTTAAAAATTATGGACTTGATGACTTCATTAAAAGGCGTATTGATCACATACTAGGTAGAGTACACATTTGCAAATCACGAGATATTTGTGTCTGTTCAAATTTAGAATTCTTTCTTGGTGCTCAAACCTCCATAGACTACTTTATCTCTTTTAAAGTTGATATACCTAAAATAGACTCTGCTGCTGTCTGTACAAGCAAATGAAGTCCAATGACAGGGCACTATTATTAGAGTTAGACAGACCTAGACTTGAATCCTGGCCTTATCTTTTAATAATTCTGTACCCCTAGGCAAGCTATATAATCCCTCTAAATCTTATTTTTCCCTATTATAAAATGGACATATCTACTTCATAGGTGAAATTAGGGTTACATGTATGCAAAGTATCTATCACCTAGTAAGTGCTCAACAGATGGTAGCTATTCTTATTAACATCTCTAATAATGAAGATGATAAGTTTATGATAAAATTCTCATTGTTCATCATCTTTCAATTCTAAGTGCTGTTATCATTAAATGCTCCATCCAGTAGTTTCTAGTCACTCTCAAGAGTGGATTGACCAGCAGGGAGCAACATTTATACCTTTGTCTCATAGATTCTGCTAAGAATTATTCTGTATATAACATCGTTTTGTTCTCAGACCTCTTCCCCTTCCAGCAAGAAATAATGTAGGATGTTTATAAGTTTTTGTTTGGTTGGTTTTCTTTTTCTTTTCTTTCAGCTGTTACCTGAGCCCTGCCATTTTTAAGCATATGTCATCTAGGTAAGACTGATTTGCCTACTAATTCATGAACCTGAGTAAGAGAAAATGCTGGGATGGCAGCAGCAGTAGACTGGACAAGCACTTGGTTTACTTTTCCCTAAAATTACGTCTGTGACTGATGACAGCTTCTCTTGATAACTAGAAATAAATAACAAATAAATATTTCTTACATCATTTCAGCAGTTTGGCTTCAGTAATATGTTAAAAGATTATTTTATTTTTAAGTAATTAGTCCTTTAAAATAAAAACTGTTAAAGTAATTGAATTTGATTTTCCTTCTCCAAAGAAACAATTTTTTATAATAAATTCTATGTCAAGGGAAGAATTAGTTAAGAGAAAACCTTTGTTTGAAAAATGAGAAAAATTGCCCAGGCAACCTGTATATGTTACCACTGTGCTGATTAATCATCGCCAACATTAATCACTGTCATCGGTTATCACAGGAAGATGACTGCTGAACAGTCGACACTATTATCATTCCATCATTTTTCTACTGATCAATTTAGTACAAAAGATTAAATGTACACAGTTATGAGGATTACAACATCAAGCCTAAATAGAGAGGCAGTACTTTAATACTACAGAAAATCATGAATTTTCTTTTCACATTTCTTCAGTTACTTGATTTATTGATTTGATAAAGCCCCGTGTTTTACAGTGAATAAACTTTTCACGGAGGAGTATTTTAAATAAAAAAGTCTAACTATAGGTAATAGCTTACCTAATTTCTTTCATTTGTATGAGTTGAAATGGAGGGAATAACCAATTCATAGTGTTGTGCATTTGTAGGTAAATTAATAAGCTCAATATATTTTTGTCAAAATTTCAAAATGTTAAATTTGTTGCATGATTATTTAACCATCTATATGTTGATAGATATGACATTTCTAAAATGCCCCATTATTTTACATTATATTGACTTTTTTGAAAGTTGCTTGATATTCTTTTTTAACAAATATTTTTCATCATTTACTCTACAATAGTCAGAAATGTATACATTTTATACTCATTTCATATTGAGGAAAAGTAACAGCAACTTTTTACCCCTCCAAAAGCGTGGCCCACTTTAGTTGTTTAATTTTAATAGATTGATTGCTATGGGCATTATGATATTAATACTTCTTTTCTAACAAGTATTCAAGAATGCTGATGCTTAATCAGAGTTTTATTTTGCAAAACTTCAATGATGATTCATGTAAAAGCTCATTAATGTTAAACTCTTTGTTCTGTATTTCAAAAATAGTAATTTTTGACAAATTTTCTTTCTATAAATAGCATTCTTATACTCATATTGAATCAGGTTTCTAAGTAAATAATTTATTATTAAATGTCATATTTTCTATGTGATTTATTTTTACTACACCTATTAAGTGACTGTCATCATAATTTTGGTTAATTTGTTTCAAGTAGGAATTACAATTAACATTTTTATTTTGTATACAAAGGAAAAAGGAAGGATATTCTCTGTTGCACTTAAAAAATTAAATTACAAGTCTATTTTCTGTACTAAATTAAAACCTCAGTGTAAAAAAAATACAGTCAGGTAGTAGAACCAAACTTTGTAGACTTTGCTTTCTTTGGAGAGCAAATTATTTCAGGATGAAAAACCCAATAAAAATGAGATGGATGCTACCTATTTTTAAGGATGCCCAGTTATATAGTTCTGTTTGATAAGTAATTGATTAGATCAGACTATTAAACCATTTAATCTGGCATGTGCATTGTGTGTGATAAAAGGAATCCAACTGTGAATTTGAGTGTATTAAATAATCTTCAGGAAGTTCCACAAAGAACATTTGAATGCCTTGAAACTTGCAATAACCATGTTTGTTCCAAACACATTTGCTTTGCCTAGGTTTTGCCCATCAGGTTGAAGAAATGCTAATCTTGTTGCATTCAGCAGCTGGGTTTTTTCAATATTCTTTTCCTTTTCCTAGGGGTTAATTAGCCTTCTTTGAAAATGTGGCCTATTTATCTGTAGATTCGCATGATTCAGCCAGAGCTGGCTGTACAAAGCAGATCCGTTAACAGGCGGGTGTGTCCAACTGCTTAATTAGCCAGAATAAAAAGGTCCTTTGTCAAACAAGCATCTGTTGCTCTTGACACACCTGACAGCCACATTAGGCAAGGATGACTAGACTGAAATTGTACATGTCCCTCCTGCAAGAATATACAACTCATTTACATATGGGCTACATCTTGGACAAACTGCAGGGGTTTATTTAGCTTATCAAAATGGATTAATGTGACTGCATTTGTGGCTGATAAACAAATATCACTTGAAAGGAGGCTGTGAAGGAACTGAACTAACCAAATTACTCCCAAACATAAACAAAGCACCAGAAAGCACTGCTTGATGAATGGGAGCACCTCAAAAGTACACACAAACCTTTATGCTGAGTTTAAAACAAAACCTACAAATACAGCATGCTAAGACACTACTCTCATGTGATGATCCTTGCTCTGCAGAAATGCTGGAAAGTTACCAGAATACTCTGAATGAGTCAGTGGGTTTAAATGATCTGTTTAGCAAAATTTGGCAGGAGGGTTATATTCTAATTTGTCTGCTGTTACATCCGGTCTTCAGAATTAATCAGTAAAAATGTCTCTGGAAAAATACTTATTGGTTGGATTTTATGATGGTCTCAGTAGAAAAAGAGAATACTTCCTAATTTCGATGTTAAACAGAGAAGGGATGGCTGTTCATTGTTATTGGAAACGTAGATGAAATACGATGGATTATAAATCCCAGAGACTTTACTGTTCAGATCAACAGTCTGTAGTTTTTTATTTGGAGCTCCTGTCATCATGATATTGCAGAGTAAATATAGTAATCGTGACATCATTGGCTTTAGAGTCGTACAAACCTAGGTTTGAATTCAGGCTATTCCCCTACTAGCTGTGTGACTTTTAGCAAGTTATTTTACTCCATTTGTGCTTCAGTATTCTCATTTGTTAAGTGGAAATAATAATAGTTCCATTATGGAGATCTTCTGAGGATTAAATAAAAAGATGCATTTCAAGCACTTAGTATATTACATGGCACCTGAAAAAGACTTGTTAAATGAGATAACTAATAATGGTTATGACTTTTTGAGCCAATCTCTGGAAGGGATTGGCCTTGGCAAAGAGAGCCTCTTAAAGTTGAAGAAGACACACAGTCAGAGGAGAATTAAGTTGTGTCTATTAAGGGAAAATGGTAACAAAACCAAGAGACTAAATTCTTATCAGTTGGCATGACCATATAATCTAGGAGCTAAAGAGATTGGATGATGAACAGAAACTTGGGAGTAAACAGAAGATGTTCAGGGACAATTATTGGTTGTCCTGGCTTGGGCTTTATGTGCCCGTTTTGATATGGTGTGTACACAGAGCCAGAGGCTGGATGGAAAGTTCTCCGTGATGCTTTCCACTTTAACTTATGTAAGCCATCATTTTCTGTCCATCTTACTTTTGCGACTTTATTCTTTAAAGGTTGAATAGTTGGGATCCTTTTCTTTCTTTCTCATTCTAAAAGTCCACCAATTTACTTTTCTTGATTTGTTTCACATCTATCTGTACCACATCTCTTATGGAATTCAGGACTTCCAACTTGGTTTAGTAGATTAGTGCGTGAGCTTTAATGTTATGCCAAAACCTTCCTTTCTTTCCTACTTCTTGCCGTTTGCCTTTGGTTAAGTGACTTAACATCTCTGCAGCCTCTGTTGACTCATCTATAAAATGAAGAAGCGAACTTAACACATTTCTATTAGTAAAGTGGTCACATTTCTCTTCTGTGTAAAATAAGTAAACCAGTATAAATGTTATCAATATTGTCTTAAACACAAAAAGTAACTTCTATTTTCAGTCTGGATTTGTAAGACTAAGTTTTTGGTTATCCTGAAAGGTATTTTGAGATCAAATGCTACAGACACCAAGCAAGTGAATGAATTGCACCATTTAAACAATTTGCCTGTAAAACAATATGGATTGGTCTTTTCTTCATTTTCAGATTTTTCAAGAGAATCTGAAATTTGGTTGTTAATGCAAAGCTTTCTGATTCTCAAATGTTGGCAATTAAGAATTTTAATTTGTAGCCACTCTGAGCGAAAGTCTTTCTGTGGAGTCTAATATAGTCCATAAGGTGCTAAGTTCCAAATCTATGCCTTTTATCTTGTGATAAGATCTCACTGAAAGTTTATTAAGAAATTTTAGGAATTACTTTTCAAAGTACATTTAATTTTTAAAGAGATCTCCATTCTTTATATTTTCATGTTTGATCTAAAACAGTGAATATCAAACTATAGGTTATAAACCAAAAACATCTGTGTAAATTAGTCTGCAGTACAATGTGTAGGCACAGGAGAGAGCCTTGACACAGCCCCCAGCCGTGTTGGGAGAAACAGGAGAGAGTTTTAGTGTGAGTGACTTCACTGTAAGAAACTCATCCACCCTTGACAGAGCAGTTTAAACAGGAAGCTATAAATGGCAACCCTGACTTCCTCATTTGTATACTGCACTGACAAAGGCCATCATCTATCTTGCAATTGAGAAGAGGGATAAGAAAACCTCAGTGAAGATGGTATCTAACTTCTTGTTCATTCCTCATAACCTACAAAAAGATACCGCCTTGTTGTCACTAAGACCTCCTCTGCTGTGGCACAAATGGCATCAATAGTCTCTAAATATGAAATGAATCAAAGGATACTGGGTTTTGCTTTTTTTGGGGGGGTGGGAAGGTCGGGTATTTTTTCCCTCTGAGATGGAATAAAGAGGAAGAAACACAGTTAGGGTTCCTGATGTGAGTGTCCCTACCCCAAATTTTGGGAACCCTGGTCTTTCAGTAATCTTAATAATGCAAGTTTTATGTAGTGAATACTGCCATTCTCAAACATTTTCAGGCATATCCATTGTCTTAATGCTAGTAAAAAAGTGTGTGTGTCTTTGCATTGTGTCTGGTCTGTGTGTGTTTGGAAATCAATGCTACACTTTTTAAAAATTAGCCACCATTTGGGAGATTTCACATAAAAATCTGAATTTTCATCTTCTTTTGAGATTGGAACTGGCAGCCACAGTTTACTCTTCCCACAGATGCATAATTTCCTGGAACTGAACTATAGCTGACCCAAATAAATGGAGTGGTAGCCACAGTCTCTACCACGTTCCTTCTATTTAAGCCCCTAGGCCCCTTTGCTCTGTGCACCTGAGTTTCCTCTTTATAAATGGAGATTATAATCATACAAACCACATTGAGTTGTTACATGGATTACTTTATTTATAAATTAATATGTAAAGAATTTAGAAGAGTCCTTAGCACATTTGAAACAATCAGTATTAGCTGTTATCTGATACACCTTTTACACGTGATGAGGTTTATTGTGCTGCTTATGGGTTTTGACTAACAAAAGAATAGGAACAATCACTTAAAGTGATGCCAATGTCAAGGTCTAAAAGAAAAATAAGCACAAATTCAAAGTGAAGAGGTAGAGTCTTGTGTCTGGTCCTGTCACCTTGAGTGGGTCTCTTAAACTCTCTGAGCTTTAGTTTCCTCATTTATAAAATACGAAGAGAAGATTAGATGTCTTCAGAGGTCCATTTCTAAAATTCATTTAGATGCTAGAAAAGGTTTAGGGGAAAAATTGGAAGAGGTCATACTGTAACAAAAGATGCTAAGAGGGGTTAATTTTCTACTTGAAAGAACTGAGTTGCTTTCAGAATTTTCTTAGGAAAAATTAATGGTCACCATACCGTTCACAGATTTGAACCATAGTGCAGTATTTTTCTTAAGCTACGATTAAATACTGTTTTTCTCCCCAGTAAAGAAAATTAGAATTCTGGTCCATGCTCAATGGCAAAGAAATTAATATTTATTCTATTGACTATGTAAGTAGCAAAAGGGAATGTCAAGACCAGGAGGTCTGAGAAACCACACTTGTTAGAGGACATGCTACAAAATTTAATCCTGTGTTAGTGGGTCAGGCACACAAGAACTGAAAAAATGTGCTGTGTTGAATTGCGAATGACAACAGATAATATTTCATGTCTTCCTTTAAAAGTTTTATTTCCTCTCCATCTTTCAAAATATTAAACATTATTGATATTTGGCTATCTTTGTGTAAGAATATCATTGAACTTTGATTTTAGTACTGTGTCATACCACAGGAGGAGAAAATTAGCTTGACCTTTTGGATAAGTTTAGGGTATATCAATTGGTATTTGGATATATGTTATTTTTTGTAGATCAACGATTAGTTGGAAAGGACCTTAGAAAGAATTTATTTTAAATTGTACACCTCTGGTGACATCCTAGTCCATAAAAGTGTCTAGAAAGTATAGTTTATGATATGTTTACATCTAATTAAGGTTCGAATTCTGAGAATTGAGTATTTGGACATAATTTTGGGCTATAATTTGTAATGTGCTTGAAACAGTTTATAACAGATGAGAACTAAGGAAGGTAGATATCAGTGAAGTTCAACCTTTATAGCCTGAGGATAATAAAAGGTACTAATGGAGATTTTAAAAAATGTGGATTAATAATTTTCTGTATTTTAAAAGTGGTCAAAATGGCTATAAATATGCATGGGATATCATGATAATATGCTGGGATAAGAGGTATTTTGAGATTTGAAAGTTAGTCTCAGTATAAGATATTACGAAGAAATGGAGTGCAGCTGCCAGTCATGCAAGGGGAGCATTTTAACCTTTATTTCTATTTTAATGTATTTCAGAGACCATCATGCAGACATCAGAGACTGGGTCGGACACAGGTTCGACAGTGACTTTACAGACATCTGTGGCTAGTCAAGCAGCAGTGCCTACACAGGTGGTACAGCAAGTACCAGTACAACAACAGGTAAGGAGCGGCTGTTCTCAGAGAGGACACAGTGCCTTTCATTATGCTGACCCTTCAATATAGCTGTGCCCAAAGATGATTTGGATTATACTTTCTGGCACAATGGATGCTAAGATAGGCCTAGTTCAGTTCTTAGATTAATTCAGCAAATGTTTCTTGAGCATTTCCTAGATGTGCTAGTTCTTTCTGTATTAGCCTTTAGGGATGCAAAGATAAATACTCAAACTATAATCCCACTCTGAAAGAGCCTTTTAACTCTTAAAAAGAGCATTTGTTTTATGATTTGATCACCCTAAGTAGGTTTTCTCCTACTCTTCTCCCTTCCTAGTCTTTATCACAACTTATTATTTCTTTTATACTGAAATGTCAGCAGTCATTTTTATATAGTTGGCTCACAGTAGTACTTAATAAAGGAGAAGATGGATGTAACTTACAAGCAGAGATTTTGCCTTTGTGATGTTTTAGAAAGTGCCTGGGACTTATGATGACTGATAAATACTGTTTAATGAAAATTAAATTAAAGGTCTGGAGAGCTGAGTCATCCCATTTTTAAAAATTGAGAATGAATTTCTCATCACATTTACTACAGGGCTTATTCATACTCGATACTTGGCTTGTTTTGGAAAGATACTGACAAAATAATGCTATTCATGCCAGCTAATAGTTCTGTATGTAGATTGTGAATGCATTGGCCTGTCATTTCTTCTAAAGTGTGGTGAGAAAATAAGTGAGAAAGATCATATCATAAAACATTATCTTGAGACTTAAGATTTGCCTGTAATTTCTTATTATTTAGGAGAATCTTTAGCAAATGCCACTTTTACAATTATAAGTAAGGAGAGGGATATCTTAAGTGATAGGGACTCAAGGTTATATTCTTCTTGGCAGATAGAAATGGGCTGGGCAGGGAGTGTTAGAATTATGCAAGGTCTTTGACTCTCAGGGTATGCAAAGACATCTAAAGTGATCTTTTTAAAAAAATTGTAGCACATTCCTTTTTCATGTCTCTACATATATACACACATATACACACACATACATACACAAACACACACATACACACTCATACTTCCAGTTTATTAAGTTGAACTATATGCAGTTGTGATCCACAAAATTAACAGTTTCATGAGTTTTAATCTATCAGTTACGTTTCTTATTCTTTCTTTCTTTTTTACCATTAAAAATGAGTCTTTCCAAAATGATTTTTAAAGGTATTATTGATGTCATCATCAATTTCAAGACTAAACATTTTTCAGAAAAGGTTATAATCCAAAGAGCAAGTGGAGAACAATTAGCACAGTGTTATATTTATAGTTTTAGAAAGATAACAAACTATCAGTATTAAGCAAATGTTGAACGGTTGCACTCATTCTGGTTTGGTTTTTTGTCTTATTTGTGGAAGAAGGATGGCCTTGGACGTGACTATCTCTAAGAGCACTGTGGTGAAGATTGTGTTCCTATCTGCAGAAGGTGCCCTCCTGAGGCATGTCTGTAATATCCATATTTTGCCCTCTCCTGGACTATTGTTTCATTCTTCCTCTCTCCCTCCCTCTCTTTTTAAAAAACTTTTTATTGAATTTAGATGCAAAAGATAATCACTATAGGTCTTATCTAGTGTATATAATTAGCCTAAAAAGTCAAATAGCTCAGCAAATTTGTTATTTTTTTTTAAAAAAAAGCAGTCTTCAACCACTCTCTACTACCATGAACACCTTATCAAAGGCAACAACTCTTGCCTCTTTTTACCTGTTTTGATATTTACCTCCATGTCTCCAAAAATAATACTTATTTTTAAATGTTTGTTGATTTTTTTTTTTTAGCTTTAAGCATCATCTTCTCATTCTCCTCTTTCTGGTGCCTACACACCATACACTCCCTCCCCCTAACACATACGCACACCCTTTCCATCCCTAGGCCCCTGATAGTCCTGGTTGAACTATATGCAGTTTTTGTTCTACAGCAGCCACAGTTTCATACATTTTAGCCTAATACTTCTGTTTTAATTTTGGTATATCATTACTCAGTGTGTGTGTGTGTGTGTGGTGTGTGTGTGTGTGTGTGTGAGAGAGAGAGTGTGTGTGTGTGTGTGTGTGTGTGTAGAGAGAGAGGAAGGAGAGAAGAGGAGGGAAGGGAGAGAGAGAGAGAGAGAGAGAGAGAGAGAGAAAGAGAAAGAAATATAAATTCTATTCAAATCTAGCCATGTAGTGAGCTGTGATTATCTTTCTTTCTTGGAAAACTCACTTTCCCTGGATTTAATGACCATATGTGTTTTCTTAACGAAGCCTCTCAGAGCTTCAGTCTGGATTGATTGTCCTTTGCTCAGGTCGCATACTGGGATCTCCTTTTTTCCATTCGCCAGGGGTTTTCTTTTTTATTTTGCCTTTCCTGTTTCCTGGATCAATGTTTTAAATTCTTTCTGGATTTGCCTTGAGCACAACTTCCAATAACTTCCTAAGAAATAACAAATGTTAGAGCTTTTATGTGTCTGAGAGCAAATATATTTATCTTCACAGTTTGTAAGTGATGGGTACAGAGTTTTGGGTCAGAAATAATTTTCTTCAGAATTTTGAAAGGATTACTCCATTGTCTCCTGTTTTACAGGACTGCTATGGGAAAGCCAAACACCATTCTGATTTCTGATCCTTTGTATGTGTTCTATGTGATTATTTTTTCTCTGAAAGTTTATAGACCGTTGGAAATCCCAGTTTCTTGAAATTCATGGTGATATGTCTTGATGTGGGCCTATTTTCATACATTGTATTGGAACCTTGGTGGTCCTTTTCAATCTGAACCTTCATGTTCTTCAGTTCTGGGAAATTATCTTTAATTTTTCATTTATGATTACCTCTACTCTTCTTTCTCCTTTTTTACCTTTTGGACTTTCTTGTTCTACTTTCAGTTTGATCTTCCAGCCTATCTATTACTTTTCTATCATAATTGTAATTTTCAAGAGCTTTTAAAAAATTTTCTCTATTTTCCTTTTTCATAACATCATATTTTATTTCTCAACTGTAGTATCTTTTTGTCTCTCTGAAGATATTAATTTTTTTAAGTTGTTGAAATTTTTCTCTCTTTATATAGTCTGTTTCTTTCAAGCCTCTTTTGTTGTCTTTCATTTTAGATGCTTTTCTCAGCTGTCTGGTAATATTTAGGTGTTTATTCATATTTAAAATTTGGGGATAAAAGGCTAGTTTGAATGCATGAGTGGATCTTGTTGACTTCAAATAGGGTTATATTCTGGGCTTTTTAACTGGAGACCCTCTGATATTCGCTATCTTTGTTTTTCTTCTTGGGCTAGTTTTATTATTAAAGAAGACATTTCCAGCTTCCTGCTTGGCAGGTGGGCTCTGGGCTTGTGGGAGCTAAGCAGGTGAAGAGAATTGGGTATTTCTTGCACTAATTCATTTAATCCTTCTCTTTTTCACATGGTATCATTTGTGTTTGGTCTTCCTTGGCGCAGACATTAAATAAAAGCATAAACTTCCAAACTTTCACCCAAATCACGGAAGACCAGTCACCTCCCTGCGTGGAGTTGATGGAGGAGGTCTGTTTTGTTCTTAAATAGAGTCACTTTTTATATTAGATGCATCTATTAAAAACCAAAATTTTAACTGCTGTCAGAAGTAGAAAATCAGTATCATTAGCCATAAAAAGAAGTTTATACATATGCACACATTGTTTATATCCTCATAAAAAATATTCTTGTGTACACATGGACCACACTTTGGAAAACATTTTAACTGTGCTGTGTGGGTCATTCCCAACAGGCATATTTTTCAATTCCTCAAGTTTTCTCTTTCTTCTTGGACATTCAAAGCAGGTGATACCTTAGGTCCCCTTACACCAAGCAAAGAAAGGGAGAACTCGCATTTTCTTTTTGTCAACTAAATGTTTTTCTCTTCTGTAATTTATTTTTTCACTAGTACAATGTTATGTTTGGAGCTCTGTGTTGAATTCTAATAGTGTCTTTGTGGATGTAAATTGTCTATAACTGATAAGATTAGTGCTATAGTAATTGTTTATTGTTCTAACATGTCTATAATCTTTGTATTGTTAATGTTCTGATGTCATATTGAGTTTTCAAACTGGGTACCTTTTAAAGCTTCTAGCTTTTTTCACCTACCCATGATCATTATTGAAATCATGACTTTGATGTCAAGGTAGTTTACCTCTATTGATTCAACTTTAATTGGGTCTTTGCTTTGGCAAAACAGACATTAAGAGAAAGCTTACAGTTGAAATTTTTAATGATGAGATATGTAATATATGTATTGGAAAGTTGAGAAACCAGAAAATGTTAAGATCCTACTATATTGTTCTGTTTCTTCAAAACCCTAAGGGTTCTGATTTAGTATTATAAATACCAAATAAAATGTTGAGTCTAAAATTATTTCTGTGGTTTTTTATTTATTTTATATAATCACAAGAACCAACTTGTAACCTTTCCTTGTTCAAGAGTGGAAAATTCCAAGCAAAGATTACAAGGTCTTGTTATATAATACTTTATCAAATTTCCTATCTTCGGTATTTTTTCATTATTTCACAAAACACCATAGAGTTTCATCTTCCAAATACTGACATTGTTCTCCTATTTAATAAAATCTAAAAAAAAATATTCAAGTTCAGTATCTTGATTAGAAACTAAAATTTTGAAATTAGCCATCCTATCATTTTTATAAGAAGATTTTCCTGTCTGATGGGTTACTATAGACTTTGACTAGAAATGAGCTCTTCTCCCTTTCCCTTCCCCTGCCTTTAGTGATTTATTAGTTTATTGTAGATTATCCTTCAGACTGATCATTTTATGTGTAAATATTAGAGGTCTTTTGATCCTACTTGCTCTAGAACTGGATTAAAAATCCAGGAGAGGAAAAAGGGAAATATGTTTTTATTATTCCATTCTCTCCCATAGCTGGCCAGTTTAGATTCTTTTTAAGGTGTCACTTAGACAAAAGTCAGAATTTTTATTTCTTGTTTTAATCTTGGGCTCCAGGTATTCCACAAATGCTACTGACAGTGAAAATAATTTCTAAACTACCTTGCACCAGGGCTCCAAGACTTTTTTCTCTCTTTCAGGTTTCTCATTTTTAACTGCCTTCCAAACTACGGTTCCTCCTCTCTCTACTGTCTCTGCCTATCTTACCTTTTCCTTGCAAAGGGGCACACATCTTTTCTTTCAACCAGGGCTAGTGTGTTGTCTCTATATTGCTTCTTCTAGGCGTAATGTCCCAGGCATGGTGGAACCCTGGGTTGAGAAGGTTCTTTTAGAATCCAAAGAAAGATTTTTTAAATAAAAGCTGACAGCTTTGTTCAAATTCTTGTATTATCAGAAATTGTGGTCTTTATCTTTTTCTGTGCAGGGACTTCATCTGTTTCTAGTGGGTCTTTGGTATATTATTGGAACATCAAAACTTCTTAATGTGATAAAAGCTCATTTCAAGATTATATTCAGATAAGAACCTGTGTTTTTATATAAATCAACTATCTAGGCAGTGATTCTTTGTTTATAATGTGAATTATCAAAATGAATGGAGTAGTTATGTGGCTATGTTATTTATTTTTGATTTGTATCAGTCTATAACATATTCAGCATTTCCTCATAAGTTATGGTACATCCTGGAGAGTGAGCTTATTATCCCTGTGGTCAAAAGGATAAGTGACAGTTTTTTGGGGGAAACAAATCCAACCAGAATTGTCAATTAGGTTCTAAGCAAAGGGCAGTCTTTAAGAAGGGTAAATTTTAAATGAATCTTCTTCAATAGATCATAGAATATCTTTAAAATGATGCCTTAATGCCTTAACCTTTAGGAAATAGATTTTAGGAGTTGAACTTTGATATGAATACTCCTGAGATCCACACATTAGACCACGACTTATGCAGTGGGTCATTTCTGTTCTCACTTCTGTTTGCCGTATTCCCGTGATGTAGTATATCATCACAACCAGAAAGAAATCATGATAATTAGTAATATACCCATGAAAAAGTTATTTTGGTGTAAGCAATGAATAGTGATTAAGGGGAAAAAAATTCCTATAGTATGTTAAACCTATAACAGAATATTTTATTGGATCAAAATTTGATTATATTATCTTAAAAGGGTCCCTTTGCTAGTTTGGAGAGCTAAGTGTGAGGTAGTGCACTCTGTTATTCTTGTGTTCATCTTTCCTTTCTGTTCAGGGTCAAGAGGTTTGCTTTCTGAGCATCCTAGCTTTGATGGACATGAATAGAATTCCTGTCATTTGAGACCATTATCTGATATAATCAACAGAAACGAATACATTTTTCTCTAGTTTGCTCTTACTTGGGACTTGATTCCCATTGGCTTGGTTCCCTAAGGGGGCAGTGTTCTTATAATTAAGACTGTGGCAGATAGATATCGTATATCTCTCTTCTTCCATGGATTGTTATTTTTATTTCTTTGAGGACTACTTCATCAAGGAAAACAGGTTTTGAAGAGGTTGAGCATGCGATTTACAGTTAGAAGGTGTGAATTCAAATTCCAGCCATGGCTCTTTCTACTTATGTGACTTTAAGTGAATTATTAACCTTTCTGAGGTTCAATTTCCTCATGTTTAAAATAGGAACAATAATTTTTAGTTTATGCTTAGCTACAAATATGAAATAGTTTTATAGTACATGGTCTATAATAAATTAATACATTTATTATTTCACTATTATTATTTTGATTGTTATATTATTAGTAGTAGTTGTACTAAGATTTTCTGACTCCTCTAATATTGTGGTTTTTTGATCTCCTTTAATATAAGATTCAGCCTGTGGTCTTCTGTTTTTGCACTCACTCTCAAATAACTCATCTTCTGTAGCCAGTATGGTCTTAGAAAAGGTTGCTTCCATTTTCTTTACTAAGCAAAAACCTCTGGTTCTTCTTTGTATTGCTTTGGATGGTTAGTTATGGAGGCTCAGGCTCTAGATCAGAATGGACACTAACTTGGTCTCACCTCAAGGGGCAGTATTGGTTTTCTCTATCCTGGATAGGCACCTTGTTCTGTCACCATAGTAATGAGAGAAATGCCAGATTTCTCAATAAAGATTAGGAATACCTCCAGTATTTTATTCAACTTATGAAATAAAATAATTTTGGATCAAGTGTGATGTTGTGGTAGGATATAAGATTTTAGGAAATTAAGATGAGAATAATGTGTTAATATCTTAGCTAGCCTGATTGGAATTTGACTTCTAGTTAGAAGAGGCTTAAACTATTCATTTAATTCAACTATTCCAAAACACCTCCACTGTTGAATTGAAGAAAATGTTCTTCTTCAACAATCACTTAGTTGTATCGACTTCTTTTAGTTGATTCCATAATTTTGTTCTTAGAGATATGTTTCCTATGAATATCTAATTTGTTTATCAAACTTATCAATTTCAACATCAGTACTTTTTTTTTTGCTTAGAAAGTTCAATTTGTCCTATAAAATATTTAACATGAGTAGAAAGTAGAAAACTTTAAGATAACTGCTACTTCTGTTTACATATAATTTCAAAAAATTGGAACATAATTTAAACAGAGCACCTGCCCTCTTGACCTAAGCATATCACAGGAATTCTTTATCTGTGCTGCAAATACACTCTCAGTTATAATCTCAATTTTTAGCTGCCTGTTTGCCATCAGTATCTGAAAGAAAGAGAAACTTAAGGTTCAAATAAGAATTGTTATTTATAGTCTGAGCTGATCAAGGAAGTCTTTCTTTGGAAAGTGACTTTAAGCTAAGATTTGAAGAATAGAGGTAACCAGTATGGGAATAAAAGGAAGTACTTTCTGAGGGATGTGTGTGTGTGTGCATGCATGTGTGAAAACCCGGTGTGACAGAAACTGGCGTATTTGTGGAAGTGACACAGAGTCAAATGGCTGGAGGAGAGAATGAGAGGGATGAGTGGTGAAAGATGAGGTGGCTTGTTAGGTGGCTACTGGTCAGGCAACATAAGGTATTAAGTTTTAAATAAAAACTCTCATTTCCAAGTCCACTATTTTTAGCCAGAAATCCAGTTGAAGCAACGAATCATAATAATAGTGGCTGCCATCTTCTGAGCACCTATAGTGTGCCATTCTCCTTGTGTTGATGTTTAGCTCATTATTTCTTAAGGTTATAACAACCTGTGAAGACTATAAATTATTTTATGGGCAAGGAAATTAGAGCTCAAAGAATTTAAATTACTAGCTTTGTATAATAGTCATTTGGCCTTGACAGCCTGTGCTTATATTTGAGGAGTATACCCTGAGGAAGTTATTACAAAATGTAAATGTGAGGAGTTGATGGTGCATTACTTTTGTGAGTGGGGCCTATTTGTATTATCTTTTTAAAACTGATTTTTTTTTTTCAAAGTCTTTCACGGTACCAGTAAATGCTCAACAAATAGTAGGTGCTCTATATGTATTGAAGGGATATACTAAATATATAAAAACTGAGCTCTGACCAAATCACCATGTTTATGTAGTGGAGAGGACTTAGACCTTGGAGCTTGTCCACTTAGCTTTCTCTTGCCCTTGACAGCAGCTCCTGAGGTGCTTTTGTGGAACCTTTAGGGATATATAGATCACAGTTTGAGAATCATCACTCCTGGACTTTTTTTGTAGCAAAAAGATTGTTCATCAAAATTCTTCAAGCTTGATACCTGTACCAAACCAGCATATCAGAATTAATTTCATGAACACTTAACACATATATTTTCTAGTTCTGAAAAATGATCATTTTTTCCTTCATTTTATCCAGGGCTGATGATTAGAAATAAAGACACATGTAATGCCTCTTTTTTTTTCTTAAAAAAGACTTGTTGACATCCATCAAAGTTATTTCAGCAGAGAATTTGATGGTTCATTTTCATTACATACAGCTCCCGTAAGCCATTAGACTTCCTATTTAGAGCAAGTCAGGGCTACCTTCTTTGTCCTGACTGACTAATAGCTCAGTGCGCATAGTAAACCTGATGTTTAAACTAATATACCTTTCTTCAGCCATCATCTTTCTTTTTAGACAAGAGTCAAGCCCAAGTCTTTTGGCTTTGGAACCTGAGCTCTTAAGTTCTACCCTACAGAGATAAAGCAGTCAGATGAGTTGTAACGACATAAACTATTAGATAGTGTAAGTGCATTGACATAGAAGTACTAAACATGGCAGTCCCATGGCAAAGAACATAATATACTTTCTTTCAAGAGGATTAATCTTAGTTTTGTGACTCAGAAGGCGTTTTTTGAGAATTTCCACAAGAAGTAGTAGTGAAGCAAATAAGAGCATGTAGAGTATTTGAATAAAATAACTAGCAAATAAAAAATTATTAACCTTAAACTTCTTGAAGCCTCTTCTGAACTCAGGCCCTAAATATGAGCATCAATAAATATAAAGCCTTTTTTTAAAAAGAAGGGAAAAATTATAAACATAGTAAAATGTTATTCCGATAATCTGGGGAAAGGATATCTGAGAATGTATTATATAACTCTTGCAACTTTTCTAGAAGTCTGAAATTATATTAAAAGAAAAAGCATTTAAAAGTAAATAACCTTATCAATCTAAGTTTGTTAACTTGAGCTTATAACCCTAATATGTGTTCAATAGATATGGGTACTTACTTATTATTATATCTTTAAATAAATAAAACCTGAAAGTTGCCTTATACTAAGCCACAAGAATTCCTCAAAAAAGTATCCTAAATTTAAACTTTTGTCTCACCTCATCAAATCAAAGTTAAAAAGAAGGAAAGAAAAATGTCCAGAGAAAATCAGTTTTGAGATTGTTGCACAGTTCTCTCTTCATTCCCCATTAACTCTCCAGGCTTGATAATTATTATCAAGATAATAAATGAATGAATGAATGAATGAATGAATAATAAACTTGAATAACACATAAAGCAAACAACAAAAAATTGAAGATACATTTAAGACTCTTTTAAAAACATAGATGTGTATAATAAATTGGGGACCACTAAACATTGGTTGCTAGAAAATGCAAACTAAGTTATTCTCAAGAAAAACAAAAGTATCAGAAATTAGGTATTATATTAAAAAAAGATCATTAGCCAATTTGTGACTTTGATTTTTGTTTTAACTAATAGCAATATATATCCTGATAGCATAAAGACCCAGACAATCATTCCCATCCCAACCTCTGGGGAAAACCACGTTTATCCAACAATTGATTAGAATTCTTTAAAAAGTTAAACTCATCCAATTTTTTTTATAATTGACATATTAATTAATGAATGGTGGATGAGGTATAATACAGACTTTTTATTAAATACAAAGGTATAATATTTTTGCAAAGTGATAGTAAATAAGTAAATTTTACTTTGAATGAACCTAATTTTAGTTCCCAGTAATAATAATTTTTCTGAATTCTTATAAGACTGAGCAGACCATTGAGTACTGCCCTGTTTATGACCTTCAATAACAATTATTCTAAGTGAAGCCTTTTTACAAATAATTTTGTCATTTTTATTATGGTTATTTTCAAGGCTTTACTTTGACGTTGAAGTTCACTAAGGTGTTTGTTGCCTGTGGTTTATTGATCTGGTAAACAGTTATAAATTTAAGTCATGATTACTCTTAATTTTTTCCCAGAAGTTTTATAAATGTTTCACAGAAACTGAGTGTTTCTTTAGTTATTTTAAATAGATATTAAAAATATATACATTAAAGTAAAAAAGGATCAGAGAAGTTGAGGAACTCTGAATAGGAAAAAAATATGACCAAGAGAAGCTACCTAGTGTGATAAACAAAACCCATGCTCTTTAAATAATCAGTATAAACATAGATTATTAACAATGCTAATAGATCACAGTAGACATTTTATTTCACATACAGAAAATGTTCTTAACGTTTACCTTAAATTATATCATACCTATATATTGGTTGGCAGCACTTAAAATACTTTTTTTAAAGAATGTATTTTTTTCTCCTATCGTTCCTATGAAGCAGTGGTAATATTTCCCTAATTATTAGAAATGTGAGTGGGCTAAACGTACAGAGACTTGAATTTCATTTAAGTAGTGTGCATGAGTTGGAATGTGAAGTTTGCCACTTTACAGGGTATGTGGTATTGAGCAAGTTACCTTAACCTCACTGTCTTTCAGTTGCCATAACTGCATTGTGGGAGCTCATTTGGCAAACATTAATTAAGCATCAGTTATTTTGCCAGGAACTATGCTTGCTAGGATATGGGATATAAAGCATTTTAAGGTTAGGTCAAAGAGACTGACAAGCAAACCAGAAGATGGCACAGAGAATGATAATACCTGGAGTTTGTGTGTGTGTGAAGCTGTAGGAACAAAGAACAACACATAATTTGGAGGTGAGTCAAAGGATGGGAGGGAGCAATTATAGGAAACTTCCTGGAAAAGTACCACCCAATCTTAGTTTCCTTATCTTGGAAATGTTTACCCAGGATTATTAGAATATCATTGTAATCATGCTTGGTAAACTGCAGAGCATTTTGCAAACATGAGAACAAGTTATTGATTAATATATCAGACATTCTGATAGGAACTGGAGATTGGAAAATGATCGCAAAGAGTAGTTTCTCTAAGGGTGATATATGGATGTTTTCTTGGAAACCCACTGTGTGTGTGTGTGTATTTAGATAATCTTTATATCAAAACTGTGAATATAGTCTAGATTATCTGAATTACTACATTATAACTGAGACTATCATTTAAATTCAGTGTGTTTTCATATATGTTTATGGTCTTTTTGGTGCTAGGTTGAATTATATTTGTTTTGGACTAATGAGGAAGGATAGAGTCAGTCTTAATATGAAAATGCTGAAGGCTAAATAGTATCAGATAGATTGAACACAAAAGAAGTTTCATCAGGCTAGATGGCCCCACAGCTATTGTTTATACCCTGGTTTACATTTTGCATGTTTCAATAAGTTATTGAACACTAGAGGTCATCAGCCATGATCCCAGGGAAGCACGGCTGACCCCCAAACTTGATTCTTTCTGGTATGCATTCTCTTAGCCCCATGTACGTTTCCTTCATAGACTTTTTATTGCTGTAGTTTTAATTGATTTATGTGATTAGTGTCTCTCCCCAAAGTTATATTGTAAATCCATGATCCAGGGATCATATATTTTTTTTTGTTCCCACACATGATATGTCTGGAACTTAACAGATGCTCAGTAAAAGTTTGTTGAATTGATGAGTGAACTAGGTAATATTGAAGTGCCATCTTAATTAACAGTGATTAAAAATATTTAATCACCTGTTTAGTGTTAAGTATATACATGCGCATATACCATATTTTATATACTATAATTTCTGAACAGTATAAATGATCACTATGAGATGTCTTCAAAGCAGAACATCTAGGTTTGTGCATGATTTTCAAGTAAATAAACTCATACAACATTTACTCCTATGTCTGGTTTCTTTCACTCACCCTAGTATTTAGAGGTTTATCCATGTTTATGTGTCTGTCAGTGGTTTATTTTTATTGATGAATAACTTTCCATTATAACAATATATTACGGTTTGTTTATCCATTCACCTATTGTTGAGCATTTGGTTTGTTTCCAGTTTGACCTGGAAATGTTACAAACATTAATATACTGTCTTAGTGTGAATATATGTTTTTATTTCTCTTGGGTAAAGACCAAGGAGTGGACTTGTTGAGACAAAAGATGTTTGTTTAACCTTGTTAAGAAACTGCCATACTATTTTTTAAAGTGATTATCCCATATTATATTCCCATCAGCAGCGTATGAGAGTTCTAGTTATTTGACTTCCTTACCAAACTTGTAATTGTCAATGTTTTTAAATGTTAGCATGTTAGTAAGTTATGTAGTGGTACCTCATTGTGGTTTTAACTTGCATTTCTCTGATGACAAATGATGTTGAGCATCTTATGTGCTTATTGACCATCTATATTTTTGCCTATTTATAGTTTATTCTTCCATTTCTACTTTCATTTAAACCAATAAATACCTAATTTGTGTCTAATTAAATAGATTTCTAAAACACACTTAAATGAGTTCAAGTAAATAATTTTAAAATTTTAAGTTAAAGGAAGATAAGAGAAGAGAAAATTTAATCATGATAAATTAACTTTGGTCAGGTTATATGTACTTGGTAAAAAAAAACAAATAGAATTATAAATAAAATGATGAGTTGATTTATTTAATTTTAAAAATTCTCTTCAGCTTGTATTGAAAAACCTCAGAGTTTCTGAGTAGATGCTAATTCAGATCAATTTAATAATCAGAGTGATTGCAGTGTGTTATGGACAGAGAGCTGGTCAACACAAATGAGCTATAGCATGGGAGGTCCTACTCACTGAGACTCAGAATCAGGGTAGAGTGGCAGACACATACAGCTCATCCTGACACAGTTTTGACCATGAGAGTGTTATAATATCATATTGTAGTAGCACGGAAGGAACTGCCCTTCATTCTGACTGAGAATCAGTGGCATTCAAGGTGAGGATAACAGCTTTGGTTACAGCTTTGCTGAGAGATTAATAGTAATCTTAAATCTGCAGAATTTTCTATTTGACTATAAGATTTCCAACATTTAGGTAATAGTTTGAGTGACTCTCTATAGAGAACATGAATAAGTATTAGTCCCTGAAGCTCATTCCTTGGATTATAGGGATTAATGATTAGAATACATGTGCTACAAATACTGCGAATAATATTTATGGTATAAATAACTAATTTTGTTCATGGACCTTGTATCATCACTACCGTGATAAATTACATAATTGTTGTTAATGCTAATTCAAAGACTGTGGAGCTGAAAGAGATCTTAAAGGTCATCTGGCCCCATGTTTTTTAACCTTTATTTTTACTCTAGCTGCTTCTACCTTTTCACTATTGTGACTAGAATTTATATGAACATAAGTATACAAGTTTTTCTTTGAATATCTGTTTTCAGTTCTTGTGGGTATATGCCCAGGAGTGAATTGATGGATCATATGGTATATCCTATTTTCAGCCACACTCTTTTCCTTAGTGGCCGCAGCATTTTACAACCCTACCAACAGTACACAAGGGTTCCAGTTTCTTCACATCTTCATCAATGCTTGTTATTTTCTCTTTTTTATAGTAGCCATCCTAGTAAGTTCAAGGTGGTACCTGTATTTGTAAAAATCAGTTTCTTTTTTATCTCTCCTCCTAGTCTTTCTCCTCTGCCTCCCCTTCTTTACACCTCTCCACCTACTCCTTACTCCTATCTCTTTCTCTCTCTCTCTTTTCCCCGCCTCCCTCCTTTACTCTTTTCTCCTCCTCCTTCATAAACAGATCTATATGTAAAACTGATATTTGTAGAGCTGCTTTGAAGAAATGGGACTAGGAAACCTATAGTCTCCCGACCCCCTACGTCCCCACCTTATTCCTGAAACAGCGAGGAGGAGAATAGAAGGGAAAATAAGGATCTATTTTGACTTTTTACTTTAAGGCTGAGAAAACCGAGGCCCAAAAAATGAAGTGACTTTGCCATAGCCACACAGAAAATTAAGACTAAAATTCCTAACTCTCTATTTTAATAGTTTCTGAAACTATATAGGAGCCAAAGAAATCTTGAGAGATCTCTTATAGTTTTTTCTGAGTAAGATTATGAATTAGCTTTTTCAGAGTTTTCTATTCTATAGCTTAATAATTTCTGAGGTGTGAAATTTGTGTATCCCATGGGGATGTGAAGCGATTTTAAGTGGTCTAAGATGGTAAGATGGCCTTGAGGTAGTTCTGGGAAGGAGCTCTAATAAAACTGAATAACAGAGTGAGGAAGTTACTTCCTCGTGCGTTCTGTTACCCACTGAAGGAATCAACAAAATCAGTTTAGTGTAGCATATCTGTAATACCACACGAATATTTGCTGATCTTCCCCAACTCCCACATACATACACACTAAAACAAAAGAACAGGATTCAGACTCATAGATGACAGGCAACAATAGCTGGCTAGTATTAAATAACTTTTGATATAATTTATTTTTAGTGTATTTTAATAATAAAAGATGGAATATACTAGTTTTCCATTTCTCGTTATAAAAGTTTTTCAAGAAATTAAAAAATTTGGAAATCATTAAAACTATGTAGTATATGAAAAGATGGGTGGTACATTGGAATGGCACATAATGTGCCTTAGTTCAGGTACTAAAAAGCAAATTCTGATACAAAGATTTTAGTGCAGGTGGTTTATTTGGGAAATAATCCTTGTAAATGACAATAAGATATTGAGAAGTGAGACTAGGAAGAGATTTTATCCAATAGAGATTTTAATATTATATAGATTACCACTGTGGACAATTGGAGATGGATCACATTGGGACAGTCGAGCCAGTGTTATGCTGAATCTTAGGAGTTATCCCACCTGAGGGCAGGAAGCCTAGGGTATTTATGTAGACTCTGATCAGTCACTGGCAGAGGGCTACTCATGCGGGGAGTTATTTCCTGACATTTCTGGCTGATGTACAGGTGGGAAAATAGTATGCTAAAAGGCTGAGAAATTTCTCAGGCAAAAGAGGTGCTATAATGTGAAGTTAGACCAGTGTCCATTAAAGTGATAAGGGTGAGCATGTGTGGACATGGCATACACAGTGCCACATATGCTACATATGCCTTTTCAGAGATAAGCATTTTATAGCTATCCTTGTTATTACTCTCTAAAGTCTTGAAATGGCAAAGGAAATTTTTCTTGGTGCCTAAATGGATCTATTAGCTACTTGCATTTATCTTCTTAGATCCTTTCTCAATGGGCAGAGAGTGCTGAGGGTCTGTTTTCATAATATTACTTCATCTAGTTGAATAAAGACTGTTATTAATTCCTGTCCCAGCCTTCTATTCCTTATTAACCTAAATTATTTTAGGCTTTCATTGTTAAGTCATTTCCCAATCATTTAGTAATTTTTATTACTTGTTCCTGGACTTTGTTCAGCTTCTCTTCATCTTACTTAAGTTGATGAGCCTATTTTCCATAACTGTTTTTTCAAGATAATACGTTTATTGAAATCTTATATAATTTAAATTTCTGGCCAAATGTAAAACTTCATAGTTTATTAATAATTTATCGTAATTTGAATAGCAATTTAAATAATTTTAGTTATACAGTTTACTGAAATAATCTCCAAAGTCACAGCATATCTACGTCAATTATGTGATAGTTATACTGTGTTTTAGAACTGTGTAAGTGGAAACACTGATTTAATCCCAAGTACTTTGCTCTAATATAAAGTTAAAATTAAACTATAGGAATTAACTGTGCTGCTAAAGAAATTGGATTGGTAACATTATTTTGTAAGTATCTAAATTCATTTGCTTTATCTTATTAACTCCATGGCAAAAAAAGAAAAGAAAAAGTACTGAACTGCTGGCATTGTAAACAGGCAACTGATGTTTAGAAACTCACCTTTATAGCAACTGATAATATCTCCTTACAGTGATATGTATACAGTAGCAAATAAATTGAATGACTTTGCCTCTAACTAGTTTTTCCTTAAGCAGAGTAAACTAATTTAGTAATTATTTGGCTTCGTTAAAAAAAAAGATTTATTTTATGTTAAAGCAATAATTTGAAAATCTTTGTTTAATTATTTTCCTGGTCATTATTCCCACAGATATTTTACCATACTGTTGAGGCCATATATCATTATGAGAAACTTAATAAATTACTGCTTTACTTTTCTGGAGGAAACACCCACCTCTCCCCCTAAGATACATGCGCGCGCGCGCGCGCGCGCACAACACACACACACACACACACACACACCAGTTAATTACTTTTCTGGACATTGTAAAATAAAGCATCAATTCTCAGTTTGCAATTAATCGTACTCTATAAATATGTTTTATAATAGAGAAAAGCAGAAATAATTTATATATATTTTTACCTTTTATTTTTTAGAGAGCTACGATTTAATTCTGGTGAGTCATACAGATTTTAAGTGACAGTTCAGTTTGTTGTGAGAAGTGATTGTATCTCTATAACCTACACTTTGATCAATATATAGAACCTTTTTATCACCTTGGAAAGTTTCCTGTGTTTTTGCCCAGTCCATCTCTGCCCTCTTCTTTCTGCACCACCAATCCTAGAAAGAAGCGCTGTTCTGTTTCACAGATTACATGTTAATAGGTTTTGTTTTATTACAAAAAAAAAAAAAAAATCATGTACCACATAGAAGAATTTGAAGCGAAAGAGTTGACAATTTATTGTAGACTGTTTTGGACGACCGATTAAATTTAAAGACTGAATATTGATACTATGATTCTAAAAAACAATAATTAACAATATGTAGTAATTTTAATGCTCTCATTTTTAACTTCATAAATATTTTGTAATTAGGATTAATATCAAATTGAACCCTACATATAACCCTACATATAAGTTATTCATTGGATAACTTTCTAGAGATCACTTAAAATGTTTTTGGCCATCTAAAAAAAAAAACTTGTCTGTAAACCCATTTGGTTATTAATTCAGCTCCAAATTATTATCAGCCATTTTTGTGATCTATATCTTTAGTCATTTGTCCTTGGCTTCAAAATATTTTTGCTTCTACTAGTGTAAAGGTATTCTTCAGCTAAATAGTTATCTAATATGGTGTCAGTGCTTAGAGGGCCCCAACTTTTTACTTCTGTGGAGGTAGTCCTTTTAGGTAGAACTTTTTCTACCATTCCAATTAATTTTATTCTTTAAAATAGCATATGGGTGGAGGTATTAAATAAGAAATTTATGAAGTAAGGAAAAATAAAATGGCTTTTTATAAGAATAGTATGAGAACTGAATTTTTCCTACTCCTTTTACTATCCTTTTCTCTTTATGTTTTCCTAACTTGGATGCCTTTTGCCTATGCAGCTTTTTGTACATGTTGTTACTTGGCATCACAGAGCTGGCTGTTGAATTTCAGTTTGTGCCTGCTTCCTTCTCTTCATCAAATTCTTATTGAGGATTTACTAGGTACCAGGCATTGTGATATGATAAAGAAGGAAATAGACATTTTTTCTACCTTCATGAGGGTTTTACTTAATGAAACAAAATTCTCGTCTCTACATCAGAACTAGCATTATTTTTGCAGAGAGGTAGTTATAAAGATGTAAATGGATGACAAAGTATGAAATTTAAGTTATAAACTATAGTTCTTAGGAATGGACAAAGTATTATCTCAAAGAAATCATTTTTTATTGCGAGGTTCTAGGCAGTTTGGTGGGCAAGTGGAGAGAAATAGATGTTAGGTGGCTGTGCTTTCCCAGCAACTGTCAAATTGACTGCAAAACCTGTTCTCCCAATATGCAAGGACACCTTGGTAGTTAGATTCATAATACCTTTTGTTTACTGAGTTGAAAGCCATGGAAACAACAAAATAAATCAATTAAGGAAATAAGATCCTTGTCCATCATCCTGATAACACCATCTGTCAAAGCTTCAAGAAAGATCCTTTTGTTATAATGCTCTCATATTTCATAGATATTGGAGTTGAGATGAGTAACATTGCACAGGTCAATAATTTTAAAAGTTACATTGTTTTAGTAATTCTAAAAGTAGCTAATAAATATTCCATGTTACATTATTTCCTTATTTTAAATATTTCTACTCTTTCTCTTTTGACTTTATTTATTTATTTATTTTTTCAGATTCTAAATCTTAGTATATTGCTCTCAATTCTCTGGAAATTGAAATCATAATCTTTCATAATCAGTACTTAACTTTTTTCTTGTTTTACCTTATTCCTTTGTCTTAAAAATTGTATACAAGTGCTACTTGCAATATATTTTGTTTAAAAGGATTCAAATAATAGAGAAGAATGCATATGGGAAAAGTAGTGAAGCTTATTTTCACTTTTGTCATCAAGTACCATTGTAAATTTTCTTTCAGGGTATCTTTTAAAAAATTATGTAATTCAGCTATACATCAGTTCAGATTTCTCTAAACTAATTTCAGGGTATAAATAATTTGACATTTCTTAGAGTACAAAGAGTTTCAGAAAGTTAACATTATATAATAAGTTGCATTTTCACTTAAAGTCAAAAGGTGAACAGTGGGGCAATTTATACTAGTGGAATTGAGATTGTTAATTAATTATTTTACCAAAATACTGTATTCTCCTTTAAACATGTAGTCAATGCATATATATAGATAAAATACTGAAAGAATTCTGGTTACCATAGATATCCTGACCTCTTGTGAACTAGAGTTTGTGTTCTAGTGTTTGATAATAGTTATTATTGTTCTAAAATTTCATTAGATGCTTTACACAATCATTTTGGGATTCATTTTTGTTCTTGGTTTGTTTGTTTTTTTCATTTCCTCTCTATCTTAAATATTAAAACTTTTCAAAGAAGAATTAACCTTTCATTTCCTTAAAATCTTAAAATGTAGCAGAAAATTAAAGATTAGGTTGGCATATACATCAGCCTTAATTAGGGAATATCAGTGAGAGTACAAGGGAGGAAGAGGGAATTGGTTCTGAGTATAATATCCTTCCTTCTCCCTCGAATCCTGAAAATCTGTAGAGTTGGAGGATGGTAGTGACCATAGCTTTGGAGTCTCTCTGGATTAGTTTTCTACTGCTGTGTAACAAATCACAGCAAATTCAGTGGCTTAAAATAACACCCATTTATTATTTCGCAATTTTTGTAGGTCAGCAATCTGAATGGACTTGACTGGATTCTCTGTTCTAGGTCTCACAGGACTGAAATTAAGGTGTCTGCTTCATTGGGCTTTTATATAGAGATGGGGACGAATTCACTTCCAGCCTCATTCAGGTTGTTAGTAGACTTTGTTTCCTTCTTTTAGTTATACAATTTAAGGTCTCTGTTTTCTTGTTGGCTGTCAGCTGGGGTCTGCTCTCTGCTCTTAGAAGCCACTCATGTTAGTTCTCCTGTGGCCCCTCCATCTGCAAAGCAACAATGATATGTTGAAACCTTCTCTGGTTTGGCTGCGTGACTCTCTTCTGCCACCAGCCAGAGAAGCACTTTACTAAACATGAGGGCTAGATCAGTAGTACTCTATTTTGAGTTCAACTGTGCCATATAATATAACATAATCACAAAAGAGATATCTCATATCATATTCACAGGTTACAGGGATGAGGGTTTGGTATCTGAGGGCGGGGTGGGGGGGTGGCAGTGGTGGATTTTTAGAATTCTGCCTTTCACATCACTTTGATATCTAGCATCAATCTTCATTAAAGCTCATGCATACCAGTGAGCCAGGGTGAAACATATAACTCACATGTGAAACACCATAAGAAGGCCTAAATTTTAAAATGAGATTTTTGCTACAAAGAATAATTGGTGAGACTACTATGCTTATGCATGAGAAGACTCGGTATTTTACAGAATTCATTTTTTTTTCAAGTAAATGTATAAATTTAATCTAGCTAAATACCTACCACCGTTTTCTTGAAAGTTGAAAAGCTGATTCTCAACTTCATGAAAAAGAATATACAAAAGAATAGCCAAGAAAATTAAGCAAAAAACAGTAGCAGTGGAGAAAGAACTCTCTACCTAACCTCAGAAGATACAAAGCTATAAAAACTGAGTGATTACAGAGCAGGAGTAAATAAGTAGATCTATGTATAAATGAAAACTTAGTTCACGATATACATATCATTCCAAGTTAAAAAAAAAATGGATAGTATAATAAATGGTGTTGAGGAAAATTAGGTATCTGTTTAGAGAAAACTAAAGGTATGCTTTATCTTACTACCCATAATAGATTATAGAGCTAGTTAATTTTACAACTACAAAACAAATACAGACAAAAACAAGAGAACATTATTTCATAATCTTGGGAAAGGGAACATCATTTTATGTAGAATATAAAACACCACAAGGTTATAAGAAAAAAGTTGATGTATTTTGCCAAGTAACAGTTAATAAGCACATAAACAAAAGTAAAGAAAAAAAGACATGAAGTACATGGGAATAAAAATTTCATCATGTTTAACAAAATTCTGTAGATTATTAAGGGAAGAGAGTGCAATAGATAAGTGGACAAAGGATAAGAGTAGACTATTCTCAAATGAAAAACCAATGGCCAGTAAACATATAGAGAGGACTAAGCCCATAGAATGTTTGTTAAAAACCAGATGCATTTCTTCTTTATAACACTTTTTTATAATAGAAATAAAGTAACCTGAATGTGTACCAATAGTGGAATGGTTAAATAAGTTAAGCTTTATTTATTCTATGACATACTATGAAACTAATAAAACTATCTGTGCAAGCATTTATATGCAGACTGACATACACACATTTGGAAAGAGTTCCAATATGTATTGTTAAGTGAAGAAAAGCAAGTAGCAGGGAAACACATCACCTTTCATCTTGTTCGTATATGTATTCTCCAACAAAAAATTGTATCAGACACATGCATTGTTCACCTATGTATTTTTCCTTGTATTTAGATTAGAACCCTCTGTTATAGTCTGAGTAATAGATTATAAAGAAAAGTGACAGGTATTATTTGTCAATCAAGGCATTTTGGAGCTATTATTCCACTTCTATAGTCTCTCAACTCCTACAAGGCTACATATATCAAGGATGATAAAACTAGGAAATGGTAAAGCCTTTGTTAATTAGAGTCTCTAAGTCACCATGTGGAGTGGGGCCTATGCAGCCTCTGTTAGGTCACTTAGGGGTTAAAGCACTGAAATTTGGGGGTTTTCTGTTGTTGCAGTTAGTGTTAACTCTCCTGCTTAGGACAGAGACACAGGAAGGTGAATTAATTGATAGGGGACTGGAAGAATGCATGCCATCCTGCAGTTAATCATTATATTCTAGAAGGGAGATAACAGGAAGTGAGTGTGAGAATGAAACAGGAGGCAATCACGTGTTGCTCTGATTATTTCTTTATTATTTGAATCTTATGAAACTGTATTTATATATAACTTTTATTTAAAATGTCAGGATAAATAAAATAGTATATTGGTAAAAGATGAATACCAACAGTTGGCTTCAAAATTAACCTGACCCTTGCTATGGTAGTATTATGGCTGCTATCCTTTTATTTAGGTTTTTATGTGACTAATAAGTTGATACAATGAACTAATAATTTTGTTGTAATTAATAGATGAAATGTAAAGCTCTCTAAAGTGGTGAGTCTTTGGTGAGACTTTATTAAGAGTATGATTTTTAGTGTATGATAGCACAGTATTTTCAAATGTTCAGCAAACTGCCTCATGATTTTTGCTTTATCCAAAGTCCACTATATAGTTATTTTTTTACTTACTAGTTTCTATAAAATTACTTAATTGAATTAATTTTAAAAGAAAACCTTATATTTATACCTAAAATGAAAAACTAGTATCCCTTGACATAAATGGAAGAACAAAAATTAAATGCTTAAAAATGAAATAATATATGACTTGGCTAGCTGCTCTTGGTTGACGAAAACTGACACTGAGCTTACTTTCCTTTAAAAAATGAGATTATTGTTAATAAAGACTGAGACCTTTTTTGACATATAAGAATGATTTAAAGATAATTGAAAATGGAATTAAGTTCTAGAAGCATATAGTTCAGTTATCTAATGCCTTGTCTCTGTTCCACCAATATCATTAATTCCACATTTGGGGAAACACTAGTATTATGGAATTATTCTTACTGGAGTCAAAAGACATGGAATTTTTTTGACTGTCACCATGTCTGTCAGTATGTCTTTATACTTAAGTTACCTTTTATAAAAATGATAAAAATGCCAGCCATCTTTACTTCACCAAAAGATGAAACCAAAAATAATAGTGCATATCACCGTTAATGATATTAGCACTAGTTTAATAATCATATGTCACTAAAAAGTTCTGTTGTTTAGGTTACAGTGCTTTGGCTACTAACACATAAATTTAATAATTCATTTTCTTAATTCTCAGCACTCCGCCCTCTCCCTTCAGGAACTCAACATCTCTACTCTCTTGTAAACGGTTCGTTATCATAGACACTGGAGAAAATGAATCTGCATCTGTGTATTCTCACAGGAAATCTGTAAAGTGCAATTCTGATGGTCATTCTGGAGTTTGCAAAGTTAGTATTATGCAAGATGTTTTCATAGGCTGCTTACATTTATTGATATTTTATGTTTCTGTAGTTTTATTTATTACCAGAAAGACTAGAGGAGCCTCCTGCTCTGAAGACCTTTCCTAATACTACAGTAAGATGGTATAACTCATTTGCTCTTTCTGGTCACCAGAGTATTAGTTAGTGAATTCCTTTCCCCAGAAATTATTACTTAGTTTAGTATAATCTCAGTATTGGTGGGTCCTACTGGACCTCAAGGGAAATAATGTTTAAGACAATGTTGTAATCAAGATAAAAATGTTCCTCATTTGTAGTAGTTGTTACTTGGTTCCTTTTGACTCATAAAAATAGGTTTATATATTTATATATTATCCATTGAATTCATCATTGAGAAATCATTCTAAACTAAATCTATTCTGAGTCACATTCTTGCTCCTAAAATACTTGCCCTCTTGACTTCAGAAACATGCTTCACCTCTTCCAAGTAGCTTCTGCTCTCTGATGCTAGTTAGGTATTTTGAGATGACAGACTGTTAAGGATGATTTATTGAACTAGTTCACCCCCAATTGATTTCATTTTCATATGGTCAGAAGTGTAAGAGAGTAAGCTAGGACCTTACTTTCCACCAATTAACATTCATATGATTCTACTTGAAGTCTAAATGTAACACTAATAGTTACACTTTCCTAACAACTTTTGCCCGTAACAATTACATAGATTTAGTAAATAATTCCTGTAGAACTTAAGTGTCATGTTTAACTCTAGCCATGTTGAAGAAGCAGACATGGTATTTTATTGGATTTGAATGTGCTAGAAGCATCATTTATTTACTTAAAGTCTACTTTAAAAGAAGTATATCCAAAAATCTGAGTGTTTCTGAACAGAAGAAGCTGCATAATTTTTAAGTGAGGGAGTCAACTAACACAGGGCCAGTGAGTGAATTTACAGTGTATGCAAACAAATTCAATTTTCTACATTAAATGAGTTCTGTCATTTAAATGAACAATACCCTGTTTTCCAACAGTTCACATTCATCACATTCTTTGAAGTAGAACAGCTACCATTCCTTGGTGATTAAATAGGAATTTTGTAGTTATCGTTGAATATCCCAGGAATAACTTCGTAAATTAATGCTAAAGATATAGGGAAACTTTTTATTTTTTCTTAGTAAGCTCAAATGAGAGAGAATTTCAGTAATATTTTTTTCCCCACCTTGTCCTGCCACTTATCTGTCATGCTCTTTGTTCACTGAGATTCTGTGATCCTTAAGTATAAACATCCTTTACCTGCAGATTACTTTGAACATTCAAAATATTTGTAGAATTTTTTTCTTGGCAAGATTTATTAAATAGTCTTGTGACATATAATTTGTTTTTTTTAACCATAACTGAAAAAAATAGTTTTAGGTTTATGATTTCTATTTCCATAACCTATTCCTATTGAAAAAATTAGTTTTTCTCTTATGCTTTTTTCTTTCATATTCCTTTCTAATATACCCACATTGTACTTTCAACTTTTTTACTTATCTTTCCTCAACGCCTTCAATTCCCCGTAGTTTTACTCGTTCAGAAATACTGAACATGTTCTGTTACTTCTCTTTTCTCACAAAATGGCTTTTCTAATTAACTATACTGGCTACTCTGGATATTTTACTTCACTGCTGCCCTTTTATTAATAGCTATTCCAGTGTGGACCCTTCTCCTTCTCTTTTGTTAAGTCACTTCGTGGCCTCATGGCCTCTAACATACCCTATGTTAGAACAGATTCTGATATCCCATGCTTTTCATCAGCTGAGAGTTCTCTCATATTATTTGTGGCTCTATTAAAGCCATCTCGAAGCAGTTTTTTAAAGTTCTCAGTACTAAGGTTTGAAATGTTCGGTGTCGACCAAATGTGAAAGAAATGCTGTTATATGAGAAAGGCAGTGAAGATCTTGACATTATAAAGACATTTTTACATAGAGACTAGTATTGTTCTTCACTGACTAATGAGCTTAAAAATTATAAATGATTTTATTTACTACTGAAAAGGATTTCTGTTTTGAAGTGTGATTCATTTTATTTTTCTTGAAGCATATTCAAAACAACATATTGTATAAATTTGTCCTCAAAATATACTGATTGATTCTGTTGAGCTAGCACATTTTCTTGTGGTATGTAATTTGTTTTGGTATTCATTTCTTTTATAAATAATAACTATAAAAATGTACAAAAATAAGCAAATGCATTTGTAATACTACATTCGAATGGTAATGAGGTGCTTCTATTTAAATATGTATCAATAAGAAAGTGTTAGGTTGCTTGATTTGTTTAATGTCTATGAATGTAAATACATTTTTGCATATATTTATATTTATAAATGAAGGACAATTTTTTCCTTCATTTGACATGGATAAATTTCAGGTACAGAATGTTATTATGGTTAGACTTCATTACCGCCAATGTGCTGATGTACTAGGTAACCTTTTAAATCATTTTTATTCATTGAACAGTTAATTTTAGAAATTGTTGATTATTTTTGCTAAGTTTACCTTTGTCCATCTCTATTTAGATCACGGTTTCACCACTTGTTTGTTAAAATTCAAGAGTGGTGAAAAATAGTGATTCTTTTTGGAAACACATCTGAAAACTTATTTTGGAAAAGACAATGAAATTAATATAATTAATTTCTGATAGAGTTTATTCAGATAGCTCCTTCCTTTCCCCTAAGGGCTTAGAAGGTATACCACTTTATAGATTTTATAAAGATGGATGGAAAATATAGTCACTGGGAATGGTAATGAAATGCCTACAGGATGCTAGTTTCCCCTCTTTTAGTAATGCTAACCCGTATAGTTCCTGAAGTAAAGAACGACAAATAAAATTAAAAATAAACTAATAATAGATAACAATTTAGTAAATATTTGAACAGAAATTAATGTTTAACAGCATCGAATGATATTTGAACAAATCCGAATCACAGTTGTTTTAGGAAAGAGAAAATGACCTGCAGCTTTATTTTAAAATTTCACCTTTGGTCTTTAGTGATACATTAAATAGCATTGAAGTGACCACATCAGTTCACTTTGGATTAATGAATATGCCTTGGTGGTTTCAGTATATTTTTAAAAAACTAATACACTTACCCACATTAAGAAGATACTGATAAATTTTATGAATATTTACTGGGCATTTCCTTTTTTTAGATATAGAGTATTATTATTGAGTAATTGTTAAATATTTACAGTGTATTTACACTGTATTGGGTCTTTGGGAATATACCAACAATATAAAGACTGTTGCTTCTCTCTGTGTGGACTTGGCCAGGGCTCAGTGGGGCTGGAATTCTGCCATTCTCATTTTCCATCCTGTGACTGGATTTGTGAATCCCAAGAGACGGTTCTATAGACACAGATCTTTACCTGGATTGACTTTAATTAGAAATAGAAAGGAGCATTTTGTGGCTCTCCAATTTACTTTTACCTATAATACAGCCTCACTATCCAAGAAAAGGGAGGGAGGGAGGGAGGGAGAAAAGAAGAAAGAAAATCAAATAACAAATCCTCAACAACTAAGACTTTCAAGGATCTTTTCAGTGGTCAAATGTGGCATACACATGAAATACTTTTCTTTTTATCTTCTTCCATTTTTTTTCTGTCCTTTTTTACCACATTTTTAAAAAAATTTCCTTCACTATTATACCCTTGAAGGAATGAATACCTTCTCAAACTACAAACATATGTGCAATTCCATTTCTTATCACTAAATTGTTTCAAGGGCTTCTTCAGCCCATTTTCTAATGGTTGGTAGAAAAGCCACACAGTGGATAATAATGACAATTGTTTTACCTCCAAAATATTCTGTAAGTCAGTATTTTCACTATTTAGTTTGGTGTTCCATTTGTCAGTTCCTAAGCTGGTAGATAATGCAAAGGATTTTGCCCTATTTTTACATTGTACTGTAAAGCATCACTGTGATCAAGGGATATTTATATATTGCTGTCCTAGATGAATTAGCACGTGTCTATCTAGACTTCTTTTCCAAGATTCTTGACACTTTCTGAGTTTCATTTCTACTTTAATTCTAGGATCTCATGATTTGAAGGAATCCTTCATAAACATTTATTGTGCATATTTATGGCTGAAACCAAGTGGGATATAAAGATGAAATTTATAAAGACGTAGCAGACAAGTCTCTTATTATTGAAGTATTCGGATGAAAGGATTTTGCCACCATACTATGGCTACTGTGAAGTACTACCAGTTGAGAACATAAATAATACTAAGCCATATACCTGTAGTAATGAGTCTTAAGAGAGCAAAAAGAAAGAAATAATCTCTCATAGGATAAAATAAGTTATAGAAGCCTTTTTAGAGAAACTAAATTTTTAATCAGGCCTGGAAAGAAAATAGGATTTCTGTTGGTTGTGGTTGATGAGAGAATTTATAGGAAAAATCAAAATCAAAAACAAAAACAAAAACAAAAAAACATGAGCTGTGAGAAAGTAGCAGGAATGTGCAAATTTTAATGAATGATTGTAAAGGATCAGAGAAGCTGTATTTAAAAATACCGGTCAAGATTTAGATGGTATTAATAAGAATTTGTATCCTAGTCTGAGTTATTTTTTCATTTAAAGTGTGATAGTGAAGCACGTAAGAATTTAAACAGAGTTATATTATGAAAGAGGATTGCATAGTCTTTAAATGCTAGAGATCTGACTTCCACCATTTAATTTGTATAATATTTCTATTTTTTCATAGATGCCTTTTATTGTAGTGAGGAAGTTTCCTTCTATTTTTAGCTTACTGAGAGTTTTTTTTTTTTATCATGAATGGATTTGAATTTTGTCAGATGCTTTCACAACATGTATTAAGATGATCATATCATTTTTTCTTACTATAAATTTGGTGGACTACATTTATGGATCTTTAAATGTTAACATGACATTACATTCTTAGCCAAACCCCACCTGATTGTGATGTATTGTCCTATAAATATATTGCTGAATTAGGTATACAGTTCTCTTGAACAACATGGGTTTTGAACTGTATAGGTCCACTTATACATGGATTTTTTTTTTCAATAAATACACATTGTCTCTCCATATTCCCAGGTTTCTGCATCCACGGATTTAACCAACTATGAATCAACAACACAGATTTTCCATCCGTGGTTAGTAATTTGTGAATGCATTGCTCTATGTCATTTTTTATATAAGGAACTTGAGCATCCTCAGATTTTGGTATCTGCAGGGGTCCTGAAACCAATCTCCTCAAATACTAAGAGAGGACTGTATTTTGGTAAAGATATTTTTGTTTATGTTGAGGAGAGAAACTATTCTGTAGTGGTCTTTTCTTGTAATGTCTTCTCTGGTTTTGGTCTCCAGTTAAGTAAGGCTGACTCTTAAAAATAATTGAGAGGTGTTTCCTTATTTCCTATTTCGTAAAACATTTATGTTAGATTGTACTATTTTTACTTTCTAAAATAGAATTCACCAGTGAAGCCATTTGGACCTGGATTTTCCTCTGTGGAAATGTACTTTACATATATATGTATGGTTTTATTTATATATACATGTATATATACATATATATAATATAAGATATATATATAAGATTTTAAATTTAAAATATATAAATTTTATCATGTGTAAAAATGTTTATATAATACAAATAATAAGGTAAAACCATATGGTTTTATCTTTACTTTTAGCCAGTTTGGTAATTTATATCTTTTAAGGCCTATTCCATTTAATCTAAGTAGTTGAATTTGTTGGCATTCAGTTTTTTCTGTTATCTATTTTTTGTCTTTAGGATGTGTTTCATCTTTCATTCTTAGTAGTCATAATTTTGTCTTCTTTTTCTCCTAAGCCTACCTTAATGTTTATCATTTTATTGATTTTTTTCTGTTGTGTTTTAGATTTCTTTCATTCATTTTCGCTTTATATCCTTTTTCCTACTTTAGATTTAATTTGTTTTTTGTTTTCTAGCTTCATAAGACAGTCCACATAACAGCAGAATACACATGTGGATTGTCATATGAATGCCATTTAGTTCAAATTGGTTAATAATTTCTATATCCTTTTGTCAATTATGGAGAGAAGAATGTTGGAATCCTCAGTTGTAACTGTGGATTGCTTATTTTAATTCTCTCCATTTTTGCTTCATGTATGTGGAAACTCTGTTCTTAGATACAAACTCATATAGGCTTTATTATTCTTGATAATCTTCTTGAAATATTCTTTATCTCTGATAATTTTCTTTGGCTTAAATTCTACTTTGACTGATATTAATATAATCAGTCTATCTTTATTATGATTGATATTTGGAAAGCTTATCTTTTCACACCGCACCCATTTCTGTTTCTGTATTTAAAGTGTGTTCTGTGGAGACATATAGTTGGATCTCATATTTTTACACATTCTGACAGTTGAAATTTAAATCTTCTATATTGAGTATGATTATTGATATGGTTGCATTTAATTCTAGCATTTTGTTATTGTTCTATTGGTTCTTTTATTTCCTCTTTTCTGCCTTCCATTGGCCTTATTGAATGTTTTCCAGTATTACATTTTATTACCACTATTGGCTATACTATTTTTTAGTTAGTCTTTGTTCTAGGATTTTTAGTGTGTGTGTGTGTGTGTGTGTGTGTGTGTGTGTGTGTGTGTGTGTGTGTATTAGCATTTAGTTATATCTTTAATTTTAACACAGCCTGTGTTCGGGTAATGTTATACCACAACATATATGTGAGAATATTACAAAATGTATTTTCATGTCCCTCTTCCATACTTTGTGCTATTTTTGTGATACATATATTTCACTTCTACATATGTGATAAGCTTCGTAATACATTGCTATTATTTTCACTTTATATAGTCAGTTACCTTTTATAGAAATGAAAAGATGAAAAAACAATGAAAAAAACTTTTTACTTAGAATTTCTTATGCCTCTTGTTTCTTTGTATAGATCTTAGTTTCCATGTGGTGTTATTTTTCTTTTGCCCAAAAAGCTTCCTTTGTCATTACCTTCACTGGAGGTCTGCTTGGAGAAGAATTCTCTCAGCTTTTGTCTGTCTAAGAAAAAATTTCCCTTTTAGTTCGGAAGGATATTTCATTGATTATGGAATTTTAAATTTACATTTTTTCTTCTCACAACTTTAAAGATATTATTTGATTGTTTTGTATTTACATTAGTTTTTACTAGAAAGCTTTAAATCATTCTAATAGATGTTAACCTATATATAATGTGTCCCTTTTCTGTCTGCTTTAAAATTTTTCTCCATATTGTTGGTTTTAAGCACTTTCATTACGATGCGATGCAGTTTGATCTAGTTTTCTTTCTCTATACATTTGTATACATTGTGCTTAGGTCTGCATATTTATACTTTTATTCAAATTTGGTAATGTTTCTAGCACTTTTTCTTTAGTGTGTTTTCTTTCTCTTCTTCCTATGGAGCTTCAGTTACAATATGTTTGACTACTTAATATTATCTCATACTTCACTGATTCTCTGTTCTTCATTTATTATTTCTTTGTGTGTGAGTGTGTGTGTGTGTGTGTGTGTCCATTCTTAAAGGCAGATAGTTTTTATTGCTTAGTTTTCAAATTGACTGATCTTTTTTCTGTACTCTATATGCTGCTATTAATCCTATTCAGTGAATTTTTCATTTCAGATATTGTATTTTTCAGCTCCATAAATTCTGTTTGGCTCTTTATTGCTTCTTTTTTTCTTTTCATATTTGTGTTTTTCTTTAAATCTTGTCTATAATAGTTGTTTTAAAGTCTTTGCTACTTCATATATTTCATTTCTATATCTGTTTCTATTGATTAATTTTTCTCCTGTTTATAGATCACATTTTCCTGCTGCTTTATATGTTTAATAATTTTTATTGGGTGCTGGACATTATGATTCTTACAGTTTTATATGTCTAGATTTTGCTGTCTTTCTTTAAAAATGTTAAATTTCATTTTGTATAAGCAGTTAGTTACTTGTAGATGAGCTTGATCTTTTTGAAGTCTTATTTGTTTAGCTTTGTGAGGATGGACCTAAAGTAGTCTTTACTGTAGAGCTAGTTAAGCCATACTACTAAGGCTTTACCCTTCTGGTTTTTCTACAGAATGCTGTAGGTGTTCAATAAGGTTATATAACTGTGGCTGGTCAGAATTTGAATATCTCTGTGCCTTGCACATATACAGCTTAGTATTCAGCACTGGATTCAAGAGGATCTTTGAGGGTATTTCTGGGTCTATTTCTATGCTTAATGCCTTCTCTGATAATGCCCCCAAATTTCAGCTGCTTCGACCTCCCTGGTTCTAATGTCTGTCTCCTCACTTTTTCCCTTCCTGTTCTGCATTATGGAAGAGTATATGTCAAAAGCCAGTATCATTGGAGGGTTACTTTGTTTGTTTCTCTTCTGTTATTGATCACAATCTTATGATGCCTTTTGCTGAATGACAAAAAACATCGCTTTACATATTTTTTACAGTTTTCTACTTGTTTAATGTAGGGAGGGCATTTCTAGTACTATTTGCTCCATCATGGCCAGAACTGGATGTCCTTCCGTATGTTGATTTATATATTGGTATTTTATATATCATGTACATAAATATGAATTCATTTCAATTTTAAGAGTGCAAGGTCAGTATAAATATGCAGAATAAAAGATGCTGGTCACCTTACCTTTCATTTTATGTCACTCAACAGAGTAACCATTTCAGAAGTTTGATGTGCATCCTTCCATTTTTCATTATATACTTATTCATTTGTATACACAGGTGAACATATATGCTGATATATACATATTTTAAAACATAAGTCACACTACAAGTATTGTTCTACAACATACTTTTCATTTGATACTATCTTAGAGATCTTGCTGTTAAAATACATATTAATCTTACTTTATTCTTAACACTGGCCATATATCCTACAGAATGGTTTTCCTATAATTTATTTAATCATTCTACTTTCTACAGTCATTAGGTTTTCCCTTCTAACTTTCTGCACTTATATACTGTATTGTTTTATAACATTGTGTAGCAGCTCCTTGGATGTTAAATATTTTTGTAGAGGAAATTACAAAGTTGTCAGATACGCCTATTTATAAACTGCCTTTCTAAACAGTTTTTCATATTTATATTACCCTTCACTAATAGGAGTCAGGCTCTTTGAAGAAATGGTTGATTACAGATCTAGGACAGGAAATATAAGAGCTTTCTGGAATATCTTATCTTTGTGGAAAGTAAGGGAGTTAAGAAAGATTACTGTGGTTATGTCAAAAAATACAGAATCCAATTTAAAGGGATTACCATTCAGCAAAATTAGAACAATTTTAGCAAGAAAAAAGACTGCTATGATTGAAAAACATCACATATGGTAAAAAGCCAAGAATTGTTAAGGATACAAACCAAACCAAACTAAACTAAAAACCTCATTGCTCACCTTGAGAGAGAGCTAGGAGATAAAATCATTATTCTGAGTACAGGTGAAAAAAATCATATGTTTGTTGTGTTCTTCCTGTGCAAACTTATTTCAAAGTAACCAAACATTTACTGAGAGGAATTTTTTTATAGAAGTCTCCTAAAAAGAAATAATGTATAACGGAATTAGACTACCAAAGTTTGCACTCTTTATTCATTGAAGCAGCATCTCTAGAAAATGATCATCATTGGCTACTAAAATGTTCAGGTAACATTATAGGGAACATTATAATAAATGGATCCTGTTGATAACAGCCGACCCCACTGATTGACATTGCAGAAAGAGAGACAATGTTATATGGCAGCTGATATGATGAAGTAGGAAGGTACAGTGTTTTTTTTAAAATTTGAACCTGTTCAAGGCTGCTGATTTAACTTCCAGTTTCTAGAACATACAGGAGATAGAGGAGCTTACTAAAAACATCTCAGGGATGCTATCAGCCAAATCTAGAATTCCAGAAATGCTACAAGATAAATGACCAGTTTCTTCACTAAGTAGTAGTCAAGAAATAGAAAGGATGGGAAATTGTTAAAGATTCAAAGAGAAAAATAGGAAATATCACCGAAATGTAATGTGTAGACCTTGTTTAGATCCTGATTTGAACAAATCAACTTGAGAAACACTTCAGAATAATCAGAAAAATTTGAACAATGGCTAGATTTTAGGTGATATTAAGAAAATGTTAGTATTTTATATGTGATATTGTGTTCATGTTAAAAATAGTTCTTATTTCTCAGAAACAAAATGAAATATTTACCAGTTAAATGATATAATCTCTCCACTTCCTTTCAACTCCTAAGAGGAGTTGAAAGGGAGGTTTGGTGACAATTATTTATCTTGGATGATGAATCTACGAGGGAAGTGTATTATAGTAGTTATTCTGCATTTGAGTATTTGAAATTTTTCATCATGAATTTAATTAAAAATAAGTTTAGCTTATTATTCAGGAGAAGAGAATCTCATAAATTATCAATATAAATGAAGACCTTTCAAAATTTTCACCCTAAATATTTGAAGTGGGTATATACATAAATACTGCAGAAATATTTAGAATTTATTTAGTATAATTGTTACAGTTTATTTTGTCCCAACAAGCATTTATGTTGAAGGATCTTAAGAATCACTTCATACGCCAATCTCATATTTATCAGTACCCTAGAGAAGTCTTTGAGGCAAATCTAGTACTGTGTATTCTTTCTTAGCTACTGCTCACCAAAGTCCTAATATTTGTTTTTCAGGTACAGCAGGTGCAGACTGTGCAACAGGTACAACATGTCTATCCAGCTCAGGTGCAGTATGTGGAAGGAAGTGATACTGTGTATACCAATGGAGCAATGTAAGTTTATTTGTGGAAGTCTTTTTAACTTTCCCTCCTGAGGCCAGAGATCTTCTACTGTATCAGTTTCTATATATCCAGTCCAACTATGCTCCCTCTGCTATATGCCAGCTTGTAAAATTTTCTCCAGTAAGACTATTTTATATTTGCACCACATAGTACTAGTGATTTGCACAATGTAGAAGAAGAATATATATGTATAATTGGACTTTGAGTGTATGGATGTAGATATATATATATATTGCCATCCATACACACACACACACACAAATCCAAATATAATGAAAAAGCTGTGGAAATTCTTGATTAATTTAGGAAGCATTTCAGTTCTTTCTTGAATAGTTCAAAGGAATATTTCCAGGAATTTTTTTTAATGATTTTTTTTTTAAAGAGGAAAACATATTTGAAATGTGCTTATCTAATTTTTATAACACTAGACTACCAGGAGTAAATTTTTAAAAATTACTCCTCTGTACAAATAAACTATTTGAAATTCAAGTACAAAAAACATCTAACATAAAAAGCATTGTCAGACAGGTGCACCATGGCAGTGCCATTTGCTCAGGACCCAACTGCAGCCGTTCTGTGTGAGTACCACTCTCTAAGATCTTGCGCTGTTGTTATGCACACAGCCCTTCCAGTCTGGTCCTTAGGAAAGCCAGGCTTCCAAAGAACTGTTGAATGCTGAGAATTCTATTGTTAATGTGGGTGTTTGATTTGTATTTTAAATATCAAAGGTTATTAAATAAAAATAATGTTTGCTTTATTAAAAACAAAAAACAACAACCTTCATTCACCTTTTCTCTTCTTGCTGTCTTGAACACACACACACACACACACACACACACACACACACGTAATGTATTATATATACACATATATATAATGTATAAATATATACACACATATAATGTATCAGGCATATATATGCAGAGGCTTTTCCAGAAACCCCAGCTCCCTTTTGCTTTCATCTCATTGGCCATAACTATGTCAACTAGTACTTTTTAGCTGCCCAGGAATCTGGGAATGCAACTTTGTAGCTTTCATGTCTGCATGCTAGAAGGAAGCAAGGGAAAAGGGCAGTTGGAATGTGTGTTGGAAGAGTTAACTCTACAGTATCTATTACAGTCATTTATCATTGGTCCAGGGTAGGGTGGAGAGATTACTAGTCTGTGACTTTATGAAAGTTACACAGCCTGCTTCACTTTTTTATCTACAAAATAGATACAGTTAGCTTATCAAAAGTGTTTTGCATAACATCAGGGAAATAAAACATTAGGGCACTATAATTGTATACTATGCTTATTTATTATTATTTTTTTTTACATTTTTCTCTTATATTTAAGACTCTAAATTCTGTGTTTTTATTGCCTTATGCATTTTAAGACTGTCACCACTGACCTTAGGGTCTTCCACATAATAGATAAATGTGTGATCAATGGATCAATTCATTCACAAAACCTTAGAAAAACAGCATCTCTAAAGTTGACTCTCTATAATTACATGGCCCATTTAAGTGCAGAAGGGATTCAAAGAAAATATCTCATGCCAAAATGTATTTTCTATGGCCCATTAGCTCAGTTAGTTATGACTAATGAGATCTAGGTCAGGAGTTCATTTTCCACAAAGTCCAATTAGCTTTGATCTGGTCTGTATGGGCCAGATTGTATCTTAACTCTGGCCAATTATGTCATAAATGTGTACCCTTGGTCAAGAAAAAGAAATTGTATCCTTAAAAACCTTTCATTATTATCAAGTATAATTTTTGACTAGAGATTTTGTAGCGTCATTTTCATATTTACTAAAGAAATATTGGATTGCCATGAGTCATACTTAAAATTTTAGTAGCTAGAGGATTAGGAATTTTTTTCTCAAATATAACCAAAATAAATTTTGTCATCATAAGCCATTCCAGTTTTTCTGTAATTTTGTAGTGCTGACCTTTAACTATGTACAATTTTTGTCTCTAATGCTCATTTTAGGTTCTTTATACTCTTTTTTATTTGATACACTTACATGTGTGTTAGGAACACTCTTAAGAAAGAGTATTCTGTATTCTTCTATTCCATTGCACTGAATTAATAGCCAGCTAGTGTTTGATTGCTGACTTGCATCACAGTCAGGTTCCCACTACTATGTCATAAATGGTTTTTGCTGATGACACTCCCAGATAATAGGGATGCTGATATTTGTCATAAACATTCAAGCACCCAATACCTGGCCCTACAACCTGTGCATGCGTAGTAAGTACTGGTTCACTGATGCTCCCGTCACCAGTATCCTCATGCCAAGTAGCCATAATGCATGGGGTCTCCCTTAAGAAGTGATGATAGCCCTCACAGAGATATGTCATCACTTATGAAAATGTGCAATCATTATAATTTGATGATACTAAAGTGTTTACCTTGGCTCTTACTGTGAATATGGACATTTATTGCCAACATGACAGGCTTAACAATGTGAGTTAGTGAGTGAGCATATATTTAAATTTAACAATTGAGAATGCTTTACAGTACTGGGAGTTGGAGTAGAATACCTCTTTACCCAAGGGAGAAAGTTAATTCACTTTTGCTCCTGTTTATTTTATCACTGCCTCTCTATTCACCCAGGCTACACCATCTGTATATTTCTTTGCAATAGTTTTTCCAAGAATATTTTTTTCAAAGGCTGGATCATAGCCTTATCCATTTCTACAGATCTTATAATTTATGGTCTCTAATCATTTAGAATACTATAATTAAACAAGCTGAGAAACATTTCTTACCTTGGAGAGTCTAATTCAATGAACATTCTTGATGTAGCTAAGAAGTCAATTTTTTTAATAAAACAATATTTTTCTTTCCCTTACTCCTTTTTCTGACTTATCTTTCCCCTACTCACTCCTCTGTCATGTTAGTCAACGTAAAATAAAGAAGCACACTATATCATGACCAAATTATGAAATATTTTTAAAAAATTTTTAAGTGATTTTCTTGTATCAACTACTTTTTGAAGCTTATCCCAATTGAGAGATGATCCATGTTTTAAAATTCCCATTGTATGGATAGCTTTTATAATAAGACTTGACCAGTAGAAAGCATTCTCATATCTTCTTGTTTAGATTAAAGATTTCTCATGAACCCCAAGAAAGAGTTTTTCAAAGTGTATTTCATAAAATTTTAGTCTGAAAAGAGTTCTGTGGTTACACAAGCAGGGAAATACTGCACGAAGGCCCTTCTTTGGGGGATTCTAAATTCCTATTATTAATGTTTTAGAGTATGTTTCCCAAAGGAAAGATACACAGTGTTCTAAAAACTGAGCCACCGAACTCTTTTATCTGAAAATATCTAATAACATCACACAGCATACTTTGGGAGGTTTATTATTAATATATTGACATTGGATAGGTTTATTCAAAATTCACAGGACACATGTACAGGACTCACATTTTTTAAATAGTCATTACTTAAAGATCATATAGTTAATACATTTTCTGAAGCTATCCAATTGTTTTTTCTATACACTTTAAAAATTATTAAGAGGCAACCTTGAAAGAGATACCCCTCAAGTTCCTTTTTCGTCTTTTAGTGAAATAGTGAGTTTCAGGATTTGCAGATAAAACTATGCTTTCTTATTATTAAAATGCTCTCTTTTTAGAAGAAATGGTCATAGAATTCCTATAACTGAGATGGAGAGGATGCTTTCTTCATGTACGTTTCTACCGATATTCAAATTGGTGTAGGATCTGGTTTGTCATATGGATTTTAGGAATTATATGGCTGGTTACTTAGGAAGCTCTTGAAGAGAGAACTGCCCTTTTGTTGAAAAGAGCACCAAGGTCTCTTTATAATTAGAGAGGGCCCATTTCATTAATCTATAACAATTTTCATCTCTCCCCAAATGGAAGACTTTTAAATATGGCTTCTTAGAATGTCAGTTAGGAAGGTCATGGAGATCATTATTCCAATCCTTCTTTATACATGAGCAAACTGAGGCAGGGATGCAAGAATTTGCCTGGTTACTTAGTGTCTAGAGTTCATATTTCCTGACCCTCAACATGTTCTTTTCAGTAATCTGCAGATTGTGGTCTTCTGATCCTGAATTATTTATGTAGTTAGAGGAGAAGGATTGATCAGTTACAGAAAAAAAAAATTTTTTTTTGTAAATTTTATACATTATATTATATTATTGTGTATATTATTGTCGATAGATAATACACTAGTGACTTTTTATGACTAAGCCTTTTGTTATTCATCTGAATATATTTTCATGTTTTTAAAACATTCTATATATATATTTATATTAAATTTATTTTGTGAATATGGGATATTCTTTGGATATTCATGAAATATATGGAAAAATCTATATTTAAAAGTTTTTCAACATCAAATTTTTTAGTTAAATAGCTTTTAACTAAAAGCTGTCTATATACCTTTTTATTATTTTCCCTGAGTAGAATTAAATGATGCACATTAAGGGCAATTTGTTCTGTGATATTTTCATATTCTGTACCTTGACATCCAGAACAGTTCTGCAAGGTAACACTTGTTTTTTCTCCTCCTTATCTCCTTCCTTTTTTTTTTTTTTTTTTAAGAAAGGAGTAAATAAAAGAAGTTCACATATGCTTTTCTAGGTTTAGACCTTCAGAGATTCATGTTCAAGTATCATTTCTCCACTGACTATAGTATAACCTCATGCAAATAACATATTTACACCTGGATTTTCTAATTTGGAAAATGGGGATTAATAGGTAATAGCTTTACTTAATAACCAGATCTTGTATTGTCTGAAAAAACATATTTACTTTTAGTATCATTACGCTTATAAAACTAAATGCAGACATAAAATATGATAAAAATCTCTGCTTGGACAAAGATTTGGAAGCTTAGAGTGAGAAACCTTTGTTGTGGGGTATATATTTAAAGAGGTTGGGAATCATGATGTTGCATCTCATAGAGACTAAAGTCTTGTAGGATGTGAGTATTATCCTCTAACTATATACAGTTTAAGGCTGTTTCACAAAGGCTGATCTCTGGAATGACCAGAAGGTTCTAAAGAGGACAGTACCAACAAATCTTAGTCTGGCCTTCAGAAGGAGTCAGAGTAACAGAGTTGCCTCCCAGGAAATGCTCCAAGGCCTCAAACTGTTAGTTTGGCAGTGTGCCTGACTTTGGGTATGGAATAAACAATCTCTTTGTCTGGACTTAGTACCGTGTTTGGCCTCAACAACATACATACATGCTTTAGCTACTTTCATCCATTTTGAAAGTTCCACTGGCTAGTATATCCATCCTAACAAGTGCCTGATTTCTCTGCTTCTTTATATGGTAAAACCTTCCAGGATTGACCACATATTCTTCGGCCTCTTTCAAGCTGGCTTTCTTTGCTTTTTGATGAAATTGCTCCCATGAGGGTCTTTGGTGATCTCCAGTTGTTAAATATAACAGACATTCCTCTAGATTAAATTTTCTTAATCTCTGTCAACTATTCCTATACTTGAGGCAGTATGTTCTTTTGGCTTTTTTGACTATATTCTTCTTTTTTCTTCCTATCTTATTGGATCCTTCTCAGTCATATTATTGGCCACATAATTTTTCTATGGCTTAAACTCTCTGTATTGTTCTCTAACAGAGACCACATTTCTTCCACAAGACTCATGGCTACGTGTTATTCTCATGACTATATTTTTAACTTATCTTTCCCACATTAGAAGATAAGTTTAATGTAGGCACGTACCTTGTTTGTTTGCTCCCATTCTCTTTCTAATATCTAGAACAGTTGTGTATGATACATACTCAATCTATGTTTGTTGAATGAATTAAATAAAAAATAGCACTTAATAACAGCTGAGACAGGAGCAGGCTACTTAGTTTTAAATACACAGGGAAAAAATGAATGGAACTGACCTGAGATGCTGCTAATTATAGTGTTAATCTGCTTTTCTTTTTTGATTTTTTATTCCCAGTACAAAACTTTTTTGGGGCTTAGGAACATGTATATGGTTGCTCAGTTTTCCTTCTTTTTTTTTTTTCAAGTATATGGTACAGTACTATTAACTGTAGTCACAATGCTATACATTAGAACTCCAGAACTTATTCATCTTATCACCTGAAGTGTGTACCTTTTGCCAACATTCCCCCAATACTCCCACTCCCCTGCCCCTTGTAACCACCATTCTATTCAGTTTATATGAGTTTGATTTTTTATATACAACATGTAAATGTGATCATACAGTACTTGTTTTTCTCCGTCTGACTTATTTCACTTAGCATAATGCCCTCAAGTTTCATCCACGTTGTTGCAAATAACTTAATAACATTTCATTGATATGCCACATTTTCTTCATCCATTCATCTTTGATGGACATTTAGGTCATTTCCATGTCTTACCTATTGTGAATAATGCTTCAATGAATGTGGGGGTGCATAAGATACCTCTTTGAGATACTGATTTTATATCCTTCAGATATGTACCCAGAAGTGGAGTTGCTGGCTCCAAGAATACACAGTGAGGAAAGGATAGACTCTTCAATACATGATATTGGGAAAACTGGATTATCCACATATCCAAAAAATAAGATTAGACCCCCTATCTCATACCACTCACCAAAAAGTAACTCAAAATAGATTAAAGACTTAAATATAAGACCTGAAATTATAAAACTCCTGAAGAAAGCATAGGAGTAAGCTCCAGGGAGTAAGCTCCTTGATGATCTTGGCAATTATTATTTTTTTAAAATATCATACCAAAAGCACAAGCAACAATAAAATAAACAAATAGACTACATCAAATTAAAAAGCTTGTGCATAGCACAGGAAACAATCAACAAAATGAAAAGGCAGCCTATGAAATATAAACAGTATTTGCAAATCATGTCATGTATTTGAAAGGGGTTAATATCCAAAATATATTAGGAACTCATACAACTCAATAGCAAAAAAGCAAATAATCTGATTTAAAATTGGGCAAAGGACCTAAATAGACATTTTTTCAAAGAAGACATAGAGATGACCTGTAGGTACATGAAAAAGTGCTCAACATCGCTAAATCATCAGGGACATGCAAATCAAAACCACAGTGAAATATCACCTCACACCTGTTGGGATGGCTGTTATCACAAAGATAAGAGAAGGAATAAGTGTTGGTGAGGATATGAAGAAAAAGGAACCCTGGTGCACTACTGGTGATAATGTAAATTGGTACATCCACTATGGAAAACAATATGGAGATTCTTCAAAAAAAATTAAAAACAGAATTACTTTATGATCCAGCTGTTTTTCTTAATTGCAAACTTAGACCAGTGACTCTGAATCAAAATCTTTTATGATCCATTACTGCCAAAGTGGATTTAAGTTCATATGTACTTCCCTGACTTCCGTTGTCAAGGAAAAGGACATGTATATGTACTTACTAAGTGCACCTTTTTGGTATGCTTCAAAAACTATTATAGCAATGAAAGCTTTGATAATGTTGTTTATGGATAGCTGCCCCAGAATATAAAACTGAAATAGGCTAAAAGAACAAATAGTTGTGAGACAGCACTTTTTTCCCTCCATTCCTATGAAAGTTGAGCTTTGCTTTTTTTTTTTTTTTTGTATCCTCCAGTACATTGATTTTCAAAGTGTGTTTATACCAGTAGCATTGACATCACCTGAGAACTTGTTAGAAATGCTGTCCTTTGGTTCCTAGCCTGTTCTGCTGAGTCAGGAACTTTGGAGGAGAGGCTAGCAACTAACTGTGTATAAATTATATTTTGGACAGCATATAGCGTATACTTAACATTGACAAATGGAGGACATGGAGTACCTGGGGAAGACTTAGAGGACTAAAAGAAGATGATTAAAGAACTAAGAAACAAGGCATTGAGTAAAGGTTAAGGGACTGGGAGTTTTTAGAAAAATAAGACTGAGGGAAGACTTAATAATTATATTCAAGTATATGAAGGATTATTAGAGATGATGTCCAGATATTAGACATAGTAGACATTAGTTGAATAATCTACTTTAATAAGCAAATCTGCTGCTCTAGTCAAGGAGGTTTATAATACCACATGTATTTTCTGCCTTCGGTCTGACTTAAGAGTATTGAAGAGAAGATCTGTTTAGAATCTCAAGTTAGAAAGTACTGTTTGCTTACCAGCTAGAGATTATATACCACGTGAATGTAATTTGATGAAGATTCCAAATAATGTAGCTACTCCTATTCAAGGTGTTGGTGGCACATAAAAACTTCATACAGGAAAACTGATTAAGGCAGGGTTCTTGGTTTCAAGTAGCAGAAACCAACTCTTATTTAAGCAAAACAATGATTTTATTGGAAGATATTTGTGATTCAGGGAATTTCTAGGAAGTCTGAAGAATCAAGCTTAAAAAAAAAAAAAAAAGACAGGTATAAGCAGCATTAGGCAGCAACCAGACCATAGACAGAACCATACCACAGAAGTAGTCCAATAAGGGCACCACACCACTACAGCCATCCCAAACTCTGTCCATCATTGCTACCACTGGAAACTCATCATTGCTCTAAAAGAGGGATAATAATTCCTAACCTGTGTGATTTACTTAATATAAATTAAGTTAGATAATATATCCCCCATCTCAAACAAAACAAAACAGTTCTCCCTAGTTCCCAAATTCTCCTAGTTTCCTCATGTGCTCTCGAACTTTTTGAAAATATTTTAAAAGTTGTTCAGTCTGGCTGCTTACAATTACTTATTTCCTCAATCTAGTCCAATCAGATATATATTGTTATCACTGCATGGAAACACCTTTCAATAAGATCACCTCCTATCATATCTAGTGAACATGTACCAGTATCATCTCATGTGACCCATCTGTAGTACTCCCTTTTCCCATGATTTTCCAATATCTCTCTGGCCTTAGACCTTTGTTCAGGTTGTTTATCTGACTAGAACATTTTCCTGCCTCCCCCTACCCATTGCCTCCTTACTCCTATCCCAGCTTACAACAAACTCCAAACCTATTGCAATAATCCAATGTCTTCTAAGCTTTTAAAACTATCATCCACACTGAGAAAGTTAGATGTTCATTTTATACATTTTATACATTTTATAGATATTCATTTTGCACATGCACATACAAGCATGCACACACAAACATGCCATATATGTATATTGACAGAAAAAAAGTTTATCAAAAAAATTAGGTATAATATGCTCTGATCCTGTCTACTCTCTCTTTTTTAATGCTGTTATGACCAATTAAATTTGTGTATCATCATCCACAATTTAAACATTTTGTTTATATTGCTCAAATATTTAGTTTTTACCTACTTTTTAAACCTCATTTCTTTCTAATATCCTTCTCATTCATTATAGCCAGCAATTTTAGACTTCTAATTTCTTCCTAAATATCAAGATCTTTTCTGTGTTGTGGCTTTTGTACGTGTTGTACTCTCTTCCTGATATATTTTTCTTCCTGTTTTCCATAGGGCTGACAGCTTTTCAGCATTTAATTTCAACTCAAATATCTCTTCTTTAGGGGTAACGTCCCTTGACTAACCTATCTAATATGACCCTCTTATTTATTATACTTTAACATTCTATTTTTTTCTTTCATGGACTTAATATTTCTAATTATCTTATTTCCTTGCTTATTTTTGACCACCTACTCTTTATGTTATATAGCCCTTATGACAATAAAGGTTATGTCTTGTTTTGTTCCTTTTATTCTAGGTGACAGAATAAATATTCAGTAAATGTTTGTTAAAAGAATAAGTATAAAGTATCCTGAAAACAATAAAACATTGTAAGATATTATAATGTAATATGTAATGTAAGGTATTATAATGACCAACATTGCTATATTCTACATAATAAATTTTATGGTATAAAATATATATTATTTCCTTAATTTGCTATTTTAATACCATTGCTTGATTTTAGTTGACTAGATTATTGGTGCAAGGATATTCAAAGCCTGGGTAAAATACAGAATACATAATTTAGAGGTATTATGTACTTGGAATTGTGGAGTTAAAGAAAACAGAAAAATTGGGTATAGCTCAGGTAAATTGACATAATCATCCTAGTGAATAAGCAAGCAGAGAATATTCAGAGTCACGCTTAGCCAAGGTATATGCTGAGGCATGATGGGACGCAAACAGCACTAATTTACTGAATTCAATGGATCAGAGTCTTGACGTTTACATAGAATCTCATAATAGAGTCAGCTCTGAAGAAGCTTCTGTCAGCAAGTATGCCCATGTCCTATGTGTTTACATTCATTACAGTGTACATATGCAGAACAATGGAAAGATTTCTTTTCTGCTATAGAAATAATATGACATTGTTTTCAACAGTCTGTGGTAATCAATAAAGAACAAACAAAAGGAACACTGCAGCATCTTTCAAATGTGCACAGAATTGCTTGGGAATTTAGCTGTTTCATGAATGGACAGCCCAGAAATAGCTGCTTTCAATCTGATATGCCAAATATCGAATTATTTTCTCAAACATATGTCTTAGAAATTTTTTGGGAAAAATAGTGTGCAAGCAATAACTCATATGTATTTATTATACGATGTGAAAGATAAGCTAATCTGAGGTATCAGAATTAAAGATTCATTATTTCTAGTACCTAAGAAAGAAATGCTTGTTTTTGTCATTGGTACTTCTCCACTCCACCCCACCCCACCTCACTCCATAAATTCTTCAGTATTTATTCAGGAGCTTAGAGCATTTAGATTTGGAAAAGACCCTTAGGAGTTATCTGTGCACAACTCTGGCTCTGGCTCCAGACAGTGCTCCAACAAATAAGTTAATGCTTATCTTCTTATATTTAAAGAACAGTGACTAAGAATATTATGGTCTACTTCTATTACACAATCCAGTGTTTAAAATCTCTGTTTCTCATGGCAAGTGTACATTATTTGTCAGAGATAAATTCAGAAATATTCTATGACACCCAATTTCCTAATAAAATTGTCTCTGCCCGCCTCCGCCCTGCAAATTGCCAGTACATTTTTATGCAGTAGTAGCCAAGCCTTCTTCTCAGTCCTGTGGGTCGTGATTCAGCAATAAGGATATTTCTGGATTAGGCATACTCTGTAGTAACTTTTACCCTTCTCTTGCTCTTTGCTCATTTCTAGCTCATGAACCATCTTAAACTAGGGGGGGGGGTATGAAAATCAAAGTAGGTTGCATTTTGCTGCCATATTTTCACACTGACTTGAGGGCTATAGATATAAATTTTATACATAAATATATATATAAATATAAATATTATATATATATATATATTATGATGCATTTGTTTGTATTACTAATGTTCACTGAAAGCTAATTATATAAAGGAGACATGCCCAAGAGATGGAGTGATCTACATTCCTTGGAATGTTTCCCTTGTGATAGAGTAGCAATTTCTACGATCATAGGACTTAAAAATTCCAAACGTGTGATGGTAAGTATCCTCCGAAATAGTCCTGCCTTTTCTCTCTCTCTCTTTTACCATTACAAGTACATCTGCAGATACCATTTTGGGTTGGAAAGGAGAGTAGTGTGGGGCTAGTAAGCAGTGAGCTAAAGTGTAAGGAAATCCCAAATAGCAACAGAAAGTTTGTAAGGCCCCTGTACCACCTGTGAGGGCTAGTCTTCAGTAGTCATTCACAAATATCATTGACATACATAAAAAGTTAAGTTATTTTATGTGACAAAATGATTGAGAGTATGGGCTAAGTACAGATTCAAAATCCATTTTTTTTACCAGCTATGCGCTTGGACAAAGCTATTTAACTTATTCACCTTGTCTGTGAAATAATACCCATCTCGTAGAGTTGAAATGAAGATTAAATGAGTTAATACCTAAAACACATAGAATAGTGCCTGTTGCATTGTGCATGGTCACTATATTAGCTATAATTTGTTATTATGTGTTTTATTTGTGAAATCAACTTATTACTAGGGAACATGCTTAAGAATTTTGGTAGGACTGTAAAATTGAAAGCTAGCACCACGTCTTGCATCTGTCAAAGTATTTATTGTCCTATACCTATTTGTATACCTTATTTGGCTATACTTAAATACCAACCTCAGATTCTGTTATTTTATGCATAGTCAAATAGGGTCACTTATGTTCAGTGGACATAAATTCAAATCACCTCTTTTCTCTTTTAACCTAAAATTTGTGAAATCAGCACAACTGTTTTTATTTTATCAAATAAATATATACTGAAGGAAATATATAAATAAGATTTTCAGTTAAGAAATATAGCAATGATTAGAACAATTGTATATGTATTTTAAATGCATTTTTCTCTCTGTAGAAAATGTTCTTTATGAGGTTATTTCTTCCATCACCGTAAACTAAAACTTATACCTGAATCTGTAGTGAATCTTTCTGGAATGCATTAACTCGAGCCAGTGTGGAATACTTTCAGAGCACTATTATTATTTTACTAAAGTTTATATTATAAATTATAAGTGTAATCTGTAATGGGTTCATATGACCTATTTGAAGTGATACAGGCAAATTGAATAAGGTAGTGTAATTCTCATATTTTAACAAAACGAAAAGGATTTATGTTATAGAAATTTATGAACCTGGCAATTATGTCAGATCACATTTTTTATCTGTTGACTAGTATGCCCACAGTGTACCAGCAACTGTGTTAAATGTTGAAGGTACAGATGGGAATAAAACAATTTAATGGGTGTACAAAGACCTGAGGAAATTAACAATAAGTATCTTAAGAGTTATATTTCAGGTGTACACAAGGTGTTAGGAAAGTAGAAAGAACAAAACATAACAGCCCAATGAAGAATGGCCATAGAAGATAAGAGGTGCAGAAAAATAATTGAGATAAGGTGATGCTTTAGCTGAGAATTTATGAATGAAGAAGACAAGGAAGAGAATTAAAAATGTAAAGGCCTTCCAGGCAGAGGAAACCATATGCAACAAAGCAGGGGGGCAAGAGAAAATGGCACTTTGGGGGCCAGCAAAATGGTCAGTGTGATGTGAGTGAAAAAGCATTTGAGGATATGGTGACTCCCAAGTCTGGAGATTGTGTAGGCACCAGCCCTGCTCGTTTCTTGTAAGGTCAGTGAAAGGTTCTGAATGCCTTCTGAAAACAAGAGAGAATCATGGAAAAGTTTTTAAGAAAAGTTTTATTTTCGTATTTGCGGGTTAGAAAAATTCGCCTGGCAGCACTATTGAAGACAGATTGGAAGAGAGCCCGATTAGAGGAAGGAAAGCCAATTAGAAGGCAGTTATAATGGAGAACACTATGAGTTAATGCAGCAAATCTGAAAATAAAAAGGAGAATTGGAGAATTATTTAAAAGGTAAAATTAGAAGGACTTAGTGACTGATGTCAGTCTGAATGAGGAAAGAGTCACAATAATTTCTAAAGTTGAGGATGGTGATGCTGCTCTCTGCTGAGAGGAGGAATACAGAATAAAAAAAAAAGGAGAGATGAGGAATTATTTTGTAGTCATATGTTAAATTTTACATAAAGGACTTTCCATATATCATAGGATTTGCTAGTAGAGATAAGCAGGTGGCTATTAGAAATCCAGATTTAAAATTCTTAAAGTATAACTACAAAATAAATATAGTGGAGATAGTCAACTTATGCAAGGTTGTCAAATGTGAGCATCTAGATAATCATATACTGTATGGTAAAGGCATGTGATCTGACTAAAATGAGAGAAAAAAAAAAGAGCTAAACATGGAGTTCTCAAAAAATATCAGTACTTAAAGTGCCAGAAAAATGGAGCTTCCAAAATGTTCTTGAAAGGTAGTGGTAAAAAAAAGTAAAAAGTGGAGGGGGTGGGGGAATGCCATAGAAACTAAGAAACAGGAGAGGTTAAGACCGAGAGACCTTGTATATACATAGAAAATGCCTGAAAATATACACACCTGATTGTCAGTAGCAGCTCTGAGATGTGAGTTAAAGAGAAAAACAAAAGATCTGAGAATTTTAATTTGATATTTAAACGTTTTAATAAAAGTATTTTATACCTCTTTGTACTACTTTTGCAACTTCTTGCAAGCATATAACGATTTCAAAATAAGAAGTAAAAATGAAAGTCATGTTAAAATGTAAGTTATAATCAATTGAAAATGAAAAATAAATCAAACAAGCTTAATCAGAACAGAAGATGGAGGAAAAAGGGCAACATGGAGTGGTCAACAATGTTATACTGTAAGTAGGTCAAAAATGATAAGGACTGACAGCAGCCTTATGTCTTGGTATTTAGATTTGGTTGCAAATGACCTTATTAAAAGTAGTTTTAATAAGGCTAAGGGCAGAAGCTTTACTGTAGTTTTTGGGAAGTGGAAAGTAAGGGCATGAAGAGGTGGCATAGTCATCAAGGAGAAGCTTGAGTATAGAGATATAGACAGGGATTTAGTGGCCAAGGTGAGTAAATTATTTGCTCAAGATTCTTATGGTGGCAAGAAAGAGATCCATGCTAGCGTTCTTAGTTATGGAGGTTTGTTGCAAGTCATCCAGCAATGTGAGGTAGCTAGCATGAGGAGTTGACTTATCAGCCCCAGTCATTCCAGATCCCAGCTTTTCTGAAACTTGCAAGAAGTTCTATAAGGAATTGAAGAAGTCACTCAGTAAGATTTTTGGAAGGAAGAGATCTGAGCCTGCCCGTCTGCCCTCTCCTGTGCACTCCCTCCCTCCCTCCCTCCCTCCCTTCCTCCTCCTCCTTCTTTCTTCTTCTTTCTTCTTTCTTTCTCTCTCACACACACATATGCACATATACTAGAGGTAGGCACCAGTAGAGCTTTAAAGAATAGAGAGGTGTTTTGTTACTTATTAAAGAAATATACCTTTTAAGTTAACAAGTAAATCCACCTATTTTCTAGGAATGAAGTTTCATGCAAAATACAAAACCTGCAGTGTTCCAAAGGGTAACTGATATATTTTGAACGTAACATTCATACTAGAAAAAATTAAATAAGATGATATATATAAATTAGCTAGTAAATTTCTTTTTCTTCTTCTTCTAAAGCCGAACAACAACTTATCCTTATACAGAAACGCAGATGTACAGCCAAAACACTGGAGGGAATTATTTTGATACTCAAGGGAGTTCTGCACAGGTGACTACCGTGGTCTCATCCCACAGTATGGTGGGCACTGGTGGGATTCAGATGGGCGTCACGGGAGGACAACTCATCAGTAGCTCTGGAGGAACCTATCTGATCGGCAATTCAATGGAGAATTCTGGTCACTCAGTGACACACACCACTCGGGCCTCCCCAGCAACAGTAAGTATTTGTGTTTTCATTGGTTTAATTTAGCTTCTTGGTAGCCATTGTTGTACATTTTCCAATATAAGGAGTAAAAAAAAAACACAGACTGGGCTGGGGCAAGAAAGTATTGAATTTTAATATCGTGGTATTATCTAGAATATAGTACGTTATACAGAATGTTACTGATATGTACCCCACAATTATGTGAATTTGGAAGTTTTTATTGATAGTGGGAAGTGAGGTTATTCTCATTCATTAGTGCTGATTTTAATAGGCTTTCTTCAGTGATAGTAAAATATTTTAAATTTCTACTGAAATTCACTTTTATATTATGCTGATTTTCAGTGGCTTTATATGAGATAAAAACCAAGAAGTAATATAGAGAGTAAAATATAATTTAGTTTGGAATTTCCACATCTTTCACTGGTAATATTTATGTTAGCTCATTGCTAGAGAAGACACTTTATGTAGAGCAGCTTTTCCCAACCTTTAGACATTTAAGTTTGGCCATATTCACATGTCACCTGTATTATTATTTACTTAATATATTTTTTAGTTGATTTGCTTTTAAAATAGAAAATATGTAATTTATCCTAATGTATATTAAAATCTGTTCTTAAAAAGTAAATTTAAAAATGTTTACCCAAGTGTTCCATATAAAGCCATTTTGTATTTTACGAGAGAGACACATTGAAAGCACTGATTTAAAATATCCATATTGGCTTTGATCATAGCTACAAGCAAATGATTTCTTAGGAACACATATTTGAGTTTTCTAGTTTTTAAAATTTAATAAATACATTTATATTGACATAGGATATTTTAAGATATTGAAACGATGTCATAGAATTAGTTATAGAAAGCTGTATGGAATTTGATATGTTTAAACTCTAACCAAAGCTTCCTATTTTCACCTCAGCTAAGCATATAAAGGAGAGTGCTCATTTAGAACTACCTAGCTAAAGTAGTAATGGAATTGATTTTCTAGGTGTTTCATGTAAAAGGAGGCTGGGGATTTGAATTAAGCCCAAGGACCCATTTTTTCATCATCTTACCAATAGTTTGTTCTTATAATGAAATAGAAGTAGAAACATTTGGTAAAAAAATTATATAAATTTAAATTAAAATTTTTCGCTTTATGGATTTTCTTCAAGTTAAATATTTTGCATATACTTTTCTGTTTGTAATGATTACATATGTTCACACTTTCATCGTTTAGTGCCTTTCCCTAATTCATCCTTTGAAACCTTTTACTTTTAGTTCACTATTTCTTGCTAATGTCAGAGCATGTCACTAGCAGTTCTGAGTGGAGAGTTCCTTTTTTGTAACTTTTCTTTGTGTTTTTAAAGTATTTCTTATGTGTATTTGTCTCTTGCTTTCCATAACATTAAGTACAGCATGTCTAAACTTTTGAGTAACACCAGTATATTTTTATGGATTAGCCTCTCTGGACCTCAGTTTCCCTATCAATAAAATAAGGTGTCAGAGTAAATTATTTCCTAATTTCCTCTCAGCTTTAAAATCATATTTAAAACAGAATTGTAACATGTTCTAGATGTAAAAATAACTTTGTTTTTGCCATAAAAGGAAATTAGGTAGAATAGGTGCCAGTGTTTTATAGTGCTCCTAAGAAGGCTACCCAGCAAATAATTTTCTTTGGAAATGGAATTACTCGCCATTTCCCAAGGCCTTAGGAAAACTGAAAAATGAAGAGAAAGTCTTTTTTTAATTTTCATTTCATCCACCCTCTCTCATGATAGCATACCATCCCTTCGTCCCCCATCCCTCTTCTACTTTAACTTCTCCAGGCATTCCTATTTACCTTCACACTGATTTCTGGCTACCTGTTAAACATCCTTATCAACTGGATATGGATTTACTGAATTTATTAATGCTGTCACTGAGTTAACTAAATTGATTATTCCAGGTCATGTAAATATAGGTACAAACATTAACTGGATATAGTTTGACTTTTTTTTTTCTATATAGAGTATTAAAAGTAGCATTACTCCTTAAGTTATCCATTATGCAAATTTGAAGTATGATTTCTATTATTATATTAATTGGTATGTTAAACTAATAAAATAAAAAACAATTATAACTTATAACTGTGAACAGTAGGGAGCTATTAAAAAAACAAACCACTAATCCAGAGTATCAATTGTACATATTAATTTATATTTTATAAAAAGCATTAGTATTTAAGGTTTTGTTGCTAAGGATTTTTGTGTGTGTTTTCTTTTTATAAGAAAATTTCCTAATTTACACTCCTTAGTATACTAAGGAGTGTAAAAGTTAAATAAAAAGATAACTTTTGTGTGGAAGAATCATAAGATACCCTCCTTAAAGCACATATGATAATGGTATATTATCTAAATATACATCCGCCAGGGTTTATTTTGTTATTTTGTATTTATTACCAAAATTTATATTCGACTTAAATACCCCTCTCAATCATGCTGGAGATCTTCATCTGCTTAATTCACAATGAGGTGGTGATTCTATTTACACATTCACATCTGTTACTAGAGTAATGTTAACAAAGTTTAAGTGCTGTGAAACCTATTTAAGATTTCCTACCATCCTCTTCTTGCCAAATGCTAGAAAATTTGTAGCTTTTTGGTTGTTTAGACTCCTAGAACTCAAGAAATTTTTGTACATGTGATGTCATCAAAGGGAATTTGCTTTTTTTCATGTATCTTTTTCATTCACTATAGATCCACACAAAGAATGGATATGACAACTTGTTGCCAAGACTCAAGCCATTTCTTTGAAAACATTGAGCCAAACTGTGCCATTTAAGTTTAGTTCTTCTGGCTATTTAGTGGTCAGCCTTTCTGTTTAGTGGTCAACCTGTCACCTATAGCACGCCTAATGCAACTGACTATGCAGCCTATTCTGTGGCCAGAATTCCTAACTGGGAAATAGCCATATGAGCTGTTCCTTAAGAGCCTATAATAAGTGAAATGTATAGTCTATTAATGCAGTTGATGTAAAACTAGTTAAGTGTAAGTACTTGGAAATAACACAAACCTAACACATTTTGTTCATTTCCTGGGTAGGAAGGTTTCCTGCTGCGGTTCTCAGAATAATTGCCTGACTCTCTCTTACACTTGACCTCTGTCTACACAGAAATACTTTTATTTGAATTAGGAATAATTTTCTGCCACAAAGAAGTTTACTCCATTATACAAAGCAGTTTCTCAAGATATGAAAATGAAAAGTAATGATTTAAAATTGAAGCCACTACTAAGAAAAATAGATTATTTTTTTTCCTAGTCTAATATTCAATATAAAACCATCTTTCTCATACTAGAAGTATCTCTGAATCATTAGTGGAGAATTTTTATTTTAGTTTTATAACTTAAATGAAAAGTAGTTTTTATAAGCATGTGTTAGTATTTCATTTTTCCATATACATTGTAAAAATTGTCAGTTTTTAAAGTACCTGGAAATTTCAGAATTTTTCAAGAGATTATGATGATAAGTTAAATTTTATTTGATGACTATGTTATGGTACAAACTACCAATTTTCAGATTTGGTCAAAATACTATTCTCACTTACTGTTTCATTTATTAATCAATGGAGTCCATTGTTTACAAAATATATGTGCGTGTGTATGTATATGTATATTTTTATATGTAAAAAATATGCATATACATACATTTTAAAGGCATTTCCTGCTGATAGTATTAAATAAGAATTTCCAAAAAGATTATGTAACTTTTTTTGGAACCTCACTGGCTATGAGTTCAGCTAAGCTACTATTTGACTATTTTACATTTCATTAAATTAATTCTGAGGACCTAATTATTAATATTTCAGCAGCACATAGACATTAATGTAGAAGAGTTGGCTACAGTCATAATTCTGAACTCATATTTTGACACCATATTTCTTTGAGTGTCTTTATTCATTTGAAACTGTATTTTCCTTCATTATTTTTCTGTATAATCATATCATTTACAGAATTTTAGAATTTTGAAACTTGAATGCAATTCGCATTTGAATATCAAAAATTTATGATTGTAGTTAGTGATACTTTTGTGCTCATCACAACATAGTTTATTTTGTACCACACTATATAATAATTAGCAATTTGCTTTAAGAAGCTTTATTTATTTCTTCTTCCATAAAATAACATTTGTATTCTTATAATTAGATGGTTATTTTTGCAAGCTTTTTTTCTTCTTGTTAGCTAAATAAGATTACATTAATCACTTGAGACTGTGATATGAAAGCTAATTTTTACATCTTTCTATATATACATTGAGTAATTATATATGTTAAGTGGCTCTTGCTAAAATTAGATCCTACCAAGGGGCACAAGGAAAATGTGTTGAAACTAAAATTGTTCGTATCTCTCCCTTTTTTGATTAATGTAAAATATTGTAATTTCTTTCAGTTACTTGGAGGAAAATTTGGATGTCCATCTGCTGCTGTATAAGTAAAAGTTTGGACTAACTTATACAGTTTATAGAAAGTTAAAAATTTGTTGAAGAATTATAGATGCTTTTATTTTTTATCCATGGGTTTACATATTTATGGATTTGGTGTAAGAGAATGGTTTTTTCTAAGAAGATGAAATGTATATGTATAGTGCCCCAGAAAATGATTAAGCCACCTTATTTATTTGTTGAAGTGGTACTGATGGCCAATATTTTGCTTTAAATTTTTTTTTTTTTTACTTTGGTTATGTCCCATTAAATTTTTTTGTCTGCATTTTTTAATTTTTTATTTCTTTAATTTTAAAATACATTTTAATTAGTTTCAAGTATGTAGTACATTGGTTAGACTTCTATATAGTTCATAAAATGAAATCCCCCCAATTGTACCCTTCCTCCTTTGACCATCCACCGAGCCAACATATTAATGCTAACTGCATTCCTTCTGCTGTGCTCCCCAGCCCCATGACCGTCCATCAGCTACTCATTTGTACTTTTTATCCCTTCACCCCATTCTCTCATCTCCCCAAACCCCCCTCCCCTCTGTCCATCACCAAATTGTCCACCATATTTGTGAGTCTGTTTTTGATTAATTTGTTCTTTTTATTCCTTTGATTCCACACATAAGTAAAATCATACAGTGTTTATCTTTCTCTATCTGACTTAAATACCTTCTAAGTCCATCAAAGCAATATCTTTCCCATCCCCTCCCTTTTAGTCTGTGTGTGTCGTTTAATCTGAAGTGAGTCTCTTATAGGCAGCATGCATGCGTCTTGTTTTCCTTTCCATTGATTCCATCTACCTTTTAGTTAGAGCCTTAATTCTTTTCCATTTGAGGTACTTATTGATAGGAATGTAGTTGTTACCATTCTTTATTCCTGTTTTTGACACATGTTTTTTCTTCTTAAAGATGTCCCTCTAACATTTCCTGTAATACTGGCTTGGTGGTGATAAATTCCTTTAGCTTATTTTTTGTCTGGGAAGCTCTTTATCTGTCCTTCAACTCTAAATGATAACTTTGCTGGATAAAGTATTCTTGGTTGTAGATCCTAGGCCTTCATCCTGTCGAATATTTCTTGCCAAACCCTCTGTCCTGCATAGTTCCTTTTGAGAAATCAGCTGCCAGTCTTATGGGTGTTCTCTTATATGTAATTATTTGTTTTTCTTTTGCTGTTTCGCTTTAAAATTTTTATTAATTTATTTATATGAAATAGTTATATATTCTTAAGTTGCACAATTCAGAAGGTATAAGAAAGTACATAATGCAGTCTCCCTCTTACCTCCATTCTTCAGTTCTTATCCTTAAAGCCAACCACTGTTATCAAGTTTGAGTATCATTCTAGAGATATTCTGTGAATGTACAAGCAGAATCTCTCTCTCTCTCTCTCTCTCTCTCTCTCTTCCTCATTTTTAAAAATATAAATGGTATCAAAAATACTGCATCTTGCTTTATCCTTTCCCTTAGCAGTATATCTCAGAGAGCTTTTTTTCATATCAGTACTTGAAGGGTTCCTTATATTTATGGGAAATGACTGTAGTAGAAGGAATCGAACTGCCCTTCTACCTTACCAAAGGAAAAAATGTTAAAATAATATTGGATTATTGGTTATGGCTATATATAGAAAACCAATATAGTCACATTAGGTGAAAACTTCTGTTTAATTATCATAGATAAAGATATGCTTGGAAGAAAAAAATTTAAATTTAGAAGTGTGAATAAATTATGCATAAATCAGTTACATTTTATATTATAATTTCTATTTTAAATAATTTTCTGTCTTTCAATTAGCTTCAATAATTTTTTTAGCCTTTCAGTAATAATAAATATTATTTCTCCACTTTTTTGACAGACGCACATATGTCCATTATGATTTTAGTATTTTCTGTTTTCCTGTGTTTCGTTCTCCCTAGGCCAACCTGAGTCCTCAAATGAAACTCCTCAGAGAGCGTACCATGAATCTTTTGCTTCCTGTACTAAATCCTAAATTGACTGAAGGTTCTGGGACCTCATTTTCAAAGCACTTAATAAAATGGGACTTTGAGTGACTTGTAGTCTCAGTCACTTCATCTATATTCCATTCAGCTGTCAGTCAACTGCACACTGTTCTGGCCTTGAAGCTGATAAGATCTAGTGGCAGTAATTTTATGGTTAAGGCTGTAAAACATTCTACTCCTAGAAATCTTGATAAACTAGAAGGTTAAGATGAACAGAATGACGGGCTTTCAGTCTCTCTTGGACATTAGCTCATGTCTTTTAATTTACTTCCTAATGAGGAAAAATACAATACAAGACCTATGTTCAATTATCAGTTCTCAAATGAGAAGGAATTTCTCCATGTCTCCAAGTTTATCAGTGCAAACCCCAAAAGCATGTGATTTGATTACCACTTTCTCAACATGCATAACTGCAGTCGTTTTGTTTTGTTTTAGTTTGTTTTTTTAGTCATAGAATTATCTGATTTTTTAAAAAATCTAGCTATTATATTTGATTATAACTGTTGATGTCCTAAATTTCATGGGCTAGGTGTTTTGTAATCTAACTTAAGACTGTTAGAAATAATTTTACACATTTATTTTAAATTTATTTACCATACATTTTAGTAACTTCTCCATCTGCCTTGTAAAGGAAGAAATTATGTTTTCAAAATTAGACCAAGATGCAGTTAAACAAGAGAGAAAATAAAATATAAAAATAGAAAGTAGGTAAAGAAGTCAGAATTTGCAGATAATATCATTATATACCTGACAGAAATCAGAATCAAATGAAAAACTATAACAGATAATAAGAAAACTTAGTACAAGATTAATATACAAAGAAATCAGTAGGTTCTCTGGATACAAACAACAGTAGTTAGAAAATATAATGGACGCAAAGATCTCATTTATAACATTTATAATAAATTCAAAATATACCACGCAACAAACTAACAATATATCTGTAAGATTTCACTACTGAATGAAACTTTTTAAAGTTCCTAAGGGACCCAAAAGAAGCTTGAATAATTGAAAAAGTTTTAGTATCAAACATATTAAATCTCCCTAAGTTAAGTTAAAGTCTTTCAATGCGATCTCAACTAAAACACCAGTAGACTTTTTTCTTTTACAAGAAAGACTGTGTAAGTAAACACACAAGAATAGCAAAATTTTTGTAAAAAAGGAAAATAATGAAGGCTGGGTAGGATGGTAACAGCCTTACCGTTATTCAAACATATTATAAAATTATAATAATTAAAACAAAATTGTCTACACACACGAATAGACCAATTTAGACTAGTAATGAACTAAAGACTATAAATAGGCCAAATGCATATAGAAATATAGTATATGATAAAGGTACCATTGCTTGTCAGTGGAAAAATAATGGGTTATCAATAAATGGTGGGACAACTGGATAACTATTTAGAAAAGAAAATTAGGTTGGTTCCATACATTACTCCTTACATAAAAATTAATTTTACTTAGATGGGAAAATATATTTTATTATTCTTTTGAGAAAGCATAATATAAAATCCAGAAACTGCAAATTTATTGAGATAATCAGCTACATAAATGAAAATATTCCATATGTTAAAAACCACAATAAACAAAGGCAACAGTGAAGTGACTGCCTTGCATAAGGTTTAAGGTATTATATTCAAGACTGTTTAATATATAGACCACTTTTATAAATCAATAAGAAAATAAAAAAGACCAAAATGAGGAAAGTATTTGAACAAGCAGTCTACTGAAAAGGAAATGAAAAATAAATTACAAAGAGATATCATTTTCACCTCTCACAGAGACAAAGCCAAGGTTAGTAGGCAAGGGTGTGAAGAAACGGGAATTCTCATTCATCGTTGATAGGAATCAAATTGACCCAGAATTGAAGAACAATATGGAATTTTTAACAAAATTGAAAATACACATATACTTTGACCCAGAGAATGAACTTATAGGAATTTATCCTATTGTTGATACTCATACATACTATTTCATATATAGCTACATAAACAACTATATTCATTGTAGAGTTATTTGTAATAAAAATTTTTTTTAGAGAAGTTTAATTGTTCATCATCAAGGAAATAGTAAAATAAATTTTGGTGCATTTGTCCCTTCAGTAAAATTGTATATAGCCATTAAAAAGAGTGAGGTAATTTATGTGTATATTGATATAGATAATAGATATACATATGGAAAAATCTCAAAACATGAAAAGGAGAGGGTGTGTGTGTGTGCGTCTGTAATAGAAACATACATTTGTGTATGCTTATATAAGCACAAAAATGTCTCTAAATGAATGTATGACAATAAAGCTGAGAGGCATGTGAATATACTATCTATTCAAGAAAGTGATTTATTATTTTCAAAAATATCTGGCAAGCTCTTAATGACTATAAAGTACATCTATTTGGTCATGTTTCCCAAGTGCATGTAGCTGAAACAACCGTTTCTTTATGTGCCCGGTAGAAAGACACTTAATTAAACATTGATCCTAGGTTTCAGAAAATGACCTCCTTTATTAGACTTTTGAAAGTTTAGAGAATGAAAACTGATATTAAATTTAGGAGAGCTTTTTAGAGCCATTTTTATTATTCAGTATTTTGGAGTGAACGTGAATGTTTTGTATTGGTATTCATGTACTTAGAGTCTGGATTATTTTCTTGAGTTATTCATTCTCTCAAACATTTACTGAGCAAAGTCTGTGGACCGGGCACTGCGTTTTTGTGAATATCAAGGTTACAGTGTGGGTAATGGAGCTAGTTTCAGCATTAAAGGGACCTCAGACTCCAAGGCAAAAATGGAAATTCACAAGTAGCTCCCAAACTTCTTTTAAGTGGTTAGTTTCATCTTCTTTAACACCATGTTGTTTTTTAAATCACAGATATTAATATGTTAAAAATTGATTAATTTTAGATTCAACAAAATAGTCTTATCTTTTGATTTTGTTGCTAACATAAATTTTAAAATTACCTAAAGGTTGTATAGGCTTTAGTAGCAAGAGAATGAAAGAAAATCAAAAATAATACATTGACTTCAAAGTCACCCTTTAAAAAGAGTTAGCTAGCACTGTTGTAGGAATGCCCATTACCTCCCTACTTATTTTTCCTGAAGTAATAATTGTAGTCGGATCCTGGCAAAGAAAAACATTTTGATCATGTTTTAGTGCAATGTCCCTCAAATTTGATTGTGCATTCTCTGGAGCATTCGTTAAACACATCCCTGGACCCCAGCCCTGGGCTTTTGATTCAGTTCAGGGAAGAACCCAAGATCTGCAGTTCTTACAAGTGCCCAGGTGATTCTGCTAATGCTGATCCAGAAACACAGATTGTTAAAACCTCTGTTTCAGTGATTATGTAGACTTAAGTACAAAGTGAAAATGTTCTTAGTACTCAGAAGAATATGCAAAAGGAAGATTTAAAACCTCACACTTGAAAATGTAAATATGGCCTTAAATCCTATCACTTAGTACTAATCCAGCAGATTCCTGAAGACTAATTCTAGCCCTGAGTGCTTCTGCAGTTGATGTGTTGGAAAACAGTTTTATTGTTATGCACTGATAACACCAGGCCATTCTCCTAGGGTCCTAGTGAGGGTGGAGGGATGTGGGCTCTACGGAGTGATCAGAGGAAGCCCAAAACAACAGTCTTGGTTTCAGTCTACCAAGTTAAAACAAATGTTCTCAGAACACATTCAATTTATGCTAGTTTCTCATTCAAATTTTTTTTTTTTCCCATAACTACTTCAGAATAGCTTCAGATGGTACAAAATTGCTAAAATTCCAGGTTGAAAGCATAATTAAAATTTTTTCTCTAGATGTCATAAAATTATCAGTGAATAAAAAAGACTTCATGTAGTTAAACATTTGCAAGATCTAAAACTTCTTTGCTGTAAATGCTTAATGTATAAAATTAAGATTTGGCTTTTAGCTACTTTCTAGTTCAAGTGGAGATAAAAAGCAAAGCTGGGTAGGTGTGTTTTCTGGGCATTTTCAGTATATTTAAGAGTTAGAAGAACAGCTTATCCTGAACCACAGTTAAGCTTTTCAACATTGCCGTGGAGTAATATATTTACATGTTGATTTCTATATCATTTGGATATACAGCTGAAAAGAGCAATATCATATTCAGAGCCTTAGCTTCAGTGGGGGGTGTTTCTTTCTGCATTACTGGGCCTCCTGGGCCCAGAGACACCTGTGGATTTGTAGAAGCTGGATTGCAGTGACTAGGAAGGAACTGATTTTAACTGATTTAATTGCAGAGCATTCAGTTTGGGGGCTACAGCCAACAATGAGAAATACTTTTACATTGTGGCCCAGTGCTAATGTACATACATATATGTATGTACATTTATGACATTTATGTACACACGTTATGTGACTATGTATATACATACATACATTCATATATAGATGACTGAAACCAAAGTTCCATGAAACAATACTTATCCATACTATGTGCAAGGACATCTGATTATTTTCTATTCTGTTTGACATCTTTGATTTTTAAAAAAATGTCAGGACCCATATAATTAATTTTGTAACCCACTAATGGGTTATACCTTACATTCTGAAAGGAATGCTTTGGGCAAATTGAAGAGGAGATCAAAGCATTAGTATATATGAGACCTGGATGCAGACTCTCCATTGTTTTTGTTGTTGTTGTTATTGTTTTGCATTTCTAACAAGTGCCCACATGAGTCTAGCAATTTTTTTAGGACCACACTCTGAAAACACCTGGATTATAGTGATTAGATAGACTAAATGCAAAGTAAAAGTGTTCTTTCCTTTGATGCTCCTGGTTGAACTGTGTCCTATAGAAAGTCTTTCCCCACCTCCCACCCCCTTACAGGTATACACATACACCAGGAGGCTGTCATTTGTAAGGTATAAGGGCTGTGGCTACATGCTCATATCAACATTCACAGATACCTTTTCTGAGCAGAAGCCACCAGGTAGAAATATTTCTGTCTTCCTTGATCTCAAATGCAAGCAAAATGTAAAGTCTTAGAGTTCCAAAGAGAAATTACATAAAAAGGAATATTCAGTCTTAACTGTATTTTCTTCATTCAGTTTCTCTAAAGCATTTACTGCTCTTTCACCAGGAAACAAAAATGCTGATTCTCTAAGAAAGTGGTAACTGGCGAGGTTAACAGATTAACCTGTGTTAACAAGAAAATACAACATTATACATTAAGGATAACTATTTTTATAATGATTAAAATTTAATTATCCATTCATAACTTTTTGTTGCCTTGTAACTTGATCACTTTGAAATCATTTCAAGTAATGTTTATCAATCTTATTTAAACCTTTTCCTATTAGAAAGCAAATCTTGTTAACAGTAAATCATTTTGCAAATTTTAATTTTACAAGCCACCCCTCAGAATATAGTTTCATTAACACAACTTGAGATATTTCTGCTTGATTTGTATTCATGTTATATTTGTATAAAATGGAAATTATGTTGAATTTAGAGTGATAAATCTTGGTTTCCAATCTCATCGTTATTACCTATGTAATCTCAGGACAGTCTCTCAATCCCAGAGAGCCTCAATTTTCTAGTCCATAAAAAGGAGGTAATATTGCTTGTCTTTTCTATTTCACAAAGTTGCTGTGAAGATCAAATGAGAATTAATGTACAAAAGGCTTTCTAAATCATAAAACATTATAATATTCTATTTTTAAATCGTTTTCTTTAACAGCTCTAGAAAGGAAATTGTTTTTACTATGAGACTGATTTTAATTATTATAGTAGTTGAATAAATCAGTCTTGACCTTTAGTCTTTAGAAAAGATTAAAAAGCCATTCCAGAGTCAAGAGAATATGCCTTGACTTATAAAGACAAAAATAAGACATGTAATAGAATGACTGGTCATTATTTATTAAGAGAAAGTTCTAATTGTCCTCATATATGATATTCTATATGGGCCATCGCATGGATGTACATGAATGTGTTCCTAAGGATCTTTTATCTTCCAGAAAGGACCATTTTTTTTCTAAGAAATCATGCGCCCATAGTGGGTGGGATAGATATCGGTTTTCAACCTGTTCTTTCAGATAGTAAGTTTCTAAGTCTCACCCACTCTGAATAATCTCATTTAATGCTCTGTAAGCTTGTCTTCTGAGGCTAAACATGTCATTTCAAAAGTAACATCCCACCGTTTGATCTCAGGAGTTGCCATAGCTTCTCATCTGATTATGAGGCAGTAGTCCAGGATCATCATGAACCAGTCTAAACTCCCAAGTACCATGTATCATAGCATTAGAGACTTGTGGAGAGGATGTGTGCACTTTTGGCAACTCAGTCTTAGGATGCTTATTTAGTAAGAGGTACAACTGGGTGCTATGTCTTAGTTCAGATAATTAATTTTTCAAAAAATAAGCTAAGGTATACTGATTGTCTAAAGTTTAATTTAAAGTTTAAGTGGAAAATGTTTATTTAAGTAGGAAGTGGAAAATGTTAATTGTAAAAAACAACCACCATGAATTCTTTAGTCATAATAAATTACTTGGCTCTGTTACCATTAAATATAAAAAGGCAAAACACCATTTAAGAAAAATTTAAAAGTCTAAGAAAAAGGAAAAGATAGATGATAGATAGATACATAGATAGATACATAGATAGATGATAGACAGATAGTCAGACAGTCATACAGAATGGAGCAACACTCAAGAAAACAGATATCACTGAGGCCTTTAATTGGTCTTTCAAGTTATCACAGCCCCTCCTGGTAATCTGATTATAATACTTTACAGTAGGGTAAAATTTCAATAGAATGATCAGTATTCTTAGAATAAAAATCATGCAGCAGAGAAATGAACAGGAAAAATTTTAGAATCTATTCATGTCAATGTGTTTGATAGGTATATTTGAAATGTTCTAATCACACAGTGATGGAATAAAGACTATTGTGTTCATTTCAAGTAAAAATAAGGCACTGCCACCTCAGACTTCCCACTTTTAGATCTGTAACTAAAAAATATGTTTATATTCATTTCTTCTCACTCTCACTGCTACCTTACCAGGGTCTCACCTCAATCCTGAACTAATACCATAGCTTCGAAGGTGGTTTTCCTGTCTCTAGATTCTCTTCCTACATTATATCCCAGATTAATATATAAAGTCCTATCATGTCATATCAATTACCTTTCTAAAAGCTTTTCAACAATGCCCCATTTTCTTTTTAAATTTAAGACCCTAGCCAAGAAATTGCAGTCTAACTTAATTTACCTATCCCTAAAGGAATTTTATCCTTTAGCCAATCTTACCCTTCCTTGAACTTACATTGTGCTGTCTTATCTCTGTGCCTCTATTCATTCTGTTTGCTCTGCCTAAAATGTTCACTAACCTGCCCCTATCAGAATGCCAGGCATTAATTGTCAATCCTCTACTAAAGAACATTGTACCCATGTTCTCCCTTTTTCTAACAGTAGCATCAAGAAGTGATTCTTCTCTCCTCCGCTCCCTCTCTATTCTAGTAATATCTAATTATTTAATTCACTTTTGTTGCCTTTAATCATTTAGAGGGAGGGAGGAAGAGGGGGAGGGGAAGGGGGAGAGAGAGAGAGAGAGAGAAAAAAGAGAAATTCCTTACATATGAATAGATCCACTGTATTACTCTTACCAATTAGTCAGGCATGATGTTTGTGAGCCTCTGGTTGACAGGGTTAGGTTTTGAATATCTTTGCAAACATTTCTGTCTGTCCGTCTCCCTCTCTCCACCTCTTTATCTCTCTCCATATACACACTCACAGAGCTAACACTGCACATTGTGTACAATGGGGTTCTATGTTTACTGAAACCAAATGAAATCTCATGAAACTCTACTAGTCAAATGAAATTCCCATTATTAGTAGCAAGCACCACAGCTGTTTCATATTAGGGACAGAGGGAGAAGGGGGTTTTTATTTTATTTTTTATTGGAAAAAACACCCTACATATACCAAATTTGAATCATTTTTAAATTCTAGCTAGTGATCTTCTAGCTTGTTAATCATTTTCATTGTTTAAAACTACAGTGATGTAATATCTTTGTTGAGCTTTGAAACATTTCTGTAGAGGATATATGAGAATATCATGTTGAACACTTAGGCCAATAATCTTTTGGATCAACGAGTCCTACTTACCTCATTATCATTTCCTACCTTTAGTATGACAGTTATGAGTACTGTGGAATGTAATTCAGTATTAAATATATTTATGCCCAGGAAAATTTATCAGTTTTTTTTCTAAAGACTGAATTTAAGTTTTGAGTGATCTTCAGTAAACTAGAAGCATATGATCTCACCAGTTCACTTTGTTCTCAGTATTTTGGGTATAAAACACTAAGGTCTGCTATCTTTTTCATGAGATTGGCTAACCCCCTTGAACAGGTATTTGCTCAAACATCTAATCCACAATAATGGAAAAGTGAAATTAATTTCATCCTTAGTGGGGCCTAGTGGAAATTTATTCCAATTCACTACTGTTTAATTTAGTTTGCTGTCCCTCTATCCATCTCCTCCCTCCCCATATACATAGATATGTATAGCCCCCATGAAACTATAAGACCAAATCATGGGCTAATTAGTCGGAGTAACATCAATAATCCTTTGGGAATATTAGAATTGATTAATTCTTCCATAACTATAATATCAAAAATTTGCCTCGTCTATGGCCATGCCACCCCAAACATGCCCTATCTCGTCTGATCTCGGAAGCTAATCAAGGTCAGGCCTGGTTAGTACTTGGATGGGAGACCACCTAGGAATACCAGGTGCAGTAGACTTTAAAAATTTTTTGTGCCTAATTTTTACGCTGCTTTCATAGTTTTACATTGTTCCTCTATCTCCTCTATCACCCTCACTTTCCATACATATTCCTACAGGTGTTAATCTCTTCTCATAATCTTGTCCCTGAAAGCTTCTATTCAACAAATGTTTATTGAGGTTACTTCAGTCCTTACATGTTTTAACCTATCAACTAGCAGGATGGTCTATTATAAAGGATTTCTATTTTCTACATATCTGAACTACACTTTTATTTTTGTCACATATGGCCTTGTTTGTTTAATTATGCATTTATGCATATATACCTTATCTCTTTTGCCAGATTATAATTTCCTTTGCATTATGAATTTTTATCATGATTCCCTACATATTACCATATATATGATAGATACACAGTAACTGTGTAATAAATAAAACCCATCCCTTAAAAAATGGAATCAAGGCTATGATCATTTGATGAGATAAGAATCCCCTTCAATGTTTTCATTTAATAAATTTAATAAATACATGTTAAGGTTTTTGTTTGTTTGTTTGTTTGTATGCTTCTCAGAAGTTTTTCACAGCCAGGTGGTCACTAAATGCCCTGCCTTCCCTTTGGACTAATTCATGACCTCAGAGAATACATGGGTATTGGGAAGCCTGTATGTTTCCACAAAGGCTCTGTCCTTGCTCAGAAGCTTGTCATCTTCCTTTGCTCAATGTTTACTTCTTGCTTGTCTATCTATCCATGTTTCCTTTTTCTCTTCCCTAGCTTCTACAAGTTCAGCCAGACTTAAGTTAATTAGGGCAGGAGATTTCTACAGCCAAAATAAATAGTCCATTTAAAAAATCTATATTACAAAGTGACACAACCAAAATTCTCAGGGTCTAAAGACTTCTAGAAAGTCAGCCTATCTTTCGGGAACCCAGTTCGATCATGATGTTTTCCGGATGTTATGTCTCCCCCAGAGCTCTTTAAAAACTGGCCAGAAATGAGAGGGCCATTTCTTAACAGTGTAGCCCTCTAGAGAGTTTTCTGAAAACTGAGACCACTGTAGAGTACCAACGTTAGTACTAGAAGCACAATTATCCAGATTTTTTCCAGAAATGCACCTTTATCCAATTTAAAATTGCTAACAAACCCAGACACTGGATTTCTCCCTCAGTGTTGCCCAGCTATTACATTTCTGACAGTGTTTACCTTTCATCTAAACCTATAAAACCACAAGGACAAATTTTATTTATTTACTTATAGACTGAAATCTTACCTCAAATTTTCTACCCTTAAACTTTAATAAAAAGGTAGACATTTTAGCAAATTAAAGTTTGAGCAAATTCTTCCTAAAAATGATTGAAAGTCATTTCAGCTGTTTTTTTTTTTTATATATATATGTTTTCTCTTTGAAAGCAAGAGCACTTATTGATGCCCTTTTAAGAGATATAAAACAGGTTTTACTATTTAAGATTTCGGCAAAATGTTTGTTTACTCAATACATTTATATTACTCTTTCTATAATGTACCTTGTTTCACTCGGGCAATATCACTTTCTTCAGATTATTTTCAAATATGATAAACTGCATTAATATACCATCTGGTTGCAAGAGTGTCTTAGAAGCCAATTTAGTTAATATCGTTAATATAACCTAGTAACTAAATATAGGATATTTTTATAGTACATGCTATAGTAGGAGCTCTTAAGTATCTTTAGATATGAGGTTATCAAGAGCACATCTCATATATTTTTGGCACCCGCTACTTAATTATGGTGTTATAATTGCTTATGGTATGCTGAGTTATATTGAATGAAACTTTCTGTAGTTGTCCCTTTTCTTTGTTGGCTCTGAATTGTTTTCTCTTCTACATTCCATTTCTGCTGTCATTTCTAATCGCTTTTCTGCACCATCATATCCCAAAACATTTTGTAGGGCCCATGATTACATCCTAGTGTTTGTTCATACTAATGACCTTCCACTTCCAAATTTTAATACAGGGTTATGAGAGGGGTGGATAGAATTAGTAGCTTTTGAACATTAATGAAGGTGTCTTTGTACATTTGCATTAAAATGTTAATGCGTGTTAAACACAAAATCTCAGTGTAGTTTTTCTTTTATGACAGAATAGAACAGATATTGAATACTCTAGGTGAGAGACTTTAGAAAGAGAGTGGTTACTATTCCTTATCTTCAACTATGAAAGTCGAATTTTTTCTCATAACTAGAAAAAATCCACTGGGGTTCCTGCTCCTCAGGTCTCCATTCTGATTATAATTAAACAATGTTAAAAAAAAAAAAAAAAGGTTTACTTGTGACTGGGCTTATTATTAGTGTTCATATTTTTATTTTATTCTCTGGGGGTGGGGGAAGATGGGGGACATACACATTTAGTAAAAGCTATTTATTAGCCACCATTCAAAAAGAAATTGAACTTAAAAAAATATCAAAAATTCTCTGGTGAGCCTTTTATTACTATCTTGTCTTGAGCCCTTTTTTTAATGACATCTATTATCAGATTGAAATGGCGATTGAGACGCTGCAAAAGTCTGACGGTCTGTCCACTCACAGAAGCTCTCTTCTCAACAGCCATGTAAGTTGCCTCTTCACGTAAACTAATCTCTTGCTTGTTCTGCATGTGTTGCTTGCTTCTAAATGCTTGTTTTATTTATTTACTTATTTATTTTGCTTCTTAACTTTCCTTTCTTCAGCCCCTTATGACTTCTGTATCACTTAATGGCTATTTTGTACCCTGGAATATCTAAAGTATAGAGCCCCAGTATACTGCTTTACTAGGTTTTTGTACTGTTTGGGTACAACTTTAACATTTCCAAGTTAATAACAAGCTGCTATTTATTGAAAAAAGTAATTAATGGGAATTTTAAACATTAAAATTTTCTAGTTTGATATTTATTTGCTATGAAGCAAATGCTTATAATCTGCATCTCTATGCTTGTTTGAGACAGAGAAATAATTGGGCCTACTTGTATGTCCAGTAATATTCTTTAAGTGGAAAAAAGATTATTAATGCCAAACTCAAGGGTAAACTGTTTGAAAATGATTTGTTTATTAATTAGACTACATTAGATGGGCAGCTACCTAGGGCCTAAGACCTAAGGAAAATGAAAGTGAGCCAGAAGAACGAGGCTATAGATAAGCCATAAATTGCTAATAATTGAGAGAAAACAGGAATACTGTTACTATTTCTTTAAGCTTTTAACTCTTATCAGATGCAGCATCACTATAATACTGGTAAGTGTAAGAAGAGTGATGACAGTTTTTAGAACCATAAACATTTTCATCAAATGTTCAAATTTTGGGAAACCAGTGAAAATGGTGATTAAGAGTTATTTTATTACCATGGTTTCTGAATATATAGAAAAAAGTAAATAAACCTATGAATTAAATTTGTTTTAGATAGATCTTTTGTTAATATCAACAACAATATAGTAATTATTAATTTTCCTTCCCAACTAATAGTGTATATATTCTTAAATTTAGAGATAAATTACAATTTTTAAAATTCTTCCCCATATATTTATTGTGACTGACAAGTCCAAAATATTATTTTTTTAACAAACCTAAAACCTTTGGTTCGTAGAAAATGTTTTTACTATGCTTTTTAGAGATTTGAGTTTTTAAAACATTTAAATTTGATATTACAACATAACACTAAATACTATTTTCATGCACATTTGTTTTAAGATGAAGTATTTTGTCTTTTTTTTCCCCCAAGCGGAAGTATCATGGCAAATAAAAACAGATTAGCCACCTTGGAGAATGCCTGTAATTTTGATTATAGATATAAATTTAAAAATAACATATATTGGCTCTTCTTTTTGAAACACTTCGAGAAATATGATTTTTCGTTTCTTTGAAAATTTATAAAAAATGTGTCACTCTTTTATATGTTTCATATGTATATCTCTGTTGTGTTAGCATGAGTTTGTAGTTGTATGTAAGGGTGATTTACTATATATTATTAGGGCGTATGTTTTGGGGAGCGAGTAGTGACTAACTGATGTTTTTGTTTTGAAAATGGCAAGTGAAACCATTGTTCACTTTTAGTCAAAATATTCAGGGATTTTTTAAAAATCTGGAACTTTCCAGTTGCTTTTTTTGAAGTTTCAGACATCTAAGAAGTTGTGCTTTGGTGTTCAATTAGCATTTATTTTCATCCGAAGTATAAAATTTAGTTAGTAAAATATGCGCTATGTTTAGTTTTAACTTGACTTCCCCATCTTAATTAATATTTTCATGAACACGAATTTTTGGTATATTTTTATGTTAATTTGTTTGAAAATTTTCAAATATGTTGTTTTTTGAAATTATTCTCTTGTAGATTCATTAAGTAATATTTAGTGTTAATCAATGTGTGAATTAAGATACATAAACAACAGATAACTGTTACTCATGCCTTCATATTTTTTATTATGTAGGGATGACAAATCTTCCATACTGTTTACAACTACCAGAGGCATTTCAGTATAGGAAGAGTGGGCGTAAATGTTGCTAATATAGTGATAATCTTTCTCTAGATGTCCTGATTCATTTTTATTACATCTCTAAGATACAGTTAAATTTTTTAAAAAACATTTATAGTCAAGTCTTTAGAAATGCAAATGATTCTACAGATAGTGTGTAGAGTAGAGAAAGGATCAGTGTTTCTGCTAATCAGTCAGATTTAGTTTCTTCCTGAGCACATAAGATGCTGTTGTCTTTCTGTTGTTGGAAAGTTAGTGCTGCTTCTAATTCTCGTTAGATTTATCTAGGCAACTGGAATAAACTACTGCATATATTCTAATTGAAAATCACCTGTAAAGGGTATTTTAAATTCTGTTAACTTAATGGGTGATTTTCAGTTGTAAAAAAAATTGCAATAGAGAGGTTTTTTAAATGAAATACTGTTAATATTTTAAATGTCAATAGACTAGCATTTGCCTTTATCCTTCACAATAGGACAAAGTATAGAATTATTTGAGGTTTATGGGATTCTTTGAAGTAGACACAAATTCAACTTCACGATAATAGTATTCTGATTTATCAGTTTCTACAAAAGGTCAATTTCATTAAGCAAAAAATTAGGAGAAGTTGTTAGTAATTTGTATCTCATATTTACTAGTTTCTAAAGAAGGGTCTTAATCATGATTTTTGAGCTCCAGGTCTGTTGTCATTTTATTTTGGACTGTGGACTAGAACAGATTTCCTATTTCCTCATTTTACATTTGATTATTCATAGTAATTCATAAAACTCTTACTAGGGTCAAGTCATAGAAATAATCTCAGTAGAATCCATTTGATTGCTTTGTTTTTCATCTTTTCTTTCTGCACACTAGACTATGGAGTGTATTGCTTTTTCAGCATATTCTTGCTGTTATCTATCCCTCAGGGGGTAATATTTCATAGTATCCTACCTATGACTGAGTACAGTTAGACTGAATACCTTGTTTTATTCTGTTAACAATATTAACAAAATGGCAATTATTTCAGTAGTATCGTCTGAATAGGCAAAGAGAAAAATATTTATTGGTGAGTGAAAGTTCTAAGAACATAAGGATTTATACGTTTTGTCCACCATGCATCCTTGGTGCCTAGAATAGTACCTGGTACATAGTAGATGCTCACTAAATATTTGCTAAATGAATGAATGTGAGAAACAAGTAATAGAAGGGAACAGGCCTATCTTACTTTCCATATTCTAAGTACTTTTACTAACCAAGTGTGCATTTATTTGGGGACTTATACTTACATTGTTTTGTTATCCAGTACTCTTTAATAAGTATATTTGTGAATATTGGTAGAGAGTGGTCTTCTTCCTGCATAACATTTGAATGAAAGAATATATGGCCACTTTATAATTTCCCCCTGTGCAAACTTCAGTTTAAAAGTAGACAACAGTTTTATTCCTCCAAACAATCTAATCCTTTACAAAATTATAGTCAAGTGTTATATCATTCATCTCCATGTTTTTAGAATGGTAGTTTTAATTTAACTTAACATAATCAAGTCTGTTGTATAATAATTTTTATTTAAATTCTTTTATTTCTATATTTTTGTATGTGAAGATGCTGCAGGTAAATGATGCATAGTCTGCCTAAATCAAATTAGAATAGTGTAATTCTTTTCATTGAAGATTTAAGTTTATTTTATACACCAACTCCTTCTCTGTTGTAATTAATATAGATTGGCATTTAATAGTTATATCATATCCAATTTGTAATATTTTAGATTGTAAATTTGAATGCAAAAATGTTCTTAAGGTAATTGTTTCCAATTTTCACATAAAGTTCTTCAGCTTATGCATTTTTTTAAAAAAATCCACTTAAAGTATGTAAAAAGCTTTAGGCATTTATTTTATACACTTTTCACAATCTAGCAAATAATTGTTTCAAGATTTTTGGTGGTTTTAGCTACTGGAATATGTACGGCTCCAATCAAAACTGTATTTTATACTTACTTTCCCTTGACTTTGCTGTATTGTAAATATAAGTTATGACAGAAATAAGGCTTGTCAAAATGCATAATATCATCAGTGAACTGAACTTAAAATGAATCCTCATGGATAATAATCCATCTGGGAAAAAATGCCAAATGTTACATTTAGATGTTAATTGGGGAATGCAGCATGTATTTTTTTTTTTTTATTTGTCAATCAGTATTTCCCTTTGGGAAAAATAGTACCTATTCATATTCCTTAATCTACCCTGATTAATATAAGTTAAATGCAAAGGTTGAAAGATGCAATTATCTTGGTTTCCACCCTTACAGGAATCTCTTAGTTCATTAGTAGAATAATCAGCTTTTAAAGATAAAGGTTAAAAGTTGCTATGGTATTTTATGGGCTTTTAAAATCACAAGTGTAAATGAATATTTTATAAAAGGATAAAAGAAATAGTAATAGTTTAGTTCTAAATTACTTAATATTAAGGGTATTGAATTCTAGTGTCGAAATACATTTTATTAAAGACAAAACCCAAGGAAAAAAAATGTCTTATAACAGCCATTAACCTAAATTCCCTTGGGCAGTGCATGGAGTGTATGCCTTTAGGTTATCCTTAACTGCTAAGTTTCTCTTACAATAAAATTAATCTTTTCTTATACTATGTTTTAGAACCAAATACCTGATTTACAATTTCATCACAGTGTCAAAACTTGAAGTTTAAATACTGGCATGTAGAATGCAGATTATAATCTTCAGATAAATCTCAAAATCTTATCTGGTAGGTCCTAAACCAATTTCCAGTTTTGAAGTGAGCTTATAGGAGCATCACCCCCCAGATGGTACAGTTGTTGACAGCCTTCCTCCCTGGAACAGTCGTGGCCACAGCAGAGCCAGCTCCATCCTTCAGGGCTTTTACCTCTGCTTGACCTTCTGCTCTTCCAAAGTGATCTCCAGCCTTCTGGCAAGGAATAAAAAGTCCTCCTACAAACAGAGGGCAAAGAACAAAATGTAGCTTTACTGCTGTCGAAGTTATAGTCACCAGAATACCCACTCTTGTGAAATTTTTCAACCAACTGATGATTATTATATATATATACACACACACATACATTATATACACATATATGTAAATATATGTATACATGTACACATATGCATGCATATCACAAATAAACTTATTTTTAAAAACTGGTTTAGAAATGAAGAATCTTTAAGAATATAAAACCGTTAGAATATAAAACCATATAATAAGAACAATCAGTTTGCAAAACATTTCAGGTATTTGACTTACTTAGCCATTTCAGAGGGCTACATCGCCAATCCAATAAAAGCTGTATTTTCTCTAAATTAGTCACTTGGAACTTGACTAATATCATTTAGGCTTCTGAATATTTTAAGCCAACTTTTGCTATAACTATCTTACTCTTTCTGTGAAAAATTTTCTTAATTAAGAATGGTCTGATTAACTTTTATTTATGTAAACATATCTTTGGACTCAAATATTTTATATTGAACCTTAATATTTGCGCTAGTTTTCACTTTTCTAAAAGGCATTTATGATAAAACCCTTCAAATATTTTATTATTGGATTTGCGTTTTCAAATTATTTTATAAAATTTTTTGCCTACAAGATAATTTTCTTTATAATGAGAAATTAGTAAACTCTCATTTTTAATTATTTGTCTTATAAGTAATTAAATATTAAAAAAGATTAGTAGATAGGACAGTTTACAGAAATTTTCTGTTCATATCTATTTAAACAAGTTATTTTCATTTGCTTTTATTTTATTAAAAGTATTTTACATCAGCTCTATTTTTATTTATATACTTTTGGTTATAGAGTTCATGTTATAAGATTATTTTTGTGATTAGAAAAGAAAGAAATATTTGATTTATTTATTTGTTTATTTATTTAATAAATCATACTATTTTGGCTTTGACAATATGCAGTACTTTATTGGGATACATAGACATACATAGACATATATCTTTGAAATTTTTAACTTACACAAACGTGTGTTCCATGCTTGTGGATATGGGTACTTCATTGGTTCAATTTAAAAATATTACTGTTTTTCAAAAAATATTTACAGTTTTTATATGTTACCATTCTGGAATTTTTTTTTCTCGGTGTTTCTTTAATATTCCTTAATCTCAAGGAATTAAATTCCTTAATGAATTTTTATATTCTATATTTCTACATTCTTAATAGATTAAGCACTCCGATTGAAGGCTCTATCTAGTATATGTACATAAAAGCCTTCCCTTTTGCGCAGTATGGTTTACTAGAGATACTCTAACACTGTTCAAGTGAGGAAACAATGCTTTCAAAACCCAGTAGTCATCTTACCGAGGCACATGGATGAAATATGTGAGGCAGGTTTGATTGCCACATTTTATGTGATCTCCATCAGTTACATTTATAATCAAGTCTTAAAATTTAAAAAGAAAGTCTAAAGAGACATTCTGACCCACTGTTATAAGCAAAATACTAATCTGAGTCTTAAACACTTGATTTCTCAATGAGTTTACCTTCTCTCCTTTACAGTAAATTAATATGTTATTCTCTGTCATCTTAGAGTACTCAGAAATCATATTTGAGTGCTTCTGGAAACTTGTTTACAAGATTCATATCCAAAGAGTTCTTTTGACCCATAATTTATTTTGTCATTATGAAAATGAATGTTTATTTTGTGTAATCTTTTAAAAATTTTATAGGAGAGGATTGTATGTGTTACAGAGGCAATAGGCATGCTTAAATGTACATATTCTATTCATACGTGGTTCATAGAGAACTTCCATTCTTCCTGGCCAGAACATGATTTTATTTTTAAAAATATTCTGTTCTCTCTTATAAGCTTGGTGGCCCTATTTTCTAAGCCAACATCAGTATGGGTTTAATGTAGAAATATATGAAATTATAATGGTTCTGGAAAATTCATTTGTCATGGCTAAAGTAAGTAATTCTGAAAATATTTTTAATGAATTATTTAAGGGTCTGAAAGTTTAGGTTCTGAGTTTGATCACAAATCTTAAAATATGAAAGCAAAATGGAGAAGTGCTTTAATTTATTTGAGTGTCCATATTATCATTTTTGGGATATGATTGTAAATTCCTAGAAGACAGAGATGAGCTCACGTTGATTTTTTAGCAAGCACTAGGTGCCCAGCACATCTCCTGGCTCATAGTTGATGCTTAATAAAATAATTCTTTGGCTTTCATAACTTATATTTAACTCGAATTGCATGTAAAATATCAACTCTTTATCATACCTTTTATATATGGCATAGAAATTCTGTCAAAGCAAGTAATGTGAAGCATTCGCAGCTTTTGTAGGTATATAACAATTGTGTGTAAGTAATAAGGAAACGTGTTGGAAACCAGACTCGAGCACTGAGATAATACATGATCTTAAGAAAGTCATTTAAATATTTTTTAATTCTCCTTTTGTAAATAAATAAATGGACAAGTTAATAATTTAATTTTGCTAATGTTAAAATTTAATGTATACCTATTAGATTTTCTAAAAATTTCTTCCTCATTCTGTACTTTAAAGATTAAAAAAATATATATACATGACAACATAAGACTCTAAAATGTGAACTATAGACTGATAAAATATTGCTTACTAACTACAATTGTAGTCTGTCTTCCAAAATTATGAAAAAACATAACTTTGAGAGAAAAATTCAAACGATTATAATAAATGATTTTTTTTCATTACATAAACTTTTTTTTTTTTTTTTTTTTTTTTTTTTTTTTTTAACCAGCGTCTAGTGAGTTTCTTCTCTTTGGGGAAGAAATGACTGACATTATTTCCTTCCTGCTTGCAGAATTTATCCCAGTAGTTAATACCATTTTTGTATGATCTTGTGTAAGTTAATTAGATAAGTAAATTAGAATTCTAAAAAGTTAATAGAACCTTAATATAAAAACTCATACAAGGAATCCTGCTGTTCATGTGTTATAACAAGCCAACACTAAAGACATATTATGTGTCATGCCCCACCAGGTTTGGTAACCTGTTTTGTTCTGTAACAATTGTAAATTATTTTTATGACCAGTTAATGGGATTATTTGAATTCTCTGAAGAGATATTTGTCTCTAAAATAGCAATCTATACAGAAAAAAATTAGTTTGTCTCTACATGTGTTTGAATGTTTGTAGGAATGGAGATGGTGTGAGGTCAGAAGTGATATATAGCTATGCTTCTGAAAGTTTTCAAAGTCAGTTTACACTATTACAAGGCTTGATGAAGATCTAAGTAACTCTGTATATTGTAATTACAGGTGTTGTATTTCATCTTGTAGACATTCTAGTAAATTATATGGTTTCTTTGTGTGTTTACTCTGTCCTATTTATACTAGCTCCAGTGGCTGTTGGACAATTATGAGACAGCAGAAGGAGTGAGCCTTCCCAGAAGCACTCTATACAACCACTACCTACGACACTGTCAGGAACACAAACTGGACCCAGTCAATGCTGCTTCTTTTGGAAAACTAATAAGGTCAATTTTTATGGGGCTACGAACCAGGAGATTGGGAACTAGGTTAGTACTGAAAATAAGATCATAAATCAATCTCTTTCAAACTAAACCAGTTCAGTATATTGTTTGAGCAAAAGTACTTGATTACAGATAACATGTAAAGAAGAAATACAGAATTAGCTGTTTATAAAACCCCTCAGGAAAAGGAAAGGTCATATTCAATAAATATACTGACTACCAAACTAGAATGATGCTTTGTCCTAAACATCAAATGAATCAGGCTTTCAGAGCTGATTCTGAATCACATAGGAATGAACAGACCAACCTATTAATGCAGAATTTACATATGATACTTAAAAAATTAATATATATCACTATCTTCTCTTTTTTAAATATAACCATACTAAAGATGATAAGTAACATAGTGAATAGAAAACAATATATCTTGACTCTTGCAAAATTAAATTGACATATCTTTATAAATAACTCTTCTATCTGAATGGTATAAGAGAGAAATTAAAACTGAGTGTTTGCATTTAATTTCTGGAGACCAATTAAAAATCATTTTTTGAACTTGAAAAATATAGGTGTCCAAAGACCTCAATAATTTCGTGTGTTACCTAACTCCTTGGTAGCCTTTTTAAACTCTCATATGATTCATATGGTTTCTCATGTGGTTTCATATAATTATGAAACCATACATGTATGGAAAAATATTTCATTTCATGGAAGCCAACAAAGTGAAGAAGACTATTAGTATCTATGTTTCCTTCCTTTGAAAATAGATATACATGTTTTTAATAATCAAATATAATGAAAATAATACCTAGAACTGTGGAGCTTAATTTTTACTTTTCTATAATTTTTACAGATTAGCATAATATATAGCTAGACAGAAAGATGGATTTTTTTATTTCCTAAATTTTACAGCAATCTATTAAAAAGTATAATCATAAAGTTATACACTATATAACATTAGGTGGTATACCTTTAATTAGTTACAAGTCACAGCTTCACAGTGTTCTAGTAACAGGTTTTTAGTATTCTTAATAAATAAACAGAGCCTGAGTAATTGACCTCATTTTAAATTTATGCTAAAAAGACGAGTGAGTGTGTCTGTTTTGTGAGATTTGCAAGGTGTGCATGTATTTGAAAGTGTGAATTATTCCTTTCTGTTGCATTTCAAGTGATTATATGGCTTTCAGATTCCTAGGGTGTTTAGCTCTCTCATAAAGGTATTTTCTTCTACCTTTACTAGGTTTCAGTCCCTTGAAAAAAAAGCTTTTTGTTTCTTTTTTGTATTTTTTTCCCCCCAGAACTACAAAACTCATTACTGGGGGCCTAACCTGCTATCTCCTAGCTGATGGCTCAGTAGTTATGCATACTGTGCCAATATTTTGAAACTCTGGGCTTTATTCAACATTCTAATAGCTGTATTGTTGTGCTTCTTTTGTTACTGAAAAGGATTTCAGTGGGTCCTATTTTTGAGGCTCCATTCAAACAGTGAAACACGTCTTTAAAATAGAAAGTGACAAAATTGAGGTTGTTTGGGTTTGTGAATAAGAGGAATCCATGCTCTGTAAGTACATACTGCGGTATTGCAGCATTTACTTTCTGGTGTTTTTCCTCCTCATACCCATCCCAGTATGTAACAATGATGTCTCTCGTTTCTATTAAAGTTGTATATGGTGTTTGTAATTAGTGGTGAAAAGCAAAGCCTAGAAGAAAAAGAAAAAAAGAAATCCTGTGGGCAATGTTTAAGCAAAAGCTATGTTATGAAGATAGCAGAACTCTAATATAGAAAAACTGACAGTGGTAGGGGTTGATGAGCCTTTCTACCATGGAAACTGTATGAGCATTCACCTTCTACCTCTAAACCAGGGGAACAGAAAGAAAATCAGTATAAATTATGAGACAATTTAACTAAGATGTTTATTATTTAAGCAAACTGTAAGCTGAACTGTTATTTATCCATTGATGAAATTAACTGGTGAATTCATTCAAACCAGAACCAGACCTTTTCTCAAATTTTGGAACCAAGTAAAAGGTACATAAAATCACCATGTTTCTAAACAAAGCTAAATCAAAAGGTACATTTTGTAGATCCCATTTCCAAAATAAGTTTAAGCAAAGACCATGGGACATGCTGATCTTCACCATCTCCTATGGAATAGAAAGAACTACCTCTCAGCAATACAACAAAAATGCTAATTTTGTAAGAAACTGAAAAGAGACTAGACACTCTCTGTTTTGTGGTCTCACAAGAAAGACGTTTTACTCTGTAGCTTTGTCACTGGCTATGTTTTCTGGTGTCTTCTGCTTCCCACCTCTACCTCCACTCCTTATCATTCTCTACTTTGTACAAGAGAACACTGCTGATTGGATTTGTGATTTTTTTTTTTTGCTTTTTGCTCTATTCTGCAGTAAATTTTGGAGACAAGATGTAATCTCTGCATGTGGAAAGCCTTTTTTTAGAGGCATTTGGTTTTTATACTGGTTTATTTTGCTGAAGCTATGTAGGTAGTCAGATATCCTACATTTAAAAAAGGCAATATTATTTATATAACAAGATTTTAATGTGTTTAGAAATATATAGGGTTCATTTAATATATGTTCTCTAATTTGGAAGTAAAATTCTGTTCTCCTTTATATAAAATATTTAATCCACACCTTGCATTTCTTTTTGTAAATGAAAGAAAAAATGAAAAGAGCACTGATATCTCGCTATATACAGGCTTGTGAAAACTATTTTCTCTGCAAAAATTTACATATTTAAAGTTATTTTTGTAAGAATTTCAAATTTTATTCAGAGCATAACTTTGTCATTTCTAATAACAAACTTTGTCTTTCTCTTGAACATGATGAAATTGTGATGTTTTTATTCCAGGTAGAAATTTGCCATTTTCACAGAGAAATTTCCCTATGTCTGTTGTGACACATCCTATTCAGATTGTAAACTAAAATGAATTCATAAGAACAGAGACTAAAATATATATATTTCAAAATGAGTAGAGTAAATAAATGCATGCTTCTTTCTAGGTTTTAAAATATTAAACATAACAGACTTCACCACTATGTCTTGCATCAATGAAGTTATCTTCATCATCCCTGCAGTAATAGAACTTGAAAAACATAGAACTTATTTAAGGTAGTAGAATTAAGATTTTTTTTCTGTTGGTTCTATGTAAACTTTTGTAATAAATTCTTACTTAGTGTGCAACCCTTTTATCCTGTTAATGAATTTTTGTTGGCCAGAATTTTTTTTCCTACCATTGCCTCTTCCAAATTAAATTAAAAATATAAATTCAAAAATAAAATATAACTTAAATGGAATAAATTGACTATTTCACTAATATTTAAGGCAAAGTTTATAAGAATAGATTTTTCTTAGGGTCTTGAGCTGATTGATTCAGAATCTTAGTTTGAGTCTTCAAATATAGACATCATAAAAATATGTAAGTATCCAGCACACATAATTATAAATATATAACATTAATAATTGCTTTTATATATTTTTTCCAAATGTGAAGTTAAATGGACATCCTATATGATTAATACTGATTTGACTGATTCTTTTGTGTTTCTAATGTTTGTTGTTATTTTATGAAGAGGAAACTCCAAGTACCATTACTATGGGATTCGTGTCAAGCCAGATTCCCCTCTTAATCGTCTGCAAGAAGATATGCAGTACATGGCTATGAGGCAACAACCCATGCAACAGCAACAAACAAAGGTAGACGCCGGATTTATCATTGACATGTCAAAACTATGTTTCTTTAGATATTCAGTCCTTTTTTTGTTTTTTCTGAGCAAATAGAATAGATACCTAATTGTGCAGTAATGTCACTTTTGCTGGCATGCTTTCACTACATACTGTTGTTCTTAAATATGATTTAGAATTTCATGGATCCTGTCTGTTTTCCAAATCGTTTAAAATTACTTATCCGTCAGCCTCTTTGGCCCCTTTTAAAGTTAAATGTGACATCCCAAATTATTCAGACAGGAAAACTAAACACAAAACATAAGGAGCATACCCAAGCAAATACCAACTGGTGAAATTTTTCAGGAGGTAGGAGTTTCTTACTTGCTATTCTGCACATCCCTCAAGTCATTCTTTTTGACACTGTATAAAATTCCTGTGAAATGTTTGGGACTTCTTACATTTTCTTTGAATCTAACTTTCATAGATGTAGAATTATAGATATTAGAGCTGTAAGAGATTTCAAGCATTCATGAATGGATGAATGGATGGATGGATGGATGGATGGATGGATGGATGGATGAAAAGAATCATAGATCTTAGAATTTTAAAATATCTCAGTGTAACCTAGCTGTACAGCCTTGTGACTATCAAAGCATTAACAGCCCTGTTTTTAAAGTCATGTCTCAGAGAGGTTAAATGATTTGCACAAGCCTATAGTGTGGTTACATAGCCAAGGGCCTTCTGTCTCATGTGCCTTATATCATAGCTTGGAGTAAATAAAATGAAGACTCTCTCCCTCTTTACCAATATAGCTCAGCCATGGGAGTAGTTATAATTTTTTTTTCAACTGAGCATACAGAATTAGCAAGGAAGCCTTCACATAGGTAATCAGGTAATCTGCATCAGTCTGCCTAATTCATTGGTCTAGGATGTTTACTCACCTTGGCCACATCTTCACATCTATACTAACTTAGTCAGAAATATTAGCTGCAAGTCATTGCTGGAGAAAAGGAGTACTTACTCAGTAGTCCTTTGTCTTCTTAGTCAACAAGCACTGACTGAGTCTCTGCTATGTACTAGACCCTGTGTTCATGGATAAGACATAGTCTCTACTTTTTGAGGAGTTAAGAAATTAGAAAGGGAGGCACATGGGATTTTTTTTTTTAATAATGCAATATGAAAAGTGCTAAAATCTTTCATCGACCAAGGACCTATTGAAATACAGAGGGATTTTCATCAAATTCCTGGAAGGGAGGATTGGAAAGTTTCATAGAGAAAGTGCTATTTGAGCAGGGACTTAGATCAGAAAGAGAAGACCATTCAGGCAGAGGAAATAATGTAAACACAGCATGGAGGGGTAAAGTTCACAATATCTTTGGTAAATGCTCTATGATTTGGTGAGGTTGGTATTGCAGGAGGAGAATTGAGAAGGTTGAGTAGCTTAGTGGGAGATGAGATTTAAAAAGTAGGTTGGATCTCAGTTTAAGAGATTTGGTTGTATATGAAGCTAATAACTTTGTTCTTTGTGTAAAACATAGCTCTGAAGCCATGTAAGGCTTTGAATTAAAATAGTGAGACTTTCAGATTTTTTCTAGAGAGATGACTATTTGTTTTTGTGCAAAACATTGTTAACGGAAAGAGAAAAGAGGTAAAGGCACTTGTTAAGTGATTTTAACACAGTCATAATTTTTAGTGCAAATGTCCCAGACTGAAGAGTCAGGTCAAGATTAGATATTATATAAAGGTATCTCATGGGTTTTACATTTTTAATGCACAGATTTTCAACCTTATTTTTTAAATTGCTGATTCCTATTTTTTGAGATATAGTCCATGAAATTTATTAAGAAGGGCTCTGAAAAAAATAATAAAATGAATTATAGAACAGTCCCTTTTGTGGTTAGAGATAGAGATTGCGTGAGTTGTAATAAACTATTACCTTGGGTTATGGTTATTTTTTTCACCTGTTAGTGGCAACACTTAACAGCTTTTACTTTATGGTGAGATCTCTACATCATGCATAGTAGCACTACACAGTGGAGATGATGGTGAGATCAAAGAAAAAAAGTTTAATTCAAAAATAACACATGCTCAAACTTAAAGATGAACAAAAACTTGGTGAATGACACCTAAGACAGCTGAAGCATACTTCTTCCTGTGATGTAACTGTAATGAAGCCTAGCAAGTTTTCATGGAATGGAAGCTTTCAGGAGACATTCTTTGTTTTAGAACCCTGGGTTAGGTAGCAAGACCTAGGACTTACAAAGACCTCCTTGTGAAAAAATTCCAGAGCTTTCAAGATTAACAAGCCATGAAAAACCTGCAATCTCAGTTTAGTAATAATTGCTTTCAGAGTTAGATGTAATATGAATATATTTAAGAAGTGATATAAAATTCTCAATAATATTAAGAAATTGTGCCAACTTTAGTTTGTGTATGCTTTTTCACGGAATAAGAATGTTAGAGAACCAAAGAAGTACTGAAATTTGATTCTTTAGAGTCTTCTTTAATTACAAAAGTTTTAGATTATGGACAGTTGCTCCTGGAATGGTGTCTGCTGACTGATTGCAGTGTTTCTATTATCAACTTCAGGGACCCCTCATTGGGCTTAGCAAGACAGAGGGAGGTTCCTGTTGTCACTGAAGGATTCTATTAACTGGCAACATCAATAGGCCTTAAGTGAAGCCAGTCACCCATTGTGCAGAAACACTGGGATAGGAGAGGAAGAGTTTCTCTCCCTAAGTCTGGATGTAAGGAATAAGAAGAGTGTTTGTTGAAAACAATGGAAAAAGAACTATTATATCACTTGTTTTATGACTTATAAAATTCTAAAACCCAGATATATTCTATTGAATATATTAAAATTCACATAAGAAGAGACTGTCATTCTCTTGTTAAAATACAAGTGGCATGTGAGAAGTTTGAAACATTTTATAGCGAGCTCTGGTATGTAATATTTTAGAATATTCTAATTGTTTAAATGCCTCTAGACTTGTTGTATGCATCTATATATGCACATCTTCTGTAATATAAATTTACATGTTTCACATGTTCTTATAGTAAGAAAATTCAAGTACATACAGTGATTATCGTATCAAATAAAAGAGAAGTTTTAGAGCTCAATTTGTACATCTTCCTGATAAGTTTGGAATCGTAGTAGTTGTGGTAATAATGATTCTTTGTTTCATATAGCTTTATAATTTTTAGGGCTGCTTTATATATAGTATCCATATTAGCTTTTATAATTTTTAGGGCTGCTTTATATATAGTATCTTATTTGAAGATATGATAGGGTAGTAGAGGAAATTTCCACTTATCTACAAATCAGATTTCCAGTGACACCACCATATGGGACATAGCCATGAGTCTGGAAATAAATGGAAACAACTTCTGATTGAAAAACAGATGTCGCAGAGCCTGTAGTTTAGCTTAATTAAAAAGATGAAGCCATCCTCAAGCCATTTACCTAAAATAAAGGAGCAGATTAGAGCCCACTTGATTCACAGGAAATCATGAGATAGAACAGCTGGCAAGAGGAAATATAAGTAGACAAGGGTCTTCTATTTGCTTTTGGGTTATTCAACACAGCAGTCTGTGCACATTCAGTGAAGGGACAAATAGATCTAGGCACTCCAGCAGGCCCTTTGAATATCACTTTAGTGACTAGAATCTAGTCTAACACAGGATAGCAGCTGTTTGGCATATTGATGACATTGTAGGTAATCAAGAAGAGGTTAAGTACCCTGGTTAAGGAAGCAGGAGAATGTATGATAGTTGCTTTTTTTAAAAAAAAATATATATTCTGTTGAAAATATTTTAAATGAAAATAACATCTGCACTTAAATGAGATAATCTTCAGTTTTCAAGGAAATTCACTCATGAACTAATTTGTTTAACATAATTTAGACAATAAATAAATTAGGTTATTATAGAGCAAAACAGATCAGTAATTTTTAGCTCTATAAACTAAGTAAAATATTTGCAGTTTATTTTTAATGTTTAAAAGAAACACAGAGAGAGTGTTGGTACATGTATTTTAGTTATTCTTCCAAATCTTGGTAGCAAAAGAGTGGATTAGAGCCAAGTGCTTTTGCATTGTTCTTGGTTGTGTTTGATCCCAGAGCCATTCTCAAAATAGTTAAACCACAATTATCATTCCTTCAATAAATATTTAACAATTGCATATAGAATATGTCCATCACATCTAAAAGAACTGTCACAGAATTACAGAATGTTAGAGGTGGAAAGAAGAGATCACCTACTCCAGCTCATCCCCTTGATGAGAAAACTAAAGTCTGTAAAGGGTAGGTAACTTACCCATGATCAGATAGCCATCAGGATTAGAATCCAGTCCTCTTTATTCTTATAAGAATTTCACCCTTAAAGAGGTAAGATAACCCAAGAAGAGACTACACAGGTAATAAAAGTTTTATGTATGAAATAAAGGGGAAATCACATTTTAGTATGTCCTAAAAAAGTGAGGAAATGTGTCACTTCCTAACTCTCTGAATGGTCTCTTCACAGGAATTGGATTCTGTGAAAAAGGAACCTTTGTGGCACTGAGGGGAGGGAAATAGAGGTCAATTGGAAGGATGGTATAGCAAGGCTTCTTTTGCTTTGGCTGTAGATAGATGTGAAAACATGCATGGTCCTAAGGAGTGAGAAAGGACAAGAACCTTTGTCATTAGAAGACCTTTCTTAATATAGGTTTCATAGACAAGTGGAAAGAAGCCTGTATTTAAAATTGAGAAATATGGATTTGAGTATAGGCTGCTTTCGTACTTAAGCAGAGTGTATGACGGAACTTCACTGAATCTTGGTTTCTTCATCTGCAGAATGGAAATTAATAATAGTGTACTTCACATTGTTTTGAAGCTCAATTGGAAAAAATACATAAAGTTTTTTTTGTAATAGGAAGCAATCATGTATTAGATAAATAACGATTATTATTATGATGATTATTATACTATGTGCTCTAGAGAAAAAATATTTCTTTAAGAATAAAAGCTCGTTTGGAGAAGAATGAAGCCTAGCAGTGGGACAGGCTTAGTTTCCATTTCTTTATATCTCTAGGCTAGTGGTTTTCAACTTTGATGTTAATAGTTTACCATTCCATTCCTAGATCATGAATTCCCTGGGGTCACAGAGCTAAACACCTAGTGATGGTAAATAGTTCAGGGGCAGCTGAGAGGGGCAGAGTCTTTATAGGAAGATGACCAGGTGCCTGTGCATTTGGCTTTTGGAGCCAAATAAGAATCTGGCATTGGGGTATTTAATTTTCACTATGCCACTATACCAGTCCCTGATGTAAAGATATTTTCCATTGAAAATAGGAGAATTACAATTCATTAATTACTAATTATAGAAATGTATGTAAAGTTTGGTAATACTAATAGTCACCACTCATCTTTCTCAGGAATGTTTAATGAACATTTAAAATATTCTTCAGTAAGCACTTCAAATGCATGATCTTGTTTGGCAATTATTTTGTTATTTACTGATAAGGAAACTGAGGCCCATTTAATTTTGCTATATGCAAGAACCTCACTAATTTTTGCCTAGATAGAGCCTCAGATACCTTTTTATTAAATTAATTAATTATTTTTATGGTGACATTTTAAATGAAATCCATAAGTTTTAGCTGTACACTTTAATAGTCACTTTTTGTTTTTGATGCTGTCTTGGTATCAGGTGGCATCAGGTTGTCATTCTCCAAATAAAGGAGTTGGGGCATTACCATTGGATCAGTTTAACAGAAAAGGCCAGCTGTAGATAAAAGAAGTGTAATTAAAGTGTCATGAATATTTATAAGACTGTTTCAGTTCTATACAGTTAACTCTAAATTACCTATTCTAAGAGGAGTTAGTGAAGAAATTCATGGGATAAGGGAATCGTGTCTGCCTCTTTTAACATTGCATCCTCAGCACCTCATAGAGCACTGAGCACATTGTCAATACTCTATAAATATGTTAAATGAATGAATGATCCACAACTTTTATTTTAGCCAGTAGCTTCAACCTTGTCCTTTCCCTACCTCTCCCAAATTTTCTACTAAAACTTCTATAGTTAATATACCATCCCATTTGTATTTAATTTTTTTCCTCCTTTCCTTGCCCAATTATAGCTGTAGAACCAATGAAGAGACAAATACTTCAAGAGCCACCAAAAGAATTGAAGAGATGGAATTATCTGTCATTATCCATCAGGGTTCATGTTAGAATCATTTAGATATAGATATATTCCATATGACATCAAGGTATCAGTTACTATTCTGAAAGAATGTACTTTTAATATTCACTATTTTCTTCTGAGCATTCGTGTTTGTATCATTTGGTTCATTTCCAACCTCAAGCCATCTAAACAATTTCTGGAACAGTTTTTCCAAAGAGAATCTCAAGATTGCATTAGAAAATGTTAACCTCTTGCCCTCACTATGAGCTCAACATTTAGATTAGTTCATGTAAATTAAATGATTATATACTTTCTAGATAGTGCACATAATAATGACTCTATTTGCCAGTACAGTTCAGATTTTGCATTCTCTACATGTGCAAAGGGACTTTTCCGAATGTTTCAACCTGTTTAAATCCTTCCACCTCATAGTTGAATGTGATGGTAAATATATACCATTTTTTGCTTTCCATTGGATTCCTTCAGTGTCTGTACATGTGAGATTATTGACAGAATTAGGTATTATTTTACAGTAGAGATACTGTTGTCCAAGTTCTCAGTAACAGCTATGACTGACCTCATCGGAGAAGATTCCTAATAATTTTCCAAGTTTTCTGTGTTAGTGACAGGTTTCATGCATACACTCAGCTATTAAAGCATTAGAGTTTCTTTGATTTCTTAATCATTAACAACTTTAGCTCTAATTGCCCATGGAGTTGCAAGCTGTTAAAATTATCATTTGCCTCTTACTAATTTTGAAACCAAGAGCTGTTTCTTTATTAGATGCAGCTCAGGTCTTTTTCAGAGCACACACAACTCAGGAGCACTAAGAATCTATATAAGATAGCCTAACCTAAAAATAATGAATCTGTAAAATAAATGGGGGGAAAAGGGAGAGAGTTCAGTTTTTTTAAAAGGTTTACTAAAGAGTTCAGTTATTTAACAAATTCAACAAAAAATTTCTTCAGTAGAAAGTACCTCTGGTTTTTATAATTTCATATTTTAATGGTGATTATTTTATGGAAGATAGAGAGGAAGGAAATCTGAAAATGATGTTTCAATGCTAAGAGTTCAGTTGAAATTCAGCCAGATTAAGATAACATTGGATTATCCTGTAAATCAATAGAATATAAAAACCAGCCTGGAAAAATTCTATTTATAGACAGCCTTTTCAAAACTGCGCCTCTAAGTGTTTTGCTCATAATAAATGCTCAATAAATGTTTGTTAAATTGATTTGATACATGTTAAGATTAATTAATAGCATGATGAAGTGTTACCTTAAGCATCCTTTCATTCATTCATCATCCATTCAGTGATATTTATTTACATCCCAAAAGTGATATATTGAAAAGAATTAAATCAATGACATATTATAAAAAAATGACTTTTCTCTAATGTTATAGATGTACTTCTATAACAGTGGGCTGATGGAATTTATATCAGGACTAGTGTTGTGCAGGCTCCTTAAGAAACATCTCAGAAGCTTGTTAAAAATAATCAATTCTAAGCCCTGTTCTCAAAGATTTTGTTAGGTAGATCTAGGGTGAGCCAGCATTTAAGTTTTTTTTTTTTTTTTGAAAGCTACCCAACAACTGACATACAATTAGATGTCAAAACTAATATAAGATAATATCAGCTGTAACCGTTTCTTCCAAGGAAAATCATTGACCACAGATACTTGTTTAGCCTATTTTTAATGTGCCTATTCTTGACTTCCTATTAAAATCCCTCTTTCTCTGGGGAGACCCAACCCTCTGAGGTTGGTGGTAAGGATAGGATGTTCTTCTTAGAGCATCTGGAAAATGAACATGTAGCTTTCCTCGGACCTACATTTGTGATTTTTGGAGATTCCTTCTAAGTACCAATGCAATGCCAGGCAATACACTGTGGATATGCCACCACATAATTTAATATTTAAAACAAAGCAGAAAAAAACAAAAGTCAGCTCTCTGGAAGTTATCTCATACTTAGCTCATACTAATACTGCTTTGTATATGAGCCATTGCTACCCTTTCTGATGTCATTCTTTATGGCACATGCTCCTCCCAAACTTGTCCCCACACCTTTCTCTGTGGAGGTACAACATAAGGGTCCAGGTTACAAAGGTCGTATTGACAGGGCAACCAAGAATGAATACACATAGTGCATTTTTCCCTAATCCATTCAATCCACTATTCACCTTGCTACCCTTACTTTTATGGTTAAAATGAACTTATTTCCCAGTTCTGACTGTGTTTTCTTTCCCTTTCATTACTGCTCCTATGATTTGTGTTTAAGTACTGACCTGCATGGTTTCTCCACAGTTTACCAACTTATTTCCTTTTGTTTCTCTAAGCTAATAGTGATGCATTTTCCATCTCCTGTATAATATAGTGTACCTCTAATCAGTGCGTTCCACTCAAAAATCATCATTATTAAGCATAATTGCACATTAATTATAATGCATCATGATTTTGAGTACTTATTAAAATATATCTTTTCCTTAGGAATGTCCACTGTCTACATCTCTCAAAGGAAGCTGATTATTTTACTTGCAGGCTACAGACTTGTTAAGCACTGTGTGCAAGTAGGTTGTGACATAGCATCCATCCTCTGAAAACTTACAGTCTGAGAGGAATATGTGTCATTTCCTTTTATGGTGAAATTACACTCATCCTTGATATTTGTGCCATTAAGCATTCGTAGTATACTTGATGCTGTGAAGGACAAAGGAAACTTGATAAAGCGTAGTTGAGCAAAAGCCTCATAATTACTCTTTAATCCTACAATAAAATTTTGATATAATTGAGATCTATAGGAAATATTTCCATTTTCTCTTCTCCAGGGTAAATAATTAAAATTCCTTTAATCACTTTTATTAACTCCATGAATTCCATACTTCATTAACTTAAATGAAGAAACATGGTTAAGCAATTTTAGCTTATTTTATTATTGATATAAAATTTCATAGCTGAAAAAGGGAGGCTAAAACCAAATGAAACCTGGAATGGATCAATGAGGACAAGAAACTTACCTAAATATATTTCCTAAGGATAATATCATTCAGATTTTCTAGAACAGAATGGTTAGCAACTCCCCCACACAAGTATTCAAAGTACTTGCCTCACAAAGTTTTTTTTGCCTTGCTAAGATGGTTTTTTAAGGAGGAAAAAAATGAGAAAAACATTCAATTTTTCATAAACAGTGCTTCTAGCACATCACAATACTTATCCTTCTGTCATCTCTTGGTATGGCCCCAGTTGAAAAGTTCTTTCAGATGGTTTTTCCATTAAATAAAGGAATAAGTTTGAGTTCTTTTATATCATTAGAAAATAGCAAGTAACATTTTGGTGATACAGAGTCATCACTAAAATGATAACGAGAGTGAAGTGTGTTATAGCCTTTATCCACCCTGTTTATCTTCTGACTTTGTTTTTGTTTTTCATAGTTCTTTGCGAGTTACGGTCATATACGAAACAAATATAAATGTCATTATGAATGACTTTGTAATTTTTCTTTGAAGTTTTACTTATCTAAGATATAATTAATAACATTCAAGATTGAATCATTCCTTACAGCATCTAGAATATTTGTTTGTACGATGTTTGGCCAAGTCCATTCATTTTATATCTGTTATCAGTGTACAGGCTTCATGTATTAGGGACATTGGTATTCACAGTAATTTCATATTAATGATCCAGTTGCCTTGTGGTATTAACGTAAGAGTCAAGTGTCTGGATAGTGAGACTATTAGGTGCTTTTGTTTGTAAATATGATTAAAAATGGGGAAAAATAATGCAAGGACAAATAGCATAAAATAAATGATGGTATTTCTAGCACATAAGCTTATTGTAGATTTTATTTTTTTCTTAGTTTTTCTGTTTTTCTAAATTTGTTAATGAAAAATATAAATGAAATCTTAGTAAAAGAAAAAATTATAGTTTCTGCTTATTTTTTATTTTGTATTTGCTTATCCTAGGAGGGTTGCCCGAGCTTTTTTCATACGTGGTATTCCTCTCCCAATCAGTCTTTCCTTCTTCCCCATGCTGCTGGAGCATATTTTCTGTCTTAGCAGTATGGAAAATCCATGAGTTTGTATGACTAGAACCTAAAGATAAATACATAACTGTAGCTTGACTTTTTTTTTATTTGGTAAAATTAGGTTTGTCAGTGGATTCTTGCTTCTATTTTGCTGCAAGCTGATGCTTTAGGTCTTTGTGTTTGCAGATGTGGCGAGGATTCAAAGGAGATGAATGTGTTGAGATGTATGGGGAGGTTTTAGGAGATATGAAAAACAGTACTGTAGAGTTTGTAGGCTGATTCATACTTTAGAGATGCTAATTAATTGAAAGCCATTCATCAACATTTCTCAGGCCCTAGGTCCCAGACCTTAGTTCAGATTAAAGTCCTAACATATTTAAAATGTTTCTCCCTTGATCCAATGACCATTAAAAGTTATGTTCAAATCGTGTATTAAAACTATGATCATGGACATCTGCTGTCCAAAGAAATACCTCATAACTCATTTATTCTTAAATAAATTTCTGATTTTTCTAAAATGGATCCTCTTCCTAGCCCCTCCCCACTTTTTGCTTTTCACAATTGAAAAAATTTCTAAAAATTTTAGCTCTATGAGACTAAGGAGAAAAAGCTTACAACTATCATGAGACATTAAAGAAAAAGAATAAAATTGGATGCCTTGGGAGTTTTGTGTAGTACAAAAAAGCAAGGAATAATTTGGTTTATTTGTTTTTTTCCATCTAATATTTTTAGGTACAAGCCTATGCAGAAAGTGGATGGGGTTGCAGATGGTTTCACAGGAAGTGGTCAACAGACAGGCACATCTGTTGAGCAAACTGTAATTGCCCAAAGCCAACATCATCAACAGTTTTTAGGTATGTTAAGGTGTAATGCATATTAGTTGCTATTAGGATTTTGAAAACAAGAGAACAATAGTAGTGTTTTCTCCAAGTGCAATGTCTATTATAGATGTTAATTAACATAGAAAGACTTTTTTGTGCTGAAACTATGCACATCATATTATATATCTAGTTCACTTATATTTTCTCATGTTCACTACAGCTTATTTTTTAAAATCTTGAGCTATGTAGGCCTTTTAAATGTATATAAATTAAAGGCTTATTGCTGTGAAATTGTTTTCCAGAATTTATATAAATTGGGCTTTTATGATCAAAATTGTGTTGTGTTTACTTTCAGTACTAACTGAAGTACCAAAAAGAATTCTTATTTCCTATGTATAAAGTTACATATGCATATAGTCTCAGATTAGAAAAAATATATAAACTTTTAAAAAGTAATTTATTCTTTAAGTTGATCGTAATACTTTCTATTATTATTATTATTATTTTGTAATTTTCTAGGCGGTATACATGTTTCTTTCTATTTAAAGAGTTAGGAAGTGGAACTTGAACATTTTGCATATTCCCATCATAGCCAATGGTGCAAAAATGGCACTTTAATTTAATTGACAGCTCTTCTAGAGATGAACATGCATAGTTTCCGTACAATGGATCGAGATAAGTAGAAGCTATCAGAGAGTGTGTGTGTGTATGTGTCTGTGTGTGTGTATATGTGTCTACGTGCACTTTACGCCAAAGACAAACTGAAATGGACTCTCAAATAGGAATAGTTCCTGAAGCTGAAAATATTATGGCAGCATTTCCCAAACTAAAGACCTCAGGTATATTCTTGTGGACGTTTGAGCTCTCGAGAATATTTTTTTATGTTTTTATCTCAGTTATAATCTTAAAAAAAATAAAAGCATATTTGGGATCACCTGTAAGACTAGAAGGAATACTGTCCCACAATTTTAGTTTCTTCATTTGTATTTGACTTTATGATAAGGCAGGCACCAAAGTGTTTTGCATTAATTGTCCAGAGCTAATGAGAAAAGAACAGAGAGAGACTTACTGTGTAAATTATGCCTTCATCCCAAGGGAGGCTAAATGATGTCCTAGTGCTCTGTGTGGAGGAAAGTTTCACAGCTCATTTGCATATAGAAGAGAGTAATGGGAGAACCAGCCACCATGAAGTACATGTTAGTATAGGCCTGTCAAACTCAAAAGATCCTGTGTCACAGCGGTCAATACCATATTTATGTTGTGAGAGATAATTTACTTACAGGACAACAGCATCATTTATCACATCAAATTAATGTTGTTAAGTTTAATGTTTTTTTTGTAGTTTTCTTTGTATTTATTTTGTAGCTCTTGTGGTTTTTGATTATGTAAGAGGTATGAGCATAATGAATTTAAAGCTAGATTTATTTTTTACATACTTAAGTAACATAATAGTAAAAATAGCTAAAATTGATAACCGGCCAGCTTGAGATATATTTTTCTTTTAATAGTGGCCCTATATTAAGAGACACTGTTATATGTTATTTTTAGTATAGTCATAGTGAAAGTTTACTTTCTCTAAAGTAAATATTTATGTTCCCTCTATTTTTTTGTGCCAATGATGTTTTCAAGTTTTGCTTGCAAATACTAATATCAAAAATCCTTACTCTTTGGACTTCTGACCTTTAATTTTTTTTCTTTGTAGTCTTTTAAAATTTTCCTTCTTTAATCTGTAATTGGCACCATCCACAAAAATTTTTTCTGTTGTGTTGTCATGGTAACAGATGCATCTCGAGCACTTCCAGAGTTTGGAGAAGTTGAAATCTCTTCTCTGCCAGATGGTACTACCTTTGAGGATATCAAGTCACTGCAGAGTCTTTATCGAGAGCACTGTGAGGTAAGTCTTTTCAAACATGTTACAACCACATGCTAAGTTTTGCTAGACAACTTGCTAAAACAAAATAATCAAACTTATTTCTGGAGGACAGATGAAGTTAGTTCATATTTCTTTGAGCACTAATGAGTTAATTTTCTTTTTGTCTCAGAGTGGAGAAGTGAGGAATGCAGGAAAGGGAGAATAAATTTTACTCTCAATCTTCTTAGTCTATCCCAATATGAATCCTTTGATGTAGCAATTCCACTTCAGGTTTTTATCCTAGAAAAATTTTATGTATGGGTCAAGAGATAAGTGTTCAAAGGAACTTATTGAATTATTGTTTTTAATGCAAAAGATTAGTTATAACTTCAATATCTAATAGGAAACTGAATAAATAAAATATGGTGCACTCTGTAGCTCAGAATATTATGCAGCCATTAAAAAGAACAGGTAACTCTGAATGTACTAATAGGAACAAGCTCAGGATTAATGTTTAAAGTAAAAAAGCAAGAGGCAAAGCGGTGTGTATAGCATAGTCTCATTTGAATGAAAAAGAACATGTACATACATCTCTCCAGAAGGGAGAACAGAGAAGAAACTAGGTAACTGGGAATCCAGGGAAAGAAATCTAATTTTTCAATAACCCTTTTTACAATTGAATATTATGCCCTAAGTTTGTATTTCTATCAAAAATATTTTCTAGAAATGTTTAATAAAGCACTTGAGGTGTTCCTTCCATAGATCACTGAGACTCCAGTTTTGTTTGTTTTGTTTTTGTGGTAAATTAAGGTTTCTCCTGGTGTTGTCCATCCCTTCTCCTACTCCCTTTCTGAATATCCTACATCAGAATTGACTCCATGGTCTCCAGGAGTGAATGCTCTCCAAGCCAGCATGTTAATGTACTTGCACCTCCCCTGGTACCAGGGGGATAATGTTGTTGGAATAAGAGTTTTCCTAAGTGCCTTTCCTTTTGAAAGAGGAGTCTGTTTAGAATTTAAGTAACTTTATTCTAGGGCTATTTGTGATTTACTTAGGAGTAGAAGATAATCCTTTGGGTTTCACACACAGTCCTCCTAACTGCTGACAATGCAGTATACAATGAGAAGTCTCAGTTCATAGCATTCACGGATTTTTTTCCCACTCCAGAAATAAGAACTGCTTGAATAAATCGGAGTGCTTGTCAAGGGTGCTATATTATTAACAACCAAGGACAAGCTCTGTCTTTATTAACAAACCATGTGCCAAAAGTGTTCTTCAACATATCCTGCCAATCTGTTCACAACATTTCTTGGAATGATGAAAGACACTTAATTGTCATTTCTCTTTGATGACTGTGCTTTTCTCAATATTAGAGAATTTCTGGACAATAATTAAATATCTAGAAAAGTTTCTTTCTACATGAATATTATGTATATTTAATAAAGATTTCTAGAAAGATTCTCTAAGCATTTTCTTATTTCTCTTGTGTTCAGATGAACCTTGCCTTAAGCAAAGCAGCCTACACAAATATAGTTTGGATTTTTAAATTTTCTCATATTTATTCAAAATATAAGTTGAAGCTTGGTTATTCACATTACTGAAGACTGTACAGTAAGAGTATCCTAAGTGAAAAATTCCCCCCATAAGATGAAAATATTCTCTGGATTACAAAATTTTCATTAACGTACCAGTTTTCATTATCTCTCCATATGAAGAGATAGGGACATAAATGATAATTTATGTGGGACATGACAGTCTGCAGATTGATCCTCATTTATTTCATAGTTAACAGCATTTATGCCATCTCTCATGGGACATAGCACCAAATATAAAAAAATAAAAAACGAAGAATTCTAATATTTTTCCCTGTCAAACTTCCAAACTTTTGAAGTACAGCTACCTGAGTCTCATATCCAGTCCCAAAATAGTCACTTGCTCTAAGCCAGTAGAATATGGATTATTTTAAAATATATTTGCCTATATGTTTTAGTCTGAACATATTTGAAAGTGGGTGGATGGACAAATGATAAAATGTTGAGTCATTTGTAAAACTGCCTCAAGAGGCTGATGTGCATGTCCTTTTCAAAAGAATCAGAGATTATTTAATTTGAAGAGATACTGAATTTAAGATCTATTGAATTCTTTATTTTTATCATATTTCCTACAGTTTGTATTTTAAAGAATTATTGCTATACCTATTTTGCCTGTTATTTGAAATTCTCACAATTCATTTATCAAAGTTATTTTGTAAGCATCACTAGTTTTAGGTAGAAGTGTAATTTTCTGCACATGTTGCTACAACAGTAATATATATATATTGTACACTACACATAGTGTTCTTACAGCAGGCTTATAGATAGAGACATGTAAGGTATTCTATAAGATATTAATAGATTCTTCATTAACAGATGTCTTTTGTAATGTTCCTAAGCTACAGTTGAGAAAGCAGCTGTAAGAATTTGCCTCTTGTGGAGCTTTTGGTTTTGGCCTGGGGAGAGGGACATCTATCTATATGCCCTTTAATCTCAGGGCTTGTACTTGCATTTTAATAGTTGCTGATATAAAAGGGTGAGGAGTATGTTAATTAATTTGACCCCTTCTCTCCATTTTCATTATCCAACTACTTGTAACATTTCCTACCAGTTCCCAGAACATGCTCCAAATAGATTTTGCTTAATATTTGAAGTCGTCTCAGATTGTTTTTGTGTAGAACAGCAGTTAGTCTCTGTATCATACATAAGGCCAGTCTATAGAGGTAGCATAAACTAGAAGTATGACATTACAGATTCCTCTTTTTGCCTAAAATACTCAGATTGACTCTCTCAATTGCTTCCTGTTGTCTCTCAGTTTCTGTGAATTTTGTAGATTTTACCTGGGCTGTTTTACCTGTCCTCACTCTCAGTGCTGAGGACATCAAACAATTATACTGACAGCTTCCATCTTTTATGCTCAAATAATCACAGAATCACATGTTCTTTGCACAAACAAGTTATTCTTTGGTTTAATAACTGCTTTTATCTGAAGGTAAATTTACAAACTAATTGCAGTGGAAGAGTGAAACTAAATAAGATCATCAAAAGTTAATGAAAGTGGCAAATTTTAGTCATCAAAAAAAAAAAAAGCCTTTGATGCAGCTAGAAAATAAATCTCGGGGATAAAATTAAGGAGAGGGGGAGATGAAACCCCACCCCCAAAGTTAGGAAAGCGATAGTCTTGAAGCTACTCTCAAAAGGTATTGCACAGAGGTAGGATTTAATGGGAGGCTTTGCATGACCAAAGACAGGTGCTTACTGTGCTCTTTTTCTGCCCAGACAGGCGCTATGGTCTAAAGGCCTGCCTGACTAGTTTCTACCCCAGCTTCAGCTTAGCTGGGAACACTCTGCAACCCATAGTCAGCAGCCTTAGAGAGAGCTAATGTAACTCTAACTCTGTCTGCCACACACAAGCACCTCCACATCCTTCACCCAGTTCTGGCCTCTTCGATGGACACACCTAGCCTTGTGGGGAGTGATGTGAATTCAATCTATGTCCTGTGCCCTTTCTAGTCTGAGACTAGGAAGAGTGGCGGCAACTCAGAAGGCCGAAGGAAACAATGGGTCTTTAAGGAGTAAGAGAAGAAAATGGAGAGGAAGGCAAGCAAGCATGACACTGGAGAAAAAGAGAGGTGAAAGTGAGGATGGGAGATGAGGCCATTATGAGAGGAATACAAGTTACTTGCCTAATCCTTCAAAAATGGCTTGTTGGTTTTTTTTTTCCCCCTAGCTAATCTCCTTTCTTTCCTCACTTCCACTGGCACAATTTAGTCTAGTTTTGCCATGTTAACTTATGAACCCAAAGATATCTTTACCATTTAAGTCTTGTTACATTATGTGCGCCTCACACATCCCATAAGAAGTATTATGCGGTAATACCGGTAACCATTTTGTTTTTTAGGCAATATTGGACGTTGTTGTGAATCTTCAGTTTAGCCTGATAGAAAAATTGTGGCAAACATTCTGGCGCTATTCTCCCTCTACTCCAGCTGACGGCACTACCATTACTGAATCAAGGTCAGAATCAATATGCTTTTCCAATCCATTTTCATGGCTGAGTAGATGTCACAGCTAATAACCTAGAAATATGTATACCAGTTGTGAACCTTACCTGATAACATTAGACGAATAGATTGAAATAAACCACAAACTGCTCTCTTGAGGGTTCAGCGTATGTATTATAGCTCCCATTTTATTGATTTTGGGGACTGCAGTAGAGCTATTTCATCCTCATGGAGTTAGCATCATATCTGCCTTTTATACCGTAAGAAAGTATTGACATGTATAGGCAGCTCTGGGGGAGTGTTATATATATCCAGTCATATGGCACCTGTACAATGGTGGTATAGTTCTAACCTCAGTAGTATTTGATAAACTAAAACTATTTTTAAAGTCCATTTTCTTTTTTATCCTCATTTGCCATCTATTCATTTGCTACATTTATTCACACCAGCAATCTGAGTGAAATAGAAAGTCGACTTCCGAAAGCAAAGCTGATAACTCTGTGCAAACATGAGTCTATCCTGAAATGGATGTGTAACTGTGACCATGGGATGTACCAGGCTTTGGTGGAGATTCTCATCCCCGACGTCCTTAGACCTATTCCTAGTAAGTTAAATGCAGACAAGTACGGATGCTTTTGTTCTCATACATTCCACCCAGAAAGTTTGGGGTAGTGACCTTGCAATCTAGAGTGATTCTAATCTCATTTAGATTTGCCAAATAGAAAACAAACAACATAGTGTATTGCCTGAAAACAGCCTAGAGCAGAACTGTAGTAAGAGGGGAAAAATATCTGTTTTTCAATCTTTAGTAGTTTTCTTTTTGAAAGATAAGCTAACCACGGATGTGACAGCCCAATGACTAATTGCAGGAACACTCCCAGACCAGTCAATCATGTAAAAATTATTGAACCCAAGGACACAGTCCCCTTTGTAAAACCAAAAATTTTTGAAATCTGTAATTGCTAGGCCAGCCTCTTTCATGGTTGCTTTTGATTTGAAATGAATTTATCTTGGTTTCCACTGAAGTTGAATTCCTTTATAAAAGCATTTACTTTGTCACCTACATCTTGTTAAGAACTACAAATGCAGTTTCCATTAACAGTAATGGTTAACTGGCATTTTGAGAGAAAAATCTATGTAACTACACAAGCATTGTATTCCCACCATGAAGCAAATAAGAATTACATAGATAACTTAGATTACCTTTTTTTCAAGTGATGGTTGCTTTCTAAACTACCTTGTAGCAAACAAAGCTATTTTCTGCAGCTGTCAATATAAACGCTACAATGGATACTGTGTTAGAGGCAGCTGGAATGATTTTATGCCTACATCTTTATGAGCATGTGCTAGTGACCTTAGATTTAAAGACATGGGACAGAATTTCTACTCTATCATGACATTATTAAGATAAAAGCAGTCTTTTAGCTTGTGAAATTGGCAACCATGTACTTCAGGTACACTGTTCACAGTTGATTTGTATTAAATTATTCCAGACAATATTTAAATAGGGATTTATTAAAAGGTGAAGATACTGTTTGTATATTTATACCTTCTTTTTTCTAAATATGATAGATAACTGTGGAAGATATGAGTTACTTCATATATTCCCCACCACCTCGAAATATTTGGTTACATATTTACATATAATATCAGTGAGCACACACATATTTATATAGAAATTCATTTTTGGAAAAATCCAGCTGCCATTTCCTCACATTTTTATAAAATTGCCAATGTTTTCTACTCTATCTACACCAAGTTTCCCGACTAAAAAAAAATAATTGAAAGTGATGTTGTCATGGAAAATTTCAGCGTGTAAATTCTCTACTGATTTATGTTTTAGAATCTGACTTTCCTTGTTTTTGTCTTGCTGCCTTTGCTCTGAATTATAATCTCTAGAGATGTTTAATTGCATAAGGTAGCTCATTAACCTATGGCATCTTACCACCAATGTACAATTTCTCTCTTGAGATCTGAGAAGAGATGTCAGTAAGCACTTTCTTTTTTAAGGCAAATCAACAACATCAATATTCATGAAATAATTCTAAAATCATTTGCTTCTATGTTAGCATCGCAAGATTAACTTACAAATTGAATAGTTTCCTAACTTAAATCATGTATCAATTTAGTTAACTTTAAGCCCCACAATTTAAATGCACAGTATATTTGACCTTTGTTTTTTGCAAATTTTGACTCAAAAGCCAATTTATTCTGTCAAGTAGTTTACTTCTACATTCAGCAGACAATGCAACTTCAGGAATTTCCACATAAGTATAGTTTATAGTTTCTCTGAAATTATAAGAGACATTAATGTGCCAACTGAATTTGGAAATTTAATTCGCATTCTATAACAAAATAAAGCTTAAATTGCAGTTTAGATAGCTACTTTCTGATTGTATGCATTTTGATATTAATCATGAGCAGGTTGAAACAAGTTAGCTTTAGAATAGATTTTAAATTTCAAACCATCCATTCATGAGAAAAGTTATCAGAGTTAATGTGCACAATTTGATCTGATGTGAACCCTCTCTATAGAGAGAGCAAGCATAATTTTATTTTTAAAAATTGTAATTTTGTGGCTACTAGTACTTCACTCTACCATTTACTGTCCAGATGGGATTCCTTTTTTTAGACAAAAAAAGTCTGCATACCACACTAATTTAAAGTCAGCTTGAAATTACTATGTTCTAAAATATATTTATCTGAAAATGAACAAAAAGTTAAGTGTAAAGAATTGTATAAGAACTCAACTGGTAATACTTAAATATCTAATTATGAGGTATGATTAAAGGTGGCCCAAAACGTTTAGTACAGAAAAGTCAAAACTTAAAATCATTTGATATACAAAACATATATTTTTATTTTATAATATTCCTATCATCAAATTTGTCTAGATAAAACAAGACTCATATTAAAATTTTTAAAGTAACCTTTCCCAGTTCTTGTTTTTTTGAGATTAAATTATTATATATTAATTAGAGAAAATGCAAATTGCCAAATTGAATCTTGAAAAAAAATTTACTGAGTTTCAAAAAACGTTATTAATCTTTATTCACTCTTTTTCATTTCCATTCATGCCTGTCCTCCATGATTCTAAGTACATAATGCCACAGAAAAATATTTTTCTTTCTTTTTTCTTTTTTGGCTAAAGTGGAAAGCTTTGGAAATTTCAAAAGATTAGTTCTCAAGAAATTTCCAACTCGATGTTTCCAATAAATGATTATCATGGTTAAGAATGTGCTCTTCTTGAGTGTTTTTCCTAATCGAAATTTAGCCATTTTAATTTATCTTTTGTCATTTGACCAGTTAATTAAATCATTTAAAAAATAGTTGTTTTTATTATTGAATTAGTAACATTTATATAATTTGCAAGTAACTAGAGTAAACTAAATTATATCTAACCCTGCTTTAACAAAAGTAGTAGAGAAGCATGTCAGACTCATTTCAGCACAGAATGAAAAACAAAAGAATTTAATCCTATCGTTAACATTAATGTTTTTGGGAGCCTTGGACAAAGATGTAGCTTCTCTGTTTCTTATATGAGACTACCAATTGTAATACCTACCCATATTATAGGGAACCCACAAAGATTTATTAAATGTCTAAAACTGCTCCCTACACTGTATAGAGCCTTGAGCACAGATGAAGTAAAATGCTATTGACTGAATTACTTGAACAAGAGAAGAATTCTGTCTTCTATTATATAGCAATCTCAGTAAACTGATTCCTTCTTGTAAAATAGTCAAAGATGCCTCTAATTTTATGACCACCATAAAAAGCTACTCTCATGGGACCTATCCCTATTTCAGGTTTTAACAGACATGTGAAGAATATGGAATGGACTATTTTAGGACTATCTTAAGAATATTGGTCTCTGTGACAGCAGTTTTATTATACTGATCTTTTATCTCTGCCTGCCAAGTGAAATGGAGGATAGTTATCCAAAATTTTCAAGTTAGGCAATTTTAATTTTTACCTTACTTTCAACAAGAGTGAGTGGCAACTACTCTGATTGATGTGTTCTAGTGTAAATGGATGCTTAGAGAAGGAGAGGGAGCTTTGCATTATCTTCTTTTTAACTAAGAAAAGGACACTAGACTAAGAGCTTGAAAAAATCAAGATGAAGAACTTATAAAAAAATAGCCTTTAAGCACAGAGCTGTTAATGAAAAGTGTTTTGTCTAAGTTAGAAAATTCCATAAGTATATTCACAACTGGTATATGTTGCTATAAGCAAAAATGTTTGAATATTTTCATTTCTCAACAAAGTATCATAAGTATCTGAGAACAAAATAGCTCTAAAAGAAAAAAATGCTCAAAATGTAATCTTTGGATGCTTTCAGAGTTAGGAATAATGCTAAATAAATTCTCGTCAATGAGGACAATATAAATTCTGTGTTATTTCATATGTCGTGTATGTATGTTTTCCCTTAGTCTGACATAAAGATTAATGTTCTTTGGTATCTTTTTCGTTTTGCTTTTATTCTTTAACATTTAGGTGCCTTGACCCAAGCCATTCGAAATTTTGCTAAAAGCCTTGAAGGTTGGCTTTCCAATGCCATGAACAATATTCCACAGAGAATGATACAAACCAAGGTAGGCTTTCATATCTTTACTCTTTCTTTTGTGTTTAGGAAATTTTTCTGAACTTTCAATTTTATGTGTCCAATGAAAAAGTATTATGTAAAATGTTGATATAATATATAGAACTTTTAAAACTGATTTTTATATTTGTATTTTGTAACTATGTAACAAAGAACCTGTACAAGGGATGTTTTTGTTAATGCTCCTTTCAAAAAGACCAGAGAAGCCTTTTAAGTGTGGTATATTTATAAGTCCTTTTATAATACATATATATATATTTCAGATTGCTTATTTCAGATATTAAAAAGAATAGCCTAGAATTTTCAAATAGTTTTTATGTAAAGGAGTTTTAGATTTTTTAAGTCCCTAACTGTACTCATTATGTTGTGAAAAATTCATGTAAATTAATATTCTTTTCTTTTGCAGGATTTTTTTAACATGGGAGAATGCTTTTGTGAATCAAGTAATCATTTCTTAAAGTGAACAGTTATCTCATAATTGATCAGTGTGTATCAGGAATGTGGATTATTTAGCTAGAGATATGAATTCTGTTCTCCACTTTGTCCCCTACTAACCATGTTACTTGAGGTTAATTTGTGAACATACCCATGGCAAGATTGCACTAATTCTGTCTAAACTTTGGTACCAAAAATTTCATTCATGAATTTTTGTCGATGACTGTATCCACTGTTAATCTCCAACAATATGCATTATCTTGGGGGCATAGTTGATAGATTGAAGCTCTTGTAGCTGACAAGTCTGTTTGGGAACATAAGTAGCTCTCATTTCTTTCTATTTTGACTAACAGTTTGCAACAACACTTTCTATCTCTAAAACATACAGAAAGAAGCATTTCATTGATTTTCCACCTGAGATTTTTGCTTTATGTATCCAATGAAAAAGCATTATGTAAAATGTTTATATAATGTATAGAACATTTAAAACGGATATTTGTTTGTGTTTTATAGCCATGTAACAAAGATTTTTATATTTGTATTTTATAACCATGCTGTCAATACATTAGAGTAGCCACATGTGGCTATTTAAATTTGAATTTTTAATTTAAATTAAATTAAAATTTAGTTCCTTAGTCACACTACCTGCATTTCAAGTGCGCCATAGCGCCATGCAGGTGGTAGGTGCCATATTTAGCAGCACGTATGTAGAGCATTTCCATCATTGTAGAAAGTTGTCCATGACAGTGCTGTTCTAGGGTGCCGCACTGAGGTGGGCAAAAAAAGGAGGTACTATTTGATTATGATGGTCAGAGGAATGCTTTCCAATTTGCAGTCAGTCATATTCATAAAAATACTTCAAACAGCTGAAAGCACCTTCCCAGTGCCATTCCATATGATAGCAATCCAACTGTAATGTTGGCCACCTCACTGATCTCCAGAGTTGATTTTATTTACCTTGGTGGAGGACACCTTCTGTTATTCCTTCTCACTGATGTACAGCCTTTTTTCAGCTGGATATTCAGTCAGTGAAGACAGTCTACTCTGTCGGAGGAAACAGCATAATTAGGCTATGACTGGCCATTGTTATCAAAATACCTGTATTCATGTCTCATCACTGTTATATAGTTACTGTGTGACCTTGAGCAAGCTACTTGACCTCTTTAAGTTATAATATGTGTCTAGTAGGATGGTTATGAGACTTGAGCAAGGAAATATATATGAGGCACTTAACACAGTGCCTAGCACATAGTATGTACTTGATTAATATAAACTACAGAAATTGAAAAAATGTAAGACTTTTTTGAGAGCATGTGAACTTTCCTCCCAAGTTCCACATAGTCCTAAAACATCTCACTATCAAGATAGAGCATCCATTGACCTGTGAATTCCCTCTACCAGTCAGCAAACTGACTAATTAATTGCTGCATCTATATCTGTAGTGATTTAATACTATACCATATGTTCCTGTAAATATGTTAAAATGCTCCTTAGAGCTACTGTATTTGTAACAAGTTTCCTTGAGATCATGAGATTTAGATATTTACCTAGACATTTTTTTTTTTTTGGCATTGTCTTTGATATATTTAATTGTAACCTGGTTCATTCAGGGTTGCAGCAGGAAACATGATATATCCAAATGGGAGAAAAATTGAAGAGAGTTTAATAAGGGTCTATTTCCTAAGGTGTGAACAGAGCTAAGAAAAAGGATGGTAAAGCACACCAGGACAAGCAGTAAAGGGAAGCTCTGAAAATTGCTAGGTCTGAAGGGGAAAGAGGTGAAAGTTACAGCATTAAGAGATCCTCTTCTTGCCACAGTACAGTGGCCTTAAAAAAAGAAAGTGGTCTTTCCCAAAACAGAGAGAGAGCAGAGGTTGTAGGGAGGCAAATACTTGACCACTCATTATTCCCATCCTTCAGTCTCCTGCCAGGACCTGTCTTGGCCAAATCGACTGGAAGCCAGAGTATAAGTGAGGAGGTTAATGTAGTACATTCAGTCTTCCCGGGCACAGAGCAGAAGAGATAAGGGTGGAAAGTAGATTTTTGAAGGGCAAATGGAAATTTCTTGACTAGCCCTTTTACAGAAATTCAAATTCTGAAAAAGAGTAGTTATTGTTACTTATATCTGATGTTTATTAGCTATGTATTTGCTAATAAAGGCTATTATGAATTCCTCTGTTTCACCTTAAAACTACCCAGGTTTCTATAAAATAAAGATGGTAAGAGTGAGTCTGAATGATAGCGTTCTGAAAAGTATGTTTTTAATCTATTTTAGAAAGTGAGGCTGTAGGGTTTGGTTTTCCAAGTAAAAAGAAAAAAATTATTTGCCTAGTTTGTAGTACAGAGAGCAGAAAAGAAAAGAAAATCAACATTTTTTTCTGTTTCCCTAGACAAAGTCATTTTTTTTTTGCCATGGAAGAGTAGTTACTTGTAAGACTGGTTTAATTAATGCTACACTCAGATGTCAAAGAATGTGGGAGTTTGTTTTAGTCTTGACCTCAACCCACTCAAAAGGAAAATAATACTTGGTTTAAGGATTTAAATATTATACTTTATAGGTAAGCTCTCTCACCAAATGAATTTGAAATATGTATCAGAGGAAAGCATTTAAAATTTGGCAAGGACATAAAGATTTGAACAATTGTAGTGGTCTATTTTACTGGAGTGAAAAAATATTCCAGTTGAATTGAATTTCTTTTCAGGTTGCCGCTGTAAGTGCCTTTGCCCAGACTCTGCGAAGATATACGTCGCTCAATCACCTGGCCCAGGCAGCTCGTGCAGTGCTTCAGAACACTTCTCAAATCAACCAGATGCTCAATGACCTCAACCGTGTTGACTTTGCCAATGTCCAGGTATTCTGTTTTCTGACAAAATGTGTCTTTTAAGAAAAGACACCCAGTTTTACTTCTTACTTAGGATCCTCCTATTTCTTGTCATAGTTACATCAATACACAGGCAGAATCTATAGTCATGATGTCCCGAAAGAGAAGGATTTTACTCAGCTATGACTTTACTGCTCCTCTGTTTTGTGGTTAAAGTCTGCCAATATTTAGAGCACTAGACGGCAACATATGTCACCAGGGTTTGCTGAATAGTTAGTGGAGTAAAGACAATCACAGTCATTAAAGTTAGGCAGGAGATTAAATTCTTCAGTCTCCTAGCTGTGGGATCTTGATCTTGAGCAAGTTACTGAACTGCTTTGTTTGGGCTTTGCTTTCCCTACTTCATAAAACTTATCTTAGATTATTGTTTACATATTTCTTAATACATAAAGCCCTTAGCATTGTAACATGCAAGGGACATTTGTTCTTAATAGTGCCGTACCGTGAAAGAACTAAGAATGACTCTATTTCAGTTTGCTATTGGTTTCTGGTAAGTATTTGTTCATTTGAAAAGAACTAGATGCAGCATTTAGTTATTTTGATTATCCAAATGAAAAATATATATTTTAACCTTATGATCAAACTACTCACTTGTACTTTAAATTATACTTAAAAAATAGCTATATTAGGAATATTATTATGGGATCCCAACTAATATTTCACTTCAGATACTAAAGTAATAAAGGTAATTGTTACTGTGTAAAGTGTCGTTGCTCACTGAAAATACAGACAATAAAAGAAAAATACATAAACTGAACACAATCAAAGTTAAAAACTTCTGTACTTCAAAAGAGGCCATCAAGAAAGATAAATGGGAATCATAGAGTTGAGACTATATTTGCAAATTCTACATCTGATTTGTTAAAATTTTACTAGAAATCACAAAAAGAACGATTACAACCCCAAAATAAAACAGTTAAAAAAATGGGCAAAGATCTGAATAGGTGTTTATTTTAAAAAGATACACAAATGGCTAATAAGCACCTGAAAGATATTCAATGTAATTATCAGGGAAATGAAAACCAAAACCATAGTAAGATACTACTTCACATACACTAAAATGGGTATAATCAAAAATACAGATCATAGCAAGTGTTGGTGAGGATGTGGAAAATCATACACTGATTGGAATGTAAAATACTACAGACACTTTGGAAAAGTCTGGCAGTTCCTCGAAAGGTTAAACACAGAATTACTATATGACTTACCAATTTCATTCCTAGATATAACCCAAAGATATTAGAACATGTTCACATAAAAACTTGTCCATGGATGTTCATAGCAGTATTATTCATATTGGCTAGATGAAAGTGGAAACAACCCAGATGTCCATTAACTGATGAATGCATAAACCAAATGTAGTATATCCACACAATGGAATTTGGGCCAATAAGACAAAATGAAGTTTTGATACATGCTACAGCATGAATGAACCTGAAAATGTTATGCTAAGTGAAAGAAGTCAATTTATTTGAAATGTGCATGTGAAAAAGTTGAAAGGTCTATGCATTAGCATGTTGTAGTTATCTCTTAATGTTGGCATTTAAATGTTCTTAATATTTTGTTTCTTTTTTGATTATTTGAATTTTCAATTTTTCTGTAGTCACATTTTAATGTACTTAAAATATTTAAAAAGTGATATTTATGAAGTAAAATCAGAAGCTATTTATGATTAATTAGATAAGAGAAAGGATAGTAGATGATATCATCAACTGGGAATATAGAAGAAAATATAGATTTCCCTGGAGAAATAAAGTGAATAGAGTTTGTGCACTCTGAGGTACCTCCCTACTGAAATATCGCTCTCCCTTCCTTCTCCCTCTCCTCTTCCTTTCTCTCTCCCTCTGTTGCTCTTGTTCTTTATTAGTTTTAGGTGTACAGTGTAGTGCTTAGACATTTATATAATTTACTGAAATAGCTCTTGAATAGGTAAAGTTTGTAGAATCAGGAGAGATGCTGGAACCAGAAGATGGAGATTAGGTATCTATTCAGTTGAAATTGTTGATTTGAATGAATTCATCCTCTGAGAACAGATGGAATAAAAGATATAGCCACTCTTTACAGAAAAACATACACATATTTACAACGTTTTGGTATAGAATTAGGACTTTCACAGACATCCCCCCATGCACACACATGCGCGTGTGCACACACACACACACACAGAAACCTATGTTGAGAATATTGTCAGTGCACAATGAACCTAGCTTAAAAATTATTGTCACATTTTATTTCTCTAACTTTATGTTTAGGGAAAACAAAGCCCACTTAAATTAAATGAATTGCTTGAGGTCAGTTTAGTTGGTTCAGGTCCTGTATTAAAATCCATGTTATCTAACTCTTGGTCGAATACTATATTACCAAGTAATTTTGACCTTGAGAGTATAGGTTTTTTCTTTAATCTTAAAAGACAACATAGCACTGGAAACATTATAAAACTTATGGCAGCCACTACAAAGTAGCCTTGGAAGTTCCTATTTTCATTGCTATTACCAAACATGAAACTTCCTAATCAGAACCAAAAGGAAAACTGTAATAATAAAATATGTTGGCAGGTAGCATGTCTACATTTTCTCAAAAGTATTTTTGTTGTTGTCGTTGTTTTGAGTTCTGTGAATTAATTTGTATTCATTGCCTCACTTTGACAGCCCTTGAGATTCTAGTTCCAAGTCTATAAAAGTCATACACATATGTTTCTACCTAGTACTATTCAGAGTTTGTTTCAGTTTTAGTCCTAAGGGGCCACTTTTGGCCAATTAAATCTATTTATCCATCTCACTTAGCCTAAATTTTCTCAAATGAATTGGCTTTAAAGTTTCTCTGATTGGGGGGTTAGGGTGAAAGATAGAACTTTTGAAAGCAATATAAAAACTGAATAGAATGAAAGACCCTGCATACCATAGGTTCAGGCTTCTATTTTTCTTAAGTAATCATGTGTTTAGTCTTTCACACAGTCTAGCTAATATAGCAAAACTGAGTCATGCTTTTATGTCACATCACTTTTTCATGCACAGAGTTGATAGCAGTTTCCTTAACAATTGACAGGTAGTTGTTCATTTTCATTTTTTTAATTCATTTAAATTGTTTGAAGCTTTCATTATAATTTCCTATTCATGCATATGGTTTGTGTGGTGACATTCAATGAAAAGATGCTGAATTGAACTTTTCTTTTGCTTTCCATGTACTGTCTCAGGAGCAGGCTTCCTGGGTGTGCCAGTGTGATGACAACATGGTTCAGAGACTAGAACAGACTTCAAGATGACTCTTCAGCAGCAGAGCACCCTGGAGCAGTGGGCTGCATGGCTTGACAATGTGATGATGCAAGCACTGAAGCCCTATGAAGGCAGACCCAGTTTTCCTAAAGCTGCCAGGCAATTTCTGCTAAAATGGTCTTTCTACAGGTATCGTCTCAGTCTTTCCTAAGCTTTGTTTTTCATAGTTGGCAAATACGTGTATATGTAAATCATAGTTGGCAAATACGTGTATATGTAAATGCTCCCCAGACGAAAGAAAATAGATGAGTGAAGACTTCAGTTTGAAGAAAATTCCTGTTGTGATTATCTTCAACCTAACTCATTGTTATGGAATTGTACCAGGAAGCTTATGGAAATCAGCTTTCTGCTAGGAAAAGAATGCCTCAAAGTCCTAGAGTTCTCAGATGGAAACATCTATGATTCCAATCTAGGTAACACGTTCAGCCACAGACAGAAAAGGGCTCCTGCCGTCTGTCTGTAGACATCCTTCTTCAGGCTTCTTTCTTGAGGACTTAGCACCATTCTTCTTTTTATTCTCTGATTCATTGATTCTCAAAAACCAGTAGCACCATTGTTGCTTGGACACATGTTAGAAATGCAAATTCTCAGGTCTCTTTGTGGACTGTACTAAAATCAGAAACCCAGCAATCTGTGCTTTTGAAAATGCTGATTCTGTTGCATGCACAGAACCATCTAGTTAATTTCTTAATTTGATTGATTACAGCTGTTTTCAAACCTAGCTGCACATCAGAATTAGTGTAAAAAACCCCAAAAATCTAGGTATCTCCCCAAACCTACTGAATCAAAATATTGATAGAAAGTGGTGATTGGGGATAAATCAGAAATAATTTTTCAGAAACTTATTCCTGATAATTCTAATGCATAGCCAGTTTATTATCCAGTGATCTAGTACATAATACAAAATGAATCACTTTTTGACTCAAATAATGGAGATATAAATGTATATTTATATCTGCCCTACAAGGCAAGTATTAAATGACACAATTAACAGTTTAATTGGAAAACTATTGTCCAATTCGAACACTGAAGAGCCCTGGAAAAGAAAGGCTTTCAGATTACCTGATATATGATATAAAATGTTGGGATGAGCTATTGACTATAGGTCCACCCCAAGGGTTAAAAACAGAGCCTAGGTTGGCATATATACCAAATATACTTACGATGGAATTGACACATGGTGTTCCATTTCATGTGGTGGGAGTTCATTTCTCTCCTTCTTTTGATAAAGATGGTCCCACTGGCGTGGGCCTAAAAGCTACATCTACTTTAATGTTTAGGCAGGTCCCTAATTTTGATCCTGTGCAGCCATGCACATGTCAGAAAGTAGTGACCATAGGACATACCACTGACAGTGACTGTGGGTACAGGATGGTTATCATGTGGACATCAGTGGTGAACCCGAAGCCAGTTGTGAGGAGAGAAGGAATAAGAAGTAATGAAGTTTAGGAACTAGTAGTGCCTGTCAACCCAGTAAGCCCAAACTATAGGATTTCCATCTTGTTTTGATCACCTTTATAAAGATGGAAACAGAGATCTTTTAATTATGATGGTAGTTGCTTTAGTTTTTATTGTAAGTGACTTCTTTTTTTCTTAACTGATTTGGTCTAATTCTTATTTCTTAAACAGAAGTAGAGCTATAGGTCTGCTATTTAATTAAGAGTTAGAGTATCCTTATACTCTAAAAATATGTTTCTAGTGTCTAGCCCAAGATCAAATGCAGTAAAAGAAAGCCTACCAGTTTTGTGGTGTTGGGCTTTTGGTTTTTAGATTTTTGGTTTTTGTTGTTGTTTTTTTTTTTTTTTGAAATAGACTAATTCCATAGTTCTATCTCACATATATTTAATACCTTTAGCCCACATAATTTGAGAAGCACCTTATTAAGGTGCTGTCTGACTCTGTTATCCACGGGTGTGCTTCAGTAAAACCAGTGCTAGGTTTAGATCTGGCTATTAATGAGAAATGTGTTTTCCCTAGATATATGGGGAAGATTTAGAAAATTGCCACAGTGCTCAAAGTAGATGCAGCAGCAGTAGTAGTAACAATAGACTTCAGAATTTTAACTTGGGAATATTTCTTAAGAAGATTTCAGGTATTTCCCCATTTGTTTCCAAGTTGGTTTTTTATTCATCCATATTTTTCCCCCATAATATTATATAGATGGTATATATGCTTCATGAGTGATTAATAAAACCAGCTATACCAGCTGGTTGTTTCAAAACCTGTATTACCAAAAGCGGAGTGCATCCTCTATATCAGAAAAAGCAAGGGTTTTTTTTTATTCTTACTGCTTTCTTATGTTGTTATGTCAGACCTACCCTTACTCCTTCCTGTTACTTTTTTTTTTTCTATATTCAGTTGATACCATTTTAAAAATACACCTCTGGAGCCTTCGTCTCCACAGAGATCTGTTGCAGGTAACTTGAAAAGAGAGAAAATTACTTACTTCTATTTCTTGTTCTTGCAGATATACAAACCCAGTAGATCATCACTTGTCTGCCCTCTGTCCTCCCTGAGTCGGGATAATTGGGTTGTTATTATTAGACACTATTATGGTTATTATTTTCATTTCAAAAAGACTTGAAGGCATACAGTTCAGGGCCACAGAAAGAAAGGCATATTCAGACAGATGCATACCTCCTGCTGGTAGGCAAAGTCAATAGCTTAGAAACTTAAGATCCTTTAAAATAGGAACTGTTTTTTTTTTTTTTTTTTACTAAGGCATAAGAACACATTGAGTAATACAAAATGCATTCACAAACTATCAGAGAAGCAGAACTGCAGAGTACTTTTTAAAAAAATGTTTAATAAGAATTTTGCAGTCATGTATACAGACTCTTGATGTTCTGAAGTCACTTAATCTCATAATTTCTAAAATTCTGTGTATATACTTATATGCATACGAATATAGAAATGGACTGGCAAAGGATCATGATATCAACTGGCAGTCGATATATCTCTGCAAACACCTTTTTTTTTTCTTAATGGAGTTCTCTCTTTGCCTAACCTGGCTTTGAATGGCTACTGTTAGCTTCCTGGGAGGTAGGAAGAAAAAAAAAATCTGTCTTTCTTGAACAGAAATGGAGGAGTTATGTGGGCCATTTCTCAGCTTGCATGTTTTGTGTATAACAGAATACAGCATTCCTCAGGGCCACTCTGAGGGTCAACCAAATATTCCATTTTTAAGGAACAAAACTTATAGCTTTGATAATGATTTGAAAGGGGGTACAAGGAACCTAGTTTGCCTACCACTGGAGAATATTCCAAAAAGTAGTAGTTTTTTTGGAATCTAAGCACTATTTGAAACAAAAGAATTCATATAGGGGTCATTGGTATGATGTTCTTACCTTTCTTCTTAGAAAGGGTGTGATATACCCCCAAATACACAAAGAGGTAGATTGAGTATATGTGTTAGGGTAAATGTTTCAGTTTCCCCACTGTGAATTATAAGATAAGTATGCAAGGGTATTTAACATTTGACATTTATAACTGATTTTAAAAGGAGTTGAATTCGTGGTAATTTAGCCACATGATATTCGATGGAGTCAATTTTTGCAAATACCTTACTAAAGTCCGAATTGGACAGTAGGTTTCCAATTAAACTGTTAATTGTGTCATTTTATACTTGCCTTGTAGGGCAGAGGCCCAACACAGAGAGAATAAAGTAAACATAGCATTAGTAATATAATTCAACTGATTCTTTTTCAAACAACAGTAATTTCATGGCATGCTAATCGGTATTTTTAAATGGTAACGAGGTATTATAACTGAAAATCGGTAGATTTTTTTTTCTTTCATTTTTCCAACAGAAGTTGGTAGTAGAGCTGCTGGTGACATCCAGACCCCACTGTGTATTCTTCTTTTTGCTCACTGTCCTCCAACCACACTAGCCGCCTGGCTGTTCTTTGAACACATCAAATATAGTCCCGCCTCAAAATCTTTGCATTTGTCTCCTTTTTGCTGAGAAAGTTCACTTGTTCCCATCCTCACTCCCTCATGTCAGTCCAGTTTCAGCTTAAATTTCACCTCCTCAGAAAGAATGTTGCCTAGCATATTTTGAAACTTCAGTGTGGTGTAAATACATATTTCCCAAAGTGTACACTAAAGTCACTATTATTGAGAGACGGTAACACAGTACTGAACCCTCAATAAGGTTTTCATTTTGAGTTGCTTTTTCTTGGTGATGATGAGTTGTCAACCTTTTAAAAATATTTTATATTCATTTCTGACCCATTTGGGAGCATAATAGAGTCAGCAGACTTACTTATGACAGTAAAATGGCTCTACTAAAGATTAACCAAGTCTCAGGATGACCTCTTTGCCACCGTGTTTCAAAGAGTCAAGCCAACTGCTTTCAATAATGAAATTATTCTGTGGCAGGTTGTGTGCTATTTCATCCTTTCAGACCTCCAACTTAACTTCTTTTAAGAGGAAAAGTAGATTGAACTGTCATCCTGGTCACTAATACTGGCTGCATGTGTGTCTTTTCTCTTGGAATAGCTCGATGGTTATTCGGGACCTAACCTTGCGCAGTGCTGCTAGCTTTGGCTCCTTCCACCTGATCCGTCTACTCTATGATGAGTATATGTTCTACTTAGTAGAGCATCGTGTTGCTCAGGCAACAGGAGAGACACCCATAGCAGTCATGGGTGAGGTAAGAGAGCGATAACCGATGTGGTGGTGTTTTTTAACCTGAATTACATTTTAGTCTAAATATATTACTTATTGATATAAACAATGGTTCCTATCCAGTAAGCCTTAGGCCCTGAAGGGGCTGTGGATTTATTTCAGGGGGTCCTTAAATTTCTCTGTTCATATGTATTTTCTTAATCAATGAATTCTAAAATTATAGATTATATTATGTGGATGTTCATGAAATATTTCAATATGTTATAAAAGTTTCTAAAAGAAAAGTTTGAAAATCACTGGACTAAAAAACTTTTTTGAATGGAAAATAAAAAAGATTAGTGCTCCTGATAAAACGAAAGGCTAGGAATACAGAGGAAAAGTTAAATATATATTTTATAGACTCTCCCAGTGTCCAAAAATTAAAATGAATAATTCCATTTTAGAAGGCAATGATAATGATGATAATGATAGCTAACATTTTGGGGGCACTTACTATGTGTCAGACACAGTTCTAAACCCTTTAAATGTAACAAAGCATTTAACACTTAACTATTAGAGATGGGTATATTTCATCTTGTTTTACAAATGAACATCTAAGAAACAAGTTAAAAGCTAAAACAGAGAGATTAAATTGTTACATACCTAGTAAATGGTGGAGATCTGTATTGAATACTCACTCTGATTTTCTGATTCATGCATCTAATCACTAAAGATGTGAAGAAAAAAATCTCTTCAGAATTTTTAGATAGTAGGCAAAATATCTTTTCAACAAGTGTCAAAAAGCTAAAATCCTGAAGTTAATATAAACAAGAGCTTGTAAATATAATTAGGGATAGGTACACAGGCTCAAATGATTCAGCATTGTCTCGTTTTATTGTATTGAATTGGGGTTATATGAGCTCTTGATAGATTATACCAAGTTAGGCAATATTACAAATTACCCCAAGCAGTAAAGAAGAAAAGTTAATTTTTAAACTATGCTTATGTTCCTTTTTAAATAAGAAAGTGAAAGTAAATGTGAAATTCTTTTCCTAGTTTAATAAATATGATAGTAAAAGTATAAATTTAAAAATACATTAAAATACCTCAAGGACCTCTATAATTATTTTAATATAAATAAAGTACATGTTAAACTTATTCAGAATGTTCGTTAAAATATTCTTTTCTTTCTCTTTTTTAAAAGGTATGCTTTTTATATGTGTTTTTATGATGTTTCTTAATGGTGATTGTGTTTAAGTGATGACAATTATATATGTGTGTGACTAAGCAAGAATCATTGTAGCTTTTAAATTGTAAGCAGGACCTCATGTGACCAAAACAACTGGACTTTTCTTATGTTTGACTTCTCCTTAGTGCCTTTTTCTTTAGTTCTTTTATAGATGCCTTGTTGCAAAATGCCCAGTTGGCAAGTAGGTTAAGTACTGTAAAATTTCTCAACCGAGGGTTTAAAACTTCTGAAATAGACATACCTTTTGGCATATTTAACACATTTGCCACCCACCTCATACATTTCAGGACTTCTGTAATAGGGTAATCAGGATAATGACAACAGGAATTCTCATTAGCACCATGTGACTAAATGGCCTTTACTTTCCTGGCATCTTCAGGGAACAAAGGCAGTGGTTATGAGCCACAGTGTGCAAAGGCTCAGCAGCCTTCCCATTGCTTCTTGTCAGCTTCTTGTTGGCTCCCCAGAATGAAAATGATGGTGGCCTTACATAGTCAGTACTGCTAACTAATCATTCTAATAGGCATTGCTTTAAAAAAAAAAAATTTCTAGACAGTGTAAATGAATATGGCAGATTGCCAAATGAAGGACAACTATGACAGGAATAAAATCTAGATCAGAAAATAAGGTATGAAACGCCTTTGGTAATATCGAAGATCTAAGCTTTCTTTGCTTACTTTCTCCTTACTCCATTTATAGGAAAATCTTTTGAGCTATATCTGCTCATTCATTATTCAGCCCAGGCCAGTTAAGGCTAATTTTACAAGTTTGATCTCCCCAAACAACATCGATGCTTCATACCCCTGTTAGCCATGATAAAGAGGTTGGCTCTGGTCATATTATCATATCTAAACTGTCTTGCTTCTTAGAAAAGGATAAGGAAATTGAAAAAAAAAAATTAAAAGGAATGCCATTTTCTCATGTGTCCTTCACGTGTTATACTAAGCTTTCCCTAGAAATTGGATTGGAGGCAGAAGAGACTTTTTCATATTGTGGCTCAGTTACACTCTTAGCCCCTTAGGTGCCTGCCCTTTCCAAAAACCAAGTCCAGAAGTGCCCATGTACACAGTAGGAGCAACACCACAGGACAATATCCACTGGTATATTGACAATATCCATTACCATCAATCACATCAAGTGATTTTGAATCATCAGTAACAGCAACTACAAAAACAGTAATTGTCACTATTTATTGAGAGCGTATATTATACAATTAATAAAATTAAACTGTTCATCTGTCTACTAATAGCCTTTTCTCAGTAAATAATACTACAGTCCTCCATGATTATAGTTGATACCGGAGTGTCATCTTTTACATTTCTTTTTTTTGTTGGCCTTCATATCCAATGAATTGTTCAGTCTGCTTTTTCCCAACACCTCTGCCCCAATAGAGCAGTCAGGATCATGAAAATGCAATGCTGATTGTGTTATTCCTACTTAAAATCTTTAGTGGCTTTCTCTTCTGTTAGTTAAGAAACAGAAATCTGGCTTTGGTACAGAAGGTCTGGCCCTGCCTCTCTGATCATACCTCAGCCCCTTCTTTCTACTCCTGCTGTTTCAATCACAGTGGTCTTATCTTACTCACCAAGCTTCTCTTATCATCGGACCACTGTGTAAATGGTTCATCCTCCCTGGAACCCTCTGTCCCAGCTCTCCTTGCCCACTCTAACTCCTGCTTCATATCCTAAATATTAGTTACATAGGGAGGCCCAATTCCCCCAGACTACCTTAGATCTATACTTTCTGATTTGTACTTTTACTTTTTATTCTAGAACTCACACAACAGAAATTGCATGGTTCTTTGTATGGTTTAGGATTTAAAGCCTGGGAATAATAGCAGACTTTGAATCAGAACTGAATTCTACTTATAGTTCTGTCATTTATAGTAGTGTAATCTTGGACAAATCATGTTCATTTATGTTGAACCCAGGACTTATCTCTGAAATTAATTTATTCATTTATTTAACCCATATTTCTCATGGACCTACTCCAGGCTAAACACTATAATGATTATAGAGTATAATAATGAACAAAAAATTGAGACCCGGCATTCATGAAGCTTACATTTTGGTAGAAGATACATATTCATTAAATATTCACATCACTACATAACTATAAATTCTGATAAGTGCTATACAGAAAAATTACCGAGGTCGTGAGGCACTTAGTCAGTCTAGCCTGAAGGACTAGGTGAGGCTCCCCCTCAAAAACAGCTGTTTAAAGAGAGATCTAAAGGACAAAGGAGTTAACTGTGAAGATCGTGAGAATTTGGAGGCGAGAGGTGGAGAACCGCTGCGGGCCCAGGGGATTATGGGTGCAGGTCCTGCCTGGAATGGAAGGGAGCGTGGCTGAGGGGCAAATTTTCATGGGAAACCTGAGGTTCAAGCACCGCGAGACCAAATATACCCCATCCAATTCAGCAGATAAGAGACAGAATTTGATTAGAATAGAAAGCCAAAAACATCAGATGAAGGCAGCACCCATGTAGCACTGTTCTAAGTGCTTAATATGCATTAACTTAACTCACAACAACCCTATGAGTAAATACTATTATTAACCCATTTTACAGATGATGAAATGAGACATAGAGCCTTTAAGTAACTTGCTCAAAGTCACATAGCTTCAAAGTTATAAAATCAGGTTATAAAAGCAAGCAGTTTGGCAAGAGTTCTTGCTGTTAATTTACCATTTTTATTATGTGCTACAGAATGGGTGAGATTGAAGCAAGAACAGTACAGAAATCAATGTGGGAGAACCTGGAAAACGGTCACAAACGTTGCTGGACTTTGTTTTGCTTTTGTGGGTGCTTTCTTTGGGAGAAGTGTCAAATAGCGAAATAGATCCAGAAGCAAGGAAAAAGTATTTCCCTTTTGAAATACTTTAAGGACAATTATTGTATTTTGTCATTAATGTAAATTCAGTGCATGAGTTGGGCAGGCAAGAGAGACCAATACATTTTTTACATATAGACACAGTATACAAACATATAAAATATTAATTCTGCGTTCACTATAACACTATCATTTAAATTGAAGACTTTTAGAGAATGGAGCCCTTCAATGAAACAGCATCACAGATCCATTTCATTTTAAATGATCATCTGCTACTACATTAATACTGACTAGTAAGTTATTTAAAAAGCATTTGCCATTCCAGAGTTTCATTATCATTTTGCCTAGATAACAAAAAGGAAACAGGATTTATTTACTGCTAAAATTTATATAATTTTTGAATTTTTATTTAAATATTATCAGTGTATCCATTGACTTTCTGGCAGTGGTGAAATGTTAAGAGTAGAGATAAAATAAAAGAAACAGTTGCATCTGTTTGCACACCTGCTAAAAAAAATGAGGCTTTCTGTGCAGCTCTGACAAGAAAAATAGAGCAGAAAAATATCCTTTTATTTGAATTTTATGACTAGTTGAATCAATTTGGAAGTTTATGGTATGTATACTGTATTTCATTTTACATAGTCCATTAATATATTCACTGAACCTATAAATTTTGATCGGTTCATAAAATTATTTTCTATAACAAACATTTCTTTATGTAATCCATTAAATATATTTAAATTATCTTTATAGCAATTTAATTATACTTATTTAATATTATATATCTAAGCCACCTATATAACCAACTCTTCTAAAGAAAAAATAGCAACCAAGAGATGCTTTAATTGCTTAATCATGAATACAAATATATTATTTTAGTAAGACTTGTAGGGAAAAAATTTGAAGAACCCTTAAGGATTTACCAACAAAAGAAAAATATCTTTAATTCAGCAAAATTGATGTACTCAGAATAGAAGAGGGAAAAACATCTTCAAAACCTGCAAACTGGAGAAGAGCAATAATTTAACAGGCAGGCTTTTAGGATAAAATTTGAGTGAAAAAGTCTAATTAGATAGAAGTATAATTGTAATAAGTAAGCATGGATGCTTAAAGTAAAACCAAACTAATAAAAATTAATTTCATTATTCTAGTGTAACTGGGGAATATACTGAAAATGCACCCATGGAACAGCTGACATGTTATAGAGTATTTTAAAAGGAATGAATCATGTCATAAGTGAAAATCATTTGCAGGAAATAAAACTATCTTGGAATAGTAGTAGCTTAGAAAATATAATGCATACTTGTCAAAAGTTGAATTTATTATTAATAATAAAGCTTATTACAATTTATTAATATTTTTCTAATTGAGAACTGGCCTTGTGACAATCACCACACTAGGCATTTTCCATTCTCCTTCAGTATTCACCAAAACCTTGCAAGAGATTTGTTTGTGTCCTGTTTCACCCATGAGGGAAACAGGTTGAAAGTTGCCCCAAATCAGAATTAGCAAGTGGTAGAGCTAACTAGAAAAGTAGAGCAGTCTCGCCTAAACAGTTAAATGGGCTCAATCCCATTTTAATTTTTCACTATGTAAATTGTTTTGGAATAGGCGCTAATTATTTTTATCTGTTTGTACAGTACAGCTACCCCAAACTCACGCACACTCACAATCATACACAAACCAGATGCCTAGCATGTAAGCTTTCATTATTTTGTTCCAAGCTTCTTTTCTCTGCCATTACAGGATGCATCTTGATAGTCCCACCTCCCTTCCCCTTTCCACTTTTTGTTAGTAGAAGTGTGGAATATACAGACTAAATGCAATATTCGTCTCAGCAAATTGCATTTGGAATGCAAAATCTGCCAGAAAAAAACAACAATAACAACAAATTACACCCTTCAGTTCTTCTGTACCCACCCACATACCAGACCTAAATCAGAATTATTTTAGAATTCGTAGTTTGCTTTTAGCTATAAATCTGCTCCACTACAGGACATAATTCTGACAACTTGAAAATAAATTGTAAAAGTGACCCCCTGGAGGAGAGACATGGGAGGTCCTTCTCCTATACCTTCATCTTCCAAGTTCCTAAGCATTGGCTCTGTAGAAGCTCTTCCATTCTCCTCTTTTTCCTGGTTTGCTATTCTGTTCCTTTCTCTCCTTGCTCTGAGAAAAGCACCTATTGACTCTGCAGACCAGGGCCACAACCCTTTCCCTCTGGGATCCCTGCGCATTAGCTTCCCATTCTTGGTTTCCTCCCCTGCCTGCTCTGAGCCATAACCTCTCCTCTCAGCCTCTTCAGGAAACAGAGCTTTGCTTATAATTGTAGTCTAAACATAGGTGCTCAAAAAATGTTCAAGGAAGGAAGCACAAAAGAATGATGGAAAGATAGATTACCAATTTATAGGATTTCTCCTTGGATTTTATGATTGACTATTAGAGTTCTTTATCAGGAAATCAAAGCTCCTAGACTAAGAAGTGCTCCTTTTCCCTAGAATGTGCCTGCCAATATTTCAAAGAACCTCTGTGTGAAGGTGAGTTTTTATGAGTGCATTATAACTCTAGATTAGTTTTCCTAAAGAGTTTAAAGTGGGAAAGAGAAGAAAATAGAAGTTCAGGATTTCTTAACATGTTTAAAGAACTAAAATGGTCACCGTAGACATCAAGAAAGAAGTCTCAGTACATTGTCCTCTTCAGCAAAGTCCATCACCGCTGGGCTTTTGCTTAGAAAAAAGTTAGCCTGGTAGCCCTAACCACAGAGTAAGCTTGGTGTGAGAGTCCCTGGCAAAGATTAAGCCTGACGGCTCCCCCTGCTGGCCTCTTTGCCACATGTCCTTCGCCGAGCCAAGTGGCTCTGGAGGTGCCATTGTCTTTCTGGTATGTTTGTTAACAGTCAGAGGTGAAGATGGTTATTGCTGGTCCTCCTCATAAAGAAATAGTCCTTGTTTGAGATGGTTGGGCATGTTCCTCAACTCAGAGAAATTGCTTTCTGCTTTGTACTATCACAATGCTCAGCTAAAATGTGCTTTCATAAATATGAGAGATTTTCTACAAGTATATATGGGCCAGGTGTGATGATACTACAAACACTTCAGACCTGATTCATGCTAGTTGTAAAGGTTTTCTTGGTACAAAGAGAACGTGTTTCCATATCCCAAACCCCATTGTCTGTCTAGTTAAGAATTTCCAAAAAATAGAGGAGGTATAATCAAAATTAAGGAGTACTCATGTGACATAATAAACCAACGCTATGGTTTCCTGTTGATGATGGCTTCAAGGGGAGTCTGTCTTAAGTTATAAACACCAAGGTTCTTTCTTTTCAACCCACAGTTTTATTTTCATAAATAATATGCCGCCAGGCCCAACCCTAACATTTGTAGGGCCTAAGGTACCCTGTGTCTAAATATTTTAAAAGTTATAAATCAAGCTATAAGTACAATCTGTTCGATCCACCTATGTTGGTAAATGTACCTTGATAACAACTTGGAAGGCTGGGTTTAAATTTAAAATTCTCAAGCTCCCTCTAGTTCCATGCCCTAAAATGGTGACATAGACATAGATGTAGCCCCTGGTCCAGCCTTTAGCCTCTGACCACTTATCTTGCCTTACATATCACTCTATATCCTATACTATGAATAGCCTTGCGCTCACACTTGTGGTCACCTCAGTCCAATCATCAGGTTTGGTCCACCCTTTGCAAACAGCTTCCCCTCACTGTCTGTTCTTTCTTTCTTCTGAAAGATTGGACTTGGAGAAGAGACCTGCATAGACCTAGAAGGGGACTCAGGGTCTTAGGGCAGGGAATTCTGGGTTCTTATATAACAGTAGTATGGTCTGGGGGTGGAGGGGAATCCCAGGCTCTGGAAGGTTAAATCCACTTGTCCAGTTGACTCCTGCCACTATAGAAGGAGCATGGCCATGGGAAACCCCTAACCGGGATTTTCATAGTGTGGGGCTTAGGACAGAGGCTCCTCTTGGTTTGGCCTAATGGTAGTGTTAAATGTTCCTATTTTCGAAACTACTTTTTTTCCTCAAAAGAACTAAGGCCTATATTCTTACTTTACTACCTACATGCTCACTCATGAATGTACTCTTAGAGATTTGAAATGACATATATGCATTGCTGCATTCCCAGGGGACAAAGGGGTACAAAAAAAGCCTCCATAGTTAGAATCATGAGGAAAATATGCTGCCTGTGTACAGAGTGGCCAACAGCACACATTGCCAGGAGAGCTTGCTAGCCTGAAGGTGCAGGACCAACAACAGTTGTGGGGCAAAATTTGCCTTGGTATGAAGCAAACAGACAGAAATCTTGGTCATTTTAGTAAGCTTCAATGAAACTCTTGGAAATACATAGAAAAGTACACTTACAGAAAAAAAGATAACCAAGATTTTGCCAAGTGGAACATTAAATTCCTTGCAAATTTCATAAAATTAGAAATCACTTTAAAGTCGGAAATTATTTTTCTTCAATTGTGAAAACCCTTTACTGAAGCTATATGTAAAATGCTTTAATTTGGTTCTCACTTAGAAGAAGTTTAAAGGAAATAAGAATACTCTGAAATCCCTCATGACTGAAATTTCAAGAGGTTTCTCTCCACTATCAAAAACATCCAAAATAGTTGCTGCTACCTACGCCTTTTGTTATTGATTCCACAAACTTTGATTAATAGAACTGAAATCATGGGAGAATGCTCAGCTATATAAGATCTGTAAAATTCAGAACATTACGAAGTTCTAGCTAAGTGTAGGATGTTCAAAGGTTAAAATTGTGTCAAAACGTTACAAATGTGCATGTAAACAATCTTTCTGCTTCTATAAGGAAAGCTTTAAAAGGCTTTTAGTCCTTTATTGGCTTCTCAGAAGACAATTGGCTTCTGCAGAGACAGAAGCAGTTGGTTAGGCCAGGGTTTACATGTTGGTATTCATCTGAGCTCACCAGGTAAGTAGGTGGGTAGATAGATGGGATAGATAAGCAGGTGGGCAGACAGGCACATAATAGGTCCCTGATTTTTGTTAGCTTCCTTTTCTTTCCCTTTCATTGCCATAAATATCTGAAGGTATGTGTATTACTCCAGAGGCTGTGTTTGATAGCCTGCTCCAGATTCGATTTTTTCATATTGATTCAGCACTGACAATCTAAGTAACAATGTGTACAATTAAACCACCATTTTTTTTTTTGCAATACAAAGATAAGCTTAGAAATTGAATAATAAAACATATAACATCAAGGCATGGGAAGGCTTTAATTGTACTACATTGCAGGGGAAAATAACCTGTAGACAATTTTTGAACGTTGAGTTGGATGATTCATGGAATTACAAAGAATTCAACAGAATTCGTTGGGATGTAGCCAAAGTGGTAATCAGAGGCAAACTAATTCAATGCTTTGTAGAACACAGACAACAAAATACAATGGGGAAACAAGTCATTTAGAAAAGAAAATGGCAACATTAGGAAAGAAGCATAAACATAATTACATCTAACTAGACGGTCATAGCTAGACTTGTAGGAATAGCTAACTAGTAGGAATAAATTTTAGGTTTTATAAGTACATGTGAAATGGGGAGAAAAGAATATATATACATACATATGTATATATGTTATACACATACATAAAGTTTATGCAAGTTAAAAGATAAAAGTTAAGTCTCAAAGAGACATCTTATTCCAATCATGAGATAGAAACCATTTCAGACAATTTTATAGCTTCAGTTATTAAGAGAGCTTAAAGATCTTACCTAGAGCAAATGATTCATTGGCAGAAACTGGAAAAATATACACATATACACATACATGCATATTTTCCCCTATATACATATATTTAAAATTACCAATGCTGGCAGAACTGGTCTCTAGTAACAGACAAGTCACTTGTATGACATTATTCTGAATCTAGGTAAAGCCTACACCTAAAGAGAAGATGAAACCTCTCAAATGAGTAGTCTTTTCTAGTTCAAGCTTTCAGCTTTTTAGCTTGTCAGCTGTGGATCTTGGTCCCCGGGTCAGCAGGGATACCTAGGGTCAATGGTAAAGTTTACTTTGTGGATTCTGCTGCATGCTCTGCCTGCGTCACTTCCTTCAGCTAGTCACCTCCCAGCACCTTGGTGTCTGGTGCTGGCCTCCGTGAGCGAGGACCCTCACCAACCATCGAGTAGTACTAACACAGAGGTCTTTCTGACGTCTTTGGGGCCACCTGTGTGCGGTTTGGTGGCATGAAAGTGTGCCAAGACCAGTATGTAGCCTGATCCTTAGTGTATAACATTAATGTCAGAGTTCCTCCACAGGCCTCTGTTAAGATGTGAAGCTTAGGGCTTTCCTAGCCCCACTGCCCAGTAGCTTTATGTTTCCTCAATTTCAATTTCCACTTCTTTGTCCAGAACGACTTCCTTATGTATCATTAACAACTTTCAGGTTTGTTATCCTGGTAAATATTTTTGGATATACATATGGTTTCAGCAAGCCTAGACCTTGAAATGCATTCTGTAAAAAACTCTCAAACTAGTAGGAGTTGTATGTAAAATTTTAAGTCTGTAAATGAAAAATAAAGTGTAATGCCCTTAGTGACAAATATACCATAAAAGATGAATTTATGCCTATATACTACCCCAGCCCACCCCCAGTGAAGAACATAAAACAGATAAAATTGGGCAAAAAAAAAATGCTGTGTTCTAAACAGCTTAATCCAAAGGGTGTGTTTCCTTCAATTCTAGGGGGAAAAATAAAAATAATGGCAAATGGTTTTACTCTGGTAAATGTGAGGGGTTTTTTTAATAGCTTAGATGTGAGTGGTAGGCAATATAATGGGCCCCCGAAGATGTCTACATCCTAATCCCTGGGACCTGTAAATATGTTAGGTTATGGGCAGAATTAAGATTACTAATTTATTGACCTTAAAATAAGGAGATTATACTAGATTATATGGATGGGCCCAATGTGATCACAAGGCCTTTAAAAGTGGAAGAGAGAGGCAGAAGAATCAGCGTCGGAGCAGTACAGCAGGGGAAAGGCCCACACTGACACTACTGGCTTGGCAGGTAGAAGGGGGCCACACCAAGAATGGTGGGTAGCCTCTAGATGCTGGAAAAGGAATAAAAGAAATTCTCCTTTGGAATCTTCAGAAAGGAATGCCACCCTGCTCAATGAGACCCATGTTAAATTTTAACCTCAAGAATTAGAAAATAATATCTTTGTGTTGTTTTTAGCCACCAAGTTTGTGGTAATTTGTTACAGCAGCAATTACAGTATGGAAGGTATATTGCTTGAATGAAGCCATTTATTGCTTGTGGATCACTCTTCCTCCAGTGTGTATATATTTTTTTACTTCCTCCTCTCCTCACATGTGTCTCACTCTCATTTCTCCGTTGATGACTCCATCCTGAAAATCATTCTCATCTGGAACTACTGCCCGTTTGCTTCTACCAATGGAGAATTTATGTTATTGCACTATCTCCTGATATCTTCATCTACCATCCAAATTGGAACAAACAGCCCACTAAGGAAGCCTTGCCCCATCTGAGTTACTAACACATGTAGCCTTTTTCCAGTCTCTTCTCTTGCAACCTTCCGTGCCATCTTTTCTCTCAACCTAGACTTCACTCTTCATCCACTGGTTTGCGCAATTAAACACAGCCTTGATCGAGCTCTGCCTATACCCGTAAGCCCCCATACGAAAAAAGAGGAAGATCAGTCTTCTAAATGACTTCCCATCTTTAGAAGTTGACCCTTTTTTCTTTCCTTGTGACCTTCATCAGTCGTCGCCCACCTGTCTGAGCCGTGCTAGTTCTTAAAGCCTCTGATTCCATATCCTTTCTGTGGCCAAAATCTTCCATTCCCTTTACTGTTTGTGAACTGCAGCCGATCTTCTAGAGTTTACAAGCTCTTCTAGCCAGGCGTCAGTCCACATCTGTTTTTGTAAATAGTTTTATTGGGACACAGTCACACACATTTATTTGGCTATTGTCTATGGCTGTTTTTGTACTATAGTGGCAGTGGAGTAATTGCAACAGGACCATAAAGCCTAAAATATTAACTATCTGCCTCTTTACTGAAAAACAGTTTTCCAGCTCCTGTTTGTATCTGGACCTGTAAATTTATAAATCTGGATACATTAACAGATTTTCTAGTAAGATGCATTTTCTACAGGGGACATTTACCTGGCTGCCTGAGATGATGTGGTTATGATTACTCACTAACCCTTTTGCTCCAAGGTAAACCCTTCCAGGAAGGACCGTGTGCCCATGGGTCAGGACTTCATCCCAGCCCTGAACTCTTTCCTTCTTCCATCCCCAGTCTCTCCACTCTGGGCCCCCATGGATCCTTGCTTAATTGTTGTCTGGGCTCCCTGAATTCCTCTGCATTGTTTTGGTTTCCAAATATTACAGCACAAGCCTTTCCTTTCTCTCTGTGAAAAGTTCACTGCTGCTGTATCTAATGTGCAGTGGTCTCTTCGGTGCACTGAAGGCCGCATTTGCCCTTGTGAGCCCGACTTTTCTCATGGTGCCTGTGCTTAAAGACAAGTATTAGACCTCTCCATCCTGTAACGAATGAGTCTCCAGCTGCTTGGACAAGTCAGGGTCACCCTCAGTGTCTCTCTCAAAGATCCTGCCTGTAGTTGCACTGGCTGTGCTGCCCAGTTGCCCCTGCTGACCAGTTGCCCATTTACAATTCATGTCCATTCTAGTCTTATGAATTTATGGTCTAACAGACTCACCTGGCTGCCTTGGCCACACATGTTTTTAATCTACTGTTTAGCTCAGTATTGACACCTTGTCAGGACCTGGAGGAAATGGTTTCTAGAATGGGAGGTCTTTTTTCTGAAAACAACAGATATGCTTTCTCTGCGTTGCATTCTGTTTCTACATCATAACATCCCCTATTTATCTATCTGGCTGACAGAATTTTAATTCCTACATACATCAAAGGCCATATGCTTTCTAACCCCAGAGCACATTTTAATCTATTAATTTCTATTTCTTCCTCCATGTATGGAACATGCATACTTTAATTCTCTGTCTCTATTTATCCTTCTCTCCTCGCCCTCTACCCCTCACTTTCTTCCCCTTTGATTCCTAAACTGAGGGTCAGAATATCTGGTCTCAAATCTACCACTGTATTTCATATATAAGGTTAGACAAATCAATTCATTGTTTTCAGTAGCTGTAAGATTAAATCTAAGCTCTTTACCTTACCAAATTTATGTTTTGTTTTGGTTTGGTTTGGTTTGGTTTTTTTTGAGGCTGAAATGAAGAAGTAATTTCTTTAATTTGGTATTTATTCAACCCTTAATATTTGTCAGGATTTGTACCAGATTCTGGACTACATTTATGAAGAGGACAAACAAGGTCACTACTCATGGCACTGGCATTAGGGTTGGGAAAACAGGTAGTAGATGAGAAAGTAAAGAAAGTGTTGCATGTTGTGGTAGGTGCTTTGAAGGAAGTGATTGAGAATGACAGGGAAGATGATACTTAGAGCTGTCAGAAAAAGCCTCTCTGAGGGAGCGATATTGAGAAAGTGATACTTGTAGTCATAATCTCTGAGAGAAAGCCTACCATATACTGAAACATGAAAGTACTTTATAAGCTGTAAGGTGTTACCTCAATCAGTTGTAACCCCTTCCAGTCCCCAGTGCAGTAGGGAAGTTAGAAAGCAAAAACAGTTTTTCCAGTTTCTGGAGCTACAACTTTACAGTAATCTCAGTACTACCTTACAAACCTCTCCTTTTTTTCTTTTCATCCAAATCATTTATCTCTTCCTCCTCTTATGTTTCTGGTTTGTGCTAGCCAGATGTAGGTACTTGCCATCTGTCCCCTGTCTGTGGTGCTGTCTTCCTTAAGGCTCACTCTCAGTCCTCCCGGCCACTGTTCCTGTCCTTCCTTCCTGTTACTTTGACCCTCTGCTGCTCACTCCAAAACCCTCTGCAACTGATTTCCCCTTCTAATAACACTGTACTTCTAAAACCTCGAAAGTTTCCCAGTTACCTCGTTTTCAGCAAAACTACCTGTCCATAATATAAGCAACTCTAATACTCACCTCCAGAAAGAGGGAATATTTTTAGATTAATCTGACTAGAACTAGCTGGCACAGTGCCTAGCACATAATAAGCTCCCAATAAATATTTATTGAATAATGAATGGATGAATTGATCCTGCTAATCTTACTCAGACTACTACCTATAGGAATAAAGTGGGTTTTCCTTAATCACAAATATATTCTTTCCACACATGGAAAATGCATACAACAACCTTTAACTTTCAGCTATATAGGATATTAAAATCTTACCTCTTACAAGATTTTTTTTCATGTTGAATGTACTCTCTATTGCAGTACAGGTAGAATTTTGTCCTGATCCTAGAGACACCTCGAGACATTGAAAGTGTCCCTGAGGATTTTTGTAGTGTTCAACACAGTGTATAGCCAAGATATCCTGCATTTAGTATGCAAGCAAATGTTTTTTTGCTAATGATAATAACAGTCACTGAGATTTCAGTTATTGTGGGTTTTTTTTGGCGGGTTTTTTTTTTTTTTTTTAAGTATCCCAAATAATCAGTTGTATCCACTTAGATTAAACAGAAACTTTTTAAGGAAAATTTTGTATTGGGGAAGTTATCATGTTTTAGTTATATAGCAACTAAAAGCAGTGTTTCTTTTTAAGAATTTTTTCAAATATGTCCAATTTGTATAATATTATTCACCAATGGCAATTGGAATTTAGTCGCAAACAGTTCTTAGAGATTTTTCAAAAACAAGTGGAATATTCACTATATATAGATATATAGGTATATTTAGAATCACCACTGCCAACTTGTTTCCAGAATTGGATCTTAAATGTCAAATATTCATGTAAAAGAAATAAAAATCTTATTGTGTTTTATCAATTAGAAATAACTTATGATTCTTTAGCTTTAAGCATTCTATTTATAGTTCTAAAAATATTTAATACCAAAAATAAAGTCTCATTTTTTTTGTTGCTTGTATTATATTCTTTAATTTAAGAAGTCATATATACTTAAACTATGAATTTTTTATTTAGACTAATTTAAGTTTCTGACCCATGTGATCAGGAACAACTTTAAAACAGTAGTTCAGTATTTTTGCTTTTATATTTGTTGCCCAATGGAATATAACTATAAAGTGATGGGACAGTCTTCCAAACACGCACACTAAGAGTTTTCCACGAGGCCCTGTCCCCTTCAAAGCAGTCTCCTAGGAAGGCTACACATTCGTTCCAGTAATGCGACCATGGCTTAAAATGTTGAGGAATGCCTCTTTTTAAACTGCCTCTGAACTGCTAAGAATTCAGCCCAAGACCAACTGCAGTGATGAATAAAATCTGGAGTGTTATTTGGAGTCACATTGGATGTAAAATAACACAATGGGCTTTCCTGAATGATATATAAACTAACTCTTGAAACTGTCAAAAAGAAATTCTAGAACCTTGGACCTTGGAATAAATGTATAAGCTCCCAAGGTAGCTACTATAAAGAATAATACATGTTTAGGTTAAAAAATGTGTATATGTTTGCAAAGTAAGTTTTATTACTTTATAGAAATATCTTGTAGATGAAAATAATACTCCTATCATGGAACTCTTTATAAGCAAACTTCTGAATGTAAGTAGAATTTCTCACGCTTTCTAAGTCTATTGAGAAATATGAGTTTCTAATAATGACTAATTCTGAATCGTCAGCTTTAAAAAAAGTAATGTTTGCCATTTAAAAAATAGATGAGTTAGGTTCCACTTCACCATTTTCCAATTAGCTTTGTTACCTCTGCTATTCAATTTTTTATTTACTGTATCCATCCTTGTTCATCCTGAGACTCGTGTATTTTTTCACTGTAAATTTATCATCAAGCTCTTGAACAAAAGTAGAAAATAAAGTCTAAGCTGAAGGTTATTAATTGTTTCATATTACCTTAAGCTCTTCTTTTGCTTGCATTTGTAACAATCATACACCTTTTTTTTTTTTAAGTGGGACCCTTATCTTAGTAAATAAGAACACAAAATTATAAAAAGAGAAGTGTCAAATTAGAGAGTCAGAAAAATGAATGCTCTCAATTTGGGGGCTGCTATTATGTTTTTCATTTCTACTAATAAAATCTTGAAAAACAGAATTCACCCAAGCAGCTGGACCATTTTTTTCTAACATCGACTCCAGGTGGGTTCATGGACAGCACATGGGGTGGAGCAGGCATGTCCTGCTTTATCAGGCTTTTCCAAATTTATTCCACCACATCCTTCTTCATCCAGGCTGCCAGGCCCCTATATCTTTACTGCTAAGTTAAAATAATAATAAAGGTAAAACGGAGTGTGGAAGGCAGAGAAAAATGTTATCCTTTTGCAAAGAGGCTGAGACAGCTAAATTGAGACACAATTTAAACTGTTCAAATTCAGCAATTTTGATTGGAAAATTATGTGACCCGTGTAGTTAGAGAGCAAAGTGGTCACTAGTTTATAGTTTTAAAAAAGTCAAAGTGTGGTGTTTTTTATCTCAGACTGAGAATATTATTTTATTTTATTCTGTCTGGTAGTAACTGTCGCACAAATGACTGTTGTTTTGCAGTTTGGTGATTTAAACGCTGTGTCTCCTGGAAATCTGGATAAAGGTAAGAACTGAAAATAATGTACATTTTTAAGGACTTTTTTGACTGAGAAATTTTCATAAAGGAAAATGTGGTTTCTGTCCATAGCACTATTACTTTGTGGAAATGGCATGCGACCCCAGATGAATATGACAGTTATGTCTTTCGGAACTCTTTATTATTTCTTTCTTTCTATACTTTCTTTATGTAAGATACCTTAAGTGAAATAATTAGATTTGAATGCAGTTACAAACTCGTTTTTACTTTTTGCCTGAAGTTTATTGCAAATAACAAGAAAATATTTCTGATCATCACCAGAGTCCTAGAGATAAGTGATAAAATTTGTCCAAATATTTTTATTCAAGGCATACCAGGCAAGAAAAAAAGATTCTTCAGCCTATGCATCTGCCACTTCACCCTTTTTAGTGGAAAACGAACTCAGAAAGGGCAAGGTCAATAGTGGTAAATATGAAAAGGATGACATATATACTTATTAAATTTTAATACTAGCATAGCCACTCTAATATGACAAAAGGATAAACATTCCTAAAGAACTTCATGATCTACTGAACCATAGAGTAAAGAAGTAGATCTTAGCAGAAAATGAGGTTGGAATAGAGCACACACAAAAACAAACCTTAAAAGTATCAGCCCAGTTTCTTAAAAAGTGTAAAATTTCTAATAAATAAGCACTGTAGAAAATATAGGCCTTTCTTCAAAAAAAACAACAAAAAAAGTGAAACTATCTTGAGGTTTTAAGGAATTGAGTTCTGGAGTCAGTGACAGAATGCACAAAGACCAGGGAAAACTACACAATTAGGACAGAGCCAGAGAAAGTGGGGAAACTGAGGCAAGAGAAAAGACTTGAGGAATTTGCACATGAGTGTCGTGCTGTTCTCAAGCATCGTGTATTAGGGCAGTGGTCCCCAACCTTTTGGCACCAGGGACTGTTGCTCCTATGAGAATCTAATGCCTGATGATGTGAGGTGGAGCTGAGGCGGTGATGCTAGCACTGGGGAGCAGCTGCAAACACAGATGAAGCTTCCCTCACTCCCGCTGCTCACCTCCTGCTGTGCGGCCTGGTTCCTAATAGGCCACAGATCAGTATGGGTCCACAGCCCTGGTGTTGGGGACCCCTGTACTAGGGTACTCAGTGTACAGCTCCTGGGCCTCCTCAGCAATGGAAAGCATTAATATTCTGGGGAAAGTCATTATGAAATCGCTTCACTCCCATGCTGAACTCCTGTCAGTCTTTCTTTTTACCAGTTGTGCATGCACTAATTCCTGTTAGAGTACATAGTACATAGTAGCAAAGCAGGAATAGAAGAAAATGATAGTTAAAAAAATCTTGTTGCTGCAAGTATATACTCTATAGGCATTAACCAAATAACCATCAGAAAAGTAAATCAATGATGATACTAATCTATAACTTTAGAGCAAGTGTGGTGGCATTTGAAACCCATGTCCAAGGTAAGGCAACCCCAGTAGCTCACTGGCACCAAAGCTCATAGTCCAGGTTTGGGGATTTCACCCATGGGTGTCCAGAGGTACAGTAGGAGTGTTACCACTTGGCCAAACACTGCTGTCAGCCAGTCTTCTTTGTACAATGCTGAATCAAAACAAAGTCTTAAGTAAACTCCAGAAGCACCTAATTTTAGTTTCTGTGTACCAAATTTCCATAACCATGAGTAGGTTTCCAGAAAATGGCTTCATAGGTGCACAAAATGTCTGTGGAATTGCCTTATTTGCCCATAGGAACTGGAGAAGGGGCTTGCTTTTGTCCTATCCGAAAGAGCCTGGTCACTCACAGGGGTCCCTAAAGAAAAGTGGCTCAGAGCTCTGACGTTTGTTCAGTCCATTGTCTCATCGCCATTTCCATCCACAACAGGGTAGAGGAAAGGAGCTTCCTTACTCTCTTTCACTTGCCTACCTGCTTGAAATGATTTTTTCCCTTTCACTGCTAGGTCTTTTATTATTTAGACACTGTTTCTCAGTCACAGGAAGGTTGATGGAGAAGGGAGCCTCGTAGCAGTGTGATTTTATCCCACCCTGTTCGTGTGACCCTGCTACTCTCATTCACCCCCAGACCCGATGCTTTTTGAGATATGGCCAAAGTGGCATAATCAGAGCCTAAGGCTTAAATGTGAAAACTTCAAGAGTTTTTGTGTTTTCCTGATAATAAAAGTAATATTATCTCTCTATGAAAATTTCAAATAACAGAGAATTAGAAACTGTAGAAAGTAAAAATAGTACAACCCTAAGAGACTTCCACCATTAAGAATTTAGTGTGAGGATCCTTCCAGATATATATTTTTTGTTTCTATATATAAACAAATACATAAATAAAACAAAAAGTATCATACTAACATGTTTCAATTATACCTTCTTGGTGAAGCAAATGTCTGCCAAATATACTCCTCTCCCTGCAGCCAACCAGCCCTTCTAATGCACTCGTTCTGACAAAACTAATATTATCATCAAGTCCATTTACCAGAGGCAAAAAGGTAACCATATAAAATAGATGGGCCAAGAAATCTTTTGCCTCATCTGATTTCTTTGTTTATCACTTAATAATGTGTTTAACAGACATCATTTCTAGTCAATAGATCTAATTTTAACCTTTTTAATTACGTGTACCTTTTCATAGGAGATTTTGCTCCTGGTAACGTGTGCTGCATAACCATATGTAGTTACTCCTAGTCACTTTTCTCTGGAACTTTCTTTGGTCCAGTTGACAGTAAGAGAAGTCAAGGGGCCCATTTATATCAAGAACTACATTAGCAGGGACTTGTGAGGTAGGCATGGTGAAAGTAAACTCAACACCCCTGAGAAAGAGTCCAACTTAATCTGATGAAGAGCTGCTTGTACATGATATGCCCCAAAAGAGAACATCAGAGAGACCTGATTCTGTTTATACAAGTCACTATAAAAAGTCAAAAATATAACAAGTGTAGATATATTTTAGTTATAGATGAGATATTTGATGTGATTATATGAGCATCTTTTTTTGGTAAACAGTCAAACATGTTGAAGGCGAAATAAAAAGATTTTTAAGGCAGAAATATATTGCCCACTGTTTAACAATTATCGCTTATGAAGAAGTATTCTCTACACTCTTGTGTAGAGAATCTTACACAGTAGTAAAACTATGTGTGAGCATTTTCTCTTTCTACTTTTGAATTTTAACAGTGCATGCTGGAAAAAAATTAAATGGTATTCCATTTTAATGATATTTTAGTTAATATAAAATGGATTAAAATTGGGAGGTAACAGTGACTATTTAATACATTTAATTTCCAGAAATGAATACTAGCTATTAACAGTGAGCATCAGTGTTGCCAGGAATGGAAATTCATTGCACATTTTTAATCTGATACTACTACCTCGGTCTTCACAATTTTTGCAATAAAAATTAAAGGCCTAGTTAATATTGCTACCTACAACTTTCTTGTGCACCAGAAAGTCTTTACAACAGCCCCTGCTTATACATGCTATAGTTATGTTATGAATCAGCACAGGTCTTACCTATATTACATCAAAACAGATGCAATTTACACCTAGTATAGATACTTGGAAAAGACTGAAAATTTTCTTTTTCCAATCCTTCCTACCTCCTTCCCTCCTTTCTTATTTTATTAGCATTTTTCAGCTCAGTGCATTCCCCAAAAGCCAGCACAGTGTACCAAAGTGACTATGCTATTATGACACAAATGATTCCAGTATTCAATATAAAAAACTTTAGGAAATTCCGAGATCTTCTTAAAAGAACTATTAAAGATATCAATCACAACTGTCTAAAAATAAATGATCTTTGCTGTGTTTGAAAGAATTGTAGATGCATTAACAGAGCATCGATACAAGTAAAATCCATTGAAAGTAAAACCTACAAGCTTTTTTCCTCTGATAAAAGCTAAGAAGTTTCTTAGTGTACTGTATTAAAGTATTTCAAAACACATGTTGACAGCCATCTTTCAATTTGTCTTTTTATAATAGTCTTGGTATTATTTGTTTGTGCAGATGAAGGCAGCGAAGTGGAAAGTGAAATGGATGAAGAACTAGATGACTCTTCAGAACCTCAAGCCAAAAGAGAGAAAACGGAGCTGAACCAGGCATTTCCGGTGGGGTGTATGCAGCCTGTTCTCGAGAGCAGTGTGCAACCGAGCCTCCTGAATCCAATTCACAGTGAGCATATCGTCACGAGTACTCAGACTATCAGACAGTGCAGCACTACAGGAAATACCTACACTGCAGTCTAAGAATATTAAAGTGTATTTTTCCAGCTAACATTAATCCTGTTGATATTGGGCTTAAGTCAAAAATTTAATAAGCCTGAAGGACGACTGTTGTCAAATTCTATCTGTGCTGAACATTACCTTTTTGGAGTTGTGAAATGGAATGGGTGTATGTGTTTTGCCAGGTCTTTTTTTTTTTTTTTTTTTTAACGTAAACAAATTATTTGCCTCTTAATAATACGAGTTTTTTTTTTTTCCTCTTAGTTTCAGGTGTCAAGAAGGATTTTTACAACACATAATGTTTTTGATTTCTGATAATTAAAAATAATTTACATTTTTTGTAGCTTAAAATATTTTACTGTTGGTTGTTAGTCTTGGTGTATTATTTCATGTGTAAGTTTTTAATTAGATGCACTTCTGTGAAATATCAAAAGAAATGAATTTCTTTGATTTACACTGGAGGCATGCCCATTTGGCAGCAGATGCATCAAATTTGCTTTTGAAAGGTGCTTTTTATTGGACAGAACCACAAGACACTATTTTGATAACATTTTGGAGTGTGGAGAGAGAATACAGAGCATTTTTAGAGGGTTGGGAAGGTCATCTATTTTTCTCTGAAGAAAAATTGAGCTGTGCATTTATCAGTTCAGAGTAAATGACAGAAATGCAAGAGATTATGCTAATATGTACATAATTTGTGTACATAATTATTAAACCATGTTAATGCAAGCTTCCGTTAAACATTGAATTTTAACTGTTATTTGCATACCAATTCCTCTGTTTAATGACTACTGATTCTGTATTTGGGACCACTGCACAGATGCATTCTGCTGTTGAGTGGGGCTGTTATAGTTAGATACTAAAGCTGAAAAAAATGACTTGACTTTTTTTTTTTTTTTTAAGTGTACATGCTACTTATGCTGAGCTGGACATACAGGAAACCATTCCATTTGGATGACTTTCTTTTATTCCAGGTCTTATTCCTAATAGTAGTTCAATATGCTGCTATTATAAAAGAAAATTTATAGAATGCAAGGAATGTAGCAACCAGCATGTTGTTATTTCCTTCAGAAATATTTCCTGGTTTCTAAAGTATGTGGATTTAAATTTTAAACAGAACCTAAAGGCAGTGTAACTGGCACACCGCACTGTTGCTTATCCCCAATTCTGTAGGATTTGGATAGGTGGCTGGATGGACCAGTGCCATTGAAGAATGTACATCAGGGATCATCGTACCTCGGCTATTACATGGTGCCTTAAAACAGAACTGAAGCTAAGGTTTAGTAAGGCTTATTTTGTTCATGTGAATTCTTCTTCAATCCATTTGACAAGGTGTGCCTGTCATTTTCAGATTCCCGAAGTAAGGACAGGTTACGTGTTCTTCAAAGGAAATTTAGGGCAAACAAAGCGAAACAAAAAGACAAAAAGTCAATTTCCCTCTTTGAGTGACCGTGAACCTATTTTTTTGTTCATAGAGCTGAATATTACTTGGTTACACATCAGATTGCTTAAGGATGTGGAAAAGCAGGCTAGTTTTTAATTTGTTACATAAAATCATGTATGTTTTAGACCATTCTTATCTAGTTATAATTTAAGAAAGTTAACAAAATTAGTAGGTACTTATCGAAGTGCATCTTTTCAATCTAAATATTTGTCTGTGTTTCTCGGTGTCTGTGTGTCCACATGCACACGTGAGTGCCCTCTAGCAGGAGTCAGCTATAAACCAGAAGGCGAGATTCTAGAGTGGATACACCCATCCCCATATTAATTGACATGAAGAGCCCAGGTTCTTTTAAGCACTCATATTATTAACGACAAAAATACAAAAAACAGGCACATCCATTCATTTAAATAGTTCTAAAAAAGCTAATCAGCAAAAAAAAATACATAAAGCCAAAAAAAGGGAAAGCACAAAATGATTTACAGATTATTAATGAGGCCTGTAGTAAACTCAAGATATTTATCTTTACAGTTTTATCGGGATGGTGGGTGGGGGGTGGAAAGAAGGGGTGAGCCAATCTGTAAAGTTAAAAATACCAAATGGCTATCGGGTAATATGCAGTGTATTTCAACTTGTTGTTGCTCGATTGCCTTCAAACTAAGATCAACAAAGTTTCTTAAGTAAACTTTAATGTTATAGATGTAATTTTAAAAATTGATTCAAATTTTGTATTATACATACATCTCACTCATATATTTGCAATTCTCTATAGCTCATCACCTTCATCTAAATATCATTTAAATGATCATCCCTCCTTTTTTTTTTGCCAAAAAGGCAATGATTTTGCACCATCACACACACGCACAAAGGCAAACAAGCAAACAAGGCACCTTAAGTTGCAAAGACTTATATCTACTTCATTGTACATTAGAAAACATTTACAGATACATTTAAATCAAAAAATGAAAAAAAAACACTTTTTTGTTTTGATCTCCTTTTTTAGTTTTTTTACTTTCCTCCCATATCTACTACCCTCAGAGCTATGCTATATCTGTATTGGACCAAATGTATTTCCTGGTTTCATGTTGTTTATGGAAAAATTTTAAATATATTTATTATCATTATTTCCTTTAATTTAGTGTTGGATATTTGTATTGTTAGAGGAATCTGATGATAATGGGCAAATTTAGATTGATGAAAGTCAGCTATTGGGGATCCTCTAGGATTCAACATTTCTTCCAGTTGTTCATGGTTTATTCTGAATTTGGACAAATTAGTAATTAATAAATATTATATTTCAACTTGACTCACTAAAAATATTGCGATCTCCTTTATAAACACAGGAACATTAATTCTTTGTGACTAGTGTAGATAGTCCTGACCAATAGACAAAATAACATATATGATCTATGCTTCCAGTTGTTTGTAGTCCACAGTAAGACACACATACATGTATGCAATCACAATCATCTTAACACTTTTGAATTTGAATTCAAATAAATATTTTCTAATAGTGAAATATATTAGAAATAAAAACATAATTTATACATTTGAGCAAATTAGAGCAATTACATTTACTGCATTTATTGAATATTTTATTACCATTTTTTCATTTATCAGAACTGTGACTTTTCTAAATTATATTAGACACTAAAACTCTCAGTAGATTCATTGACAAGTGACAGGTACACATTTGAAGAACTTCTTAATTCCTGCCACTAATCAAACACACTAGTCATGAAAAATATCTGCATAGACCAAGTACTACACTTTCAGTGAGGAAAAAATGTGAGGAAGGTATGTGGGTATTTTTAGGTTTTAGAAAAGATATTTCCATTTAATAGGATTGAATATCATGAGTGTATTTCGATCTTCACATATATTTTGAGAATCATACCAAAAGATTTGCATTGATGAAGCCAGTGAACATAGGGTGAAATGGGTGAACAATCTCCTTGGAGCCCAATTAAAAATTTTTTTTAGATATTAAGTGGCTGGTCACTTTTTCAGGATTCTCATCCAAACTATGTTTGGACTGACTAAGTCTTACTGCCTTTTCAGAAATCTGCTTTCCTTTTTGTGCTTTTTCTTGTACTGTATAGCACGGTTCATACACCTCTTTTTAGATGGTGTACTTTAAAAACAAAAGTAATTTTAGAAAACGGTTTTAACACTGCATACCTAAAATTAGTAGTGTGCAACATTGACTGCCTTTGATTTGTAGTAGACGAGTAAAAATGAACACGTTCTTGTAGAACGCTGTCAGAGTCATTCAGGAATGAATGCGGTTTCATTACCGTAATCATGAACCTTTTTACATGAATACGCTTCTCTAGAAGTGCTAAACGTGATGCATTTTCAAATTAAAAAAAAAAAATTCTTCAGACGATGTATTTGAAATGTCTAAAATAACGCTGTGCTTGAAATATTAGTGTAAAAGAAAAAAATGTGTGTCACTGTGATGTTGGTCCTCCCTGTGTGGACACAAGTAGAAAGTAAAAATCTTTGGTAAGTCACCTATATGTACAATTTGAGGCAGTGGTTATATATAACAAACTGATCTTTGTTATAACCTCCCCTCCCCCAAATTCATGGTGAAAAATAACCAACATCAAAATATTGAAATCAGACCTTGTGATTTGTATGAATCACACTAGAACATGGGGGAGAGAGGTTGACATGCAGTGCTATTGAAAATTGGGCTTGTCACTAGACCAGATCAACCTCCATGTATGTGGCTAGAACAAATCAATTAATGGAATCCTAGTATTTCTGCAAATTCGGTGATTTTTTTTTTCTTTCAAACTGGAATAGAAGCATTAATTTAGTGCTTAGTTCTAGTACTAGAAAACCCCTTTGATGTAATGCCTTGTATTAACCCTTTGAGCATTGTAAGATATACAATGGGGGACAAAAGCCTTTCAGATCGTTTATTTAGACTTAGACCGGTAAAATATACTCTATATCCAAATGTCTAATTATGCTGTTTTTTTAAAGGGGGGGTAGGAAGAGAAAGTGTTTCCATGCTGAACACTTGCATTTTATATACAACTCTTAATTTTCTTCAAGAGGGCTTGATATATTTATTCCCAAATATTCACTGCCATCTAAGTAAGTGTACTGTTTACAAAAAAAAAAAAATCAACTTTTCTAGCATCACAGCATGACTCTAGAAAAGGAGGACAATACATAGGCCTGTAGACCTATGTCATAACTGATCTCTGCACATTGAAAGTACCTAGATTGCCTTTAAAAGGTATGATAAAGAAAGGGTTACATTTTTTCTTTTCCAAAACAAAGCAAAACAAAACAAAAGATCTCATTTATTTAGCTTTAGAAAGTTCAATATCAGTGAAGCCTTAGGAAGAAATGAGTTCAAGTGGATAAAGAAAAGCTGAACTCTTTGGGGGCAGGTAAGCTATTTGGAGTTAGATCTCATAACATATTGTTTGGGAATTTCATACAGGGCATAATTTTATCTATGCTCCAAACTTTAATACTTTGTCAAAAAATTTATATCTAGATAGAATAGAAAGCAAAGCACTTGATTTTAAGCTCATCTGTCAGGAGATGCTATGACTACTGCTTCTGATACCTGTAAATGCCAGTATGCTTATACAATTTCTGACTTTATTCAAGGGATGCTGTGCGTGCACTGGACCCCTCTGTCCCCTGCGTGATAGAACATGAGAGCAGTGTCGTCTGCAGATGTGCTTGCGCTGCCCTAGCCAGGCGTACATAAGAGTGTAGCCTATTTCAATGTCTGGTGAAAGGACATTCATAAGCCTAGTGCAAGTTTGCCGTAAACATTGCTATTTAGGCAGCTTAGGAAGTCAAACCATGCAAATTACTCATGTGTTAACATGCAATACTCAAAGGGTTTTAATTTAATTCTCTTCTTTTGAATTCTTCATGATGATTTACTGTAAATGCTTCTCAGTTTGCATGCTCTGATCATTGCTGCTAGTGATTTTATGTGCCAGTAGACCTGAGTTTAGTTTACCAATTTTACTTAAATAGTAAAAGCCACTTACAAAGTGACTGCCTAGGATTTTTTTTCTTTTGTTTGAAGTAATTGGTAATAATGTCATTTTCAAAACTGTTTTGTCTCTTATTGGTTATGGTATTCGATTTTTTTCCTCTTTCCTTTGTTTTTAAAATAAATTATGATGTTGGGATTGGAAGCCCTGAGTAATGAAATCTTTGGTAAGAATTGTTTATGTAGCTCAATAATGAGGACAACAAATCTTTGTTAGAATTATGATTCTGAGGAAGAAAGAAAAAATAAAAACTCCCATTGACTGTTGAGCAAGTAAATTCTTCAATGAATTAATAGTTTTGAACAAATGATTGCCTTGTTTTAACCTGCTAACCATAATTTTAAATGACTCAATAAAGGAAGTATTGAATTTTATTCATTTAAAAAGCATCTTTTGTACCAAAGCAAATTTTTTTCTCTACTCATCTCCATCATCAATTGGGACCTATGGTGGTGACCAACGCGTTAGTTACAGAAACTTTAAGTGAGTGCCTTGAGAAAACTTGGAAATTTGTGCCTGGGGTGGTAAACTTTTAATTAGGTTAATTGTAGTGCTTACCAATCAGTAATTCTACTATCACTCAGGGCTTTCGTACCTTCTAGGTAAAACTTCTTTCATTGTGTTTTTTTAAAATACTGTATTTTTTTTTAAGTGCCATCATTTAAATTTCACTTAGTAAGTGGCAGATTACATTATTCAGTCCCACAAGCACAGAAACATAGTAACACTAGGAGATATTTGAACATTTATTTTACAATCGACTGAATATATTATGTAAATGAGGTAAGCAACTTTTGTAGAGATTGTATGTGTGAGATAATGTAATGTTCTTTTCCAGTTTTTGGACTACAGTTGAATAAACTTTTTAATTATTTAAAAACATCTTTACCGAATAACATGTGATGGTTTTTTGTATAATGTATTTGATTTTGTAAATACGTATTTCCTGATGTGATTTTTGTGAGAAATGCTAAATCTTTTAGTATATTCATGTCCTCTCAAAATTGGCAGGAGCTAAATAATAGTTTGTGGGCGATTTGTATTGTGTACTGTACAATAACTGGGGAACTTTTATAATTATAAAAATATATATTAACTTTTAGTGTGTTGTTTAAACAAATGACTGGAACATACTAAAGATAGTAGGATTTTTCTGAATATTTCAGACTTGAACTCAGGCTAGCTTTCTTGTGTTTTTCAAAACAAAATGGTGTCTTGTCTTTTAAAATCAATAAATTTGTTTCCTTGTTACAAATAAATTTGAAATGGTTTCATTATTTTCCCCTCAAATCAGTGCCAGGAAGCTTGTATTGCGTTACCTCATGTAGAAGGTAGTCTCTTTATCGTTAACTAGCTTAGAAACAGAATTAAGTTGTTTTTCTTTTTTGTGTCAAATGAATTTGGCAATATTTACACATGAATAGCACAAAAAGAGAAAACAGAATTATAAGCCCAGCAGGGTACAAATCTTACCCTCAAAGAAAATTAGTGATTGAGTGCTGTTTAATTTCAGAAGCTGTCAACATTTCCATTGTAAATCCAGATTTTTGGATGTTCATAGTGTGTTTGTTTTTTATCACTTCACATTGCTGTTTGGCACTCAAGTTCCTTGCTTACTTAGGTTGAAATAGCTTATTAAAAATTGTTTTAATCCACTTAAAAAGATACCCTGCCCAATTTTTTTCCTTCTTTGAATTATATAATTATATACAGGAAAATTCACCCTTTTGAGTGTGTATTTCTGTGAGTTTTAACAAACACAATCATATGACTACCATAATCAAGTTTAAAACATTTTTACCTTGCAGACTTTTTTTTTTCAAATTATAGTAGATATAAGACCTCCTCCAAGAATATGGAATAGCCAGTTCATTTGGAGTTTTTTTTTTTATTATTGACTATATTCCCTATGCTGTACTCCGTATTCCCATGAGTATTTTGTAACTACTGATTTGTACTTCATCCCTTCACCTTTTTCACTCAGCCCCTCAACTCTGTCCCCTCCAGCAATTTTAAAGAGAAATTCGAGACAGAAAAATAGCCTTTTGGTAGTCTCTGGCATGGTGCTTTTATATCATAGTATAGAGTTATTTCTGAAATAAAAATATTGACATCTTAGCCCACAGAAACACCAAATTCATTCTAGTTTATGTGGACATTGAATCCAATAACAGAAATGTACCAAATAATGTCATTTAATAAACAAAAGGAAGATATACAGAATTATAGCCATTATTAGAGACAATACCATAATAGAAAATGAATGACCAATTTATGTATTTTTATGTTGTAGCCATTGCCACTTGTGAGATATTTGAAACTTTATACAAAAAAAAAAAAAATAGAGTTCCTGGTTCCTACCCTTATTTTTGTACTTGGGTTCTCTTGGAACACTGAGGTCTTTCAAATATATCTTATAATTAGTGTGTTTATTCTTCGGTTACAATATTCTTCCCACCATAGGTTCTTAATATTAGTTTCTTCTCCCTTGGAACTTAGATATTTCAAAACTTGAACTTAGCCTGAGAAATGTATCTGGTTTTTATTAACTGATTCATTTCAATCCACTGAATATTTTTCTTCATTATGGTCTAAAAGTAATGCGTGTAGAAATTTGTCAGTTGGCGAGACTCAGAGTGTGTGTGTGTGTGTGTGTGTGTGTGTGTGTGTGTGTGTGTGTGTGTGTGTGTGTGTGTGTGTAACATCATAATCAGTAGAGTGGCTGCCATATTGCTAGGAATATGTACTTTAAAATTGAGAGAGTGAGCAGGAGGGAGGTCTCTAGCCTGGCCTGTCTGCTGCCCTCTAGCGTAACGTCTGGGCCAGGAGGAAGAGTCGCTTATCCTTACAGGAGCTGGGTGGCAAGCAGCCTAGTAACTTTCCCATGCTGATGAAACTGTTTTGCATCAGTTTATTGCTAGCTTTGAGACTGGAAAATACAGTCATGACTAGGACATGGGAAGTTGTGTCTCAGTTGCCTCAACACAAATATACAAGTAATTTAAGTAAATGGAAATGTATGTGTTAAGTTAGGTTTCTGCCTTTCACACCAACACTTTAATATAAGCAAATGAGCAAAATCTGGGCGCAATCCACTGCTTCTGAGCTGAGCCGTGGGGCAGGTAAGTCAGCGTGAGAGATCTTTAAGGTCATTTTTGTTTTGTTATAGGCTTGTAGGTCTCGCGGATGGGAGGCCTGTTTTTTTAAATGTTTTAGATGTTCTGGGGGCTTGTCTCTTCGGTGCAGGTCTTAAAACTTGGGGTGCCTGATGTGGCATACAATGTGTTCCTCAGGGAGAAGCTCCAGACCTTAAGTTCCCTCCTGATTGTGGGTTGCAGTGCTGGGGGAGAAGTTTATGGTGAAACTGTGTCTCAGCCTTTCCTACCCTCTCAGATTTTTTTTTTTTTCCTTTGCCTAACATGTTGGAGCTGCTCAGCCAGCGTTTAGGTTTTTCTCAGAGGAAACTGTTTCGTTGTAGCTGTAGATTCAGTGTCTCAGTGGGAGGAGGTGAGTTCAGGATCTACCTATATCACCATCTTGAACCAGAACCCTAGGGACCTCTCAATCTTGATCACTACAGAATATGCAGTGTGCAGCACAGTACCTGGTATATAATTTAATCAACAAATATTTATTTATGAATAAAGGAACCAATTCTTTTGTGATTATAACTAATAAATATACCATTTTAAGGTTGATTGTTTTGCTATTACTAATAATTCTTAGTGACTCCTCTTAAACATTTTATCTGGGCATTTATCTATTTTTCCCATACACATATATTCTCTGCACACATTTCTAGAAGCCAAATGTTGGGACCAGTACATTGCAAAAATTTTTTGAAATGTTGCTGAATTCTACCTTGAAATCTTAAACAATTTATAATTCCTTCAATAGCTCAAATCGAATCACTAGAAGCATCTTATATTTATTTAATCTGGTACTGCCATTTTACAGACAGAGAAATCAATATTTCAAAAAATCCTAAATAATCTGGCAAATTGATCTCTCAGCAAATAACATTTGATTACTTGGAAACATTTCCTCAGCATTTATCATATTAATTATAGATGCACTTTGAGCAAATAAATATTTTATACCTCAAGTGATCATCCTGAAGTTAACCTTGGAATATGGATTACAAATATAATACTGAGCACTTATGTTAACATATCATTACATCTCTGTTATTTTAACTGTAACCCATTAAACATACCTACCCATTCTCAGAACACTTTATTATGTTTATTAAATAGGAAAACTGGTCTTTAAGTTATGAAAAAAATTTTAAGACCCTTCTGAGCTAAAAAATGACAGACACATAATGCCACCAAGCTGAAAAGAACCCATTTCTTTCCAATGTAGAATGGATAAAGAAATTATGGGCTATTCATATAATTAAATCATATATTAGTGAATTAAACCAAGTACAAAAACAATATAATAAATTTCACAAATATTACATGGAAAAAAGCCAAATATGAAGGAATACATGTTACATTATTCCATTTATAAAGTTCAAAAACATGGAGTATATTGTTTACCGAAACACTTGTAGTTAGAAAAGAGCTGGAGGTTTGGGGGAGGTAGCAACATTCTATTTCTTGATCTCTGTAGTGGTTATCTGTATATTTGCTTTGAGATAGTTTATTGTGCTGATAAACTAGTCTGGTTCCAAAATTACCTTTCTAACAGAGTTTAATGGCTTAAAATCCCAAATCCACCCAACAGATTTCTAAAGCCTGGGAAGCTTTTAACCTATGCATTTCCACTGCAAGATGTCCCAAATACTGAGTTCCAGCTCTACTTTCAGCACATTACTTAATGATGTCTTAAACCAAGAGTAGCCATGAAATATTTATGCTTCAATAATCAATGAATGATGCCTACCTGATTTCTTACATCTTATTACAAAAGGAAATATTTGGTCAAGTTGATTTAACAAATAAATGCTAAGAATATTCTTTAAAAAAAAAATCTCTGGGTGCCTGATAAGAGTAAATGATACAATCTCTTAACAGGATATTTTAGAAAGTCTCCCAAATTTACAAGCTGTCTCTATTCTACAGAAGTATTCTGCTCAGTATTTTTCCACTTCGCCCAAATGGCTATTGAGATGATTCACATCAGCAGCTCTGTGGTTTAGAAGAGTCCTGTGATCTTTACAATACAGAGGCCTCTGTGTGACAACTGGCAGCAAACCAAGACCACAGAATGTGTCTAGGGCGAAAACTTAAGAAACAGCAGATACCACGGGCAGGCGATCACACTGTTTGTATTGCAGAAATAGGGCTGTTTATCTGCTTGATAGGTGTGCTATCACTGCAATATGCTCAATCATAGGCAATTAAACTTAGGATGCCATATGGCCATCCTGAATGATTTGCAGAATCCAAAATGCCACACAACTTAGGACCAGTGAAACAGCAAGTTGTACTCTTGCATAAAAATGCTTTTGCTATGCAGTGTTATGCAAATGTAGGCGCCAGAGAGGGGATACTCCAGGGTCTGCTCACCCCACTTTTCTAGCCATCCTTGTCCTTGCTGGTCCTTAATTTTGAGTCAATGGAAATGTCCACACTCACTGTCCTCCCTCCTCTCTACTCCCATCTCACTCTATGGCAGCTTTTATCGAACTCTATTTTCTGATACTAGAACATTTCAATATCTTTTTAGAGGCCCAATTTCTTCACAATAGTCTGCAGATAGATGCCTGAGTCCCAACATCTGATTTTACAAGATGGCTTCTGGGGGAGAACATATTTGTATTGCCATGTTCTGCTGGGAGAACCTAGAATATTCTGAAACATCATCATCAAGCAGCGTCTTTTCCATGAATAACAGTCTATCTGGATCTGGTTCAAAGAGGATTATCATTAGGAGTTTAAAAAAAAAAAACCTGAACCCTTTTTCATAAAATAGTAAAGTAAAATTGTACAGAAGTATATATAGTAACAAAAAGTTCCTCCTCCCAATCCAATTCTGTTACAAAGGTAACAGCTATTCAGTTTTCTGCTAACCAGAATAATGGGAACTGGAAATAGAGATTAAAAACAAACAAACAAAACAAAAAACTTTTGTAACAGAGTTGAATTTATGGATTGTGAAATTTATATCCATTAGACTAAATTTCCTGGGTCAGAGCAATGACCCAATGCTCCTATAAGTGGCATACCATCTCTCCAAAAATTCAGCACATTTCAAAGTTTTTTTTTGTTTACTTGGATGTCTGATTTATTAGGAAGCCTGAATGTGTTCAATTTTGTCTGTGGCATCAAGACAAGACAACGTGCTGAGGACACTTGCTCTCTGGCCTTCTTGCTCAGGACTAAAGAGCCAGCAGAAGGTTGGCGGGGAAGTGGCCGCCATGACCCTGCCATCCCCATGACCCAATGACGGGCTTCTCTCTGCTCACCAACAGCCACTACGTAGTCCTGGGTTTGTGAGAAAGCTAGTCTTTAAATTTGACTTCAGAATTTTTTTCTTTTGACCTAAGAATAAATTTGAATACAAAGGTCCGAGAAGACCAAGATCTATTTAAAACTCCATAGCCACTAAGCAAAGATAAAAATAGGAAATGAGTGTAACACATGCCCATGATTCCTTAAACTTGGTGTTATACAGCGAACTGATTCACCTAACGAAATCTGATAAAATAGTGAACCTGATACAGCTATAAGAGAGTGAGAGTAATGTGTCTACATGGCAAATTTATTCCTGTACAGAGATGGAAACTCAACTCACAATGGTGAAAAGCTAAGAGCACTGGGATAATGGGTATGCATCATAATTGAATTGATCTGATAAACCTCCAATACTCAGAATCGATATTTCTTCTCTGAGAGGAACAAAAATCTCCAAATATGTGTATTCTTTGTTCATGGATGCTCATCAGATTAGAATGTAGTTGCAGCTGGGCAGAGACAGTATCCAAAGGAAGAAATAAATGGTTTGGCTGGCCATAATGGGATGTTTAAAGGTGTTTTGTGGTGATGCCTTCTGACTGCTTGCTTCTTGGTGGGTGACATAAAGGACATATATTAACTCAACTCATTTAGTTATCCCAACAACTCAGTGGGATTATTTCTATTCTTAATCCCTGTTTTATGGAGAAAATATTTGTCAAGTGCTATTTTAAACACCGCCCAATGTTGCATGATGGCACAGACTTCATAATGTTGGCATTCTGTAAATAGCTATCCAAAGGTCAATCCTTGGCACCATATGCTTCTTTGAAGTAGTCAGCGCTAGTTTACCTTTGCCAAAGAAGGGGAGTGTTGTTGTGGGAAAGCAAATATTCCTGATTGACAGCACTGGGAGGCTAAGTGGTATCACTTATGATATAGTTACGGAGAAGAAGCAAAGGCTATTAGTTTTCCAGTCAGTTTGCCTATCTTCCATTCCCAGCCAGGCCATCTGCTAATTATACAGCCATGAAAATCACTTTTCTAAAGTTAAGTTTCATCATCGGTAAAATCAAGATAAAAGAATAGGACCCACAACATAGAGGTAGTGTCAAGATTAAATGAGTTTGACCAGAGACCCAAAGAGCTCTGTGGGAGGTTCTGAAGGCACGCTTGTGGGAGGGTCTGCAGCCCCCACCCACGTACCTCTGGGTGCTTCTAGAAGAAGGGTTTGGTTAGTTGTTGCTACAATTACACTAGAGGGGAATGATGGTTTTCTGGGATTCCAGTCTTTTTGACTGCTAATAGAGCTAATTAACCAACTCTTTGGGAGTGTTTTTAGATGCAGTCATAAGAACTTATATATTAACATGTCTTTCTTCTCTTCTGGATATATCTGATATGCTTTCTTGTTTTTAGTACTTTTTAATTTTTCAAGTTAGTGGACATACAATATTATATTAGTTTCAGGTGTACAATGTAGTGGTTAGACATTTATGTAACTTACAAAGTGATCACCCCGATAAATCCTGTACCCATCTGACATGGTACATAGTCATTACAATATTACTGACTATATCCTTCATGCTATGCTTCACATCCCTGTGACTATTTTGCAACCACCAATCTGCACTTCCCACCTAGCAACACTCAAAATGTTCCCTGTATCTGAGTTTGCTCCTGTTGTGTTTGTTCGTCTGGTTTGTTCTTCATATTCCACATAGTATTACTACCCCAGCTTTTTGTTTGTTTGTTTCCCTTTTTATAAAATTTTTTTTCATCCCTTTACTTTCAGTCTGTGTGTGTCTTTTGAACTGAAGTGTCTCTTATGGGCAGCATATGTAAGTGTCCTGTTTTCTTATCCATTTGGCTACCCTCTGTCTATATATTGGAGCATTTAATCCATATATATTGAAAGTAATTGTTGATAGATATAGGTAGTTATTACCATTTCATTCTTTACATTTTTGCTCTTTTTTTCCCTTCTCCTTAAGGAAGGCCCTTTGACATTTTTTGCAATACTTATTTTGTGATGATGAACTCCATTAGCTTTTTCTTGTCTGGGAAGCTCTTTATCTGTCCTTTGATTTTAAATGATAGCTTTGCTGGGTAAAGTAAGTCTGGTTGTAGGTCCTTGATTTTCATCACTGAATATTTTGTGCCAGTCTGTCCTGGCCTGCAAAGTTTCTGTTGAGAAATCAGCTGAGAGTCTTATAGGTGCTCCCATATGGGTAACTAATTGCTTTTCTCTTGCAGCTTTTAAGATTCTCTCTTTGTCTTTAACTTTGGCATTTTAATTATAATGTGTCTTGGTGTGGATCTCTTTGGGCTCTTCTTGTTTGGGACTCTCTATGCTTCCTGGACTTGTATATCTATTTCCTTTTCCAGTTAGGGAAGTTTTCTGTCATTATTTCTTCAAATAGGTTTTCAATTCCTTGCTCTATCCCTTCCCCTTTCTGATACCCCTATGACGCAAATGTTGGTATGCTTGATGTCCCAGAGGCCCCTTAAACTACCCTCATTTTTTTGGATTCTTTTGTTGCTGTTCTGATTGGGTGTTTTCTGCTACCTTATCTTCTAAATTGCTGTTTTGATACTTCATTTATTGCTGATTCTCTCTAATGTATTCTTCATTTCAATTGTTGTATTCTTCATTCCTACCAGTTCTTTTTTATGTTTTATAGCTCCATTTTTATGTTTCCTGTATCTTTGTTAGAGTTCTCATGGAGATAATTGAGCATCCTTATAACTAGTGTTTTGAACTCTGCATCTGGTAGATTGCTTATCAACATTTTGTTTAGGTATTTTTTTCTGGAGATTTATTCTTTTCTTTCATTTGAGATGTGTTTCTTTGTCTCTCATTTTGGCTGCCCCCCCGCCCGAGTTTGTGTTAGGTAGGGCTGTTATGTATCCTAGTCTTAGTAGAGTGGCCTTATATGTAGAAGGTATTCTGCAGAGCCCAGTGGTGCAATCTCTCTGATCACCTGAGCTGGTTGCACCAGATATGTCCCTTGTGTGGGTCGTGTATGCCCTCCCGTTGTAGTTGAGTCTTAGTTACTCTTTCACATCAATGGGAGGGCTTGACCCTTGAGATGATTGGTTGTGAGGACTGGCCATGACTTCAGTGAAGGAGCTATTACACAGAGGCTGACCCTATGGAGCAGGATTCATTTTAGCAGGGTTCTGGTGCCTGCCAAGTTTGCCCTCTGGGTGTGTTGTCCTCAGAGGTGGCCAGGTGGTGCCTGGCTCTGTCTAAAGCCAGCCACTGGGCTCGCCAGCCCTAGGACCTCATGCAAGAAGCCCTGCCACAGGCCAAGTTCAGCTGCAGCCTGTGCCTTGCCCAGGTCCACATGGCATGAGCCACAAAGCAAGCCACAGATGGCCACCACTTGCACTGTGCTTATAGGTGCCTGGGAGAGTCCAAGCCGTGAACCGAGGCTGGCTGCCACTAGTACCAGCCTTGGGGCTGCTCAGCAAGATGTACGGGGCACACCAAGGACAGATGCTGCTTGTTTGGGGTTTGTGAACCTTTGAGAGATTTTAGGAAAGTCTGTAGCTTCAGCCAAGATAGGCCATCTTATTGAAAAGCCGCTGGAAGCAGCTTGGGTGGGCCTGTAAGTTGGGTGGGGTGAGGTCTCAATGACCAGTGTTAGCCAGGTTGATGGAGACTCAGTTATAGTGGCTACCTTCATCTTCATGCTGGGAGCAGGGAGGGCTCAACAAAGAAACAATGGATTCTGCTAGCACTTCTGTCTTTGAGAAAGCTGCCTCTCCGGCCCTCTCTCTGAATCCAGACAACTCATTTCCTCCCTATATGTTCCTGGTGCCTTGTGCACTGCTGCCCAAGTGAAGAAGTTTAGAACAAGTGAGTCCTAAGTCTGTCAGTGAGTAAGTCTACACGCAGGCCTTTTAAGAGGAATGCCTGGGACCTTAGCCACATCTGTCTTAATCAGCCACAGTTTCTGTTGGTTTTCACAGACAGCTTTGTTGTGGTGACTTCTCTTTTTGGCACTGAAACCCTGGGTTGGGGAGCCTGGTGTGGGGCTGGGACCCCTTGCTCTCCCGGGGGAACCTCTGTAGCCGAGATATCCTTCTTGATTTTTATCTGCTGCACACAAGTGTGGGACCAGCCAATTTTGCATCTCTACCTGTCTTGAGGTGGCTTCTTCTATATGTTCTCAGTTGTAGGACTTCTGTTCGGCTAGACTTCAGGTGACTCTCAATAATGGTTGTTCTGTAGTTTAGTTATAATGTTGATGTAGTCATGAGAGGAGGCAAGTACAGCATTTACCTCCTCCACCATCTTGACCAGAAATCCAATATGCTTTCTTTTAATAGTGCTTTGCTACCATTCCCCCTATCTTGTTTATTCATTGAATATTTGATGGACTTCATCAGTGAAGCCACTTGGACCTAGAGTTTCCTTTTTGGGAAGATTTTAAATAACCAATTCAACTTTGATGGTTATGTTACAACATAGGTTTTAAATTCCTTCATAATTCAGTTTTATGAAATTATGTTTTTTAGAACATTTTTCATTTTTCTTATTCATTGAATCGAGCATCATTTTGATATGCGTTTGTAATCACTCTTTTCTAAACATTGTCTAATTTACATTTTCATTTCCTGTTAACCCACAGACAACTTGAAAGTCTTTGTCTTTCCCAACAGTGAGATTTTCTAGTTATCTTGTTGTGATTGATTTGTCGCTTAATTACATTGCTGTCAGATAGTAAATTCTGTATGATTTCAATCTTTTGAGACTTGTATAGGTTTATTTTATGACTTAGTATAAAGTCAGTTTCCTTGAATATTGTGTGTTCCATAAAAGAACATGTATTATTCAATACTGCGTGCAGATTTTAAGTACATTCATTTGCTCAAATTTGTAATTATGTTGTTTATATTTTCAGTATTCATACTGGTATATTTTGTCTATTCTATAATTTACTCAGAGAGGTAAGTTTTAAACTCTAATTCTGACTGTAGAGTTGTTTACTTCTTTTTGTAATTCTATGGCTTATTTATTTATTTATTATATTGTTAGGAGTACAGCAGCTTAAAATTATTTCATATTCCTGGAGCATTGAGTCCATTACCACCATGACCAACAACAAAAATTCACCATCATTGGGCACTCAACAACAGAAAATGGGTGTAAAGATACTAAAAGATTGCTGCTTCCAGTAGCATGAAATGTTGACTAATGAATAGTGGTAAACCAAATGTCCAATATTTGCTGAAATCCATACAGTGGAGAAAGCTTTGCAATGATTAGGAACAAAATTATAAAATACATTTAATATTCATAATATATTATTGAATTCCAATGCAGATTAAAAACAATTTGAAATATCTATCAATGTTTGGAGAAAAATAGCTGGAGGATTCTACATCAGAATGGTAACTATAATTGTCCCTAGATGTAGAAATTATAACTTGCATTTGCTTCATTTTACTTGTATGTAGTTTCACCTTTTCACAACTTTGCCCATGGAGTACCCATGTAATTGTTGAAAGTTAAATACAAATAAATCTACCTCCTTAATCCACCCTGCCGAAGCCAAGAGAACAAACCTACAGCACGGTGGTGTGAATATGTTGCTCTCATAGCACCTTCAGCCGTGTTCTGCTGGTCTGCATCGCCTCCTCACTCCCCTTGCCACTCCTCCAAGCGCCAACTCAGGCGGCCCTAGACATTTGTCACTCTGACAGAATTCTGTTTCTGCTCTTTATTTTGCGTTAATGAGTTCTCTTCTCACTGTAGAAGTAATCACAGTGGAGTTCTCTAGAGACCTCACCACTGGTTGTGTTCAGTTCTGAGCCTCTCGATTGCACGCAAGAGGCTGGAAAGATTTGAGAGAAGATTGCTGAAAGTACTTCAGGGGCCCTGGAGGCCCGATTTAGGAGGTGGCTGAAAGACATACATGGAATATGTCAACTCTGCACTGACTAAATAAGAAATGTGGAGAAAACAGGCTTCTGGTTTCTGAAGGCTGTAAACACCAGGAGCATTCCAAAGAGTAAGTGGGCGAGACTGCCTTGGGAGGTGTGGGGCAGCGAGTGGGCTGGGAAAGTGTATGATACCGAGCTCTCTGAGCAGCACAGTTCTGCCTCAGGAGGATCTCTAAGAAGGGTGTTCACCCCAGGTGGGCCAGACTTTGAGAAAATATTCAACAAAGCGAATGGAGATGAATAAGAAGAGAGGAGTTTTAGCTAATGGTGTGACGTGATAAGTTTTTAAAGACTCTTTTACAGAGTGTGTTGGAGGTACTCTTATGCACATCTGTCTGGAACATGGACCTGAAAAAATCACATAAAATAGAGGAGCTTGGCAGGGCGGTGTGGAAAGAGAATGAAACTTAGAATCTAAGATTTCTGTATTTTGAATGCTGACTTTCTAATGAAAGGTTCTCTTCTACTCTCCCCACTGAAAGGCTCCAGTTCCTCTCTCTTAAGGTAAAACCTTTTATCAGTTTCTTTTTTATCTTTTCAGAGAGTTCTGTTATAGATAAGAACTTGTTCTGCACCTTGTTTTTTCACTCACCACTACCTCATGGAAACTGTTCCATATCAATACATCTAACTTCCTACCTCATAAAAAGTGTTATTATGTGCCATAGTATGGAGTTACCAAATTATTTAACTACCCCATTTAAATACTTTGCAACCTCTTTAGGCAGTGAATTTCCTTGATGGCTCATCTCCTGCACTGTGTGATTATGAAGTGGAGTTGTATCAAAAGACATTTGAGTGAGCTCAGCTAGCGACAATGAAGAAATTTCCCGCAAATATTTGAAATGATGGATTGTTTCTGTAGCCATGATAACAGAGAGAGCTAGAGAGAACTCTTATAACCAACGTGAAAGGTTTTTTACAAGCCAATCAATCAATGTCAACTTTACCCTTCTGAAAACCGACCAATCAGAGATGAGACTCACTTCAATGAACATGCCTTAATTCTAACCAATCAACAATCTCAGCCAAGTAACCAGTCTTCTGCAGATTATGCCAATCTACTTACACTTCCGAAAAGCCATAACCCCTCAATTTCATGACATGTTTTGTTTTAAAACAAAACAAACAAACAGAAAACAAATAAAAAATTATGTATGCTCAACATTTTGCTCTATGCAGAGACAGTAGGCCTGGTCATAACTCCCTTTTATTATAATCATCAATACATTCAGCTTTATCTTTTTATTTTAGATATTAAGTGATGGTCTCATTATCCTTTATGGCTAGAAATACTGTTAAAGTTATATTTTGTACGTGTGTCTTTACATATTTATATACTTATGTGTAGATTGCATTACAACTCTATAGGGTATATTGTGCTTTAAGATGATTGAAGGGATTTCAGGGTGAATTTGTAATTTTTACTTAGATTTTGACCTTAAAATCTGTCCTCCTCATAAGCTTTGACTCCAGTCCATTTGCAGTCTATTTTTAAACGTGGACTTCCTGAGTAATAAGAGATAAGTATTTTGAAATTTGATAGATACTATGGTCCAAAGAGATATACCTATTTACATAGCCATCACCAATGAGCCAGGATGCTCTCTGTCCCTTAACCAATACAATTAATTTTTTTTTGATTCTATGCAGTAAAAAAATATTTTCTTATATTTTTATTTCACATTTTTCAAATTGAATGAGCTTAAACATTTGATCTTATATATGAAAGAAAAATTGTATTGTTTTGTGTGTGGTGGTTTATAGCCTGTGGACTAAATGTTTTTGAAAATTATCCTCAAGGCTGATTATCTTTCTCAATTGTAATGTTACACATAAAGAAACTAGAAAAGTTGTAGTCATTCATTTTTGTGCATAGTTAGTTAATCAATAAATGTTCTATTTCACCAGTTCATTTCTATTTCCAGAATAACAATTTATTATTTGAAGAAAAACAATATTTTAAGATACAAAGCAGGAGAAAACTTTGAGCAGATGAAGGTCAAGGTAGTTCTTTGCCCCTGCTTGTGTTAAGCCTACACAGGTTGACATGATTTTCTATTTTAAAGAGAAGGGTTGCCGCTGTTCTAGAGTGCAGCCCCTCTTAGCAACCACCTGGGGAAGATAATTGGCAGGTACCACTGAAGGTCGGTGTGAAGTACTGAGTGCTGCCCACTCTGAAAGGCCTAAGGAGGCGTGGGCCCAGTAAACCTGCGAGGCTCGGCTCACAAGGGACCATGTGAGGCTGTTTCTGCCAAAGGCCAGCAGCTATGTTCCTTTTTTTTACTTGAGAAGGTATGTAAAATAACATAATAAAATTCTTTATATGTGGGTCTTAGCATCACTAAGCACTTTTGCATGTATTATTCCTTTTACCATACTCTATAGAACTAGGCCTGTTTGGGGGAATGGAAACAAAACTTAACTAACCCGAAAAAGTAAAAATTAATAAAATAGCCTTGGTCATTATTCTGTGAGGTTAGCTTAATTATTATCCTCATCCTTATAAAAAGGGGGGGCGGGGATGGTTGCTTGAGGCACAGAGAGGTTAAGAAAGTGTACCAGCTTGTGAGAATGAGATGAAAGCACAGATCTACTTACGTGGAATCCCATCTCTTTGCACCACAATAAACTGAAAATGATATACATAAACATCTAAAAATATTATCTCTTCAGCCTATGCATACTAGGAATCCTTTCCTTAATAGAGGCATAGACTCCTAAGTATAAAAATTAGTAGCAGAAGAGAGTAGACCCTCAATGCAAAACTACAGAAGATTTTAACTTATTTTGAAAGCTTTCAAGCTAATGCTGCATTTCACTAACGGCAAGTACTGCATGTTTAGTTCCAATTTGACAGCCAAGGAAAGCTGTCTAAAATGGCCTACTTGGCATTAACGTATATATAAAACTGTTATAAGATTTATTTTTATTGTCTGCAATTAGTTTTTATATGTTGTCTCTTTATGCAACTTCTGCTTCAGGAACTGAGCTGTTTGTTTCTCCTTCTTCCAAGAAAACACACATTGTCAGTGCACCTCAACTAAGAGCTCAACGATATAGTGTCTTTGTCCTATTAGGCAATTTCTATTTTTAACTCGTACAGTGAAACTGTCATACTAATAATGTCTTCATACCAAAAAATTAATGTTGATCCTTGAAAGGTAAAAACGTACATGCTCTGTGTGTATGTTGGCAATCTAATTGAGCAATTTTTTCCCCCAGACCATCATTATAAACTTACAAACTTAGCAGACCTATAGGAGCTATTGAGATGTAAATCTGCATTGTGCTTGTAAATTCTAAGGTGCTTTGCTTATCACTGATAAATTTTCTATTAGGAGGGAGAACTCAGAAAGAACAAGCAATACATTTGAAGGAATCAGAAACATAGTAGATTCTTAAACCAAAAAGGGGCCCAAGAGATCAGTGGCTCCGCCTTCTTTTTATGCTAGTAGGTAATGACCCAACTAGGTAATGACCCAACTCTTAAATGCAAGAGTTGCCAGTCTTTGCTTTGCAGTTTAGCTAGAAATGTCAGCAGTCCCCTGCAAATGCTGTTAGCTTTGGAGCCAGTTCTAGGGTCTTATTCAGATCCTTAATTATTAAGAATTCCTTCCTTCTCTAAATTTTTCATTTTGATTGCATTTAATATTTTGTATCTATCCATTTTTAAATTGACATTTACTGAGTTTTTACCATGGGCCAAATACTGTCATTCATTCAATAAATATTTTCCAATTGCATGCTATGAACCAGGAACTGGGCTAAGTGGTGTGCTTCAACAGTGAGGGGAAGGGTTGACCCAAATGCTTTTGAGAATACAAGTGAGAAATTTAAAGCATATTTTCCACTTAGGAACCATAAAGGCATAAAGAATAATGAGTTCTAGCCAGGTCAGGTGAAATGGCTATTTGAGCTATGCAGATTCTGAATTTTTTAGTAGTGAAATTGAGTTCCTGTCAGTCTCTTTGCGCACCCACACACACACACATACATACCCCACCTATATAGTTAGTATCCATGATGAGTGCTCTGAAAGAACAGAATAAGGTGCCCTGAGAGAATGGGGACTCAAGGACCATTTCCCTGGGTAGTGCTGTTGCTTTCATATGCATTATTCATTTAATCTTCACAGCAAGTCTTTGATATAGAAGTTACCACCCTCACTTTGAAGATGAGGACATGGAAACACAGAAGAGGTTAAAGTGCTCTTTGTATTATACCTCGGATGCTCCTGCAGCAATTAGATACGAATGAAAGGGAAATGCTGATTGGTAGATTTATCAGCATAAAGTTATAGCTCTTTAAAACAATTCAACTCTCCTTCATTTGCTCCTTCTGAAAATTTTGTGTCAACATGCCCCTGAAAAGATAAACAAGCTATTATTATAGTTTTGAAATGATGTGGGAATAGTTCAAAATGTCTGTGGCAATACCAACTACTTACAAATACTACACACTTGTAGTTGAATGATATAGTTATCCTACATTATCTATGTGCTATTCCTCAGCTTCCTGGATCAGCTGCTGCCTGTTTTACCGCAGCACAGCCTGACTTCCCACGCAGCTCCTCTCTAGGTTGGAACAGAGCTACATTAAGTGTGGGCCACAGGAGGCAGACCAGCAGCACTGACATCACCTGAAATCTTACTAGAATTAAAAATAAAAGTTCTTGGGCACGAACTAGGCCTGCTAAATCAGAACCGCTAGGGGCGGGGCTCAGCAATCTACATTTCAACCACCTCCCATGATAGTTCTTGTGCATGATAAAATTTGACCTGCATTACCCTTTGAAATGTGGACTAGTGCTAATACTAGCCTAAAGATAAATCTCCGATCATGTGAAATTTACGAATGAAGAGTGCATGTAGAACAAGGAATAAATATCAGCTATTGCTCTACCTATGTAAGATATTAGAACTGGAAGGAAGCATTAGAATTAACTGACAAAGCAACTTTCTTTTATGTGTGAAGTGGTTGAAAGAACATGGGCGCATTAGCAAAATATATGCTAATGCATTTTTTGGTCTCCATTTTATTCTTTCTACTATATTCTCTAATAAATCTGCTAATCAAACGTATTCTGTTTACGGTGAGTTGCTGAGAGAATAAGAAGTGGGTCAGTAAGTTTGTCAGCCTTGTAATTCCTGCTTGGAGATCAAGAACCTCATGAGAAATCATGCATAGATCTCATGCAAACACATCATTTCTCTGGGAAGAACTATAGGCAGGTGCTCAGCAGTCATTTCTTTGTAACTGACTATTGCAGGGGGTCCAACTCTGGATCTAAACATGGATTGGCAGAATAATAATAACCTCGTTAGTTTTTAAAAATGCCCCTCCCACCTTCCAACCCGTTTTTCAGTTTTACAGCTTGTTTTCCCTAATCTAGTTTTTATGTTTACTTTCACCTCCATACAAATGGATTTGGAAATATAGCTGCTGCTTATTTATTTGGTAGTTTAGAAAACATGCCAATGTGCCTGTGGGCATGAGTACAATATAAATCACAGGCCATAAATAAATGACAGAACAGCAAAAAAAAAATAAGTAAAAGCCGATAAGTCTTTTTTCTCTTATCTAGGGAAAATAGTCAATTCTATATACATCTCTCATCCCTGTATTCACACTATTTTTTTTTCTTTCAATAAAAAAAGCAGACTTGATCCCAAGATTAGATGACTAATAGAAGAAAAATGATAGAAGTAACTCTTCTAAAATAACTGCGATGGTTGCCATCAGGTTAAGGGAATATGGTTTATTTAAGCTTTTGTCTTTTTATTTTTCCATATTTTCCAATATATAATGCTAGCCATTATATATTTAGTGCTGGCTGTAAAGTGTCATTTAATTTTCACCACAAGCTATAGAGTCATATAGGCTTACTGTAAAAAAATTCGTAAATTCAAAGCATCTGAGTAATTTACCTGGGTTACCCAGGTTATAAGGAGTGGGGCTGGGATTGGACCCTGAATCTGCCTCCTCCCAGGCCTCTTCGTATGCTTTTCAGTATGGCTTGTTCCTTCGTTGCACTCGCAACCCTATGGGGCTCCCTTTTCACTTCTTGCTGGGAACAACCTATGTAAGTATAAAAGCTGAAACAAGAAGGCAAGGAGTCACCTTGCTCACCCTCAGCTGGGAATGTGCACATCAAACAACTCAAACTTTTCACCACCCTGCACATACCTGCAAATGATCACCGAAACATTGCTAATGTTGATTTGAGGGTTACAAATAAATTTTAGTGAGTAGGTGGATTTGCAAATGTGGAATCTGTAAATAAAGAGTCTTAACTCTGTTAAATGGGTTAGCTCACATGCAGATTATTATTACATTCTGTTTTGATTCCTTGTGACGTCAAAAGCTTCATGACATGTAGAAATTCATCATGTGGCTGAGGCACAGATCATTTTTTTGTGGAACGCCACAATAAGTAGTGTGTCCACCATATTTTTGAGGGAGGCGGAGGTCTGAGTGTCTCTGAAGCAACGTCTGGAACCAGGAGGTGGCATCTGCCATCAGGTACAAGAAAGAGGTCCTCGAGTGTCGAAGAGCCTACTTTAGACTTTAAACTATTGAATTGCAGTCCAGTAACAGATTGGGCTGCTCCCTGTGGAAAGCAGAAGATAGACAAAGGTGCATATGCCCACTCAGGTATGCACCCAATTCTGAACCTCCTTTCTCTCAGCTTGGCACTGGTCTGATGATGTCCCTTTGGATGCCAAAGCTGAGCTGCGCTTGCTGCCACAGACTCTGGCAAACGATGCTGGCCAGGCCTTTTTCCATGTGGGAGAAAGAAGAGAGTAGAAGGAATCTCTTTAAAATTTGGACACAGATAATATGCATGAGAAAAGTCAATGTTTTTGATGCTATACTGACAACGGAGTCAATCAGGAGATGGAAATGGTGGGGTCTCTGAGGGAAATCGTGTACCCAGGGTCCTCCCTTCACTTTCAAGAGGACTTATTCTTCCTAGAGAATATGTAAGAAGAAGAGCATGGCTTGGTTTCCCTAGTTTGATCCTCTGACCTTTATTCAAGCTCTGCAAATAGCTGGTAAAACACAGCTTCCCTCTGGCACATGCTGAGGCTGGCAGACCAGAGACAGGAACTCAGCAGGTAAGTCTGCACTGGTGCTCTCCATCAACATTCCATTGTGGGCTGAAGCTTCTCTGTCTTCTCAGTAACAATCCTGAATGATAAAAAACAAACAAACAAACAAAAGTTTGGTTGTCCTGAAAAGAAAGTGATGATAACAAAAAAAAGAGGTGGAAGAGAGTGATGGCTATTAGGAGACAGAAGTTTGAAAGTCCAATTCAGTGGTGGTTCAAACTCATGATGAAATGAATCTGTCTTATACTCAGTTCAGAACTAAGAAGATATGATTCATGGAAATTTCTTCATCTAAGGCTCGTACCAGGGCAAAAACTGCTCAAGTGTAAAAAAACCACTGGAAGGCGAAACATTCGAGGGAAAGTCTAAGCAATTTTTAACCTTCTGCGTGAGAGTGGGAAGATGAGAGAAAAGAAAGTGGGAAGCTTTTAAATATTTCTGTGCTCACAATTCTGGGGACTCACAATGGTCTTGAACTATATCCATTTGGAATAGTAAGAAATTAGTCTACTAGCTTCTCACTTTGAGAAGTGATAGAAAAAGCTATTCATAGACTCACTCTTGTGTCTGAATTGTTGTAGAAGACTTATGCCATTTCTAAACTGTGACTTGGGTAAGTTAGTTAATCTTTGTGCCTTAGTTGTCCTGATCAGTGAAAATGAAAATAATAACAGTCTCTCTCATAGGGAGTGGGGAAGAGCAAATGAATTAATGTGTGTAATATGCTTAAAACAGTGCCAGGCATGTAGTTAGCACTTAGTGTTAGATGTCATGATTATTACTTGCTTTGTTACCCAGCTACCTCCTCCCTTTGGTAATCTGCTCATCCCACATTCAGAGACAAGACCTTGGTAAGGCGCTTCCAGTCTCTCTGGTTCAAGTCACAAATTGGGCAGACTTATCACAGCAAGCCCGTCATTTTCAGATGACACAAGCTGCCTTGGAGTTAGATGAGGGAAATGTGTGCTGAAAGATTGTGAATAAATGACTACTTCTAGCATATAACTAAGGCCTCTCTGTAAGATGGAGTCAAGGCCATCTGGTCAACCTTAATTGAGTTCCTAAATTTAGTCATAGCCAAAGCTTAGACTTCCTAACTTTGTAGGAAACATATTTCGATTTTTTGCTCATTGGCTTAGGTTGGCTTTCTGTCCCCTTCATTAATGTGAAGGAAAGACCACCATTACATTTTTAAAAAATTTTTAGGTAACAGAATTCCAGGATTCTTGAGAATATGGTAGGAATTCTAAGGTCATGATATTGCCTTTTTAGAGGTACTTTGTCATTTTTCATCCATCATTTATATTTTAGTATAAAACAGTCTCACTTCCCAGATTTACTTTCTAAGTTAATAGCTGACAACATTCGAAGGATGAACGAGCTTTTTTACAGGAGGATAAAGAGGTCCAAGAGCTACTTTGGACCGTCTTGGGTAGCATAAAAGTACTCAGTGCCATCGAGACAGGGCTGGAGAATGGGGAAGGTTGGAAAAGGCTCTGAGGAGGCTGGAAGCAAGAGAGGCAGAATGCTGTGATGGGTGGGATGGGGCAGGATGCAAGTGTTCTGTGGTCCTCACACCAGAACCCTTTCCGCAACTTCAACTTTCTAAAGGATATCTGCTTTCCAGGGACTCCCAGGGCACAAATCAAAGTCAAGAGACAGTAGGAAGTGGTAACAATCTAAGGAGGAGGAGCAGATTACTTAGTTGAGAGCAGAGACTGGAGGGATGAGAAAGCCTTGGGAAGGAATAAGGGGAGGAGCCAGAGAAGCCACAGCAAGAACTAGGACACATGGAAGGTGGGATTGGAGGGAGGAAGTAAATGAGATTTCATAAAGCCTGACTGGGTTTAGCGGCCCCAGTTGGAAACTCTGAAGTTACAGACCCCCAGGCCTCTAGGGAAGCTCGTTCTTGTAAAGTCAGCCTGCTTAGTTAAGGACACTGTCTTCATGGAATCCCAACAGATTTACAATCCTTGGTTCCTCTGTGCAATCCATTCTGTCAGAGAAGGTCACAGATGGAGAGCACACAGAAGTAGGTTCAGAATTTGAAAAAAGTACCCTTTATGGCACATGAGTCTATGATTGTGGGGGACTCTCGTCAAAAGAAGGACTGCTTTCTTTTCTTAACCTCGTGCGGTCGAATTTCTCTGCTCAGAAGGCTAACATCATGTGATCTGGTTCCCCAGGGTTTGCAGTCTTCATCCTTTGCTGCTGGAACCAACTGGCCAGGGGAGGTAGCTGCTGGACTCAGGTGTCAACCTGGGGACAAGAGTCCCTGGCCTTCCCGACCCACATCTTGGGAAATGGATCACAATCCAGCAGCAAGTTTTCAATTCTGAGTTAGGAGTTAAGTGACGGGAGGCCAACGTGATCATTCGGGCCTAGCCAGTCGCACGAAACCACGCACTCCTCCACAGTCTCGCTGCTGCCGGGATCCTGTCAACCAGGCGAGAGCTCGGTATCTGGGACGGTTGCTCCCATGTGGACGCCGGTAACTCCAGAACCGCGGGGGAGACGAGTATCCACCAAGCAGAGAGCAGAGGCCAAGGCCGGGTGCAAACCGAGCCCCAGTCCGCAGAGCGGTGCGGGCGAACAGCAGGTGTCACCCTTCTGCTTCCAAACCCCAACTGCTTCCAGGTGCGTCGCGCGTTCTCCAAACTTGAGTGTTCTCAGCTGCGGCCCCCGCTAGGCAGCTGCGCCCATTTGCGCGTCCGCTGCGCGGTCTCGCGAGGCGGGGGGTTCCGGGCGCCCGTGCGCCCCGGGGAGGGGGCAGGGGTGCCGAGGGCCGGCAGGTGGCCGAGAAGGCAGCGGGCGTCTCGGAGAGAGCGAAGACTGAACTTACAGCGGAGGTGAGGAAAGTGGCTAGCGCTGCCAAGTTCCGCCCCTTTCCCTGGCGGTTTCTCCAGGCGTCCAGGGCGCGGAGAAGGCGCCGCCGGGGCTCTGGCCGAGGCGCCCGCACCATGACCGCCGCCCGGGTCCGGCCCGGGTCCCCGTGCGCCTGCACTACCGCGTGCAGCTGCGCTTCGTGACCGAGGAGCAGCTTTTCGCGGCTGGGCCGCTCTCGCCCCCCCACCCGAAATCTCTGTGGCTGGAGGTGCACCCGGCAGGGGAGGAGGCGGACGCGACGGTGACTGACGGTGAAGTACTGGCGCGACCCACGCGCGCGAGTCCCGCTTGGAAGTCGCGGCCCTTGTGCGCGCGGGTGGAGGGCGCGGTGGTTGGAAAGGACGTGCGAGGGCAGTGTGGGCTAGAGGCGCGCGCACAAGCGGGGCGGGCGCGCACTCCCGGCCCCGCGCACGTGTGCACCCCGACAGCCAGCTGCAGGGAACTGCGGAGCCGCCTCCCCGTCCCGAAAAGGCCCACATCCGTCCCCTTGGGTTTTTGTTGCTTTCATTGAACTCGGAAGCCGAGGACAGGCCCGAAAACTAGGTTTGGTTATAACTTAGAGGTGTCTGAAGTGAGGTCAGGAGAGGAGAGGGATTCTCTTCAGGCTCAGAGCACGACAGAAACCTACGTCCCCTTACTTTCAGGCATGCGGGTTGCTCGTCTCCTCTCCAAGGCAGTGGGCCGCCTTACAGCAGCCCCTGGAGCTTCCAGGGAGCGAGTTAGGAGTGTGGGAAGGACTGAGTGGGGTGTGTACCCGCCCGAGCGGCTGTCTAGGCCAGTGTGGCGTCTTCTAGGCATTACTTTTCGGTTCAAACTGTGATCTTTACCGAGGCTGTGCAAATGCAATACCTTGGGTATTTCCAGCTGAGGATATGTTAAGAGACTGTTTCTAATCTTCGTGAGATCTGTATCTTTTGAGAATTCAAGGAAATCTATACAACTTGCCTCCTGAAAATGCGCACACTTACATGCCAACTCTGCATATAAATATGAGGGGCTCACACCTCCTTGCAATTCATATGAAAGACCCCTTTCTAGTAAGTGTAAGCAACAGAGCCAGAGGCAGCTGCAAAGGTCCAGACTCCCAGGGGTTTCTTCCCACCTTAACTTCTAAGGTTCTGAGTGGAATTTAGAGCTTTGAGCTGTGGCCTGGTTCCAGTGGGAATGTCAGATAACTCACAAGTACTGCCTAAGGCTCCTTAGCGATAAATAGGATACAAATTCACAGCTGTACCTCCAAAGCCTTAGGACAGACTCAGGCACATAGTAGGCACTCAGTGCTTATTGTGGAATGAAAGAAAGCCTAGTGTAAAAGGATGTGTCTTCTCCCTTTACACTAGGCTGGGATGGGGAAGTTTGCATCTTTAAAAGAAATATCAAATACTAATGTCTTAGGAAGCTTGAGACTTGGCAAGGGATCAAAAGCTTTACTCAGCAACTCATTAGTTTTTCTTTTGAATGCAAGAAGGGAAAGAGGAGTAGCTTTCACTGTTTCTCCAGGGAATTCTGAAACTCAAGGTGCCAGAAAAAGTTCAGTTTGGGTGTTTTGGTAATTTTGTTTAATCTGTAGCCATACAGAGAGAAACAAAGAGCAGATTTGAGATTTACATATTACCTATGATTTTCTTTCCCACGAATGTGCATTAAGAGGTATCAGAGGTTCAAGGTGATTGAATTTGTAGACTGCAATGCTTTCCCCAATGCCTGGACTATAAAGATATAATTATCTTACAGAAAGGTACAAGCTTTCCCTCAATGCACTAAATGGAGTCTAGAGATGACCTCTATGGTATGTATTAAACCAGACTAATGGAAATGGAAAGAATAATCAGAGCTAAGGCAGTAGGTCATTGCCACCAGATTTTAACTGAATTCCTTGGGAAAGATTTACTAACAAGGAAGCAGAGAACTCTCTTAACAGCTTGTGTCCTAAAATGCATTCTATATGTGATTACAGTTATTAAAGCTTACTACTGTTCTGTGGAGAGGTTTTTTTTTTTTTTTTTTTTTTTTAAATAATAGCTCATTTTATTCTATGACCAACTAGACCCCTGTGGATGATGGCCAGGCAGAGCAAGCTTAAAAACAAATCCTGCTAAACTATAAGAAGAAAGATTCTACTGTACTCAAATATCCGTAGATTTGGTAACAGAATTTTGAATGGATTGGATAGCTCCTGAAATGATTGACCCTAATTCTTTGATGTACTTTAAGAATGGGCCTAAGTGATGTACCTTTAGAAAACTATACAATTTCTTAGTTCTCATCTAGAATTAGTTGATAAACAAGTGTATGCTGGAGTATCAGTGTCTGGATTGAAATCCCGGTGCTCTTTTTTATTAGCTTTGCTGCATTTAGCAAATTATTCAACATGTTTAAGTTTCAGTTTTTTCATCTGTTAAATAAGCATAATACACATGTCATATTAGATAAAATAATGCATACACCATGCTTAGTATAATGTCTGGTATATAAGAGCTCAATAAGTATTCAGTATATTATTATTAATAATAATATATTTATGTTCTGGTCCCCAAAATCAGTGTCCTCAGGGTGTTTTGAGGAATAGGTGGAATTTATTTCTGTGAAGATGTTCCAAAAATGACTTAATTAAATCTGGTAATAATTTAAAAAATTGAACAATCTTTCAGTTTCCCAATTACAATAGTTCATATGGAAATCAGTTTATTCTGTTTTTAAGGCCTCCAATGCTGACAATGATTTTATGAAGGGAACATACCTGGTGATCCAGCAAGTAATCGGCTCCAGCCTATGAACACTGGGGAGACATTCATTCATTCTTTTCTCAAATATTTCTTGAGTCTTTATCCTACCAGGCACCTACCTGAGAGCACATTTAATTCATCCTTCTGTCCCCAGAGCCTTCCACAATACCTAGTATACACAAGGCATTGATAAATCTTTCTTGAGTGAATCAGTGATTTAAATCAATAATTTTAAAATATTGCTAAAATAAAACTTAAATACAGAATCTGAGTTGCCCTCAGATGATTGAGACGCTGACTTACAGTCTAGAAGGATGCTGTAAAATACAGTGTATCAATAAAAATTTTGAGGTATAGTATGGTCCACACAGATCAGGAGATGATTTGCCATTGAAAAGTTTGTTTGTTCCCAAGTGGAGGGGGCACATCACACTGTGTGTGAGGAGGACATGGAGAAGCACCAGAGTTGGTCAGGAGGCAGTAGCAGAGAGAACTGTGGACAGGAGCCTTCACTGTGCTTTCTGTGAGAAGGAGTGGGTGAGGCAGGGTAAGCAGGCTTAGATTGGCTAGCTTGAATAATTTCAGAGGTCTCTGGGATATAGGGGCTGTCTGTAGTTGTTTGGTACTGGGTCATGGGGCGATTAGGGCTGTGGGTCGTGGCCCCAGAGTATGAGAGCCCCGTAAAGTTGGTAGTTGGGTGTGGGCTCTGGAGTGGTTGGTATTTGAAAAGTGTCCTTGCAGGTGAGTTGTTTGCTATCTAGGAATTGGCTAACCTGGAAGGAGTGGCCTCTCCACGGCCAGCATTCCAAATATCAAAGCATCAGAATGCAGAAAATAAAAGATGTGGTTTATACAAAGGAGAATCAGAATATAAGGGCGTTAGTATATACGGTGGGAGTGGATGTCTGCTAGGCTTGGAAGGCAGCTGCAAGTAGGAAGGACTTGAGTTCAGGTGATGGGATAAAATATATATTGTTTTCATACCACAAGTATGAAAATGGAAGGGAAACAAAAAAGTGGTGGTGAATGGGCCTGCTTCTTCACCCCTTCTTTCAAGCTCTCTGAAAGCCCTGTGCTAGGGGGCTGGAGGAGAAAGAGATTAAGAGCTGAGACTGTATCACACACAGGCTAAGGGTAGAGTAGGTCTCCAGGAGAGAAGAGGGAACATTTCTTCCTTTTCTCAGTTTAAAATGATCTTCTAATTAATCTGGAAGAGTTAGGAAAATATATAAATAGGCCACATAGATAGCCAAGTACAAAAATGTAGTGGTTTTGTCTCTGAGGTATTGTAAAAGGATTCCAGGTTTTTTGTTCCCTAGTTGTTCATCTCATTAGAGGAGGAAAAAAATGCAGAGGAAAAGTCAGAGAAAAACATCCTTTGTATCATATGGGAGTTTTAATCTTCCTTTATTAAATTCTGTGAAAAAGAGTAAGTTGAGGTCTATGGACAGAATCCTAAAGTCATACAACATAAGCATTCATAACTTTTTATTCAGCAAATGTTTAATGAACATGTGCTCTGTGCTAATCACTGTGTTGGATAAAGACTCATCTTTATCAAGCTGATATTTTAATCGGAGGACAATAGCCAAAGACACAGTGAGATAATTGCAGATCGAGATAAATGTTGTGAACAGAATGAAAAATGATTAAGACAGAGAGAGGAGGTGGGGGACAGTTTAGAGAGTGTGGTCAGGGAAGGCCTCTCTGAGGAAGTAATAGTTGATCTAAGGCAGGAAGAATGAAAGGACCAGCTAAGCAAAGAGCTGGAGGAAAAATATTACTGGCAGAAATAATGGCAGGTAAAAAGACTCAGAGGGTAGAAAGAGTTGCTCTGTTTGAGATGGCCAGGGTAAATGATGCTTGTTAAGAGGAATGGGGAGGAATGTGAGTTAAAGTTAGCATTCCAGTTATCTGAGTGTAAAAACTAGCTACCTCTAAACTCAGCAACTTAAAATAACTTTTATAACGTTCTCAGACTCTGCAGGTTAGGAAACAGGCAGGGCTTGGCTGAATGATTCTCTCGTGCCTTGTGGCATCAACTGAGGGCATTCATCTCCACTCAGCCAGTGGCCAGCTTGGTCTGGGAGATCCAAAAAGGCTTCACTCACCTGAGCTGCCATCTGGACAGGTATGATGGCTGATTGTTTTTTGTGTCGGTTTGGGTGGGCCATGTGCCCAGATATTTAGTCAGATATTATTCTGTATGTTTCTGAGGTGGTTTTAGATGAGATTAATATTTAAATTAGTGACTTTGAGTAAAGTAGATTATCCTTCAAAATGTGGGTGGGCCTCATCTAATTAGTTGAAGGCACTAATAGAACACAGACTGATCTTCCCTGAACAAGAAACAATTTTACCAGCAGATGGCCTCAGTACTTGAACTGCAACACTGGCTCTTCCCCAGGTCTTCACTCTGCCAGCCTACCCTGCAGATTTTGAACTTGCCAGCCTCTATACTTGTGCAAGCCAGTCCTTGAAATAAATGACTTTCTATACAGATACACGTCCTGTGGGTTCTATTTTTCTGGAGAGCCTTGACATACAGTGGAGATGACTCAAAGACTAGGACTGTCAATAGGGCCTCTCCATGTGGCATGGCTTTCTCCTGCATGGTTTCCTCACACCACGTACCTCTTCCGTGGAGACTCATGATTCAAGCAGGAGTTCTCCAGCAGACCAAGCAGAAGCTGCACTGCTTTTTGTGACGCCACACATGGAAATCAATTGACATTGCCTGTGTCATACTCTGTTGGTCGAAGCAGTTACAAGTCTACCCAGGTTCAAGGGGAGAGGATGTAGACCCCACCTCTTTATGGGAGGAGTGTCAAAGAATTTGGGAACAATGTTTTAAAACTGCCAGTTAGACCAACCAAGTCACATAGGATGTAATTCATTTTCTCTCTCTCTCCCCTTCCCCTTGGGGGTTTTGGAGGGACTATAATAACAGCCCCCTTCATCTCAATTACTGGAGAAGCTCATTCAAGAGCATGGGTTTTGATGTGTACTACAATAAACTTTCTAATTCTTCCCTTCTTAATTAAACTTGCCCCTACCCCAAAAGAAAAAAACCATGCAGGCCTACCACTTTGGGTGAGCAGCCCAGAAAACACCGGCTCGGCAGCCCGGCAGACCAGGAAGCAAGAGGGAAGATGGCTGGGCAGGTTCCTGTCCTTCTCCCAAAGGCATCAATCAGAGAGTTTGGGGGGAGAGAGTGAGGTGGGGAGAGAGGCTAGAATTGTTACTGGGGCGCAGTGTTTCTCAATGGGGTGTGAATAGCATTTGTGCTGGGACATTCTTCATTGTAAGAGCATCGCAGAGGGCTAGTAGCCTGGTCCCTTTGAGTAAATGCCAGCAACTCCCACTCTCGTGCCCCAGTTACTGTGACAATGAAGAACAACCATCCTGCATGTTAGCAAAATTCCTTGCACATGGACACAGGGGGAAGGAAAATGCAGAAGCTCCTCCCTTGTCCCCTTTCCCCACTGATAATCGCAAACCTGGATTATTCTAAGACGTCTCCATCAAACTCTCTGTGAAACAAATGCACAGATCTTTGGCACAGTTGTTCTCCCAAGTAGTGGACTATCCTTTATAAACCCAGTGAAAACTCACTGTGCTACCATTTAATCCCAGCAACTATTTAGATATTATTGTTTCACTGCAGACTTATTAAAACATGTGAAGTACAGTCAGAATCTTGCCCAGTAACTTCTTTCTTTTGTTATTTCACCAAGAGCAATGTAATGATTTCATTATAGTTTTTCAAGAAAAGGTATTTAATGCAACTAAACTGAGGCTTTCAGCTAGACCTGATTTTGTGTTCCAGCATTACGGACACGTCAGTGAAGAGAAAGTGTTTCCTTCCTTTTTCAGGCAGTAATGGCACCTCGAATGGTTGACAAATGGAAAACCATCCAAGGCTCTTGTATATCTGAGTCTGAAGACACAGGAGTGAAAATAGATGAAAAAGCTTGTTTTTCTGGTCAAATAAAGACACTTTAAGATCCCTTTCTTCCCCCATTTTCAATAGTTGTACTAAGATGCGCTCTATATTCAGCACTGGTGAATAAATCAGTTCAAGACAAGGCAATCCACTGATTAATATGTAATTTACAGTCTGTGCCACTGAGAAGAGAAAAGAGGCATGGAGATCTTGTGAGGAAACTGTAGGTAACATAGGTGTCCTCTCATTTTAAGATTCAGTTCTCAAAACAGAGGTATTGAGTCCAGAAAATGAAATGTCACTGACATCAATATTATTTGTGCTTTGTGTTGTGTACTGGCCACCAGATATTTGAAATAAACAATTGCTTTAAAGGCAAGGCTTATGACAATGCACCATATTAGAACTGTCCTTATGATGAAAATCTTTAATCTTTCCTCCCTCTCCTGAGGTCACGTGATGGGCACTTTTACCCCGGTGGTTTTGAAAACGGGAGTGGTGGAGTGAGTGCATTCTGTTATCAGTAAACCCTCCTTCCCAGGATTTTCCTCCCTTTAAGTGTCTGGTGCTTGGGGTCTTTTCCTACACCCCTCAATTCCCTCTCCTTCTAGCCAGGGTTTCATATAAAATGTTCTCCCAGTTTGTTAGCATTTTAATAGGAGACAGATCCTTCTCTTAGAGGAATGACTTTACATTCTTAAATAGGGTCTTTTTTATTTCAGGTCTGAGATTACTGGGTATCCCAGATCACTTTCTGATTATTATATTTACCTGCATTTAGCTAAGCTACTCCTGCATGGCAGGTGCTAGACATGTTATCTCCAGCCTCACAGTAACCTGAAAGGTAGATAATTTTAACGATATTTTATTTGTCTATTTTGTCTCGCATATATTGTGCTCAAAACCTGACTGCTTCCCCTTTCCATGATACCATCTAGTGTTTAGTTATCCATGGTGAAGCTAGACTTCTAGCCACAAACCCAAAGTTGGATTTGCCTATAGAATAAGGAAACATTTGCTCAGTTTGGAGGGAACTGGATTCTTTAGTGAGCTTCGCAGCCTTAGTGAGAGGGTGGAGTGACTGATAGTATTGCATTTGGCATATTTTAGACAATTGAGGTTTTTCTAAACTCCAGCCTAGCCATCTAAATAAAATTGTGTGTCCTTTTTTTTTGTTATTTTCTTCTCACCATTTTAATCTGTTTTATGATTAGACTGGTGATGTGATTGAGTCATCCAGATCAGACTACCCCATTTACTAGCTGTGTGGCCTTGGTCAGGTTTACTGAATCTGCCTGGGCGTTTGCTATCCTGGAAGCTGACATAATTTTTACTTTATAAAGTTACAGAAAAAATAAACAATGATGAAATAAACAAAAAATTCAAAATGACTTCTATTACTTTTCAGAGTAAATGCTGTCAAAATGATCAAATACAAATAATACAGATATTTTACAAGCAGTTGTAAAGCAGAACTTCCACTTTTATGGAGCTGACACTCTAGTGTCATTCAGAAAGCATCAAGATACTTTGTCTATGCTGGGCTTCCCACAAGACTGTGTGAGAAAAGTATATTTTGTGACTTTAACAGATGCAATATGTGTAGTTGTCTTTCCTAGTCTTGATATGTAATATCAGCCTTCTTCTGAGGAACCTTTTTCTGGGCCTTTTAATATGCTGTCCCTTGTGCTCGACATTCCATGCCCACATCTCCATCCCAGAACTTTGTATATTTAGGTCCTTCTCATCCTTTAAACTTTGAAAGTCACGTTTTCAGAAAGGGCTTTTCCTCAGGCTAAGCATCCACGATTTCTACTGCATCCAGTGCCATTTATCTCTCACCTCCTTGCTTTCATAACAATTATTACAACTTGTAATGAGATATTAAAAACATTATTTACTCTTGGTTAAAATTGAAGGTGGAATCGCACACTACAAATTACAAGAGGGGTTAATGAGCAACCTTGAGAGGAAGGGAAGAGGTTGACCCAAATGCTTTTGAGAATGGATGTGAAGGTCGAAGCATATTTTCCAATTAGGAGCCATAAAGGCATAAAGAATAGTGAGTTGTAGCCTGGTCAGGTGAAAGGACTATTTGATCTATGCATATTCTGAATTTCATCATAGTAAAATTGAGTTACTGGTCACTCTCTTTGCTTAGAAGGATTAAAAAGGTCTCTAGTAGTATTTTGTTTTTCACTATAGAAAGCTTATTATTATCTTCTGGGAAATTTAAGTCAACCTTGAGGCTATTATGGTGACTGAAAAGCTTGTTTAACATGTTTGTTATTGGAAATTGTATTTACTTAGTATATATTTATTTTAGAAAATTGCATTTGGTAGCATGTTTATTGTAGAAAATTGAGTTTATTCACCTCGTTGTGTCGTGTACAGCAGCTCTGTGATGAATAGCTTACTAAGTTTCTTTAGTAACACTTCCCACTCAGTGACAGGAATTAATTTCACGTATTTATTCATGCAATTCATATTTATTGCACACCTACTATGAGCCGAGCACTGTTCAAGGCACTGAGGAAATAGCAGTGTATTTGTTATCTATTGCATAGTGTAACGATCACCAACTTAGTGGCTTAAACAACACACATTGATTATCTCACTGCTTCTGTGCCAAGAATCTGGGCATGATTAGGTAGGTCCTCTGCTCAGGGTCTTTCATAGGCTATTAGCAGGGCTCTGGCTAGTGATGAGGTTTCATGTAAAGACTTGACTGGATAAAGAGCCTTTTCAACGCTCACATGTGTGGTTGGTTGTTGGTTCAATTCAATTCATCAAGGATTGTTCACTGAGAACTTCAGTTCCTGGCTGCCAGTTCACTGGAGGTCATGTTTGGTTCATTGGCATATAGGACTGCCCAGCATGGCAAATTGTTTTGTCAAAGCCAGCAAGAGAGAGAGAGTAATAGCAAAATGAAATTCCCAATCTTACGTAGCCTACTCTTGGATGTAATATCCATGACTTTTGTTGTAGTTATTGGTCAGTAGGCCAGTCCATACTTGAGGAGAGAGGATTACATAATGGCATGAATACTTGGAGGTAGGGATCATCAAGGGCCATATTAGAGTCTGTCTACCACAAGGAGTGAACAAAATGAAGTCACTTTTACAGAGCATACATTCTACTAGTATACATTCTAGTACCATTCAGAAATCATAAGGGTCTTTGTGCTGGACTTCCTCTAGGCCTGTTTGAGAAAAATACATTTGTGCTTCTAACACAAATTGCTAAACACCATGTGAAGAATCTTTTTCAAGTTAGTTATTAGATATAGTCTTGTCATGAAACTCTCAGGGAGTTTGCAATTAAATTGCAGAATGAAAGCAGGTATATAAACATACATGACATCTCTTTACAGAGCAGCACTGGTCAATGAAATAGAAAATAAGCTCCAGTGTGCTCTTGGCTTCTAGATTCTTAACTGTACTTTGAATAGCTGGATGGAAGAGGCCCTTATTTATGAAGAAGACAAACCCCATTGTGGTAACTTCTGTTTAACTTTTAGGCAGCTTTACTTAATCGTGACTTTGTTCCTTTGTCTGGAGTCATCATAATAGCCTCAAGGTTGACTTACATTTCCCAGGAGATAATAATAAACTCTGTATTGGGGGAAACAAACAAACAAACAAAACACTACTAGAGACCTTTTTAATCCTTCTTTGCAGGGAAGAGATGTATTAAAGATAAGTTTTGCCTAGTGTTTATGCTCAGACCCTAAAGTACTTTTATTAAGTCACTCACAGGGGAGCCAGAGTGAGTTGTTGTTTCAAATACTAGAAATTAAAGTGATGCTTTATAGAGTGAAACAAAGAAGTTAGCATAAGATGGGAAAGGAAAAAGAGAAGAGGAAGGAAGGAAGGAGAGAGTAAGGGAGGGAGGAATTTAGAGGAAGGAGGGAAAGGAAGGGAATGAACAAAGTAAAGAAAAAAGGAAAGAGAAAAGAAAATAGACCCTTTACTATGGATTTGTTGCATCTTACAGGATAAACAACTGGTATACCCTATGGATATTTTCTGTACTAGCCATGTTTTATGGTTTTAAGTCATTATCTAAAACATGTCTTAGAAACTTTGACATTTACACAGTCATGAGTTTAGAATTTATTTTTTAAAAGACATAGAGATAGATTCTTGACAGGCTTGAGAGAATACCCATGCCTGAGATCTTGGTTATCAGAAAAATCAAAGATTAAAGAAAATCCATAGATTAGAAAAGAGGAAGAGGAAAATGAACCTGAATTGTGTGCATTGCTCTTAGCTTAACGAAGCCTGGCTAATGACAGGCAGATCCTAAGGTATTTGTAAATACTGCAAATTAATGTGAGATAGATACCCTGCAGCACTTGGAAAAAGACTGAGGCTGAGTTCAGGAACTGGCCTAAGACATTCAGAGGAAAAAGCAGAGCTGAGATGCAAACCCAGCAGTCAGAGGGCCGGAGTCTGAGCCTTCATAATGCTTCTCTGTTCTTGGAAAATGAAAGGTCTGTATAATTGCTTCATGTGTTTCCTTTGAATAAAGCTTATTTTTTTCCTCACAGGGATACTCATTTCTGATTTTATAATTTTCCTTATAAAAGGAAGTTTTTTTATCCTGTTTTCACAGATGACAAATCCTTGAGGTTATGAATTCTGTTTCCTTAGATTTTTAGGAATATCAGATCAGAAGAGCAGAGAACATGTCAACTATTGGCAATGAATGTTAATTTTCTAATCTGTTGAATAATAAGAGCTTTAGAAGGGACTACAGTTCAGAGTGGTGTAATGAATCTACAGGTCACCAGGCTAGTACATAAAAGAGCCAGGACAGAAGCTCAGCCTCGCAATGCCCAGTTCAGCTCTTCTGCAGTCTCCACAGAGACTATTTAGAATGCCTTCTCTTAGCTGACATGTGAATTTTATCTCTTGACTTCCAGGAATAGTTGTGATTTTTCTTTTTCATTTGCAAGAAGGCTTTGTTTGTTTCATAAAGCATTCGGTTCCTTGATGTTGAATTTAGAATGGAAATCCATTATCTGGTGTCAAAGCATTTCAGTCATCCTCTTTCTTTGCATTTCCCCATATTCTGACATGGCCCTTCACTTTTAGCTTCGTGAGGTCAGGATGTGTGTCCTACTCATTTCTGTGTTTCTAGGAAGTTGTATGGTACAGCTTGGTTCTAGTGGGTATAGTTATGCAGCTTCTGGATAGAAAGTGTGGTTTTCTTTGGAATTCTATGAACCTAGAATCCATATCAGCTTTACTCAGCCGTTGTTGAAATGAGATTGTTTTTCTTTAAACTTTCTTGTAAGTTAATCATATTTCTCTTTGTTTTTATTAGTTAATTTTTATTCCATTTGAGCTAATTTGCCATGTCTACTTCAAAAAAGCATTGTGTTTTGGATAACATCTCCAAGTTTTACCACTCTTTTTTTCCATTTCTTTCTTAAATGTGTTGTTATGCTTTTAATGCAGTTCACATGGGGCCAAGCATATTTGCAATCTGTGGATAGCACCCACCTTTTAAAAAGGTCCTGAAATTTCTAACAAATCAAGTTCCTTACAAGGGTAGAGAAGACACTTTTCTCCATGTACCTTAGATCCCAGGAAATAGGAATTTCATATCATTTGAAGCATGATAGTAGCCTTTCAATAAACATTTTCCAAAGCAGCATATTCTGTCATTGGCAAGTACAAGATTATAAATTATTATGGTCATTTTCATTATTTCTGATAATTGTTCATTTATAATTATTTATGGAGTATCTTTATGTGCTTGCACCATTATACCACCTTACCAGTAATCAGAAACAACCAGTTATGTTGTATGATTCATACTCTTGATGATTTGACCTAAGTGAAACAGAGATTGTTGTCAGAAGTTGGTGGACCCAGTCTCTGAACTTCTGAAAAGGTGTATTTTTGCCTTTACTCTTCCTGACTTGGTCCTCCCAATTATCTCTATGGAGACCACCAGCTTTTAAATTTATAGAATGAAATTTCTATTAAAGATAACAGTAACACAATATTTACAGAATAAGAGACAAGAAACATAGAGGAACTAAGGCATGAGAAATAAAGTAGTAAAGGCTAGAAAGAAGTATGAAGCCATGTCCATCTTTTTTATAATTAGACTTCAGCAAAAGTCTGTCCCTGGGTGCCTTTGTACCATGTAATTGCTTCCTAACCTTCAACTTTTCCTTTTTGTCTCGCATTTTTCAGCGGCAACTAGTAAACTTCTGGAGGGATGGGGTGAGAGGGTCCATCATTTTGGATAGAACTTTAAATACTTCTAAGTCCTCTGTGATTTTGAGATATCCAGTCTTCCTGTATCATTTCAAGTATAACAGTATACACCAACCATGTACTACAGAATTAGAGAATTAGTCAACCTGTTTGGGGGTAGGTATTATGAAAAGGTGGAAAACTAGGGCTCTCACAGCTGACAGTCATTAGAAATGTTTTATGTGGTAGCATAATATCATTAAACATTTACTTTGCTTGGTGATGATATAAATCTAACTCTCCCAACATATCCTCTCCCCCAAACAAAAAATAAGAACTAAATCTCATGCTCTCAGCATAATAAGAAGACAAATACTGTTTAAACTTTAAAATACCTGAACTACAAAAATAAACATGGAATCCCAGTGAGTTATCTCCATCCTCCTGCTGTATGTCTTTGTGGCTTACAAGGTCAGTCTCTGAAAAATTCCATAGAATAGAGAAGGAAGGACTAGTAGCAGGTGTGATACCAATCTAAAACTATCACCATGAAGAGAAGTCTACCATAAGAGTGAGCATACTGGAAAAAGAAAAAGGGCGGGGGGGGGGGGGGAGAAAAAGATGACTCTGTAGATCAGAAAACTGACAGCAGGAAAGAAACTTACAATTGCAAACCGTGTATCAAGAGGCAATTTTGGAAATGTAACACTTCAGGAGAGTAGTGAAGGCTAGAAAGTTTAAAATGGAGACAAGTTTAAAATGGAGAGGCACACTTTGACAACCCCATGTTGAAGAGAAATAGAAAGCACATTTGTGACCATACAAGGCAAAAGAGAAAAGCAAAGAACAAACAGTCCCACCCTTTTAGTTCTGCTTCCACAAAAGGAGCCATCCAATAAATGGAACACATTTCAACACCGGGATAGATGAGTGCACTCTTGAACCAGCATCTCTTAAACCACTCCAAACCACCAGTCCTGTACAGAAATGCAGAGGCACAGTTTTCATTTATAAATAACTGCTATAAAAATATAACAGGAAATGAGAATCAAATTAATTCAACTGATGAAAATTCCACTCACTAAGTGAAAAGGAATGAAATATTTCTCAAAGTAAGCATTTTGGGATTTAAAAAGCTAACCATTTGCAACAAAATTTAAAAAAACCAAGAACAGAAATGGACATAAAATAAAAAGACTAAAATTTAATTTCAGGAAAAACATAGAAGAAATAGTCTAAATTATATAAGAAATGAAAACTAAGAATTTCTTAAGGAATAAGTATTTAAACAACTTAATGGGAACATTGAAGAAAATCAGGAGAATACTAAGAGAATAAAATATTAGATTAAAAAAGAAGTGAAAGAGAATATTTGAAACAAATAAAGATAATCCAGTTAAGTATAACTGCAGTTCCTGGGAAAAAATGTATAAAACAATGGAGGAGAATTATATATAAAACTATGATTTTAACATAGCATTATTTTCTGTAAATAAAAGGTCAGAATCTACATATTGGCAGGGCTTATTAGTTACTTGGGAATATTGGCCAATAACAACTAACTCTAAGACCTATCTTAGTGAAGCTATTAAACTTTATAAAAATAGTTTTAAATGATAAGAATTTAATTGTACATCTTACACTAAGTAAAAAATGGAGATGAGTATAGAAAAAAAAGTTACATAATATATGTTATGTTAAAATAGTGATTAGAGTAAAAGTTATAGCCTTAAATACTTTTATTAATGAAAATGAATGAAAATTAACAAATTCCAAACTCAAAAGTCTAGGAAATTGCCCCACCAAAAAAAAGAAAAAGGGGGAAATAAAAGTAAATATAATTAAAAAATCAAAACCATCTTTTTAAAAAAAACTTAATAAAATATACAAACCATTAATCTGAAGAATAAAAGAGAAAAAGAAATATTCAAAATAGAAATTGAAAGTGGTAAATAATAATTGAAACAGAAGAATTTTAAAAAAATCATTAGGCATTTCTTTGCCCATAACCATGCAAAAAATTTTGAAAACCTATATGGAATGGACATTTTCTAAAGAAATTGACTGTTAGAAAAGAAGTTTAAATAATTTCCAACAGAAAATTTTCCAATAGAAAAAGTTATAAGGGAGTTTCTGCTCTATAAAGAAGCACTAAACCTAGATGATTTCACAGGGAAATTCTACCAGACGTTCAAAGATCAAATAGACTTAGTGCTCTGAACTTATTCTGAGTATTAAATCCTTTTCAGGAAGTAAGTAAGTTAATGATAATATAATTAGAAAATTATTACCAATACAATTTATGAATATTAATGTAAAATTAATAAAACATTAGCAAACAGAAGCCAATATCACAATAAAAAGTTGATAAAACTTGATTGAGTGACATTTATTTCAGGAGTGCAACCTCGGTTCACTATTAGGAAATCCAGGAAAATAATATACTATATTAACAGATCTAAAGAGCAAAAAGATGATATGAATATCCCCAGATGTGCTAAAAAATCTTGGACAAAAATCAACTTAATAAAAACGATATAACTTATTCTTAAAGTAAGCATCTTAAAGGGAATACACTAGACATACTTTCACTAAGAGTTAAGAACAAGGAAAATATGCCTACTATTCACTACTATTCAGCCTTGTCCTGGAAGTAATTGCCAAGAGAATTAGAGGGATAAGGATTGGAAAAAGAAATAAAACAATTTCTGTTTACAGATAATATGATCATGTACCTAGAAAACCCTAGAGAAACAGCAGTAAAACTTTCTCAAATAATAAAAAGAATTCAATATAGTAGCAGAATGTAAACATAAGGAAATTGAAAATTGCTAGTCTTCAGATACAGAAACAACAACCAGTGAGTGGATACAGTAGAGAAACCCCATTTAAATAGCAGCAAAGGAGATTAGGCTCTTAAAGTTAATTTCGACACTAAATTTGCAGAAGCTAAATAAAGCAGTCTTTAAAACACTCCTCAAAAACACAAAAGTGTATAAGTAAATTAAAGACTTTCCAATTTTTGTAAAGGATGACTCATCATAAAGATGTTACTCTTCCTAATTTATAAATTTAACACAATCCCAATAAAATATCAAAAGCCTTTTGTTCAAATGGGATTGGGTGACTTAATATGAGAATTTATATAGAAAATAAATAGACAGGAAAACACTAAAGAAATACTATGCAGGAAGAGTAGCCTTGCCACACAGTAAAAACACCACAAAGCCCTTATAATTAAAACATGAAGAGAAAGATCAATGGAATAGAATAAAAAGTCTAGAAATAGACCCAGTAATATCTGGAACTATAATATATTATGAAGATGTCATCTCAAATCATCAGAGCAAAGATAGACTTTTTAATAAGTGATTCTGGGACAACTGGCTAGCCATTTGAAAAAGATAAAATTAGATCCATAACTCACATCATACACAAGAATAAACTCCAGATAGATCAGAAATTTAAATGTAAAAAATAAAAGTGCCAGAAGAAAATATACATGATTCTTTTTTTTACTTGCTTGAAAAAATTGGTGATTGGGACTCAAAATACTGATACAATAAAATAAATGATTAATAAAATGTAATGAAGAAAAACAAACATTTGCAATTCAAAACATAACTGATAAAAATTTTACAATATACATCACAAGTGTTAATATCCTTAATATATAAGGAAATTTTAAGAAATGAGGGAATAGACAAAAATCCAATAGAAAAATGTGCAAAAGACAGAGACAATTCCCAGAAAAAGATACAAAATGTCCCTTTAACATATGAAAATTATTCAGCCTCACTTTAATAAGGAAGAAGAAAAATAAAAATACTCCAGTATCATTTCCTATCAGATGGCAAAAATTAAAAAGTATAACACCAATGTTTTTGCTTCTGTGAGGAAACAGGCACTCTTACACACTGGGAGTGGAAATGCAAATTGGTGTAGTCTTCTAGAGGGGAATTTGACACTTAGAAAAAAGCAAAACAAGAGTACATATGTATTTGATTTTTGATCCAGCAATTCCATTTTTAGGAATTTACCCTAAGTAATGCAGGACTGGGCAAATTCCTTCTCCTACCTAAGTAGGGACTCAGGCCAATGCCTTGGCAAGGAAAGAATTCTAGAACAAGTCAGTTGGAGACAAAAGTTTAATAGAGAAGGAAAACCCCTAGACAGAGTATAGTCTCCTCTCAAGAGTCAGGGAGGGAGACCTGAGTGTTTGAGGAATTGGGTTTATATCTGTTTCTTAGTTTCTATGAAAAATTACTGCTTACAGGGAATAAAATGGGGGGATGGTTGGGGTTATCTTTGTACAAGGTACAGCTTTTGTTTTCCTTTTATGGTATGGGTAACGTTAATGGTATGGATAAATAGTTGTTAGTAACCTCTGCAGGAATCTTCATTTGTTCTGTAGGTTCCCCTGCCTGGTTGTATGGGCTGATCGATCGGCCAGGTCCCAAGCCCAGCAGACACAGCAGGCTCTGAGTTGTACTTGGTTTAATATTCGGTCAGTCTGTGTGTTCTATGCCTCTTCCCTTATCAGAGGTTCCCTTTAACATGAGTACATATGGCCATGTTTTTCCATTGCAGAATAATCTATATTACACAGTATTGGAGATTGAGTAAATAACTGTTACATACATGAGTGCAGACTGTTGCAGGTGTGAAACAAACAATGAGGAAGATCTCTCTGAGGTACTGTGGAGTGATTTCAGGATAAGTGAAAAAGGCAAAGTGGAAGGAATATAAATTAACTTTTGCATGAGAAGGAAGAGGAAATAAATATGTGCATCTGAAATTATACCAACCAGGGAAGAAATGATAAATGAGAGACTAATCATATTGGTTACCTAAAGGGGTTGTGGGATGGGGGTGGAAATGGTAGAAATAATGGGGAGGGGGTTGACATCTTAAAATACATGTTTTTGCATAGTTCTGAATTTTAGAATTATGCTAACATTTTATATACTAATAAAAATAAATAAACTAACTTATATGGGGAAAACTTGAAATTCAAATACGATATAGAAAACAACTGTGTATTCAAATGAATAACATAACCATACTAAAGTTCTTTGAGAGAGACAAATTGAGAAAAAAAAATTCTATGATTGAGCACCATAAGCTTGAAAAGTACTTAACTTACCCTAACTCTTGTTTTGGTCACCTTGTTGTTAGAAAGGAATTTGTGTTAAAGGAGAAAGCTACAGTGGTTTCAGGAGGGGAAAAAAGCCTTATGTACTCCAACCAAAAGTGTGAGGTCAGTGATAAAATGATAGGCAAGTGATGAATAGTATTCTAAAATGGCTGTAAGGTCAGGCGAATTTGGCTGATTCAAACATTTTGATTTTGTGTAGACGATCAATTCAGTACCTTAGATTATCACTCTGTGTAATTTATTCTCTTTATTCTGTTTTTAAAACAGCAGTAAATAAGTAAAATACCATAGTAGCATTGGATAAACATGTAGCTGTTAAGAGTTTTAAAGTTTCATTTAGAGCTGCCTTAAGGAAATAGTTATATATCATTTCTTAGACTAGAGCAATATTTGCAATAAAAATTCAGAGTGTGTGAAAGAGGAAATTATAAAAATCATAAAACTGTTTTCTACTACTTAATGAAAAAAAGAGTAAACACCATAATAATTTTTTAAATGCAGCTTACAAAATTTATCCTATTAGAAGCAGACGCTCTAAACAGAAAAATTATCATAGAAGAAAATGGAAGAGGAATCTAAAGAGCTCCCGCAACAAAAGTACAAGGCCCAGACAGTGTCACAGAGATGTCTACCAACATTTTTAAAGGTCAAAATAGTAAAATACCTAAACTCTTTCAAAGCAGAATAAGTAACATCGTTTCATTTTTTTTACGAAATACATTTATCATTAATCTCCAAACTGATAAAGATTACATAAAAATTTATTAGTTATAAAAGTTATAACACTTCAGTTATGACTCTTGATGCAAAAATATTAAATAAAAGTTGGTAAACGGATTCCAACAGAAATTTTAAAAATAACCAATAAAGTGTCATTCTAAGAATATTAGAAAATACACTATTACTATTGCTCTGGAGGGAAATAACTGTGTGATTTCCATATGTAATACAGACTTTGGCTTCTCTAGGTCATCCTGCTCCACTCCCACACTTGTAGCGCTCTCAGGTTTCCTGGCCTGCTTTCAGTTCTCTCCATCAGGCCCACAGGAAGGAGTTGGTGAGTGGGCAAGGACTCCACTCGTGCCTGGGGCTCCCAGGGATTTAAACTGCCATGCTGGTCCACCCTTAGTCTTTAAAAATGCATTCATCTTTCAGTTAATTTCCCTCCTTGCTTGTAAGTTTGCCACCTCTTTCTCCCCTAGTCTGCCAAGAGTGGGAACAATTTGTGAACTCCATCTCTCTTCAGAGGGGTTTGTCACCCTTTTGAATTCAGTTTGTCTGGTTGCTTTGTAACCTCAACTTTAGTCAGAGTTCTCTAGAGAAACTGTGTGTGTGTGTGTGTGTGTGTGTGAGACACATACATACACACACATATACATATACATATATATATATACATATACATATACATTACATATAATATAATATATGTATATGTATATACTATATATAAGGAAAGACTTTATTAAAGGAATTGGCTCATCAGTTATGGAAGCTGAGGGAGTCCCATGATCTGCTACAAAGCATAGAATGGAGATCCTAGCAGATGAGATCCAGGAATGGAGTGCGAAGGTCAGGAGAAGATCGATGTCCCAGCTCAAGCAATCAGGGGGGAAAGGGCTGAATTCTTCCTTCCTCTGCCTTTTTGTTTTATTTTTGGATTTCAGAGGACTGGGTGATGCTAACCAATTGTGGAGAGAACAAACTGCTTCACTGATCCTACCAACTCAAATGCTAATTTCATCCAGACACACCCAGAAATAATATTTAGCCAAACGTCTGGACACCCTATGAGTCAGTCAATTTGGCACATAAATTAATTATATATATAAAAAATTTGGGTTAGAGTGATGTTCTTTTGTGGTTTTCTATATGTTAACCTCAGGAACTGTGGTATATTCATCAATATAACCTAATCATTAAACATGTATAACTCTCCTATTAATGATTTCATCATTGGGTTAAACTAGACATATTAAATTACATTAATTGGAATATTTTCTATTTTTTTCCCCTTCTATCTATAAAGAATCTCAATATTTATTCTTGGTAACTCCCTAACGGTAGCATTTTTAAAACAACTGACAGTATTTATTAGAAAATTATCTGACAGTATTTTAGGAATGAAAGAGAAGCTGTAACTAATAAGCCAGTATACAGAAGACCAGAAACAAATTCCTTTGGAGACCAGTAAATATTTCTATATTAAAGAAAGATGAAGAAATAATCACCAAGTTTCTCTTAAACAGAATACATTTCTGAGAATAGTTACCAACCTTAGATTTTTTCAGAGACTTTCTAAAGACAACCAAAGTTTTCTTTTGTGTTGTCAGAGTTCCCACCTCAAATGTTGAGTTTAGGGAGAAGGACACAAACACAAACCAAATAAGTGGAAAATTAAATGCCTAGCTGGGAGATTGAAAAGTTCAGTCCTTTAAAACTGCACTTAACAGCAATACTGTTAAAATTCCTGGGCTTTTTAAAATTTCATCCATCTTTCCTAGCCTCTGTTCTATAATTTTTTTTCTTGGTTTCTGATTTTTGTCATTTATCCATCTTTTTATTAAAAAAACCTTCTGATTATGATTTTAGTTCCTGTCAGCCATTTTTCTCATGCCTGGTTTTGACCTCAGATCCACTACTTACCTCAGCTCTTGTTTCTGAGCGAGTCTGCCAGTCAGTCAAGTGTGTCTCTAGGGAAACACCCCTGATATGATCAAGCCCCATTGCATGGCCAATTTTTAAAATTAGGTTAGAATCTCTACACTTCTACCTTTTCCTCTGATATTTCACATCTCTTTTACATTTTTTTCTAATGTTTACCCAATAACTTTTTGGGGGGTTAGTTTACCTTAATCCAGATCAATCTACATCTCATACTTCCTCATTTACTCAAACTGGTTTGTGTGTTAATGCGCCTAAATGATGTATATATCTTAATATTTTCCTTGTGTCAGTGACATCATTATGGTATCTCTGTCCATTCTGTTTTCTCAGTAGGTTGTAAATTTGGCATAGGCAGGATCGAAACTTAGCCCATTGTTGCAGGAAGTGACACCCGACAGAGGAAATTGGACACTCAGACAATTTCGTTAGAGGAAGGAGGATTTATTAGGCGGGCAGAGAGTGTGAGGCTTACCAGCCCCAAAGCACGAGCTCCCTTTGGTTAGATTTCTTACAGCTTATATACCCTCGCAGTGTCCATGCAAGGGGCGCGTGATTCCTTTGAGGTTTCATGTGTGCTTCACGACTCAGGATGGAAGGAGGAGCTTCAGGTGGAGGACTGCAAGAGGGGAGGAATTTCCAGACAACTGGTCTTAATCTATTTACAAGTCATTAGCCTTGTAGAACCTGCGATATGGGCCTGGTCAGCACTGTTATAGGATTCTCAAATGGAGAGAGGAAAGCTGAGGCTATAAGCAGAAAGTAGCACTACTGATGCCGGCACCAGCGCAGCTGATTCTTATCTAAAGGCTGAGCCCCAATATTAACATAACAGGCAGTTTTATACAGTCTTGTTATTCCTACACAGCTACAGAGATAAGGAAGTATATTAGTTGAATAGCAAGCTATGAATCAACAGATGTGAGCTGGAGAGTCCTGGAGTGGGAGAGAGGGCAGTCAGGAAGGGATTTTAACCAGCTGAGTTGGTCATTTCTGCAAGCCCTTTCCTTTGCATTTTTCAGATGCCTCCTCTCCTCTCTTATCATTTTACTTTAAAACAAAGCTCAATCTCATGCTTCTTCAGAGGATGCAATAAAGCCTTTTATGAATCTGGTGCCCTCATTATAAGCTGTTATTAATGTATACCCTTCAGTAGTTGTTTAGAAATGCTTGAGTCTGGACATGAGAGGGATGATAATGGGTTATATAAAAGGTGCTCTTTTAGAGTTTTTGGAAAATAATGCACATAGTAAGTATCCATATTAACTATTTTTATTATATTTTATGCCATTTTCTTTTGGGTCTTAAAAAAGCATGTCCATAATTATTTAACTATGGAGGACTCTTTGATCACCCACATTTGTCAGATAATATAGGTGACTGATTATTTATTTTTAACTAGAACAAATTAGTTGTGATACTTGATAGACTTTCCAAAATACTGCTTCCTCCCTTACTCTCAAATCTATTAGTTTAGACAGATTGTCTTCTGAGTGGGTAATATCTAATTGAATATACATATTATTCTATTTTACTTCTTTTTCTTTCCAAGCTAATTCTCCTCCCCCCCCTTTTTTTTTTTTTTTTGCAAATTTTCTCTTTTTCTCAAATTTCTTGAATGAGTGTCTTAGTCAGTTTGGATTGCTATAACAAAATACCTTAGAGGGGATGACTTATTAACAATAGAAATTTATTCCTCACAGTTTTGGAGGCTGGAAGTCAAGATCTGGGTGACAGCATGGTCAGGTTCTGTTGAGAGCCCACTTCCAGGTTGGAGATGGCCGACTTCTGGTATCCTCACTTTGTTGAAAGAGGAGAGAGAGAGCTCTCCGAGGGTGGCAGGGGGTTCTCAATTATAAGCCACCAGTTCTACTTATGAAAGCTCAAACCCCATGCCCTAAGCACCTCCCAAAAGCCCTACCTCCTAACTCCATCACTGGAGAATTAGGATTTCAACATATGGATTTGGGGGAGTGGGGACAAACATTCATAAATGGTGATGTTATATTTTGAAACAACTAGATCTTAGGTAAAATATTTGGCTGTATTGAACATATGAGACTTCAAATATCTTGGAAGAAAAATTGCCTTAAAATCAGTTTTGGCCAGCTAACACCAGGTCTATTTTCGTAGCATAATCTTATTTTTTTAATATACTAGTGTTTCTTTCAATCATTTCATACTAATTTATACCTTAAAAAGTTTTCTGCGTGGATTAAGAACAGTGTTATTTAGCAAACACAATTATTTGATTACCTCCCCAGTGCTAGTCACAGCCTGGCATTTAATCTGGCTGAGGCCTACAGACCGCAATTTGAACAATCAGGATAGTTTTCTGTAATTGCAATAAATCATATCATTAACCATGACAGACTTTTCCTCCCACAGATGATTTTTTTTTCAGTAACGGTTAACTCCTGAACTACTCATGAAAGCTAGATTTTACTGTACTCAAGTGAATTTCGTAGTCAGCTGGCAGAATATACAGACGGAGTCTGTGTGGGAAAAACACGGATGTCCCAAGAGTGAAGCCTAAACAGGTCACTTTAAATTGAAGAGATGTAAGGCTCAAACGATGACACACAGAATTCATCAGAAAGAATAATTGTATAAGGATTATCTGCTACAAGGCGGTTTAATTTTCTAACAGGGAAACAGATGGAGATCAAGATGTGAGGCATACTTATGTTGTTATATTTTGGTCATTTATATAAAATACACCTGCCGTTGTATTGAGGCTTCCTGAGATGAATAAACGAAAAAGGAAATATTTTTCAGGGAACATCTATTGCCACCCATGTAAGCTCATGTTACATGTCTCTTTTATATAGGAATTTTAAAAGTTAAAAATGTTCAAGGCTTTACCATCTTAGAAATTTTATCTTAACATTTGCTCTAATACCTGATATGTAGCCATGTTTAATAGTTTATGATTTTGCATGATATACTTTTCTTATCCAGTTGATGTTCATACTGTTGGCTCTCGATATAGAAGATATTAAATTTTTGGTATTTTTTTTTTTACTCTAAGTTTATTGATTTTGTTAAGCATATATTTTTTTCTCATTTTTGACCACTTATACTCTGTTCCATATCTCTAAGTCTCCTCTGCTTTGTCTCTAAGTTCAATAAAATAGCATAATATTATGATTATCTATACTTATAAAACAGTACTAAACTTTGATTAGGACTTATAGAGAAATTAATTCCATGTCATTAAAACCTTGATAATAAAAGAAGAATGTCCCAATGTCAAGGATTCATTGCTTCTCTTTAATTTCTTTTGAGTTTTCTTTCTATTTCTAAGTTATTTTTGGCTGCCATTGTGTGCTGTGTTGAGTTCCTAAGAGGTAAATTATCTAAGTCTTGTATGCTTCAAACTGTTTTTATTTTGTCCTCAAATTAATTTCTATTTAATAACTATTCAATTCTAGCTTCAAGATTATTTTCCCTCAGACATTCGAAGGCATTTCCATAGACTTTTGGTATTCAGCATTGTGTTGAGAAGTCTATTATCATTTTGATCTAGTTTTTTTTTTTATAAGTAATCTATTTTTTTTTTTCTGTAGTAGTGTTGTTTTTCTCTTAATACTTGGCATTCGGAAACCTCACAATAATAAATTTGACTTTAAAAAATTCTTCTTTTAGAATTATCTTTCTAGCATTTGGTAACCTTTTTCCTTTTTGGTTTTTAGACCTACTAATTCTATTTATCACCCCATTCCATTTCAGAAATCTGTCTTATTTTTCATTCCTCAGTAATAGTAGCTTGTCTTTGTCCTTGTTTTAGCATTACGATATCCTTTTGCCTGTTAACTTAAAAAAAAAAAACCTGTAAAAACTTCTGAACCAAAGAAATATCGAAAGTATGTAAAATGAATACCTAATACCCTCCAACTACATTCAACCATTGCTAACATTCAATGCAATAACCTTTAGAATCTCTGTGCGGATATCAAACCTAAAACATCCTCTTCTGTTTACTAAATTATTTCTGTATCTTCTGGTATCAGTTGTTCTGATAATTGCCCTTAGTTATTCTCTTTTGTGCCATTGGTTTTCCTTCGTCGTTTATGTTTTATATTAGTTGTTTACATTTTTTTAGACTAAATCCATCAGTGTATAGGATTGACAGAAGTTCCTATGCAGTTGTATATTGATTGTTCTGTAAGCTGGCATGGGTTTTCACTGGCATTGCACTTGTGAATGTCTTTTTCCTTATTTCCCATTTTGCTGTTCAATGAGAAGCCTGAGAGCAGGGGCTGTGTAAGACGGCAGGGTGTGTTGGGTGGCAGCCTACGTACTAAGGTGTGGATGTGGAGCAGGTAACCAGCGTGGGGACCTCTGCTCCTATTGCCAAAGGTACAAACGACTTCAGGACTTCAGTGTGTTTGTTACTGGGTAGAGTGATCTTTCTTTCCTCTGTTTCTTCCTACAGATCTGTTGTGTGATTCCAGTTATCTTCAACTTTGTTTTCATGTGTGTATGTAGAAGTCCTCTCTCTGCACAGATAAAACAAAGGCATGGTTAACAAGAGTGTGGCCTGGATTCAGCCCTGCTGGGAACCCATGTGCATTGTTCAACCTGTATATGGTGGCCTTATCTATATTGAAGACCTGAGAGTCTTCCCCAAAGTGTAGTGCACTCTTATAGAGCTCCATAATGGTGAAGGAAGATAGGTTGGAAGGAAGCCTGCAGTTGCCTTTCTAGTACCTATGGCAGTTCCCACATAAATATAATTTTTACATTGCTACCAGCAAGATTTTTCTAATATTCATAAGCATAATATTTTCACTTGTTCAGCAAAAGAGGGAGATGTGAGTCTGCGGTCATGGGCAGTCATGAGGGGGAGCTACTGGAAGGCTGGGACAGGGGAAGGCTGAAATAGAGACGAAATGCCCAGGTGTGCAATACAAGGTGTGAGGGTGAAACTCAGGAAAGGGGACAGGGTTAGAGATGGTATCCAGAGAATCACCTCAGCGGAGTTATTGCTGAAGCCTCAGAGTGAAGGAAGCCATGAGGGGCCAAATGCAAAAAGTGCAGAGAGTCTTGCCAAACACATTCAGGGTGGGAGAGGCAAGAAGACTTTGTGAGGTTAAAGGGAAAAAAAAAATGTTTATTCTTGGAACCACAACCTATGCCATTTTATATCACGTTTGTCCTACATTAGTAATATCTCCATTGGCCATAGGACAAAGTCAGAAGCATTGTGTGTGGCATACGGTTACCTCCAGGATCTGCCCACTGCTTTGCCTCCACCACTTCCAGCCCCCCCCCCCCCACTTCACGCTGCACTCCTGCGTTTCCAGACCTTTTGTGGCACCTTGAACAATGTGCCTACAACTTTGAACATCAGATTTTATCTAATCGTTTTCCATCAAATTGAAAACACCCATTTGCTTCCTCCCAGGCTTGCCTAAAGATTATTTTGGCATTTAAACCTTTCCTAACTGTGGCCCATGTTGAATTGATTCTGTTCCCCCATCCTCTCCCTCTGTATGTTGCCCTTAAATTGTATTGCATTTGTTTAATTACTTGTAGCAGAATTCCTTCCTTCCAGAACTGTCTTCATTGTGGCATCCACATTACTTGATACTTAACAGAGGGATGATTAGTGATTGTCAGCCAAATGGATAAATGAGGTCCATATCCCATCACTCTCTAACCCTTCATTCTCTGACACATCCTCTCTCCTTTCCACCCTCTTTTATATGTTACAACTTTCATTCTTCAACTTCAGAAAATCCTGTCTGAAAGACTTATCTGCTCAGAGGATAGAATAGCAGTCTATTTATTCCTCTGTGCGTTCATTCAATACATACTATGTCCTGGGTACTGGCAGAAACACTGGAGAGAAACAAGAGCACACCCAATTTCTTCCATCTTAGAGCTGTTTAGTGGGAAAAACTGACAGTAATCACCTGATTGTGCAGACAAGTGTAATCTTGTTCTCCAAAGGAGAAATATGTGGTGCTTGGGGAACCTCTAATGGGGCAGTAGGTAGTTAGGGAGGTTGTGGAAGGCTGCTTCTGGGGAAGTGACTCATGAGCTGAGATTGAAAAGGAGGAGAGGGAAGAGTGATCCAGCAAGAGTGAACATATGTGCAAAGACCCTGCTGCTGGCACAGGGAATAGAATGCACTAAACCAGGGGTCCCCAACCTCTGGGCCATGCACCAGTATCGGTCCATGGCCTATAGGGTGAGCAAGCAAAGCTTCACCTGTATGTGCAGCCGCTCCCTAGCGCTAGCATCACTGACTCAGCTCCAACTCATATCATCAGGCATTAGATTCTCATAGGAACACTGGTCCCTGGTGCCAAAAAGGTTTGGGGACCGCTGGTGTAAAGGATTACTTTTTTTCCATTTCTTATCCCTACTTAAGAGCAGGAAGTTCCTGTAGGTAGCATTTTTCTGGAAGCTAAGAAACAGCATGCTTCAAGCACCTAAATACATTGATTCAGCTCCTCTTGACCCTTTAAGTCAAAGTAAACATGCAATAGCAGAAATCTTGCTGATAAGAACTCCCTTTTTCAAATCACTAACTACTACTAAGACATACTTGCATAAAAGGTATAAAGGGATTTCATTTCAAGCATCATTGAGTTGTGAAGGTAAGAATTATGCATAATTTGTTTCACTGAACTCTTATTTAAGAGGCCTTATTGATTTTCATTGGTTACCACATATAACTTGTAATATTTCTTTCAATGATCATTTTGATTGCAATTGTGTTAAAATAGCATTCAAGGCACAAATAAGAGAAAATGAGAGATTTCATTTAGAACTCCTTTTTTATCAAGCTCCTGCTTTGTGCTATTTGGAGAAAGTGGAGCCTGCTGTGTGTGTGTGTGTGTGTGTGTGTGTGTGTGTGTGTGTGTGTGTGTGTGTGTGAGTGTGTGAGAGAGAGAGAGAGAGAGAGAGAGAGAGTGAGAGAGAGAGAGGGAAAGAGAGTGAGATGTGTGTGTGTGTGAGAGAGAGAGAGTGTGTGTATGTGTTTTCCAAAAGTATCACTAACAGTAGTGTCTCTTAGAAGATATTAGCTTCTGAATACATTTGGACCACGAAACAATATTTCCCTTTGTCTCCCTTTGTCGTTGTTAATTAGGAAAAATTGCCAGACTCCCCAGTGGTAGCATGTCTAATTTAATAACCTGAGAATCTGATGCTTGAAAATATAATAAAATGTACTAAGTATCATGGCCATTTTATAATTACTGATACAAAACATATTGTAACTAATTTTTACTGATTAGAAAAGACTTTTATAAAGCACAAAATACAGCTCTATCTACATAATTTAATATAATTATCACTTAGGAAATTGTTTTTGAGCATGGGCTGATGAGCCAAAATTTGTTTGAAGATGAAGCATATCAGTCAGCAAACCCCTGCTAGATTATTTTCTTAATTCTGTTAAAAAATACACAAATAAATTTAGTGGAAGTCTTTTTTTTCTTTAGAAAAATTTCTACCATTTGGTTTTCATCAGCACCCTGAATAATCATCCTAACAGAACTGACAATTTTGCTTGATGTTTTGGTATCTTGTATGTACTGCCTGAGCCAATATTTTTACACACTTTAGAAAATCCAGGCTTTTCCAATATTTTCTTTATTTAAAAATATCGTATAGGTGGTATTGTGGAATATGAGGATTTATTTGCACTGAATCTCAGTTTGAGTCTTCCCTAGTTCTATGACCTCAGAGAAAGATAATATTTGGCTGGTGACTTCACCTTGGAATCTCAACTTCTTTATCTGAAAACACAGGTATGTTTATTATGGGGATTAAATAAGATTATCAAGCACATCATCTGGCACATCATAGGTAATCAAAAATGTTCTCCTTTCTTTTCTTCCTTTACCTCTTGAGAAAGCAGCCATGATATGGGAGCAGTGACATGTGAAGACTCAGCGTACCATGTGCCTGAAACAAAGACACAATTTCTTAGTTTATATTTAAGTGCCTTTAATTATGTGAAAGGAGTTTAGCCCTGTACGCATGGTTGAGACTGGTGATTCAGAACTTGGAGGTGAATGAATTCTAGCTCGAATGAGCTTCAGTCTCGGCTGTGTTGCTTCTGAGTTCTGTGACTCTGGGGAGATGATTTAATCTCTGGGAACTTTATTTGCCAGATTTGTAAAATGGGAATAGTTACAGTACCACTTTCTAAGAAATTAAGTAGTAGAAGTTAAATAAATTGAAGCATATGAAAGCTGCCTGCAATCAGGGTCCCATGGATGCTTTCCTGTGTCCTGGTATTTCAGGTGTGTCTCATAATTCACACACCCTGGGGAGGCCTTTTGCTTCACTATTTTATTATATGCCTTGTTTCTGATGTTGGTATTACATGAGGTTCCCTTAAGGTAAAACATGGGTTTTTATTTCCTATTTAGCAACCAATTTGACTATTCAAATATTGCAAGGATAGTTTAACTAGTTTGAATGGATTTGTGATTGGTGATGGAATCATTTTTCCCCTATTAATAGTAAAGAGGTTTGAAAGCAGGCAGAAGCCAGTAACGTGGGTTAATCCAAAAAATAAAAATGTCTTTGCATAGTCTTTGCAAATTTTGGGGTAGTTTCAGAGAGTTGAGAGGATAGAAACACCAGCATTTTTCATGTTTCAAAACATTCACATTTTTTCCTTAGCATAGAGCAAATTCTCTGCATATGGCATTTGTTTGTTTCATCCACTTTTTTTCAGTGAACATTTATAGAGAACTTAATAAAGATACAAAGGTCGGTGTGTGATGCCTGCCCTCCAGCTATTCATGGATGGGGTGTAGAGCAGTGGGATCATGCACAAACAGATAATGCTATGATACACTGTATTAGGACAGTGCTAGAGAACAGCAAAGGTGTTATGGGGACACGGAAAGGGGCACCTGACCTTGCCTGGGGAAAATCAGGAATGGTAAAATAGAGGAGGTGATGAATAAGTTTGGGTCTCAGTCAGAGATGGTTCTATACTCTTAAGGGGTGTTTAGAATATATAAGGCCATTTTTGGTTATCACAATGATTGGAGAGTGGCATTATTGGCCTTTAGTGAGTGAAAGCAGTAATGCTAAATGTCTTTCAATGTACAGGACAATCCCATACTGTAAAAATTGTCCTTTTGCAATGTCAGTGGTGTCCTGGTTGAGAAATATTGAGTGAAGAGGGGGAAATAAAGATGGTGGTATTTATATCATGTGTATATTGCTGTGGGGTCGGGGAAAAGATTTTGCTTTGAGCTTGTAGCGTTTGTGAAAATAACAGCAGTTAGAAAGTGAGAATAATTTTTTTTCTGTTACTTCTGTCAGAATGCCTTAAACTGATTTTACAATTCCACAGCTTCTCCAAAGCCTAATGGAATTATGCATGTTGGCTTGAATATGCCTACTGGAGAGACCCGGGCTTCTCAAGCTCCTGGGGAATGAGTCCACCCAGATTTCTATCAGAGTGATAAAAAATCCAGGAAAGCATATTTTTAGTTTTAGTTTTTTTTTTTTCCTTTTCAACAAACTTTCAAGTTAAGAAGGGGCCAACTATAAAACATTAATGACATTTTAAACCGGAAGATCTGTTTTCCTTTCCTACATTTTAAAATAAAATAGATATGCTCAGACATCCAGAGCAGTTAATAAAGTTGTCCATGGCTATAACCTAAAGGAGAGAAGACACCAGGAGAAATAATTAAGTTGTGTAGCAGTAGGCGGAAGGGAAGAGGAACGGGGACATGGTTCTAGGAGTCTCTGTCCCCAGGGTGGACCCATGATCACAGAGGATATAGCCAAATAGTGAAGGTGCAGACAAGGAGCCCCAGTATTTCAGCAAAACTAGAAATCCTGTGATGAGATATGAGGAGGTTCAGACTATGCTCTGTTAAATCCCAGGGTTGTACAGAGCTGTTATGAAGGTCAGAGCTGGGGATGGGGTAGAAGAGGTAAGATAAATGGGAAGAGTGTTAAGAGGCTGGGTCAGCCAGGTCCTCCCCTAGCCTCTGGCAGGCATCCCTGATTATTATGTATATTGGAGTTCCATGTAAGACTTCATTTTGAAATAATGAAAAAAATTCTTCAGAAACTATTTGAAAACTATGAATACTGAAAAAAAATCAGTGTTCATTTCTGTGTCAGCTGATTATTTAGAAATTAATCTATGGGGCAACTTTGGTCAAGTGCCTGGGCCTCTTGGTGCTTCTTTATTCTTGTCTGGGTAAGGAAAGGTTCAGACTAGAATTTCTAAGTTTCTTTCAACTTCAATATTCTGTGACTTTTCAAATGTATAAATCAATTTACTGCATTATTCTGAAAGAGGATGATTTGGCGGCCTAAGTAAGGACCACACAGAAGACTTAGGAGAGTCTAGGGTTTTGATCTGAAAGTTAGAAGAGGTGTGAAATGAAAATGAGGTTATTTATGGAGATTCATAGCTTCCTGCATTCAGTTTCTGGTGGTTTCGTTAAGGCCGAACATCTTGACACACAAAGAAGAGGGAGCTCTAATTCATCAATCTACCCAGTGTTCTAGGTCAGGTCTTTAACTGGGAAGATTAGTGGGCCAGCTTTCCCCGAGGTAGATGTGTTGGTTTTTATGCAGTAACTGTTTTTTTTTTTTTTTTTAAACAATGACAGTCAGAAAAAGAGTTCTTTCCAGTCATGTTGATAAATTGTTTTTAGTGCATGAGGTACAAATTTACTTTTCTAAGAATCCTTTGCCTAAACAATAACTTTATGGCTTAGCTTCCAATGCAAGGATTTGAAAGTGTCATGCAGCCTGTCTATTCTTACAGTTTGTTTCATACATTTGCTTCCCATTTTCCTAGAAACATTAAAAAAATGTGTTACTTATTTGATCTCTATTCATTTTAAGTGTATTACCCTAGCTAAAGGTTCAAGCAGCTTCTTAAGGAGCCGAACCTCTGGGTTCTGCTATCCTCTCCTCTGTTTGCCCGAGTCCCTTGTCCATTAGCCAGTAGTTTAAAATGGTTTTGCAGGATTGCTGGATTTAGGCTCACTCTCTGCTTGTTTTGAAATGTGCTGGCTAGCGTTATAGAAGTTTGTTCAGAATGATCTCTGCATTAAAGAGAGAAATAAAATGCCCAAGGAGAAGAGCAGAGATTAGCACATCTTATGGAGTGATTACAAATCCACACATTGGTATTTTATTTAAGCCTCATGACAATGCCATGAGGAAGATCTTCTTATTAAATAATAGCACCACCGTCATTATTATCACATAATTATAGTTGAGGAAATTGAGGCTTAGAGAGGTGAAATAACTTACCCAAAGTCTCATAAGCCAATTTCAATTGCTTAGTAAACTTTATTAGCTAACTTTTACTTGGTGGTGATTTGTAGAAATTATAAAGAGATATGATAATATGTTCTTTTGTCACATGTACACTTTTACAGTTTAATATCCCAGCTTTTTGTACTAATTTAAATTGCAATGAGAGCACATGGATTTTATTAGATTAATTCACACTCAGGTCCGATGGAATGTCATGGACACCAGTTGAAGTTTGACTTTTATTTTTAAGAACTTTTGGTTTGGGCTGGTGTTTTCGTGGCTTATTGCTAATGCACCCATCCTCATGGAATGACAAAGCACAGCCTGGCCCATAGCCCCATAACTACCAAATGCATGGCCACTGATATCTGTCAGTTATGGGTTGTAATTCTGTGGTAGAGAATTCTCCATCCAGTTCCTTTACTTTGTTTTATCTGAAAGCACCTTAAAACTTTATTTCTTTTAGTGAGTGCTTACAGACCAACAGTGAGAGAGGAGTATTCATTAGGCATTAATTTTCAGCTTTTCTATCAAGGGAATAAAGCGGACAGGTGGGTTCAAGTGATGTCAAGTATCAATGCTGGTTTGTTTTAATGGCCCAGCACAATTATTCCTTTCAGAATATTGTCAGTCTTTAACATTGCCTTGACTCAGAACTCTGCAGTTCTCAGAGTTGCCAGTATTCATAGGCACACAGTGAAATACACATTAAAAGCACTGTGGCTGGCACATGCAAAGTTTACCTGTGCTTTCCAAGGAGGTTTACCACAATATTTTCTTCTTTTGACCTCATCGAATCTTATAAACAGCCTAAAATCATTATAAGGAGGTAAGGAATGAACAATTTCCACAAACTGTGTACTGTGCTCAGTACCTCCCTCTTGTTGCATGTCTGTATTTTAATTTATGCTAATTTCTTGCACTTTTTTTTACAAGTTGCTCAGTCATTAATTTCACATATATGCAAATTGTCTCTTAAAGTTTTTGAGAGCACTGAATTATATACAGTTTTCCCCATTAAGGTTTGTGGGGTTTTTTCTATATGGAAGTACTGCAAACTTATTGTGTAAAGAAAAAAAAAACTATAAAAAAGGTAGAAAGCAGACAAAATCAAAATGTCCTATAAGACAATCATTAGATTCCTCGTGTTTCTGAGTCTCTTTATTCTAAATACACACACACACACACACACACACACACACACTTGCTTTCATAGTGTACATAAAATTGGTGCCTTGGTTTTTCATTGATCATAACAGTGGTTTTCTATGCTAAAAAATAGAAACCTCTCTAAACATCATTCTGAGTAAATCTGTGGTATTGTATTAAGAAATATCCAACATAATTTACTGCTGTTAAACTAAAGGGAAGGATTCAAAATATTTTTAAAGCTATACATCTTCACCTAACAGCCTGTTTCATAATGATTAGATATGAGAAATTTTAACCACTGGTAAACACAGTGCAGGTACCATCAGACAGGTTGGCCAGGATCCCTTGAGCTGGACCAGTCTTTTGAAGACCCATCTGTATGAAACATTACACTTTCTGGGTGGAAGACTGGGAGTTTCCTGGGAGTGTCGAGACAGCTCCTTATCAGCCTGTAAGGCCCACCAATGGACTGGCTGAAAATTAGTTCTAGCTTTGCTTTTAGAGTCAGGACCAGCACATAGAAAACTGCTATAATATGACAATTATTATTCTGGAAAATTATAACCAATTCAATGACAAGTGTCGAAAAGAAAAGAAATATATAGATGATTTAATTGTCTATCTAGAAAAACGAAGGAGAATTAACAGAAAAAATAAAGTTGTCAAGAGTTAAGTGACCAGACTCAAAATGAATATACTAAAATAATATTACCACAGAGTAGCAAAAACGTACTAGAGCCTGTAATGGAATAAATTCTGTTTAGGTAGTTGTCTTAAATGTAAATCCCTAGGAATAGCCTTAGCAAATGTCTAGAGATGTATATAAAAAAACTTTATGCTGAGAATCATGAAAAACTTGTATAAATGAAGAAACATACTGTGCTCCACATTGGGAAAATTCATTATTATTCGTCTTGATATTAAAATTTACTCCAAACTACAACTAACAGATTTATCAAAGGGAAAGAACTGATATTTCAGAAATAGATCTATCTAATTTTACATAATACAGATATAATCATGGGATAGTGTGGGATGTTATTTTGGGGAAGAGAGTATATGTAGAGGTTAAGATAATACACTGTGGCATTAGGTATGTATTGAAATCCTGAATCTGCTAATTTGTGTGGTTTTCTGTTGTTTTCCCCATAGCTGTAATGTATGTGATATTAGTAAATGGTAGAGTTAATATATCATCTTCAAATGTTTGGGAAATTAGGCATCCTGATTTTTTATTATCAATATATTATCAACATTTTAAAATGTATTCTTATAAAATCTGTAGTTATTAAAGATAAAGAAAATATACATTTGACTCCTGTGGAGTATAAGGAAATCCATATAGTATCTTCCCTGTCCTCACAGTTCTTTCCATCCTTAATTATCATCATAAATTCTATCATTTATACCTGGGTTCTAGGAACATATTAGAAATAAGTCTTATATTTCAATGATTCAATTATATGCAATGTCAAGTCTATGATATACTGTACTGTTACGTGTAAATGATCCTGTGTTATAACAGTGAGATTGTCTATTATAGGAAGTTTTAAAAACACCAAAAGGTATGATGAAGAAATTTATAATTACTCATAATTCCAACACTTGAAGATAATCATCATTAATATTTTTGTGTCTTCTGGATTTTTTTTTCCACTTAGGTGTGCATTTGAATTTCAGAATTAATAAATACTTTTAATCCAATTTCAATAAAAATCTGAATGACCTTGCTGGAAGTTCAATTTAACTTAACGAAAGGATTTCAAAATTTACATGGATTCATTAATAGTATGAACAATTTGAAAAAATATTTCGGAAAGAAAAATATTTAGGGAAGACTCTCAGATATGAAACTGTGTTATGAAGCTCCAAAAATTAAAATTGCATTATAGTGGTTCAAGATTGGACAGATTTGTGGTATCATAGATATCCCAGAAACAGAATTTAGTTTTCAGGAGAATTTAGTGTATTATAAAGAATTGCTATCATTATCAGTGAGAGGAAATATATAGTCAGTTTTGCTAGCGTAATAAATTAGATCCTTACCTCTTGCGATAAAACAAATAAATTTCAAACTAATCTAAGGCTAAATCCTTTACAGTTTTTAAGTTAAATACCATGTTTGTAATTTATTTTTTATTTTTTATATTTTTATTTTTCAATTGTGGCATAAATATTATATTAGTTTCAGGTGTACAACATAGTGATTAGACTTTATATAACTTATGAGGTGATCACCCTGATAAATCTAGTACCCATCTGACACCGTACATATAGGCTTTCTTTATCTTAGCCTATACCCTTTTGGTAGTAGCCTGCTTTATTTTTAAAAGGCAACTTCTTCTTTTATCTTATTAAAAACTTGAAGTATACAATTAAATTTTTTTTTCTTGCACTAAATCTGTTTTATAAAGGTGACTTTTACTTGAGAGCATTGCTGTTTATCGTGGCTTTTTTTGTGTGTGTTTCAGAATAATTTTATAGGCCAGGATGATTTTTCTCTCTCTGTCCTTAGAGAGCAGATATTATTTTGTTGTAGCAGAGCAAGTTTTTCATGCTTTGAAAATGGCTTCTAGGGTCTTTTAAGGAAAATTTAGGATGCACTTATCATGGCACATACTCAAATGTCCATTCTGACTTATGTCTAATTTAATATTTTGTATATGTATATTATAACATGCTGAGTTCCTCTTCACGATTCAACCTATTATGAAGAGGATTCTACTAATTTGGATTTCTATGGCTCCCCAAATTAGGATTTTTGATTTGTATAACTCATGTAATTGTTTCTTCAAATAACAATTGAAAATGCATGCAAAGTCTCTGGCACCATTAGCATTTTAATTTTGAAGGTAGAGGGATTATTCCAAGATACCCCAAAATTCTCTGGCTGAATAATTGCCTCCTCTGGAGTGCCCCATCACTTTGTATTATAAACTTGCCCAGAATAAGGTGGAACTGTCATGCACCTAGACATTTGTCTCATCACCTATCAATTCTTATTTTTAGTTTGTGATATACTGAATATGTTCCATGATTTTAGCAGTATCAGGCAATTCTAGAAATAATTCTTAAGGTTAAAATTTATTGTGACTTGCTATAAACAAGAATGTCATATGGCTTTCAGGAGAATGATAGAGGAAGGTGATGCAATTAATGTTAAAATAGTAAATGAGTGCTCCAATAAAAAACACTGATAATGGAATCCAAAACACTGAAATTTCAAGCTTTCCCATTATGTGAATGTGGTTTTGGTTTTTCTACTCTCATTTCTTAAAAAAAATAAAATAAAACTTGTAATAAAGATATTGTTTACTTTTTTCCCCCTGCAATTGCTTGGAGATTTCAATTGCTAGGGAAAATGCCTTTTCCTATTTTTAAACTGTTAGAGTACTTTGGAGAGATGAGTAATTTTTTTCTCCTTCCAATAGTTTTGTAATAATCTTTATTGATGTGCTAGTCTGATTTTCAACTTGTTATAAAAATGGTTATGGTATAAGAATGTTCAACATTACACCATGGGCAAGAAGAGCTATACTGTGTCCCTTAAGGCTTTCATAATTAACTATCTGCTGAGAAAATGTGGTGAGTATATTTAACTTGAAAGACTCAGTATATTAGTTGAGTGATACTAAGTTTCAAATGAAGATTTTTTTAGGGAATAAAATGCATCATAGGATTCTATCACCAATGTGCCCAACTGAGTTTTTTTTAAGATAAAAATTTTAGTCCTTTTGTTAAAAAAGATCTGATTTCAGAGTACAATAATATTACAGATATATTTAGCTCATAAAACCTATAGTAGCTCATTCATATATTCTGAAATGGACAATAGGTCAAGGAAATTTTTGTCACAGTATCTAGTAAAGAAGAATTAATTAAGGTGGCCATTAGTTTGTTAATCTGTAAGACTGAATTTTTCATGTCTTTAATTCTACATTGGGGTGGACGGAACTAGTACTTTCAATAAATAGTCTCTTGAAGTGTGAAGGAACTTTTCAGTGTGGCTCTCCAATTTCTGTAAGCTTGTCATGGATACTCAACATCTGAGGTGACCTATAAATTGATATTTGAAAACCCGCCACCAGGCAAAGTTATCTGAAGTGTTTGATTTTCTTGAAACAATATCGTTAGAATACCTGTGTAGTTTATTTCAAGTTTGTGCAAAGTCCATAAGGAGAGAAAACACAAGTCATGTCCTGGTCCTGTAGAGAGAAGACTAGTTTTATAGAGCATTGCCTTGCCCAGGAAAGTGGCACAGCTAGGAGGAGGATCTGTCATACAATTACTCGATACAAGTCATGCTTTGTTTCCTCCTATCACTACTTCCTGTCCCAATGAGTTAGCTCATGTATGCGGTCAGTCAAATGTGGTCGAGCTGGATAAAAATTCAAGCGTAATAACCACTTGGATGTTCTGAGCTCTTCTGGTCAATGGACAAGATCTTATAAATAGCATATGGTACAAGTGTCACATATTGTGTCAAATATAACCATCCCCATGCCAGTTGTAGCTGATGATTCATCCTATGTGTAGAACCACCAATAACACTCCAAATATAACCTGAGAAAATTTTGAATCATAAGTTTCCCATGAAAAACAAATCAAAGTGACCCAAAGAGGGTGGGCACTTGCAGAGCCTTGTGTGATTGGAGCTGGCCTCCGCCGATTGGAGAACCTGGGATTCAGAGAGCAAGGCCAGTGATTGGGCTTGCCTCTTGCATGGAACCCTTTTCAGAAAATCTCATTTTCGCTCATGTTTATATTGAATGTTTTTATTTATATTCAGGACTGATTTTGTCCCCCATCTTGAGATGCATAATCAACATAACTGGTTATTTAAATGGCTAGTTGGAAATGTTACATGATTGATACCTTTGTACTTGCGATGGTTAATTCAGTGTGTCAACTTGGTTAGACTATAGGTACCAGGTTCTTTTGGTCAAACAGAAGTCTAGATATTGCTCTAAATGTGTTTTAAAAATATGATTAACATTTAAAATTAGTTGGTTTTAAGTAAAACAGATTACCCTCTGTGGTGTGGGTGAGCCTCATCCAATCAGTTGAAGGCCTTAAAAGCAAAGACTGAGGTCTCCTGAAAGAAGAATGAATTCTGCCTTCACACAGCCTTTGAACTCAAAACTACAACATCAAATTTCCCCTGGGTCTCCTGTCTGCTGTCCTGTTCTATAGATTTAGGACTTGCTGGCTCTTTCAATTATATGAACTAATTTTTTAACATCAATCAATCTCTCCCTCTTTCTCTCTCTCTCTATATCTATCTCTGTCACTCTCAATATATCTATCTATATCTAAATCTCTATATCATTCATCCATTTATCTATCTGTCCTTCTGTCCATCTATCCGTCTGTCCATCCATCCATCCTATCATTGAGAGAGAGAGAGAGAGAGAGAGAGAGAGAGAGAGAGAGAGAGAGAGACTATGTATATATGTATATCTCCTATTGCTTCTGTTTCTCTGGGGTAACATTAATACAGTAATGTGATAACAAAATACATTTTAATTGTATATGCATTACATACTGGACACTATGCTAGAACTTTAGTTGCACAATAACCCTGTGAAGCAGATATTATCTCCACTTTAGAGGTGGAGAAACCAAAGCTTAGAGAATCTAACCCACATGCCTGAAGTTTCACATACAGTTGGTTGCCAGCTTGGAAGCCCTTTTAAAATTTAAAATTCAATCCTCTTTGCATAGAGAAATGGCTCCCATTTGGCTGTTTGTAAAGTAATTGCTTAGACAACTCAAAAAGCAACCTCGCTTTTTCTTTCCCAGGTTAATTATGAACAATATGTCTAGTACTGAGGCATGCGTGTAATGGAATTCAGGAGCAGCTACCTAGGCTGTTATTACATTTAAATCTTATTCCAGATTTGTTCTAAGAGTCTCAAGTAGAACAGCCCTGAAGAAGAACCCGGCAGTGAGAAGCAGTAGTTGGTGTAAATGTTGGTTCAGTTTCCTGTGGGATAGATCTCAGGTGTGGGGATCATGGGTGCCCATACACCATCTGACCCCATGAGATGTTTATTAATTTTATAAACCAAGGGTAACTGGTTTACAAAGTTTTCTTGGAGTTAGGCTCTTTTCCTCTCTGGGAACAACTAATGTCTTCTCTATGGATAGTCAAATTAGTCCATAAAAATGTCCCTCCTCCAAAACTCTTATATTCTGCTCCGATTTCTTATAATTTAGCTGTTTAATTATATATGTAAAGTGGCACTTAGTTGGGATGAAACTATTGCAGAGTCTGTTAATAACAATTTTTGTGGCAAAATATAAAATTCACCATTTTAACCATTTTAAACATACAATTTAGTGACATTATGTACAGTCACAATGTGTGCAACCATCACCACTATCCATCTTCAGAACTTTGTCATCATCCCCAAAAGAAACTACCAATTAAACAATAACTTCCCATTCTTCCCTCCCCAGCCCTGGTGACCTCTAACCTACTTTCTATCTCTATGAATTTGCCTTTCCTAAGTATCTCATATAAGTGGAGTAATACAATATTTGTCATTTTGTATCTGGCTTATTTTACTTAAAGTTTACAGGTTTCATCCATGTCATAGTATGTTTCCCCCCACCCCTAGTTCCACTCCTCTAGCCTCCCCTTTCTGTATGTATCAGAATTTGACTTCCTCCTCTAAACTTTTGGTATATGTCTACAAGAGAATTGCTGAGTCGTTTTGTAATTCAGTGTTTAACTTTTAGAGGAAGAATCACCAAACTGTTTTCCACAGCAATTGTACCATTTTACATTTTCATTATTTATTATTTTTTTTGAGTTCTATTATATGCCAGGCCTGTACTAGACCCTGGGGACAAATATGAAAACAGACAAATTCCTAAACTAATAACTATTCTTCTTAACTCACTATATTTCCTATAGACCATTTTTTCTAATTTATTGTTCATTTTGAATTCAGTATCATTTATCTAGGTTATTATCTAGCCTATAAAAATCATTTCTGAAAATAACTGTTAGTCTCATGTTTCAACTCATTGATAAAACTCATTACCAAATCACAGTGCTCTATTTTCAAGCATTGTTCGCATGAATTCTGGTGAATACAGTTGCAATGTCCAGCTGATGGTCATTGACATATCACCGAGCATTCAGAAATATATCTGAACTTGTGGTTTGAAATCTGAACTTTAGGACGTTTTGTGAACCAGCCCTGCTGAGTCTTTAGATGACAACTAATTGTCCATTAATTAAGTGGACTCTAACAGGAAACAATGCTTTAGCTGGCTGGTTGTTATGTGTATATACACATCTAATGATTGCTATTCTCTGTGTGTAGCATGTGATGGAGAAGGAAAATGAAAGAGCTTGCTAATGAGCTCTGTGTCATCTGTAGTGTGTTTACTTGGCACACACATTTAAACCATTTACTCCAAATAGGCTAACCTACATTTCTTCTGGCAAGTGTTGTTTTTTTCTGTGAAAGTGTTGAGGGGTCTCTCTCTACCTTTTGGGAGAACTGCTCCTTATGGCATGAACTCCCTGGCACTTCTAGCCTACTCAGCATATTTCTGAGCCACAAGACTTCAGGTAAAGAGACAGAAGCTCATGGTAAAAAGTTGTTGGCATGAATGGAAAGTATTCACCAAGCTGCAGGTGATTGCTGGGTGTGTTAATAGGGGACTAACATGTGGTACAGAAAATGTTTGATTTTGATACACACACACACATTCAGCAGTGGTGTCCTTTCTGGAATATGTAAAGAACTACAAATCGATAAGAAAAAGACAGATGTATCAAGAGACAAAATGGACAAAATGAACAAAATCTTAAATCGGTTTTTCACAAAGGAGAACATCCAAAGGGCTAATAAACATGAGAAAAAGCCCTCAATTTCCCTAGTTATTAGGGGAATGAAAAATAAAACCATAGTCATATATCATTATACAGACACTAGATAGATCAAATTTTAAAAGCTGATGATACCAAGTATTGGCAAGAATTTAAAGGAATCGAATTGCACCTCTCATATCTCTTGATGGCAGTATAAATTGTTAGAACCATTTTGGGAAACTTTTTGGGAGTAACTACTAAAACATATACTCTATAATGCAGCAATCCTGTCTCCTAGGTATATTACAGAAATGTTTATAGATGTGTATGAAAGGTGTACAGAATGTTGGTAGCAGCACTATTTGTAATGGGCCCGAATTGGAAGCAATCCAAATGTCCATTAACAGACTAGATAACTTAATTATGAACTTCCCCTAAAATGGAATATTTTACAACAGTAAGATGGAGCTAAGCATTGTTACATATAATATGAAAGAATCTCATTATCTAGTTTAAGAAAAAAGACAAATACAAAAGACGTTCACAGTGAGATTTCATTTATGTGAAATATTAAGCAGGCAATATTAATTTACGGTGACAACAGTCAGGATAGCAACAAAAGAGAAGTGACTGAGAATGGGTATGAATGGGGCTGCTGGAGTACTGGAATGTACCATTTCTTTGTATTGGTGCTAAATACATTTTGAATTTATAAAAATTCCCTGAGTTGTACACTTAAGATTTCTTCACAGATTTTGAATTTATTTAGAATGTAGTTATAAGATGAAAAAATACATTTTGGGAACTCTCTCTTGATAATGAAATAGTGAATTTTAAAAACGTTCTGGTTGTTGAAAAGTGTTTTACTCATCCTTAGCAAACTGCATGCCTTAATCCAAAAACCAAGGAAATAAATATATAAACAAGTGTGCAATGAAATTCTGATTAAATTTATTTCATATTGTGATAACTAGTAATATTTTAAATGATTTGGACTTATTTTAATAACCAGTTTCTTTAAAATTTAATAACTCAAACAGGCACCTAATTTGGTCGAGCCAAAAATAAATGGATATGGCCCTCTGATCCCTCCTCTCTGTCCCCCCTCCTCTTTTCCTTCTCTTTCTCCCTTTCCTTCTCTCACACCTTCCCTCCCTCCCTCTTCCCCTAGCCTTCTCCCCTTCTCTTTCTTCTGTCTCTTCCTCCCTCCCTTTTATTTGTCTTTCCCTCTCTCCCCCTCTCACCCTCCCACCCTCTCTTTCTTGTGATTGGGAGGCTTGTGATTTTTTAATTGAAAAGTAAGGATTTATTGACATATTTTGCAATGAACTTGTTTAAGGAGAAATTTTATGAAAATACATCAGTTGGATTGTGGTTCTGAAGAACTCAATTTATATATTCCTGGATGGAACAATGATCTTGTTGGGACCTAGACCATAGGTAACATTTGTAGTTTTAAGTAACTCCCTTGAAGATGCTGGCATGTTGGTCTTGAGACTCATGAGGGGAAGGGATTTAGGTCTTAGGGTACATCTAAGGTGATCATATCACACTGAGGCCTGCAATGATATAAATCTGTGAATAAGAATTCATTTTATATAATTAACTATAAAAGTTTCCCATAGGCAATTTCCTCACCTTTTCGAGCATGCCATTTTGAGTAGCTTTAAAGGGACTAACATTATCAATACATGCAGCACTTATATAATGTGTACAATCTATAGAAATAGAAATTCAATTTACTTAAGAGCAGACCCTTATCCAATATAGGCACCTATCCATTTAAAACTGCATTGCCTTTGAAATGTGCATTATTATCCATTTTTTTTCATTTGTTTAAAGTTTATTGGGGTAATATTGGTTAATACAATTATATAATTTTCAGGTGTACATTATAATTTGACATCTATATGTTCTGTGTGATTACCACCCAGAGTCCAGTTTCCTTAGCTACCATATATTTGATCCCCTTTCCCACTTTACCCTCCTCCAACCCCCTTATATTTGACCCCCTTTACCCCATCACTCTCCCCTCTTCCCCCTCCCCCCTGCCTCTGGTAACTACTAGTCCATTGTCCATGTTCCTGAGTCTCTGTTTGTCCTGTTCATTTGTCATTTTTAGGTTTATATCCCACATATAAGTGATCATATGATTTTCAACTGTTTTAGTCTCACTTATTTCACTTAGAATGATTATCTCAAGGTCCATCCAGGTTGTCGCAAATGGTAGTATTTCATCTCTTCTTGTGGCTGAGTAATATTCCAGTGTATATACACCTGAGCTTCTTTAGCCAAATCATCTGTTGTAGGACACTTTGGTTACTTCTATGTCCTGGCCACTGTGAATAATGCTGCCATGAACATCGATGTGCAACTATCTTTTTGGATATGGGTTTTCAAGTCTTTGTGGAATAAATACCCAGTAGAGGGATTGCTGGATCATATGATAGATCAATTCTTTAGTTTTTTGAGGAACCTCCATACTGTTTTCCATAGTGGCTGTACCAATTTGCAGTCTCACCAGCAGTGTATGAGGGTTTCTTATTCTCCTTATCCTCTCTAGTATTTGTTATTACTTGTTCTGTTGATTATAGCTATTCTAACAGGTGTGAGATGATATCTCTTTGTGTTTTATTTGCATTTCCCTAATAGCCAGTGATGTTGAGCATCTTCTCATATATTTGTTGGCTATTTGTATGTCTTCTGGGGAGAACATTGTCATCCATTTGATCTTAATAAATCTCAGCATATTTTTGTATTGTTTACTAAAACATAATGTGCTTTATGTCCCCCAAACCATTATCATTTAATCCCCTTAATTCTTTTCTTGAATTCTTTCTTTTGCTACATTATTTACACCTAGCAGATTACTATCATTCATTCAGTGGCTCATTCATTTGTTTATTCACTTATTCATAGCTAATTAAATATTTATTGAGAGCTTACTCAGTGCTAGTCATACTACAGGCTTCTGGGATAAAACTGTAATTAGGTCACAGTCTTGGCCTTGCAGAGCTCCCCATCCAGTGAGAGAGGCTGATAGATAAATACATGTTTGAAATGCAATGGGCTACCGCTTGTGGTATAGGACTCACAAAGTGTGATGGTAAGAGAAAGAGTTGTTCAGTTTAGCTCTCTCAGGCCCAGGGAGGTTGGTATGGTGGAGGGATTATGATCGATCAATCAATCGATCTGCTTGCCTGCCTGCCTACCTACCTACCTACCTATCTGCAAAATTTAAATACTTGGATTGAATCTGACAAAAGAGGAGTTTACCTGCTGAATAGTGAATAGTGGGTAAAGGTGGTGACATAACATAGAATGTTGTGGAATTATTTAATTTAGAGGGAATTAAAACTAACTCTAAGTAGTTTGTTATGAATGGACAGATTACAGTTAATGGAGAAGGAAGACTAACAACAATAGCTAATATGCTTTAAGCATGTACTAAATCTCAGAGAAACTGTTCTTAATGTTTTATATATAACAGCTCTTATCACCTTCCTAAGAACCTATAATACAGTAGTTACTCTTCAACACCTTTTCATAGATGAGGATCCTGAAACCAGTGGGTTTAAATACTTTGTCCAACTACCAGTATATGGTGACTGGTAAAGCCAGGGTTTGAACTCTTAATCTTTTGAACTCCTATGCTTCTTAAATAAGAAAAAAAGAGTTTGGAGAAAGAAATCTTGGGGAACCCATACAAATGAATTTGAAATTAGTTCCGTATATTACGGAGATCCTTCAAGGCGGGCAGTGGCATGATAAAGTGTATATTAGAAAATTCACTCAGTATCCATGGGTAGAATATTATCAAAGCAATTTCAGAGGCAGAGATCTCAGCTATTTATCTGTTCCATATTTCACTCCAAAATTAAATTAGGAGACTTACAAATGTTTGAATAAGACACAGTAAGGAAAGTAAATTACCAGTAGGAAAGAAAGCGTGGGGAAAAAAGGGTAAGGATATGAAATGGTGCCAGTATTAAAGTGAGGGCAGCAAACATCGTGTGCTGTGCTATATACTTGCTAAGAGTGTACCACAGCTTCAGTTCTAAGTCACCAACGTGAAGATGGAAATATAATCAATTCACGGTCTCCATAAAATTTGAGCCAAATGGTGAGATGAAGGGGAGAGGTGTATGAGGAAGGATGGATATGTGATACACATGTTTCTGATAATTTGGCTTAATAGAAGTAGACTTTAGAATGTCAAGGTTGAAAGATAATATTTCATAAATATTATTATTAGCCCATATTATTTTGATAAGATATTGGATAGTAAAGAGTTCAAAATTAGGTTTCTGAATAAGCTCTTTTTACCCAGCTCTTTTTGATATAGCCAGTTGAATGAAGAGTCATATGCTTTGAGTATAAACTGAGGTAGGCACACATTTTCTTATAATGTCGCATGCCTGAATAGAACTAGTCTGTATGCCTTAATCCTGTTCCGTTGCTCACCATGCACTCATGCACACATATTCTGCTTGTAAATGAACCACAGAGCAAGAGTTGTAAGTAGAGACTCAAAGGCAGGATCAATATTATCGTAAGAAAAAATTTTCCATCTGTGCTGACATAGTATGTGCAGACCAAAACCAAGAGTTCTACTCCATATAGCATGACCATGTGAAGTTTAGTCTGAAAATTATTAAAGTTAAAGCAGGTGCAACCAAATATCCAGTACAGTCATACCTCATTAAAATATCCATAACTCTAGGTTTGAGCAGGACAACCTCCTAGTATGTCTTCTAAGTTTAACTATTTGTGAAATATAAATGAAAGTGACTAAATTAATGTGTCACATGGAATTATATGATATAAACCAATTAATAGTTTTGCTGAAGCTCTTCATGGCAGCACTGTTTAGACACTAGGATCAATTTCTTCTGAAGGATCACCTGGCTCATAATTAGAAAAGAAACTGTAAAACGATATGTCCATCTGCTTGAAAAGTGGTATTCAATTATTAAAGGACAAGTTTTTTTTTTTTTTTAAAGCATGATATAATCTAATCAAAAACAAACATAGTGGACAATTTGGTGACAGAGGGGAGATGTTTGGGGTTGGGAGAAGGGGTGAAGGGTTAAAGAAGTACAAATTAGTAGTTGATAAATGGTCACGGGGATGGGGAGTATGGCGTAGGGAATGCAGTTAGCATTAATACATTGGCTAGCTGGAAAACAGAGGATCATTTTATAAAACTATATAAATGTCTAACCAATGTACTGTATACTTGAAACTGATTAAAATGAATAATTTTTTTTTAAAAGCATGATATAAAAATTTTAAAAGACAGAAGGTAAAAGAAACATTTTTATTTATGGGAAAATATTAACAGAGTTAATTCTTCAGAACTCTAGTTCTTTCAGTTATTGAATGATGGAAATTTGACTAACATCAGACACTAGGTGTCTACACTGATAGTAAGTAGCTTTTAATCCATAAACAATCTCTGCCTCAAGACTCAAAGGCCAAGCACAGGGAAACAGCAAAAATCACAGATAATCTTGTATTTTAAACTTCTCTCAAAGTGATAAAGAGTATAAAATAGTTTGAAGTAGAATGACAAAGCAATTACCTTCTCACCCACCTTCCACCTCTTCTCTGTTTTGGGATAAACTAGCCTGAGAAACCCTTGTCTGTAATTTTATCAAGCAGGAAGCCAACATATGGTTTGGAAAGCATTTCCAAGAGTTAAGAGGGTATAATTCTGGAGAATGTTTTTTTTTTTTATGACATTTTTTTTTTTTACCAGATTCAGTTAATCAGGACAACTTTACCAAATCCTTAAGAAACAGATATTTCCAGTGTCATTAATACTGATCCAGAAATAGAGTATTTTGGTCAATTTTCTAAGGTACTGTATTTTTTATGAGGTTTGCATGCTACTCATGACCACGTATGGTAAAGAGAGCTAAGCAACTATAGATTAATCTTCCATAGGAGTAAAGATATAAGAATATACTAAACTCTTAACAAATTAAGTATAGTAGCTTATTAGAACAATAAATAACAACGTGCATCTCAGTTTATCAAAGAAATACAGAGATAATTTAAATCAGATGCCTATGAGTAAACTTTGCTCTTAACACTTTAATAGAATGAGAAGAAAACAAATAGATGCTAAAAATTAACTTAATTCATTTCATTTGTGATAAAAAATTAGTAAATTTAGTAATAGTAGTAAAAAGTAAATGTTAAAAATTCCCTCGATATGATAATTTGTATCATAAATCCATAATAAACATGCTAAACAGTCAAACTATAGATATATTAACATAATATTAAAACATGACATAGATGCCTTCTTTCATTGCTATTTAAGCATGGTGTCATTGAAGTTTTAGCAATAAAATAAGGTGGTTTTTTTTTTTTTTAAGGTACTGGAAAGGAAATCACAAAATTATCATTGTTTTGAAATGTTAGATTATTTACCTAGAATCAACTGAAAACACTATTAGTTATAATAATAAACTTTGGTAAAAATGGAAAAATATTCCAAATAAATATTTTAACTGAAAACTTATACTAATACATAAATAGTAAATAAAAATATCATATAATAATAAAGTTATATAGAGAGTTAAACTAGGGTTATGATAGAGAATCATTGAAAGACTAAGGGTGAATGAGTGGTGAGGGATGATTTTAGGAGGTGATATTTAAACTGATACTTGAATAAGAAAAAGCCAGTCATGAAGAAGGGACTTCTCACATAAAGAACTGTGAGCTAATAAATTTGTGTTGATTTAAACTGCTAAGCCTGTGGTAATTTGTTACCAGCAATAGATAACTAATATATAAGGGGTGTCAGAAAGAAAAATAGCCTTGAATCGAGAGGGCTGCAAGAAAAGTGGGGTCATTACAGGTCTGCCAGTTTCTGTCATGAAAGATGAGGACTTCAGATAAAAAAATTAAGGTTATGGAGGAAAAAATAAAACAGCTCCAGTAGAGAAGCTTGGGAGGCCAAAGAATTATGGGGTACTGGGTCAGATAAATGAATGACCTCAGAGGCTTGAAATTCTAGTATTACATGAGGTTGACGTAAGTGTGTGAGGCTTAATAGAATAAGTCTTGAGTGTGAGGAAAATGGGCAACCAGTAGGAAAGTATGAGGTCAATGGGTTGTTATTCTCTTTTGCAGTTCCTAATGGTAGGGCAGCAGAGAGCAGGATAAAGTTTTCTTGGAGAACTGTTCTTGAGAACTGTGTCTTAGTTCTTCTGGAGAGTTTGGTGTAAGGGGATTGGGAGAGAAGTGATATCATTGGAAACAGGAGGCTGGGAACAGCCTCTTATAGAGAGTATGGCAAGACATAGTATACTGAAAAACTTGGCAGACACTAAATATAATGATAATGTAATTAGCCTTAGTTTATAAAGCAGAGAAAGTAAGTCTCCTAGGTATTAATCTGCACCTCTGTTTCCATGTTGTAACTCTTCAATCTACTGCTTCAAATCTTTGATGAACACAGCTACCATTTTACTTAATGGTGAAACACTGAAAACCTTGCCCCTTATGATCAAGAAAAAGACAAGGATGTTCACGCTCACCAGTTCCATTCAACATTGTACTGGGGTTCTATCCAGGGAATTTAGATAAGAAAATCAAAGGCACCCAGATTAAAAAGGAAGAAGTAAAAATATTTCTATCTGTATATTAAAAAAAAATCCCATACACATGAAAAACTTAGAGTTAATTAGTAGTTCAGCAGGGTTACAGTGTATAAGATTAGCAAACAAAAATCAATTGCATATCTGTATACTGAACAGTCTGAAGATAATGTTTAGAAATTCCAAATTTAGTAAAATACTTAGGAATAAATTTAATAAAACAAGTGCAAAACTTGTACACTGAAAACTATAAAACATTGTTAAAGAAATAAGACTTAAATGGGGTGATATCCTATGTTCATAGACTGGAAGGCTTAGTATTATTAAGATAATATTGGAACACTTGATATTAAGATGACAATATTGGCCACATTGATCTGCATTTTCAGTACAATCTCAGACAAAAATTCAATGACCTCTTTTGCAGAAACAGACAAGCAGATCCCAAAATTCATATGGAAATGTAAGGGATCAGAATAAAGAAAATGATTTTTCAAAAGAAGAACAAAGTTTGAGGACTCACACTTCTCAGTTTCAAAACTTAGTACAAAGCAATAGTAATCAAGACTGTGTGGTACTGGCTTAAGAGCAGACATTTAGATCAATAGGCTAGAATCGAGCATTCAGAAATAAACCTGTACATCTATGGTCAGTTAATTTCTCGACAAAGGTGTCAAGTCAATTAAATGGGGAAAGAAATTTTTGTCAGCAAATAATACTGGGGCAACTGGTTATCCACATACAAAAGAAAAATAATTTGGATCCCTTCACCATATACAAAAATTAACTCAAAACTAATAACATATGATTTAAAAGAGTAAAACTCTTAAAAGAAAACAACTTTAATCTTGTGACCTTGGATTAGGCAATGATTTCTTAGATATGATACTTAAAACATAAGCCACTAAAGAAAAAACAGATAAATTGAACTTGATTAAAATTAAAAACTTCTTTGCATCAAAGGATACTCTCAAGAAAGTGAAACATATACAGTGGGAGAAAATATGGGCAAAGGATTTACATGGACATTTCTCTAAAGAAGGTATAAAATGGCCAATAAACGCATGAAAAGATGTTAGTCATCATTAGTCATAAGGGAAATGCAAGTCAAAATCACAATGAGATACCACTTTACACCCATTAGGATGGCAAAATAATAATAATATGATAAAATGGATAATAACGTGTTGGAGAAGATGTAGAGAAATTGGAAGCCTACTACATTGCTGATTAGAATGTAACATGGTGCAGCTGTGGTGGTAAACAGTTTGACAGTTCTCAAAGAACTAAAGGTAAAGTTACTGTATGACCTAGCAATTTTACTCCTAGGTATATACCTAAGAAAATTGAAAACATATGTTAAAACAAAAACTTATACAAGGATGTTCATAGCATTATAGCAAGAAAAATGAAAACAACCCAGCTGATCAATAGATGAACTGATAAATGGCTAAACAAATAGTGGTATATTTATACACTGGTGTATTATTTAGACATAAAAAAGGATGAAGTATTAATACATACTATAATAGATGAACATACTGTACTAAGTGAAAAAAGTCAGACAAAAAGATTACATGCTACATGATTCCATTTATTTGAAATGTTCAGAATAGGCAAATACATAGAGATAGTAAATTAGTGGTTAGCAGGGGCTAGAAGGAAGGAAGAATAGGGAGTGACTGGTATAGGGTTTCATTTTAGGGTGATGAAATGTTCTGGAATTATATGGTGATGATTGTACAGCCTTGTAAATTAAAAATAACACAAATTGTACATTGTAAAAGAGTGAATTTTATCATATGTGAATTATATTTTTTAAAAAAATCCCAGGCTCACTAACTATCGTGGTGTGCCAAAGACAGTTTTGATGACTTGAATCCATTTCAGCTCTCTTGTTGCAAGCTTTACTAAGTGCTAGAGACTGGAGAGTTCCCATGAAGCATGTGGCCCCGGGAGCATTTTCCAAAGCCAGAAATGATGCAGAGGCTCACTTCTGATCATTCTATTGTGAACACATTTGGTTTTTAAATGTATTATGTGTTTTAGTGGCAGAGGCAGCAGATTTTCCAAGATCTGTTCCTTAGTTTCGTGGGTGTTGAGAGCCAGGATGGAAATACCCAATTTGCTCACTGACCTCAATTGTAGCTGAGGTTTTGTGGCACTGGAGTCAGCAGCTGCAGCAGTAGCTTCTAGATTCTCCAATTTCCGATCATGGCAGACATGGTGGCTTCACTGGAGGATCATTTGGTAGGGGTTGCTGCGGGGATCACTCCTTAAAGATCAGCCTGGAAGCTTCTTACTAGGCCTTTTCAATGATTTTCTAAGCTACTGTTTCTCTGAATCAAAAGTCTTTTTGTTTAATTTAGCTCAGATGATTTCCGCCTCTTCAACTAAAGCCTGATGGATGAACATGGTTTGTGAGCCTCCTGCCAACTTCATTCTGCTGTCCTTCCTGGCTCCACACTTTGTGTTCCAGCTCCATCAGACTAGTGTCATTTCTGCCACATACCCAGTTTTTCATACCTCTGTGCCTTTGTACCTGCCGTTACTTCTGCTTGGATCATTGCATTCTTACTTCTCTGCTTAGTCATTTTTTAAGCCCCAGTCATCATCTGGAAGTGTCATCCGCTGGAGAAATCATCTCCTAGAGGTCTCTTGGAACACTCTCCCTCCTCACCAGCTCTGAGCAGGTGCTATTCCTCTGTGCACACTGCCACCATAACACCATGTTATACTGCAGCACTACTTATAAGTTGAGACTATGAGTACCTTGAGGGCAGAACTTCTTGTTCTTCTTGGTTACCCTTTTACTTACGTAGCAGAACCTGAAACATTATACCGTCTGTCAGTGCTTGCTTTTCAGAATTGAATTTATACTTTTGAACATTCCTACTTGTGTGTGTGTGTGTGTGTGTGTTACATTATGTAAGGACTAAAGACTATCTTGAGAAAGTAAATTAAAATACCAGAATTACATTTAAGGGAAAAGATAATAAAGATATAATAAATAATAATAAGATATTTCTTAATTTAAGTTACCTCTCCAGAGTGATTTAAGGGCTCACCCTGTGAATATGGTAAAATTAGGGCATACTTTAATCTACTTATACAAATGGTAATATCTAATATATTAAGGAGACCTAAGTTAAAATATTTGTGATTCAATAATTGAATGGTAAACACATTCCAAATTACCATTAATTTTTTTCTCTTTATTGTCAATTAATGCTTTAAACTCACAGGTATATATTGTATATTTTTATGAATATAAATATATGTACACATACATATATTTTAGGCAAAGTATTTCAAATGTTGCAGATCTACAGTCTGAAGACTGGTCCTCACCAATATCACAGTAATGGAAACTTTAGATTAGGTGTGGGACTGGAGAGAAAGTAGGAGAGAGATCTTTGTCCTGTAGTATTTCAGAGGGTGGCTTTAGTCTGTGAGTGACCAAACACTGAGAGTGTCTCATCTGTACACAGGTATCAAGTTCTGGATTTTATCAGAAAGAATTAAACAAATAAAGATCGAGTTAAGAAAAACAGGCAGATGGTCAAGTTAGGAAAGCTCACTACTCAAAATACAGCATGGTATTTTAAAATAATACTGGGGAAGATCTGCATAAATTTGTGAAATTACTCTCATTGGAAACCTATATGAAATTTGAGGGAAATGTGGGAAGACAGCCACACTACTCATTCTTTGTGCTGTACTTATTGAGTTGATTGTCAAATGCATTGTAATAATTCCCTAGACTGCAATTTCAGTGTAGTCTTATACATACATATGATTCATTTTTTTGTGCTTTCAATTCAATAAAATACTAAGTGATTATTACCACTTCAAGGCATATGAGATATATGCTATGTTTCTCTCTCTCTTCTCCTTTTTTTTTTTTTTTTTTTTTGGTAAAAATAACTCACTTTTTTCTTATTAAAAACTATGCATATAAATTTCTGAGAACGCAAAAAAAAAAAAAATGGAGACAAGCAAGAAGATAACCTGTAATTCTATCTACCAGAAAAACAGGAACAACAACAAAACTGTTAAAGCTTCAGTGCCTATGTTCCCAGATACTTTTCTAAGTGTATAATTTTTTCCTTATAAAATTAGGATCATACAAAACATTTTATTCTCTTAGAATACAAGAGGAATAGCTATCCATGTTAACATTACTTTTGGCAATTTGGTGCCCCTTTATGTGGATTACCATGATCTATTTAATTAATCTCCTATTGCTTGACATTTAAAATTTTCCAATTTGTCAAAAGTACAGGCAGCACTGTGATGAATAGAAATGTAATTAAATCTTTTCACACAATCTTTGTTATATTCTAAGTATAAGCTCACCAAACTGAAATTACCAGGTTAGAGGGCACGATTATTTTAAAAGCATTTTATATATATTACCACATAGCTCTCCTAAAATAGTCTACCATTTATATTCTTATCATATGAGTGTTATTTCTCTACATTTTAGCCTACATTCACTAAAAAATTGAAAAATAACTTTACAAATTTGATAGACAAAAAAATTTGCTTATCTCTTTGTGGCTCTTTGAAGATTATCTTTTGTTATATATTGCAGCATATTTCCAGTTTGTAATTTGTCTTAAGTTTGTGAGCTTTTAAAGAATAGATTGTTAAACGTATTTGGTTCTTCCTTCATGGCTCTCTGATCCTTTTTATCATCCATGGGAAATGTATATAAATATTCTGCAACCAAGTTTATATAGCAGTATGCCTATATTTTCTACTTATGATTGAATTTTTCACCATTTCATATTCAATCTATGAATCATCTTTTTGGAGAGAGAAAGTGGTAATTATTTAACTATTTTTATTCCTCAAATGTTTATCCAATTCTCTCACACAATTATTAACAAACCATTCTGACTCCACTTATTTGTGCTCTCTAAAGTTAAAAAGTTATTCAGAAATTATGGTTCATATATACAATGGAATATTACTCAGCCATTAAAAAGATGAAATCCTACCATTTGCAATGACATGGACGGACCTAGAGGTTATTATGCTGAGTGAAATAAGTCAGACAGAAAGATAAATACTATATGATTTCACTTATATGCAGAATCTAAGGAACAAAAAGAACAAACTAATCAAAAACAGACTCACAAATATAGTGAACAATTTGGTGATGAACAGAGGGGAGGGGTGGGGTGCTGGGAGAATGGGTGAAGGGTTAAAGAAGTACAAATTAGTAGTTTGATAGATGATCACGGGGATGGGGAGGACGGCAGAGGGAATGCAGTTAGCATTAATATGATGGCTAGGTGGAGGGCCAGGGGAGGGAGGGAGCAGTTGCAGGGGATCGTTTTATGAACTATATAGCTGTCTAACCAATGTACTATATATTTGAAACTAAATAAAAAAGTAATTCAGTTATTTAAAATTTTGCATTGTATTCTATACAAACATGCTGATCTGAATGTTTAAGGATCCTGTGACTGCAGTGAAAATACAAGTGCTGTATTAAAGTCTGTTAAGGTCTTTTATAAAGGAATTCTTGATTTCTTTATGAAGCGAAGTTGTGGGGTAAAATTATCATTTGACTGCCAGGGATTGCCTTCTTGGTCATCTCGTCATCCTTTCTTTAAATCTAATATTTCTTGGAAAATTCCAGGTCAGGATCCTTGTATTAAATAGCATTGAAAAAATATTTTCTAGTTTCTTCCTAATTGTAAAAGAATATTTAAAATATTCTACATTTTAAAATTCTGGATGGTCTTCTATTTAGTAACAACTATGCAAATTAGAACAAAACTGCTTTTTTGCACTTAAAAGACTAATACCATTAAGGAAAACTGGAAATACCTCCTACAATCATTGATTATTATGAAAGCTGGTGTAACAGAGCTGAATTCACTCAATAATAAATTGTTTTCTTGTTTTTACCTCTACACAATTGTTATTTGTAAGATATATGTAAGTGGTCATTCAAATGACCAAAATATATTTTCATATATATTTGATTTCATCCACAATTTCTGGCTCACAGCTCCCCAAACTTAGAATTCCCTAAATGTTGAGAGTGATAAAGTGTCTTTTGTTGTGTTAATGAGGTGACTTTGGAATGCACTGAAGATGGGGACTGGTTGTCAAAGGAGCCAACAAAGTGATTAGAGGGTTGGAACTTTCAGTCCTACCCCTTAACCTTGGGGGAGGAGCAAGGGGCCTGGAGATTGACTTAATCACCAATGGTCAAGGATTTAATAAATCATACCTATGTAATGAAGCTCTCCATAAAAACCCAAAAGGATAGGGTTTTGTGAGGTTCTGATTTGGAACACATGGAGGTGCTGAGAGAGCAGTATGCCTGGAGAGGGCCTGGAAGCTCCTTGCCCTTTCCCCATACCTTGTCCTTGTGTATCTTCCATCTGGCTGTTCCTGATATCCTTTTATAGAAAACTAATAATCTAGTAAGTGAAATGTTTCTCTGAGTTCTGTGAGCTGCTCCAGCAAAATAATGGACGCAAGGAGAGGGTTGTGGGAACTTCTGATCTATGGTCAGAAGTACAACTTGGACTTGCTACTGGCAGCTGAAGTGGGGTGGGGGGAAGTCTCGTAGGACTGAGCCCTCAACCTGTGTGGATCCAGGTAGATAGTGTGAATTGAGATGAATTCTTGGGCATGCTGCTGAGTATCTGGAGAATTCTTTGTTGGTATGGGAACCCCCCTCGCTCCCCACCACATTGGAATTGGTACCAGGAGCGTGGTTTAACTTTTATGCACACAAAAGAGGAAATATGTTATTTATTTTTCAAAGATAATTGAAACCATAATTAAATTAAACTTAATTTAGTGGGGTTAGAAATTAATTTTGAATAGGATAGAGATTTAGTCAAAAGTCAAACGGTTCTAATAGTATTTTGAAGCCTTGTGTTCACTTCTAGGAGTTTTATTTTTCAGATAGCAAATGTGTTGAAAATATAGGCACATAGCTATAAAGAAATGACTGAATAGAAAGAAAAGGAAATATATAGTGTGACAAAAAATAGGACAGATAGCCATCACTTTGAGGTGGATAGAACAACCCTCAAACCCTCTTGTTCAGATGAGTCGTTCTGGGATCTTGATAAGATATGTATATATGCTGGTTCAGAATCAGGGGTAGACCTGAGTCTACATTTCTAACAAGCTGCAGATGACGCTAAGCCTGCTGGTCCAGAAGCACACTCTGAGCAGCAATAACTTAGAGGAAATTGAGTTCTTTCCAGCTCTATAATTCTAGACTTCACTTATAGTAAGTGTGTGCTCATTTACTTGGTAAAGAGATACCTTGGGCTTAATTTTTCCACGTATATTTCTGTTTCAACATGTTAATCATCCACACTAACATCCAGAATTTTGACCTCAAATAAATTACTTAACACCTGACGTATAATAAGGAAGGTGATAACATGTTCTCAGATTTCTTTAGGCAGAAATAGTTGAACAAAAGTAGAACTACAACTGCAACAGAACTGCAGTAGTGCTGAACAATGAAAATACTGTTACTACTCATGCAAGAGAGACTTTTGCAGTCTTCTTACACTGAATAGAAAAGACCAGTCACCATGGAGTGTCTCTGCAGTAAGCTGTACTTACAAGAGCTGCTTCTGATGTGCCAAGAATATTTGATTTGCCTGACCATCCTTTGGTCTGTTCTCTAATGTACGGTAATTATTATTGTGTGTGCAAGAGGTTGTGTATGTGTGAATATGTGTGTGTGTGTGTGAACTGGCAGATAATTTAAAGTTTTTTGATCAAGTATTTTAAGGCAACTATAACCACCTACAAAGAAAATTTCAACTTTGCAGATTTCTACCTATGAGGAGGTTAATGGAAAATGTTCTAGTCCCAGATCTGCTGTTAACAAACTGTATGGTCTTGGATAAATCACTTTACAACCTGGGCTTCGTATCTTCATTTATCAGACGAATGAGCTGAGTAGGATGACCTGCAGTGTCTTTCAAGTCAATAATTTCATAAAAAGAGCTTGGTATAAAACCTATACTTTGGCTGTGAGTCTTGTTTTCATGAAGAACTAATACATTTCACATGTTATGACCAGAGGGTCAGCTTTCTAAATAAAAAATACTTTTTCTTGATTTCTGATTCTGAAAATCATTTGTAAGAGGAGCAACCTCCTTTCTTTTGGCAATAGTCAATGTAATTTCCATTCCTGTGTAGTGGACTTGTTTTATTCTGGCTGCTTCAGTGATTTTCTCTTCAATTTGGCATACTGAAGTCTCCCCACAATATATCTAAATATAGAATTGATTTTTCTTTATTCTGGTGGTAACTCCTGCTTCTATTATATGGTGATCCATACTTTTCCAAAAGTTTTAGCATATTCTCATCCATGATGTTTTCAAGTACTATTTCTCCCATGTTCTTTGTGTTTTCTTGTAGAGCCCTTGATAGACATTGATTAGATCTTATGTTCTTAGTCTCAACTGATTTCATATTGTCTCTGTCTTTCCCTGGTTTACTCCGTAAGATTGCTGAGATGTATTTTCTGTTCCTTAAATCTTCATTCAGCTGTATTTAATCAGTTTTTAAACTCATCTATTGGTTTAGTTTTTTTTAATTTCTAAAAAGTTTGTTGCAGTTTCAAATCCACCTATGTTTTCTTTATGTTTCTTGCTCTTTCCTTATTGTGTTCACTTTCTCCTGTAACTCTTTCGTCATGTAAAAGACACTTTATTACACAAACAACAAATTATCTGAAAAGGAAATATAGGATCCCATTTAAAAGTGTCATTCGTACAGTTTTTCTTTACATATTGCCTTTGCTTGTACACTTAAGCACTCTCCATTCTAATATTTCAGAAATACTTCTTTAATCTGGCTGATTTTGAAAACGGCTATTCTTTATTTGAGTGTAAAATGTTAGGTAGGAATCTGTATTCATTAGGATTCTATTCAGGTGCATGTAACAGGAAACTCCAAAATAAGTATCTAAAAAAAAAAAAAAGTAGAATTACACCTTTCCCTCAGATGAAAGAAATCCAGTTATTACCAGTCCAAGGTTGGCTCCAGGAAATCTTTAGGAACCTAGCTTCCTTTCAACTCAGTTCTCTGTCAGCCAACACTACTCAGATTATTACAAAGTAGCTACAAGAGCTCCAGTCATCACATCTGCTTTCTGGCCAGCAGAAAGAGAGAAAGTGGTAAATTTCCTCTCATTTAAGAAAGCGTTCTCTTTGTCAATGACACTAACGTTTTTAAAAGGTTTCTCTGTATCGTTGTTTAAAAAGCAGTTTTTACACATTGACTTAAAATGCCCCCTTTATCCAGTACTAAATTCTTAGATAACTTTTTTTGAGATTTTTTTCCCATTCCATCAATCCATTTGCTTACTGATGTATCAGTACTATAAAGCTTTCACTTTGAACTTTTAAATTATAATAATACTATAGCCATTTACTCACCACCAACAACCCCACTATTAAAAAAAAAAAGAAATTCATGGTTTTTTCATCCATTTACTTTCTTGAAAATAATTTAAAATCACGGATCAATTTACACACACACACACACACACACACAGAAAATCTTGGAATTATAGGCAACTTCTAGATTTTGCATTTATTTGTTTTTTACACACCCCAGCTTTTGTAGTCTGTTCATCTGATGTGATCCTTCATATTTATTGCCAAGTTTATTTCTAATTGTTTTATAATTTGTGGCTATTTTAAATAGACTTATACTTTTCACAGTTTGGGAGGGGGGCAAATATATAGAACAATTATTCAGTAACTGTATTTTGTAACCAGTTTCTTTTCTCAACTCTGTAATTAGTGGAAGTTTTAAGTTAATTCTCTTGAGTCTTTTAGATCCACAATGAAACCACCTCCTTTCTAGTATTTATACTTCTCGTTTCCGTGCTTCATTACATTGGCTAGAACTCTTAGAACGATGTCAGTTAGTAAAGATTTGTGCAAACCCTTTGGTTGGTCTTATTTGTGACCTTTAAATTAATTTCAAACTTAAGCCCAATATTGACTTTTGGTTCAAAACAAATATTTTTATTGTAATAAATATTGACCCCAGATTGCTAAAAGGTGTGATTCTGTGTGTGTAAAAGCTTTTTTTCCTTGCTCTTTATTCTTTACATCAATTAACTGTATTACATATTTATTTTCAACATGTTAATCTGTTATTAACATTAACGACTAGAAGAGTTTTAATAGTATGGACTCTAGAGCCAGACTGTCTGGGTTCAGATCCTGTCTCCACCATATGAATGGTATGTAACCATGGTACTTTTCTTCTTGCTGTCTCGATTATTCACTTGTAAAGTGAGGATTAGAGTAATACCTGCCTCAAGGTTATTGGGAAGATTAGGTATTAATTCATATAAAGGTCTTGAACAGTGCTAGGTAAATGGTAAATGTGAGCATTGTTATCATTATTATGTTTGTTGAACTTGGACTAACCATATGTTATCATATACTACCATTATGAATAAAAAGCATAGATATAAAGTTTAAATAATATTCATAAGGAGATAAAGCTAGTAATTGCTCTAACCAAGATTCAAACCTAGGTTATTCCCATCTTCCTTCTATACTCATAATGGAACTTATATTTAATTTTTTAGGAGTAAAGTCAAGTTTTATTATTGTATTATATTAACTTTGTAAATGATTTAGGTACTATTTCATCTTTTTTCTCTGCTCTGGACCAGTTTAAGTAGCATAGAAACTAACTCTTTCTCAAATGTTTGATAAAATATTGTTTGTAGATGATCTGGGCTTCATCACAATTCGTTTGGAGGAAATTCTACAGTCTTTAAAATTTTTCTCAGAGCCAGGTCAAAGAGTCTCAATCTACACTTAGGGAACCAATGTTTTGTAAATATGTACTTTGTGTAAGTGATCAAGCTGGGTATTGCTGGATAAAAATAGGAATAAAACACCAATCTGAAGGAGTTTACCAGTTAGGGGTAAATGAGACTGGTTCAAAAAGAGAATATAAAGAAAGTAGGGCAGGAAATTAAGGTAATGAAAGGAGACTATACTTAATTCCTGGGAAGGATGATCCCTGTGGGCTAGAGTGATCCCATACACCATGTGGAGCAGGTGGGGCTTGAAGTAGGCTTTTAAGAGTAGCTAAGATTAAATAGTAAGAGAAGAGGAAGGGGATATTTCCACCTGATTTATTTGAAAGCAAGATTTTAGAGCTCATATATTGAGAAATTTTGAAATACCTTGATCTGTCTTTTACCCTTTTTTACTTTTCATAAGGAGCTACGTAGTGCAGAGCAGTGAGAATAGACTTTGAAGCAATCCACACTGAGATGAGCTTAAGCAAATCCCTCAGTAACTCTGAACCTCAGGTTTCACATTTATAGAATAGGTATAAGGAACCTCACCTCATGCCATGGCAGTGTGGGACAAATGGGATAAAAGATGTGAAAGTGCTTAACAAAGGCAGCTAGCGGTCTAGTTGTCACATTTCTTTTTGTGTTACTATGGGCAGTGTTGTCAGTCAAAATGGCAACATTAGTTGTGGCAAATCAAAACCTTTTAAAATCTCTTCTGCAATCTCCCAATGTGTATTGATGTATTAACACTCATCACTCTACTTATAAATCATGTGAAAGTACTCATTTCCAGATCTGCCATATTCATTCATGATATGTTCATTCACCAGCCTTTACATAGGCTGTTCCCAATGCTTGGAATAACCTTTTCCCCTTCTATTCTTTTTACTTGGAAAGCTCTTATCTTTTTCCAAGGCTCAAGTCCAGTGTAATGTCTCCTATGAGAGATCTTCTAAAACAAAATGCATGGCCTGTTTCTGTGGGGATTCCATAGAATTTAAACATATCTTTTCTTACACTGAGAGACCTTGGCTACAACTTATTTCAACTTTACATCTTCCTCTAATATCAATCAGTAGTACATGGCTTATAGCTGATGCTAATAATGTTAGCTGCATATACACGTATGAATGAATTCCAACCAAGGCTTGCAGATATCTGATTCCACCACATCCACTTCAGGGCAAAAACAAAAATGAATTTCTAGAACAGCTTTTGACAGCAGAGTTTTTATTTTATACTCTTTCATTAGACACTCCCACTTTTTTTGTTATAGCTGGTAAAACCACGTTGAAGCATTTATCCTCCACTGATTGTATTCAAGAGGATAGTTTATAATCTCTAGAAGCTACAAGGATAAAGCAGGTGATCTGAGAAAACTCTACCCAGAAAGAATGTAGACAGTACAATGTTTAGTTACCCAAAAGAGGCATTCACAATGAAGTTTAAATCTGAGAGGAGTAGCTTATTCAGGGAATATAGAAAGACTATATTCTTATGGAGAAATGAGGACGTGAACTATTTGATTTCATAGCAACTGGAAAAACAATTTATAAACCAAAAGATCCAAACCATTTGCCAGAGTTGAAAATAAAATCAACTAAAAATAAGTATTTGATTGTCATTTTGATATCTTTATGCTCTGAGATTTCAGTCTCTTAATTTTTATGTAGTTTAGGAAGTGACTGAGATGTCTCTGACTGGATTAATTTCATTGTTTAATAAGTATTATCAGTCATCTATGTGCTGTGCATAGTGCTGGAAACAGTAGACATGTATTTGATAGAAGAGTCAAGATTAAAAAAAGAACAAGATCTACCTCTTCCCTAGAATTTCTAGTAACCATGGGTTCTCTGGCCCCTAGTCAGTTCTCACCTGGGGGAACTGAAGGATTATTCAGACAAGCGTTGCAAATAAATTTGAGGGAGCAGCAGGTTTCTAGAGAAGCTGTTAGAGAAGAGGCATACTCTTTCATTAAAGGTAGAATGAAATGTTACTTCCTTCTGATTTGATAATATTGGTCACAGAGGTGTTTAAAATTTCATTATGGTGTTGGCTTCAGTGTTTATTTGTTCTTCTTTCTGCTGTGATCATGTATGGAGAGAAGAATGAGGAAAAAAGAGAAAATGGTTTGAAAAAATTTAAGCTGATTCAGAGGCTAGAAAAATGAGCCAAGTTTGTCCTTTTACTTTGTTTTTAAAAATGGATATAGCAAATAGGCCATACGTGTCTGAACTAGAATGATGTTGATTGTGGTTCCAGTCAAATTAACTACTCATGGTCCCCCCTGTGTACCAGGTCCCCAGAGGAATCAAAGATGAGGATGACATAATTCTTGCCCATGAACAGTCTGACATCTTACAAAATAAATAAGACCGGGATACAAATTGGACAATCAGCTAAGTACTGTAAGAAAGGTGCAAAGTGCTAGTGGGTTAGTAAGTGAGGGAGATAGCATGTGCCATTTGGGATGACTCAAGAAAGGTGCCATGGAGTTGTTGGCATTTTAAATGGACATTAATAAATTCGGTAATATTTTTGGTGGTAGAAGGGAACTTTACCACTTCAGACTGAGTCCCACTCTTATTTCACATCTCTACTGCCGCCATAATTATGAACCCTTTTTGGAGAGCAGTTAATAATTTGGCTGGAGTATAGTATATGTTTAGGTGGTTGGTGGTTAGCTGAGCGGAAGCAGGAAAGGCCACCTGGGAGATTTACAGTTCCAGGCAGGACAGTCTGTATTTTAATATTCAGTGGGGGGGAATCTTTGGAGTTCTGAGCAGACTATTGCAATAACTGCACGTGAGCTTCATTGGTTGTAATCTGGCAGCTTAGAATAGTGTGAACTCATTTTCAGTTGCAGAGGAGATCACAGTTGTTCAGTTATGATGTAATGAAACCATAGAATGAGCAAGGTCAAGGTTACTCAGGTGAAGTGTTCTTAGACTCAACACCAAAAGATGATCCATGAAAGGAAAAATTGATAAATTGGACCTCAGTAAATTTTCAAACTTCTGCTCTGTGAAAGATCTGTTAAGAGGATGAAAAGACAAACTATAAAATGAGAGAAAATATTTGCAAACCACATATCTGATAAATGACCAGTATCTAGAATATACGAATAACTTTCAAAACTCAATAGTAAAAAACAAAAGCCATCTAATTTAAAAACATGTAAAAGACATAAATAGACATTCCCTAAAGAGGATATATAGATGGTAAATAAGCACATTAAAATATGTTCAACACCATTAGCCATCAAGGAAGTGCAAATTAAACCCACAATGAGATATCACTATACAACAATATCTACAGCATAAATAATGACAACCCAAATGTTGTCAAGGATGTAGAGAAAATGACTCATTTTTCCATTGCTAATGGGAATATTAAACAGAAGAGTCACTCTGGAAGAGAATTTGACAGTTCCTTGTAAAACTATATGTGCAATTACCATTCTTCTAGAGTTTCAGGAAAATTCACATAAAGATGAGCAACAGAAAAGTAACGAGGTCAAACCCCAGACAGAGTTACTATTAGAAAAAAAGGCAGTAGTGGGCAGAATAACATCCCTACCAATAATGAAAGCATGCTAGAAAGACATGCTCCAAAAATATGTCTGTAAGATCAATTAGCAAAACAAACAAAAAGATCAATTAGCAAAAAAAATCTAGAACATAAAAAAAGCCTAAATCAGGAGTAGCAAAATTCAGAAATGAAGTGATAGAATTCAAGAAATTAGAAATAAAATAGTTAAAATAATATTAGAAATGAATACTAAACTAGAAGGAACAAGAACATATATCAAATGAAGGAGAAAATATGGAAAGTTTTAAAAGATAAAATGAAGTATAAAAAAGATAAAAAGGATTCAAAAGAAAGTTACAAACATCAAAGGTAAAGAAGATCTAACACACACATAATAGTCTCTGAAAAAGATATCAGAGCAAAGAAACAATAAATACTAAAATAAAAATCGTGAAAATTTTGCTGAAATAAATTGAAAGAGAAAATATTGAAAATATAAACTTTATACCTGAAAATAGTGACCTACAATGACCAGCATAAGATACTTTCTGGTAAAAATTATTGGCCTTTAAAGAAAGAGAAAACTTTTGGATATCTAGACAACAGTAGTTAGTATATTGCTTGTAAGAGAAATAAAATTAGAATATCATTAGACTTTTTGACAGTAATGCTATGTGCCAGAAGAGAATGGAGTAACGTATTAAAGATCTTCAGGAAAAAAAAAAAAAAAAAAAAGGTAAGCCAAGGATTGTATATACAGGAGAACTGATCTTCAGAAATAAAAAGACAAAGAGTTATTGGAAAAATTCAGGGAATATTATTCCCATGCCCTTCCTAAGGAATCTACTAAACAATTTGTTTCAATGAGCCCTTCTTAAGATTCCGCTAGAGAACGACTTTGGACGGCTGAAATGAGTAGAGAGACTTGTACTCAGGACTGGTGGTGAGCACTAAATAGTTATTAAATGAGAGCCAAAAAGGCACAGTATAACTGTGTAACGACTGTGATTGGGTAATATAGACTTAGTATAATTGCAAAATAAAGTTTAGAGGAAGGGGATATCATTTGAAAAAAAAATAAACTCAAAATCAAACCAAACTAAAATGATAAAATAAGCAGATAACTGTTATTCTAAGAGTAATATTGTAAAAGCCCTCTTTCCATCTCTCTATCTCTCACAATATGGCTTCTACCACAATTCTCAACACTAAAACTTTCTCTAATTCCCTTTTGTCCTCTTCCTCCTTATGTTCCCAGTTTCTTCATTTCTCTTGTGCTATTAAATCGGTCCCTTTCAACCAGAATCAATCCATTTTCAGTTTTTCTTCACTACCATTACTCCAGCAAGCAAAAGCCTAGAATCTAATCTTTCAAATAGAAAATTCTCACCAAGTAGAGGAGAGGAAGAAGCTGTGAATATATCATATATTACTATTTTATCATATCTCATAGGAAATTATATTATTATGATCAGTATTGATGCCTAATTTTAATATTAGATATCTTAGAGTTCCATAATTTGTCCTTTTTTTTTACACTCATTTTCTGTGGTTAAATTTGTCAAAAAATAAAACTGCACAGTTGTCTGTATATTTTGTGCCATCTATATATGTGCTGCCTAAACAATCATTTTAGCTATTTTTTTCTAAGAAATTTCTTTTTTTAATTCATTCTCCAAAAATTTATTGAGCATCTACTATAAACCAGACAATGTGCTTGAAAGATGCTATTAATAAGACAAAGTAGCTCCTTAACCCAAGGGACTTATAGTCAAGTGTTAAAGGAAAATATTAAATAATCCTATAAATAAATCATCACAGACTATGATTCATGCTGTGAAAGAAAAGTTATGACAAGCTGTGAGAGGGAACTTGATATGTTCTCAGGTAGTAGGTGAGGAAACATTCCTTAAGTAGACTAATTTTCTATTTCTAGATAGGAAAATATTAAAAGGGTCACTTAGCAAAGACTTGGCATAAATGCCATATTATTAGGTCATGAGTGCTCTCCTGTCCAGGAATTTGTTCTAGACCAGACTGGTTATAATATTCTTGGTTAATTAGTGTAGCTTTCCTGTGGAGATTGAATTTCTGTATTTTCATAGGCTGAAAGGAGAGGGATATGTATATGGAGAAGAAGAGAATTATTTGTTAATAAAGATGAGGCCAGTTCTCTTGATCTTACTTTGTGGCATTTTCCACGTTTTCTTGTCTGCACTTGTAAAATGGGTAGAGTCTGGATTTTCTGTGTGCTTTTGGAAGTTTTGTCAGATGAAGCTGAATTAGTGAATAGAGCAAGGTATCTGGATTTGAAATCATTGTGATTTTCCTTGAGAGTCCTCTGGAGAAAAAGTGGCTTTTCCTCAAGGAGGGAATAACAAGGCTCTGGGCTTTCCTAAAGCTGACTAAACTTTGTGCACATGAACTTATTATGCTTAGTTCCCTGCTGCCCTGAGCAAATCTGGCCTTGCTCTTTGAAAAGGTAGCAAGGAGTGTCACTGATGAGAGCCAAGTTCAAAAGCACAATGATAGTAAATACACAGAAGCAGCCGACTTCCGTGCCACTGAAGAGATGAAATGTTTGGCAAGGGAGTCAGAATGTTCTATAACTGTATCAAGTTATTATTTCTATAATAATTAGAATAAATTAAACTTTCTATCAAGTTATTATTACTAGTAATAATAGATAGATAAAGGCCCTGTACCTTAGTAACAGTATACATTGGAAATGATCTCTACACCACTACTACTTTTAATCAATATACTAACATTTCCTGGTCTTGGATTTATATGTGTTCCTCAGCAATTTTTAAAAAATCATATTTCTTCATTTTTCTAATATAAGTTCTTTAAATTTAAAAAGATACATTTCTAGGCTGACAACACAATCTCCCCCAAAATAGCAGCACTTTTATCTTGCTCATATTCATTGACAGAAATCATTTAAAGTGTTTTATGTACTAACATAGTCCAAAGACAGGACAGGTAATCACAAGAAGTTATTACATTAGCAAACAAAAGACAAAAGAAAACATTCATCCATGAATGTTTTAAAATTTGAGAATTAATATAATGATCATATTGAAAGCAGCAATTCCTAAATGAATATTTTTAAATGAATGAAAAACCAATTAATATCTAATAAATGAAAAAACTTAAAGAATAGTAATATCCACCAAGAATGAGAATGTGGTAAAATATGTTAGTGATGGTAGTATGCTTTTTGTTTGATTGCTTTTTAACCAAATCAATAGCTTTTTTGTATTTCCTGATAATAAAAATAAGTAGTCACGCAGGAATTTCAAACAAGGCAGAACTTATAAAGGAAAAAATAAAAATGACCCCAAATCTCTCTATCCAGAGGAAACCACTGATAACATTTTGGTAATATATCTTTTTAAACAGCTTTCTACAAAGATAAACATAATATCAAATTGCTACGATAATATATGTGCTGTTCTGCAACTTGAACATGGAGGTATGGTATTTGATTTAAGCAAACATATAAGTGATGGGCTCAGCTTTATATTTTTTGCCTCTAGTAAACACCTCTACGACGCTATCCATGAATATACATCCATTCACACTTGATACAACACATCCTGAAAGAAATTATTATGAGTAGAATGTCTAGCAAAGAGTACATAGATTTTTACATTTTAAACCATATAAACAGAATACATTCCAGGAATATACAAATTTATATTCTGAATGATAGCCACTCACTGTTTATTCACATCTGTTCCAATAGTTGATATTGTCAACATATATTTAAAAATTTTTGATGAGAGAAAAATTTAGATCTCATTTTTATTATATATATTTTTATTATTACTGAGATTCATTATTTTTTCACATTTCTTATGTTATTGACATCTTTCAAGTCATCAATGGCCTACTGATTTCTCTCTTTTTTAAAAAATATATAATCTGATAACTTTGAATAAGACCAGATGAAATTTTCATGATTGTTTCTCCATGGACCATATTTAATAATACTGTTTTTATTAACTTTTTAATAAAGATGCTTGTTTCTTTTTATTTTTTTAGAGCTAATTGTATATTGGGGATATTGTCTTTTGTTATATATGTTAAAAACATTTTCCTAGCTTATCATTGCTTTACAATTTTGTTAAAAGTGTTTAAAATTTTTTTTGCCATAGGTAGATTTTAAACTTTGAAGTGGGTACTGGTAATGTCTGGATTTTATGGAATGCTTAAAAAGACTTTCCTCACCCATGTTTAAACAGAGGATGGCAGGGTGATGAAGAAAAGAGGATGTATACCCGGGTAGGCATTTTACAGTTTATGAAAGTCGGAAAAAACAGCAGCTCAAATTATCCTAATCAAATCACACACACACACACACACACACACACACACACACACACACACACACACACACACGAAAGTATCTGAGTTTATCTGGTTAAGGAGAATTGAATCATATAAATTTTGAAGTTTTTTACCTATTCTGGGATGGTATGCAGTTAGTACACAAATAAATGCCTTCATTGAATAAAAAATATTAAATATCAGGTACTGTGCTAGGTTTTAATTTAGAGAAGAAAAGATAATGATCCCCAAAATAAAGTAAAATTGTCCCTGCTCACAGAGAGCTCACAGGATATAATAGTCATGTATGCATAAGAACCGAAGAAGGCTAGGATCCTCCTTCCTTCTTCATTCTATCTTATTTCACTTTAAAACCATAAAAGAAACAATTGGTAAATGCTAAAAATCCTGATTTCTTGAAAAAAAAATTTCTTGCGATTTTAAGAAAACATTATTTAAGAGCCCTAAACTTCGTTCTTCTGCATCTAAATTCATGGCTGCCTCCCTGCACAGAGACATGGATGCCTCTGAGACACAGACCGTGCTGTAATAATTAAACCTGTAATCATGTTTGATGCCAGGAAAATGTTTTCAAAACATCTGCACTGTTTAGCCAAAGCATTTTGTGAAAAAAATATCTGTGAATGCTTCTATCAGGAGATACTCTACTTGTTCATTTGAAGTAAAGGTTGAAAACATTTGATCATCTTAACTCTGTGTGTGTGTCTTTTGAATGTGCATGAATGTGCATATGCCCATGTGTACGTGTAATTTATATACAATTATGTTTTTATTTTCAATTTAATACACTTATTGTATTTGATTTGGTAAGAGAAAGTGGAGGACATTAAAGATAGGTGCTAAGATCTACTTTATAATGAAAGAAATAATAATAGCCTCTTATTGTTTTAATAGGATTTTAGAAGTCATTTAAACTTTATTCAGTCTTAAAAAAAAGTCTGTGCAATAAACATCAATATTTTCATTTTACACAGTGAAAACATGTAACTGTTGAATGGGTAATTGTAGTTCCTCGGTTAGTATCAAAGATGAAAGCAAAACCTAAGTTCATTGCTTTCTCTACCACACTTCAGGTGCCGCAGTGGTAAAGACCTGTCTATAGCCTATAAAAGGATTAGTGAATTAGTACCCAGCTATGTGTGGATGAATCTAATGAGACCCTAGCCACTTACCATGAGCCCTGCTTGTAGAAATGGCTCCCTTTTTATCACACTTGTCCGCACAGTGCGGTAAGAGCAACATGGGCTTTGAAGTCAAATTTAGTTCTGGATTTGGATTCCAGTTTTGCATAGTTGGACATATATGGCCCTAGACACTCTGCCTTGTCTTCATCTAGAAACACTGGCAGTGATAATACTTACAAGGGAGATGTTTATGATTTCTCTAGATGAAGACAAGGTACTCTGCCTTGTCTTCATCTAGAAACACTGGCAGTGATAATATTTACAAGGGAGATGTTTATGATATCTCTGGCACATAGTAGGTACTCAAGAATCACCCATAGGGACATTATTTGGACTCTCCTATGATGGCATCAAGAGTTACAAAATTATTTGGGGACTATAAGTGTTGTGGGCCTGGACTTAAAGGCAAGAACCAATAAGTGCCAGTTTTGAGCCTGTTAACCCACCTGTAAAGAACTGATATTTGACCACAGATTCACTTCTTTTATCTTTGATTCTCATATTCCCATATGTCCTAGGAGGCATTGTATTAAGAAAAAAGAAATGGGTAGCTAGAGAAAATGAAAAAGTGTAGGAATGGTTCTTTTTACAATGCTCTAAATGGATTTTTCTAATCCTTTTTTTTTTCACCCTTTATAGCTGATGGTGTCTGTATCTTAAGTGCTTACTCAACAGAGACACTGAATGTTGCCGCGTAGGGAAGGAGTCCATCTTGATTACTCTGGGGTACAACAGTGCTCTGCTGAAGTTCGAGTCTCACGCGGGTAAGTTTTGTGTTGTTGTGACCCTCTGTCTTTTCCAAAGATGAATCTCCTGATTGGTTGACTTTTTGCTGTTACTGATTGATTGGCTTTCAGCAGCATGTTTCTTGATGTGAATTTCCGTCGATAAATAAAATTATTTAAAACTGGTTCTTGTGGTTATTCGTGACCAAGTCTAGAGAACAATCAGCCTTTTCCTGGACTATGAGGGCATTGTAATTCTTTGCCCTTCGCTTCTCAGGAGAGATCACCAAGAATTGTCCAGATCTCTACCACTGTTACTGATGCTCCTTGAAGATGAGGTTCCTGGCAGAAAAGTGATTTTAGGCTTCCGTGTCAATTAGAATGATTTAATTCTGTTTCTGTCTTTGAATCATTTGTCAAACATTTTTAGACTCTGGCAACAGATGTCAAGCAGTCGGGAGGTAAACTAAAGTGTCAGTTAGAAGTTTTAAGAAAGGACTAAAAGGCACGCAAGAATATTTCCAGCCCAATAAAGAAAATTAGGGCTAACAGTGTTTTGGGTCTTCCTTTGATGGTTGTCGTCATTTCTTTAACTTCGATGTAAATTGTTCCATCTTACTTAGGGTATTAATCTAGACAATGCAAAGTATTAGCAATGGTACAGATTCTCTTCTGGGTAGCCAGAATGTCTCAAGTTGTTTCTTTTTTTATTGGTAACTTTTTGGGATAAAGAAGTTAACCTGATTTCTTGTTTCTAAACTTAGAGTAAGGACGTTGTTTTTATCACATACCTGTTCATCTGTTCTCCCTCTATTTATCCTTTGGTCCAATTATTTTTATGCTGTACTTCAGATTAAATTATAATAACTAGCACATTTCACCACTACATACTTCTGTTTGCATTTCATTAACTAAAACTCAAAATTTGTTTATGCCTCTCAGTTTTTTTTTTGTGGTTAAATTTACATACATTAAAATGCACAAATCTTCAAGAATACCAGCATGCCTAAGAGTTACCTTTTGCCCTTCACAGTCACTCCTATCTCCCATCCTTCCAGAAATAATCAGTTTTTATTTTTGCCCTATAGATTAGCTTTGTTTTATCTAGGACTTTCTACAAATAAAATCATTCAGTATATAATCTCTTTAATAAGGTCACTCAGCATGTTTCGAAGTTCATCCATGATGTTACAGGTATTAGAAGTTTGTTTTTTTATTACTAATAGTCACAATTTGTTTATCCATTCTCATTTTGATGGACATGGAAACTCTTTCTAGGTTTTGGCTATGATCAAGAAGATGGCTATAAATACTCTCGAACCAGTTGTTTTGTATACGTATATTGTTTTCAGGTTTTTGATCCATACCTAAGAGTAAAAATTCTGGGTCATAGAATAAGTGTATGTTTAGTTTTATAAGAAATAGCCAGAATTTTTCCCAAAGTCACTGTACCATTTTATATTCCCATCAATAATAGCTGAGAGTTCTGGTTATACCACATCTTTGCCAACACTTGGTCTTTCAGTCTTTTCATTTTTCTGCCATCTGGTGGTCTCATAGTGGTTTTAGTTTACATTTTATGATGACTAATGATGTTAAGCACTTTTTTATGTATTGATGAATTTAGACTGTTTGCCTGTAACTAATTGATTGTTTATCTATGGGGTCATTATTCTTTAGGATTCCAGGCATGTATCAGATATGTAAGTTGTGGATGTTTTCACCTAGTTTGTAGCTTTTTTATTCATTCCATAATGATATCTAATGTTAAGCAAAAATTTTAAAATTTGATAAAATCTAGTTTATCATTTTTTTTTCTTTTTCTGGTTATTGCATTCTGTGTCCTAAGAACTCTTCACCTGCCCTCGAATAGTGAATAATTTATCCTGGATTTCCTTCTAGAACTTTTATAGCTTTATATTTTTGGTATACAGTCCATCTTAATTATTTTTATATGGTGTGAGGTATGGGGCCAAAGATTATATTTAGACTATATGGATAGACAGTTATTCTACCTCTGTTTATTGCAAAGACTTTTGCAAGTCAAATGACTCTATATAGACTTGTTCTATTTTGGAGCTCTCTTTTCTGTTTGATTGATTATCCTTATGTCAGTATCTATTACCTTGTCTAAATCACCTTTAAAGTAATGTTTAACTATGATAGTTTAAATCTTCCAACTTTGTTTTTTGTCAAGATCATTTTAGATAGTCTTTATGCTTTCTTTTATAAATGTTAGTTTCTATAAAAGTGCTTAGTCAAATTATGATTGAGATTAATCAATTCAAGAAGAATTGTCATTTTAACAATATTAAGTCTTTCAGTCATTGGTGAGCTGAAGATAGCTCATACTATATCACAAGGGACCATTATTAAAATTTCAGGAATTTGAAAGCTTCAAATTAGTGAGGGTGGAGAGTTTAAACCCCAGAAATTGGTGAACTCCACATACACCTCTTTAGTAGAGGAATCAGCTGTTAAATGTTTACAAACATGCCATTGCTTCCAGTCCGAGAATAGGGTATTTCTCTCCATTTATTTAGGTCTTTAATTGTCCCCAGAAATGTTTTATTATTTTAAATGTGGAGGTCATATACAACTTTTGACAAATTTGTCCCTAATTTTGTTTTTCAATCAATTATAAGTAAAAATTTGAAAACACAACTGCTTTGCTCCTACTATATAATAAATAAATTCTTAATATTAATCTTGGTTACTATCATCTTTTAAATTCATATAATAGTTCTGGTAGTGTAATGTGTCATTTAAGGATGTTATTTCTTTATTGATTTTCTGTTTGGATGATCTGTCCATCTCCAACAGTAGGGTATTTAGGTCCCTACTCCAATAGTATTTTGGTCTGTTTCTCCCTTTAGTTCTGTTAGTAATTGCTTTACGTATTTTGGGGCTCCCTGAATGGGAGCATGGATATTAAGTGTTATGTCTTCCTGGTGCATGATTCCCTTTATCATTATGAAGTGTCCCTCAGTATCTTTCTTTACCTTTTTTATTTTGAAGTCTATTTGTACCACTACTCTTGCTTTTCTCAGAATGCCATTTGCTTGAAATATCATTTTCTTCCCTTTTGATTTGAGTCTATATTTGTATTTGGAGCTGAGATGTGTCTCCTGGAGGCAGCATATGGTTGGGCTTTGTTTTTGATCCATTCTGCAACTCTGTGCCTTTTTATTGGTGAGTTCAGTTCATTTACATTTAGGGTGATTTTGAAATATGAGGTCTTCTTATAGCCTTTTTTTCTTTTGCTTTCTGGTAGCTCGGTGTTTCCATTGCTTCCTTGTCCTTGTGTTTCTGTTTTTCTTTTTTTTTAATTTTAGTTGGCTTTTTGTGGGTTTTGCCGCTGATTCTTCTTGTTTTATATTACATACTTCAGTTCTCAATCTTCTGTGTGTGGTTACCATTATGAATATGTAAAGGATAGTTATATATATAATATATATAGTCATCCACTTTCTTCTGTGCATGGCTTATCTCCATTCCCCTTTGTGAATGTGGATCTTTGACTCTCCCCTTTTCTGTCATTGTTATCTTGATTTGTCCCTATGTATGCTGAACGTTCATTACTATCTTTTATAACAATCCTCTTCTTATTATTTAAGCTTATAATGCTCTGTTCATAGTAAGGGTTGCACTCCTCTGCTTCTATTTACCTAATAGTTACTTTACACCTAATTATGTGTTTTTTTGTTTTGTTTTGCCATTTTGTTTTAGGTGAGCTGACCCCTTTCAGTATTTCCTGTAGTGTAGGCCTCATCATGGAGAATTCCTTCAATTTTTGTATGTCTCGAAAGGTCTTAATTTCTTCTTCATATCTAAAGGAGAGATTATCTGGATACATTATTCTAGCTGGTAGTTCCATCCACTTAATTGTTTAAATATTCGATTTCATTCCTTTCTTTCTTATAAGGTTTATCCTGGGAAGTCTGAGGATTATATAATGGGTTTTTCTTTATAAGTTACCGTTATCTTCTCCGTCACTACCCCGAGAATTCTGTCTTTGTCATTGATTTTTTGATAATTTTAGTACGGTGTGCCTTGGTGAAGGCCTTTTCGGGTTGAGATAATTGTGTGTTCTGTTGACTTCTTGAATTCTAAGCTCCAGCTCATTCCTTAGATTTAGGAAATTCTCATCAACTATTTGTCTGAAAATGCTTTCTAGTCCCTGCTCCTTTTCCTCACCTTTGATAATACCCATTATTCTTGTGTTTCTTCTCCTGTATCAACTAGGTTGAATTTTTCTTTCATTATTTATCATTCTTCAGTTTCTCTCTTCTTCCTTCTGGTTTATTTCTAGATTTCTGTCTTCGATATCACTGATCTTTTCCTCCATTTGGTCAACTCTATTTCCCAAACTTGTTATTTCATTTTTCAACTCTTGCAGTGTGTGTGTGTATGTGTGTTTTGTCTCCAGAAGACCTATTTTGTTCTTTTGAGGGTTGCAGTCTCCTTGCTCTGCTCATCTAGTTGGTTTTTCCATTCCTGAAATTATTGATACGACTCGTTTTGGAATTCACTGAGTTTTTTCAGAAGTACTATTTTGAATTCTCTGTCATTGAAATTGCATATTTCTATGTCTGTAAGCTTATTTTCTAGAGATTTTTCTCTTTCTTTCATAGATGCTTTATCACTTTGGCTCTTCATGGTGTTTAATGGACTATTTCTCTGCCTGGGCATTAATTGAAATGTATTCTTTTTTTCCAGAAAGATTTATTATATAAAGTTCTCTCTTTAGCCTATTTCAAATAAAGCACTTTTCTTTTGGTTTCCAATAGGTGGTGTCTAAGCCTCTTGGATCCTGCTTTATATAAAGCATTAAAAATGCCTTTTTATTTTCTGATATATATTTAATCATGCTCGCGTACTCTCAGTTTCATACCCTCAGTTTCAGTCCCTGTCAGTGTTAGCAACAGTTTCCGTAGATTTGCTCAGATTCTCCTGGGGCTGCAGTGATTGGTCTCGGAGGGTATGGGGAAGAGACCCTCTGGGTTGGGGATTGGGGGCTGTGGCTCAGCCTCGGTTTTGCAACCACGGCCAGTAAAAATCAACTGTTTTTTTTCTGCTGACCCGCTTCTCTACCTTCTGCCCTGATGACTGGGCCCTGCTGCCGGCCATGTGGAGCTCACAGCACTCCCAGGGAGGACTGCTCAGGGAAGTGGCCACACCTTCTCCCCTTCCCCTCCTCCTACAGGGAGCTCTGGCTGCAAGAGGCATCATCTTTATTTCTCCCGGTCCACCGCTCGACACCCGGGGTTCTGACCTGTGGTAGCTCTTATGTGCAGATCTTACGCTCAGACGTGCTGGTGTGCAGTCTGGGTGTTTTATTGAGTTTTAGATGTTCAGGTTATTGTCGTTTCAATGGAAGAGATCTGGGGACATCTCTCACTCCGCGATGTTTCCAAAGCTAACTCATTTTTACTTTTTAGTATAGTCTTTTAACCTATTGCTCATCTAACACACTGTCAGGAAAATTTAATTGGACCATCTTACTGATGAGGGAACTGAGATTCCAAGAAAATCAGTTATTTTCTCAAGGTTTATGTCTGATGATCAAATGACCAAAAATTCCAATCCACAGCTGCTTGACTCCAAAGCTCACATACTTTTTCCACACCACCGCACAAACTCCCTGGTGACATGCATTTAGTTTTAAGAAAGAAATAAGCCAGTGAAAGAACAAGGAAGTATTGTGCAGTTAGAAGACTGAATGGAAAACCTTTTTTCTAATGTGTTCACACTTAGTGCTTAAGGAAGCCATACTGGCTAATTCTGTATAGAGTGCATATTTCCACGATATCCATGTTTCAAGCTAGAGGATACTGTTCATAGTTGGTAACAAAAGCCTGAACAGACCTGGTAATTTTATATTACATAAGGCTCTCAAATTGGGCTGCATTCATTTTGTGGGAAAAAACTTTTCTTTGAGTCTTTAAGTTGTAGTGAAATGGAAATTTTGAGATTCTAATTGACAAAGTCCAAAGATATTGGAATGCATTTCACTCCTTATCATATCCAGTGGCCAAACAGTTTTAATATACTACCTGCATTGCTTCCAGCCTTCTACATGAAGGAGAGAATATTAAATTGCTTGGATAGTCTATTAAATCCAGAACCAATATGGCTCACTCAGTGTTGGGGGCCAATGACGGGAGTCTATTGACCTCACACGAAGGCCTCTGTAAGTAGTATTGGATGACTTATCTGACAAGGAGAGAGAGTGAACTGACCCTTTTTATTACATTCTTTGATACAGAGATTTTGGGCTTAGTAATTAAATCTGGATTCAACTCTAAATTGCCTAATTTAAAATACAAATGACTAACATTCTCTTTAACTTATTTATACTAATCAAAAAAGCAAGAGGGCAAATTTCTAAATAGGAAGCCCAGAGATTGGACTAATTCTGATTTCATGAATTCTTCGTTGGTTCAGTGTATAACCTGTATTTCAGGAATGGGCACGAAGACTTTGGCCCACCTTGTTTTAGCATACTGGCTATAATCGATTAGTTTCATTTATTCTGTAAGAAGGAAAAATAATTGATACCAGGTGTTTCAGACTTTGCTTGAGAATTTTCACAAGGATGCCTCTTAACACTTTCCCTTTTTGGAGTTTGTGTGGCTCTTGATTTCTGCTCAGGGTAAATCCCAGCACCAAATGATTTGCAAGATGTTTGCAAATTGATGGTCCTCCTTGGTTTAATTTAATAATAGTTTTCAAATATCATTGAATGCCCCTGGAGAGTCGGTTGCCTGTCTGATTTCCCTGGCCCTGGAAGCTGAACAAACTAAGAAATTGATCTCTCATTCTGGACCTGTCAGGGCAGGTTGTGATGCAAAGGACCAGAGTCCACAGCTGCAGGATGGTAGTGGCATGTTAGTAACAAGCTGTCTATAACTCGGTGGGTCCCAGATGGCCCAGATCCCAGGCGACAGTGGGATCTTGATTGTCATTTGGCAGCCTGTATGTTGGCAGGAAGCTGTCTACTGGTGTCACTGTCCATTAGACGAGATTGCTGAATTTTTGAGAGATGCTCTGCTTTTTTGATGTAAGAGGATGTGGCATTTGAAATGTGAGGCTGCTATTTTAGATTTAGAAGTGAGTGAGTGAACAACTGCCATTATCTGTAACTTGGGTAAGAAAGAAAGTCCAACTTTATTGGGAAGTTGACCTGTATTGATAATTAGGTGGTATCACTGGGAAAGAAATGATCAAATATCCAAATATATCTATGAGGAATATTTCTTCCCTCCCTCTTTTCCTTCTTCAGAAATGTGACCCATTGACCTCCAGCCTGGTCTGGTCATATGTCAGATAATCTCCAGTGACCTCAAAGACCTTTGTGAAATCCCATTTAATTTCATTTTACTTAGAAACAGTGGGGATATTTAATAATGACAGATGTCAACAGAGGAAAAAAGTTTTATTTAAATGGACTTATATGGTGATATCTATGACATACTGACTATGTATGTTCTAGATAAGTACAAAATTTACTTTCTGTTCATTCAACAAACATTTATTGAGAGTCTATTATGTGCCAAGCACTTTTTGATACAGTACTGAATTGATAGACGTCCTTACAATGTAGCCAACGTTTTAAGAGGACACCAACAATAATTAGTAAATTAAGGTATATAGTGAGTTGTGTGTGATAAGTGCTAAAAAGAAAATAAGAGTAAGACAGTGAATGATGGGGATTAAGTGTGTGTACTTTTTGTAGGTAATTTTTGAGGGAAAGCCTCTATGATAAAGTGTGCTTGACTGTAGAACTGCAATGGAGGAGGGAAGGAGCCATGTGCATGTCTGGGCCAAGGGTGGTCCCAATGGGGAACAGAACTACCCAGTCCCTTAGGCAAGATGTGTTTGAAGAATGGCGCTAAGAACAGAGGGCCTAGATAAAATGAGGGAGAAGGGGAATGGTGAGATCAGAGAACTGGAGACCAGCTCAGGTGAGATGTTGGAGTCTGTGGTGAGAATCTTGATTTTATTCTGAGGCAGATTGAAAGTGTCTGAGAGCTTGAAGCAGAGGCCCAGCATTGTCTGAGCATTATTGATTTAATTTTATATACTTTTTAAAGTAGGTACTTATATCTTCTCTTGTAATTCTTACAGCATCCCTGTCAGGTTGGTGTATTATTATTGTTTATTCCAATTTTTAAACAAAGACACTATGGCTCATAGATATGAAGGAAATTGCCCAAGTGACTAAAAGGAAATGCAAGGCCCATGTTATTTCAATAGCTTCCAGACTGCCCCGTCACTCTCCATTGGTTGACATTTAATCTAGAAAACTCATATCTTTAATTGGGATAACACAGACATGGGAAAGCCAATTTTTGTCAACATTTCATTAATGCAGAAAAATAAAGACACTGGTGGACCTTACTCTGAGTGTTTATGAATCATGTGAAATTTTCTTCATCCTCTTCTATTTTGAAAAAATTCCAATTTACAGAGAAGTTTCAAAAACATAACAGGGAACTTGTGAATACTCTTTAAACATTTTCATTAATTTACAATATTCTGTTTCATCTCTCTCTCTATCTGTGTATATGTGTACATATATCAACTCACACAATCATTTTATTTCTGAACTATATGAGAGTAATTTTGGTATGTCCTTTACTCTTTATTACTTCACAAGGTATAGCTCATGAACAAGAATATTCTCTTTTGTAACCACAATAGAGTTACCAAAGACAGGAATGTAACATCTGTATAATATTCATATTTTTTCTATAGCTCATAGTCCAGTCTAAATTGTCCCAATGATGTTCTTTATAGCATTTTTTTCCCTCTACTATTACACTGATTCAGGATCACACATTGCATTCAGCTGTCTCTTTAGACTCCTTTAATTTGAAACAGTTCCTCATCTCTTTTTTTTTCTTTCATGACATTGAGATATTGGAGAATAGGGATCAGTTATTTTATAGAATATGCCCTATTAGGGTTTTCTAATGTTTCCTCATGAAAAGATTCATGTTATGTATCCCCAGTCAGAAAATTGCCTGACTGATATTGTATCTTTCTCAGGATATTGCATCAGGGAGTCCTGAGGTCTATCTACCCCTTTTTGGCAATATGAATTTTGATCACCAGGTCAAGTTGTTTTCCCTTTTCTCCAATTTAAAGTTACTATGCTTTCCCTTTTAGTGTAACTAATAAGGAATCTGGGTAAAGGCACTTTGATATTATGCAAATATCCAGTTCTTCATGAAACAGCCCAAATTTAGTATACATTTATTATCCATTGCTTAGGAAATGCAGTTGGTATTTTAGGTACGTTAGCCTTATATCCTGCAGTCTTACTAAGTCACTTAGTTCTTGTAGATTTCTTTTATAGATTCCTAGGATTTTCTACACAAATGATTATATCATCTGTGATTAGAGACAGTTTTACTTTTTCCTTTTCTATCTTTATGCTTTTTACTTCTTTTTTCTTGCTTATTGAACAGCCAGGCCCTCTAGTACAATGTTGCAGAAGAGAAATTAGAGTGATCATTCTTACCTTGTTCGTGATCTCAGAAAAGCCTGCAGTTTTCACCATTAGTTGCAGGGTTTTTTTGTAGATGTCCTTTGTCAGGTTGAGGGACGTCCATTATATTCCTAATTTGCTAATAGTTTCTATCTTGAATTGTGTTTCATTATATCTGAATCTATGAAGATGGTCGCATCATTTTTTATTTTTTGCTGTTAATATGGTGAATTAAATTTATTGATTTTTGAATGTTAAAACAACCTTTTTTCCCCCTGAGTTAAACCTCCTCTCATGATATATGATCCTTTTTATGTAGTGCTTAATTAGATTTGCTAGAATTTTAAAATTATTTTAGATTTTTAGGTATTGCTTTGTAGTTTTCTTAATGTCTTTGTCTGGTTTGAGTATCAGAGTGATGCTGTCTTATAAAATTGGAGCATGTTCCCTAATCTATTTTTGCATACTCTTTGTATAGATTTGGCATCATTTCTTCATGTTTATCAGAATTAACAACCAAATCCAAATAAACCTTGAGTTTTTTTATGAGAAGATTTTAACCACAGTCAATTTATTTAATACATGTAGATCTATTTAATGTATTTACTCTTTTTTTGAATGAACTTTAATTGTTTATGTCATGAAATTTGTCCATTTCATCCAGGTTGTCAAATTATTACCATTAATTGTTCATAAATTCCTTTATATCAGCATGGTATGTAATGATGTCCTATTTCTTATACTGATAATAGATCTTTTTTTTATTAATCTAACTAGAGGCTTATCAATTTTGTTGATACTTTCAGTGAAACATCTTTTGTTTTATTCATTTTTTTCCACTTTCTGTCTTATTCTTGCTCTTTTATTATTTTCTTCTTCTAATTACTTTGATTCTTCTTTTCATTTAACTTCTTAAGGTAGATGCTTACTTAGATCATTAATTTGAACCCTCTTTTTTTTTTTTGCAATACATGCATCTATTGCTATACATTTCTTTCTGTAAATGTATAAAACTATTTTATAAACTTTTGTCCCATAAATTTTGTTATATTTTCCTTGCCATGCAATTCAAACTAACTTGTATCATTGTTTGTTTTTTGGCCAATGGATTTCCTTTTGATCCTTGGACTATTTTAAAGTATATCGTTTAATTTCCAAACATTTGGAGATTTTCAGATATCTTTCTGTATTCTGATTGAACTCTTTTGTGATATGAGAATGTCATTTGTATGTCAGTAGTTTCAAATTTTTTGGAGTTTATTTAAGGCCCACAGTATGGTACTCTTGGTGAATGTCATGAAAAGAATATGTATTTCATTATTGTTGGGTGGACTGTTTTCTAAATACCAGTTAGGTCAAGTTGATTGAGCATTAATGATTTTTAGTCTGCTCGTGTATCAGTTATTCAGGGAAGAAAGTCAAAATTATCCCCTATAACTGGATTTGTCTATGTTGTAGTCATTTATACCCTTTTGCTATATGAAAGTTGACATTCTATTGAGTATATGTGAGGTTGTGTTTCAGACAGTGACTCAAGAAAGCAAAAAGTAAAGATTTAAGTTTCTAGTAGCTGTTTTTTAATTTTTTTTTCTTTTATGGGGAAAACTCATACTTCACTTAAATCCAGCTGGAGCATGACTTCTCCATGCCTCCCTGATCTCAGTATTTATTATAGTAACCATTTTCTCTGGTCCCTGTTTCTTGCGGAACATGTGCACAAAATATCTGCATACTACTGAAATATTTATGGATGAAATGACATTATGTCTGGGATTTACTTTAAAATGTCCAGCCAAAGAAACAAAAAATATTTGGCAGTAGAAATGACTCAGGATTGACAAAATCTTAGCAAGTTTTGAATCTTGATGATAGAAAACTTTATATTAATATATGTACTTCATATTGGACAATCTTCTTTACAATAAAAGTAAAACAAAAGCATAGACGAAAAAGTTCATAAAAGTTTGTTTTGGGGTATCAAATGCTACAAACATTTCTCCAAGAAACAAATCTCATTTAAGTGTGAGTTAATCTACCTGCTGGTCATCTGAGGTGTATTGATCAAGAGTTTTAGATCTGCATTGAAATGCCCTCTTACAATACAGTAGCCAATAGCAGGAAGCTGATGAGAATCTTTATAATTTGAGTTTTACTGCATTTGACTAAAAACTCCTAAAAAGAGAGAACAAAGTTATTTAATAGGACAGCTTGTGCTCAGCATTACTATTTGCATTCTGTCCTCCTACTCCTATTCTTTTTAAAAGTGCTTACAAATGCTTTAGCTCTCTTGGGGGTGTTAAAGAGACTTATGTCATATAGTAGGTGAACATAAAATAAAATATTTAAGTATTTTAAAAATATTTTAAAATTTTTTATTAATAAAATTTGGTAATGGACTGTATTGGTGATGATGTGGGGAAATGGGCTTTGTCACACATCCCTGTAGAGTGTAAATTGTAACTATCTATATAGAGAGCAATTTGGCAATATATTTCAAAAGTTAAATGCGTCTGTCTTTTGATCTCACTTCTAGAAACATAATCTACAAATATACTCAAACAGGAGAAATAAAATTTAAGAAAATATTAACATTAACTCATTGTTTGTAAGCAAAATACTGCAGACAACTAAAATGTCTATCATTAACCTATTGATGGTTTGAAATACTATGTAGCTATTAAAAAAAAAACTTTGTGTATTTGTTAAAAGAAATTCTAGAAATGTTATTGTTAATTTAAGAGTTTTTAAGTGGGAAGCATTATTTATACCATCTATCATTTAGTTAAAAAATATTTATTTTGTGTTTAAAACCCTCAGCCATTCAGTCACTGTGCTAGGTGTTAGGAATATAATTTCTTTCATTAGTTTTCTATTTTTTGAGCTCTTGTTATCAGGCAATAGCCTCCCCCAATCTTCCTACCTTATCTTTAATAAGAGAAGACTCCCTATAGTTCCCAGGAAGGTCGTGATGCCCCCAAAACAATTTGGTTCATGTCATCTTAGGATATGTAAGTATATTATTATGGATTCATGGACCAAATACGGAGAAGCAGTATGCTATATTAAACCCATCTCAGAGAAAGGAACTCTTTATAAAGACTTTATTAATAAGACGACATGTTGGTTTGCCCATTTAAAGAACTACCACATCCACTGGGATGTTAAATCTTACATCAGAATTACATCAGAATTGAGTAAAATTCTGCTTCTGGCAGTTTGAAATTCAAAACATTGCTCTACTGAAGTAACTTGCAGTAGGTATATGTTCAGGTCAGTTTGCAAATTTCACAATATACCTGAATCATAGTACTCAACTTCTTTATAAACAAGGAGTATTATGGAGTGTAACATCCATATTCAATGTCAAGAGGACAGAATATAAGATGCCAAAACATTTCCAATGGTTCTATGCTAATGAAATATATTCCTGGCAACCCACAGATACAATAATGGTGCCTACAGTCTGTGTGACACTACACGTCGCACAAATGTGTGGACAAGGAAAGAGGTTGGGGGCAAAGTGGTACTTCCAGAAGTCTTCAGAATGGGGAGCTGGAACAATCATTGGCCTAAGAATGCCTGTAGCTCTTGGCTAACATCTTAGTCACCCCTTTCACTATGCCAGAGTCAGAAATCCGTTAACTCTCTTTTATTTCTACTCTCCACAGCAATAGATACTGCTTAGGGTTTAAGGATTCTCTTCACATCAGGCTAAAAGTCTCCTTTCTCTTATCTTTAAATTCTCACCCAACTACTTAGACCAGAGGTTTTCAACAGTGACACTATTGAGATTTTAGGCTGGATACTGCTTAGTGGCAGGAGGCCGTCCTGTGCCCTGTAGTGGCAGGGGGTTGTCCTGTAGGGGCATCCCTGACTTCTACCCACTAGATGCTAATGGCACATTCCTTTTCAGCTATGACAACCAAATGTATTCAGACATTGCCAAATGTTCCTTGGCGAAGAGCAAAATTACCCCTGGTTGAGAGCCATTAACTTGGATACCTTTTGAAGTTTCTATGGGTTGACTCCTGGAAATAAGGAGGGAAGTTAAGGTTCAACTAATAAGCCATTCTTTTTTTTTATTCTTATTTTTTTATTCTTATTTTCTTATTTGACCAAGAACCAGTTTGTGAACTGGTGACCAGAGGGATGAATTTACCAGAAAATGAATTATGTTTAGCCTGCAGGATGATTTTCTTTGTAAATTAAGCTCAAAGTCCTTTAGACTGTGACTCCAAACTCCACTTCAGTTTCTTAACAGTCTCTTCTACTTTCTGCTTTCTAAAGGTACAGACACTTGGCCTGCTTCTCCTATTTATACAACCTGTCTGACTCATGATTGAGTGTGCCACCTCTTTCTAGAGTAGACCATGAAGGAAAAAGCAAGGACAATATATATTTTCATTGAGCATACTTCAGAGACATTAAAGATCACATAACACTTTGTCCAAACTAGAAAAAAAAAAATCCTTAAGATAGTTTTCTTTCATCTGCAAGGAAGTTATCATGATACTGATTCTGTTAGAAAATAAGACAGTTTACTGCCATTTTCTAAAGAATTGTAATAAATAAGCTCATGATACTTTTGATAAATAATCTAGCCCCAGGGTTGTGCAATCCACATCCTGTGCAACCATGCATGACAGTCTTGTGTATTTAAATTATTACGGTTTTTATTCCATAGGGAAACCTAGATTTAGGCTTTCCTGGGAATTTCATTAAATTATCTGAGTTTAGAGCAGATCATTAAGAAAACAGGGCAGATCAGAGTGAGAATAAGATCACCACTCTTTTATATTCCTTGTGGTTGAAGAAAAATACCTACTTTTTCAAACAGACAGGGGTTCCAACACAGACCTTTTCCTGGACCAGTCTTGGGGGGGGAAGAGTAAAACTCAAGGAGGGGTGGTTGACAGAGGAGGGTGAGGAAGGAACCAGGATTGTGTGGTGGGGAGAAGGAAATAAATGCAGAGGAGACTTCTAGGTGGTGGTGATCTCAAGGAAGAAATGAAAGTTCTGTGGCTGCCAGAACCATCTTGCCCACACAGAACTGGTCCAGGAGGCTGTTCTTTCTAAGCCTGAAACTTTCTCCCATTACTGATTGTTATCTAGCCAAGGCTCTTAAGAGGGAGGATCCCTTGTTTTTATGTTCTCAGTTCAATATTCATTTATTGATGTTTTTCTTTTCTTCATCTTTTAAAATTTATCTATGTATGTTTTTGAGCACCTACTATGAGCTTGCACTATTATAAATCCTCTTCTTATGGAAAGACCATCCTTTAAATGTAATGACTACGTAAGGTGCCAGATGAATGCAAGATTTATTGTGGTGATCACTTCATAAGGTTTATAAATGTTGAATCAAAATTGAAACTGATGTAATATTGTGTGTCAACTATAATTTAAAAAAAAAAACACCTGTTCTGATTTATGATGACTCCAGCAGTGTTTGAGTATATTATTTCACTGAAAACTTAACAAAATTAGATGTTATTGGCTTTACCGATTCAGTTTTAAAAAGTAGTATATCATTTTAATTTGCATTTCATTGCTTTCTATTGATGTGAAATTGAGGGGGATTTTGTTCAAGTCCCAGAATATGATCTTGGGATGTTGCATGGCATCATATTTCTGCCATTATAATACCATCTACACTTGCTGTGACTGTCTTCAGAGCTGTTTATGGATGTTCACTCTGCTTTTCGATCTAGGCATATAATAGGATTCCACTTCCCCTCATACCTTGGTGTTATGTGTGGACATATGAATTGCTCTGGCCAATGAATGTAAGTGAGAGGGAAGTGTCATTCTTATAGCCACAATCTTGGGCACTTTCTAGCCATGGTTCTTTGGCGAGAAGAACTTGAAGCAAAGGCCCTAGTCTGACCTGTAGTGGACATGGAGCATCAATGAGAAGCAAATGTTCTAAGCCACTGAGACTTGGAGACAGTGTGTTAAAAAGCATAATCTGCCTGTCCCATCTGATTCGGCCAGTGTGGCCGGTCTACCTGCCTACAGTACTGTGCCATCACGCCAGTGTGCAGGGCCACTTCACCACAAAACACACAACAGATCTCAGAGCCAGGTGCTTTTTCCAAACAAGGAAAAAGTGTGATGGTATTTATGTATAATCCATTCAATTCCAAACAACAAAGTGGGTGACAGAACTATGCCATCTGCCAGCTCAAATTATTTTTGTCATCTCAGATTAAAAATTGTTCTAATATTCAGCAGGGAAATGACTTAATATGGGTTGGCTTCAGGCAACTTTTTAAAAATTGCTTTTCCTTCACGAGAGGCTCGTAAAACCTAATAAAAAAAAAGCTAACATTTATTGATCATTCATTATGCTTCAGGGACTGTGCCAACAGAATCTCCTTTATTTCTCCTTGCAACATGATGAGCTTGGTGCTATAATCATCCCTGGTTTACAGATAAACTGAGGCACAGGGTAAGTGTCACTTCTCAAGGCCATTTGCTGGTTAATAGCAGTACTAGGATTTGAACCAGGTTCTGTGGGGCTGTGCATCAGCCACTACATGACAGAGTTGCCACATTGGGTTCTTCCTGACTTTCTCAAGGCCCCCAACTGGGCTCATTTTGGTATTGCCAGGCCCTTGTTCTTTACTGCTATCATCTTTCCCTCTCACCTGCTTTTGCAATGTTTTGTTCAAAGATTTTATCCCTGTATGCTATTATCCAACCAATATTTAGCAAACAGGCATCGTGCCGGGCTTGAGACACAGAAATCAGTGAGACATAGTTGCTTCCCTCCAGGAGCTTTTACTCCAGAGGAGTGCCCACCAATAGAAATGCAAAATGTTATAATTTAAACGTGAAACAAGTATAGAAAACTATTAATGAGATATTTTACATTTTTTTTTGTACTACATTTTGAAAGATCTGAATTTGGACTAACTGCAGATCAAGGATCCCATCGCCATATGTAGCAGGTGGCTCTTATATTGCACAGTGCAGTCTATAGGGAAACATAAAAGCTTAGATTGATTGTTTCAAGGTAATAAGCAGAATGATGGAATGGAATGTCCCTGGGGCGTTGTGGGAGCACAGCAGTGACACTTAGCTCAACCTGGAGTTCTGGGGAGGCTTGCAGGAGAAGGAGATACCTGGGTTGGGTAAAGAAGAGTGAAAAAGTTGAGATACAAGGCATAGAGGCAAGCTATGCAAGGAACTGCCAGAAGTTCACTATGGGGAGCACAAAGTGCAAGGCAGTGGGAAGTGGGAAGAGATGTGGCTTATCAGCACAATGCGGCCCAGTCATGAAGGGCCTTGTGTGGGAAGCCAAAAAGTGTGGATTTTATTTGCATGACACTCTGTGGCTTTGCCATGTTCATTGAGTCATTTGGGAACAGCATTGGCCCTTGAGGTAAGCATTTGTGGCCGAGACTGCTAATTGCCTCCTCATTCTAGTCTCTCCTTCCACACATCAGAAATCCTATATTATTCAGGATGGCAATAAGTGTAGCTAAAATATGCATCTCCCAGCTAGCTTTGCAAATAAAGATGGCAGCTGAAGTTGTTGGATAGGATTTCTGGGAAATTTCCTTAACAGGGGCTGATTTGGATAAGAAGTATGTCACTTATTCATTGTCCCTTTTAGCTTCTTGCTGCCTGGACTGTAGATATGATTGTTGGAGCTACAGCAGTCACTTAGTGACTATGAGTCACCCTGTGGATGGAATGTATGGTCTAAGCACATCAAAGGAGAGAAATATATGGTGCCCATGTCCATAGATTGTGTAACTGCCACACCAATTGTGAACTGCCTAATTCTGGACTTGCTTTAGAGTATGTGTTAGAGAAAAGTCATTCTCTTATTTGAGTTACTATTATTTGTGTTTTTGTTATATGCAAACAAACCTAATCCTGACTCATACAGAATACATAACCCATAAATTAACTCCTTAAGTTCATTTTGCACAGGAGTTTAACCAAGGCTCTGAAAAACTAAGTGACCTGATAATGATCACACAGGGAAAAACAGTGTCAAAGACCAAACTGAAGCATGGGGATTCTGGCTTCAAGGCCTATGCTTTATTTATTGTACTACTTTGGTTTTTAAGAGTATGGTTTCTCCTACCTCCCCCTTCCTGTTGCTGCATACTTTCAGGATAGTTGTCTTGCAGAATAGTGACTATAGAATACCAGGTCACAGATAGTGACAACCTGTATGGAATATTTAGTAAGAACTGATGTGGTGATCACTTTGCCCAGTCTCTGCTTGGGCACTGGTGTCTTTTGCCTTGACCATCTGGAAGCAGGCCCATAAAACAGAGAAGCAAGCGGTGGCCATCTTCCCCCTTGCCCGCCATTTATACTCTCCCCTGCATCCCAGGGCTCACTTCTTGCTTTTAGGGCTCCCTATAGCTGCTTACACTGGGTTTTTCTGGCTGTTCAGAGAGAAGGCTTAACCAGGCCCTTTTCATCCTGCATGTACAGGATTGTACAGGCATCTGGCTTGGCCCTCTCCCTTCCTGCTGTGTGCCTCCTGGCTATGTCACTGTTCAATTAGCATCCCTAGCTGAGGGTGGTGATACTCAAATCTGTCAGTTCTGCAACTTGTTGGCATCTCTACAGAGAGCTCAGCGGGAGAAGAGGTTGCTGACTCAAGGCTAAATGTGATTTTCATATTATCTGCAGAGCTCAGTCATCTGCAAGATTCTTATTACTTGCGACTTGGCCAAATCAATCAATGATTTATTGAGCATCCTCATTGACCTTCAGAACTACCATCAGCAGTACCTCGTCTGCCAGCAAATGGGCCAGAGCCAAGCACTTTGTACCCGCCTCACTGGTTCCAGGTGTGGCCAGGTTGTAGCCAGGGCCTTCAGATGGAGGTGCTTTTGAGCCGACCTAATACTCATCACTCCATGATTTCTCTGACCTTGTGTGCCATTATGCCTGCACAGCTGGGCAGAGAAGTGTGTCTGCTTCTTAGCTATATATTTAGAAGTGGAGTGAGTAAACTTTTTCCATAAAGGTCCAGCTAGTAAAAATCTTAGGTTTCATGAGTCATACGACCTTTGTCACAACTGCTTCACTCTACCATTGTAGCATGGAAGCAACCATAGGTGATATGTAAAAGAATGAGTGTGGCTGTACTCCAATAGAGTTTAATTTATGGGCACTGAAATTTGAATTTCATATAACTTTCATTTGTCACAAAATATTATTCTTGCTTTGACTTTTTAATGTGAAATGTAATTTATTATGTGAAAATATGATAAAACTAATCTTAGTTTATAGGCTATACAGAACAGAATAGAGGCCAGGCTTGGCCTGTAGGTCCTAGTTTGCCAACCCCTGATCTAAAGGCAGGATAATGTGGTAGTTAAAAACATGAGTTTTGTCTTGTTTTGTTTCTGTTTTTTAAAGCAAACCTGGTGCTGTCACCAATCATCTGCGTAACTTAACAGTGGGTACTTTATCTTTCTAAGGTTTGGTTTCCTCATTGTGAAATGGGGACAATTCCAGTACATACTACAGGGGACTGCTGGCTGATTAAATGAGATAATGGATGTAATGTATGTGGCCCAGCACACTGTAAATGTCCACAGTGGGCCCGGTGCAGGGCTAGTCACTGCGGGAGGTCCACAAATAAACCAGATATAGTTGTACTCTCCGGGAGTAGGAGTTTAGCGAGGAGGTGGCCTTGTGCTCCAGGAACTGTCACATGGTAGAGTGATCATAGCTGAAAGAGAGGCACGGCAGGGATAGTTTGTCATCTCGATGTTTGCAGTGCTGCTTCTGGGGTTTTGGAATGCTCAGGGTGTTTGCTCAAAGGAAGAGCAGCCCACCTGGGACGGCCTCAGCAAGGCTAATCCGTGCACCTCTGTGAATTTCCTGCTGCCCACAGTGGTGCCACAGCATTGGAAGTCTAGCTCCCCCATCGCCCTTGCCAGCATCTCTGCTCTTCCTCCCGCTCACATCCTGCAGCAGCCATGGAAGTAGAGCTTCCACTTTCTGTCTTTGTAATGCAGCCCTGTCGAGCTTATGACTGATATCACTTGGTCGTTGGTGAATTTCTATTGAATGGAAATCATTCTAATGTGTACAGTTTGTCAATAAGTCCTTTGCAAGCAAGGTGAGATATATGGTAATTGAGGCTTGTATGTGTTTGCATTATATTAACTTCCACTTAAAAAACTAATCTTACCTCTTTGTAAAGACTACTTGTTCTGCCCTGTCTGGCCACCAATTAGAATTTTAACTGAGCTTATCACATGGGGACCAGCTATAGAAATAGGAATAGACTATATTCCTATCCTTAGTTATGGAATTTCTTTAACTCAGCCCTTAAAGACAAAAGATAACAAAGTGACTCATCATGAATAACTGGAACCTCTATTTGGTTTCGATAGCATACAATTTTCTAAATTGTCTTCTTTTATATAATGTATAAATCACAGACACACATCTAAGACCATAATAATAAATAGCAAACCCTTTAAGTGGGTCCTTTTCTTCCAACACACTAAAAAATGCCTGTTGTAGCTTTCAGTTACTTTGGGAATTACTTCTCTCATTTTTGCATTGATCTAGCTTCATTCTGCTCTGTCCACTCTTTGATCTGCCTTCCGCTGTGAGAGCAGGATGGGTTTTTGAAGTTACTCTAGAATTGTGAAGTACGAAAGGAACTTCTGAGTTGGATATGACATGGAAAGCTTGACTGTGTAAGGTTACTTTGCAAAACAAACCTGGACAACACCGTTCTCTTCAGAGTTATGTGAATGTTTTGTGCAGTGAACAACCTGCAGTACTCAGCTACCCTGGCCCAATGGACAGGACTCATTGAGCTATGATGCATTCTCTGTATGATATTGCCTTATTTGTGTTGGCAGTGGTGGAGGAGGAGAGAATAGCAGATAGCAATGCTGTTGTAGAGCTGCTTTTGCGCTAAGCCCTCTTCTGAGCACTTATGTTAATAATTAATTATTCAATAGGAGATTTTTACTTTTTCATTGTAGTAGTGATTGCCTCCTATTATCCTCTAGTCCCTGTCCCAGACAATGGTGAACAGGTCAGAAACAGGCTTCCTTCCCTCATGCAGGTTGCAACGTCATGAATCTGATGGAACTGATCAGAAAGTCAACTATGATATCCATGGCAGGACCGAAGCTCAATGAAAAGAAAATTGGTAAAATTGTCATCAGGTAGTCCTCAAAAATCCACACAGACCACCTGTTGCATGAGATGCCAAGTCCAACTTCACATTTAACATTACATAGCCAAGTGGCCTTTCTGTTCAACTTAAGTTTTCTCTGTAAGTCCTTATCTTGGCCCTTCCACGCTGGAAAACCAGGCCACTTCCCCATCTACACAGAGACTCAAAAATCTCCCTGCTAGGAATTTTTTTTTTTTTTTTTTTTTACTTCAGGCCATTACCTTCCTCTTTCCTCTCTGCCTGTCCAAATTCCTCTTACTTTTGCCCCACCTTTCACCTCTTTTTAGCAGCCTTCCCTGATGGATTGAGTCCATACCATTCTGTCTCCTTGGATTTTGAACACAAATTATCTTACATCATTTTGAGTATAATAATGAATTGCTTTGTGCGTGTGTGTGTGCGTGTGTGTCTAATCACATATTCCTTGAGGATGGGAACCTTATTTCTAATGTTGGTTGTAGTCCCCTTTGTTGCCTCCATCCTGTGCCTGGAAGACAACAGGTGATCAATAAGTGCTTTTTAATAAGGAGCTGACTCACTGCCAGCATTCTGGCCCCCTTGGCTCAGGTTTTTCAGAGGCAGCCTTCCAAGAAAAGCTGGCTGTCTTGGCTTCCTTCTGAAGTGCTGGTGTGAATTTCAATGCTAGACCTTCAAAGAGAAAAAGGCCATCAGAAAGGGCCATCCTACCCTTCAGTAATTGTGAAATAAACGGATCCCCAATAGAGAGGGGCCCTAGGGAGCTCTTGGGTTAAATTCACACCTATATCTACTAATTTTCTTTTTTTAAAAATAAAATGATTTCCAACTTGAGCTAGCACTCAGAACTAGTGTAATATATATTCAACAACAGCCCTAGGGGATAGATATTATTATCATTTTTATTTTGCAAAGGACAAAATAGAGGCAGAGAGAGGTAAAGTAATTTGCAAAGGACAAAATAGAGGCAGAGAGAGGTAAAGTAACCTGTCCGAGGTCTACTAGCTAATAGTAGAGCCAGAATTGAATGCCATTAGGCTAGTTTGAGCCTGAGCTCTTGGTCTTTGCACTGTATACCTCTACATATACCTCTTGGGATTCATTAGAATTGTGTGTGTGTACCTGTGTATGTGTACAAGACCAGAAAAAAAAATTCTATATTTTTTGTGCAAGATTTTGTAAACTTGATGTTCTGTTTTTGTTTTATTTATTTATTTTTCCCTGGCTTCATCCAGATATAATTGACATATAACATTGTGTAAGTTTAAGGTGTACAATGTGTTGATTAGATATGCTTCTATATTATGAAATGATTACCTCAGTAGGGTTAGTAATACCTCCATCACCTCACATAATTACCATATCTTTCTGCAGTGAGAATCTTTAAGATCTACTCTCTTAGCAATTTTAAGTAGACAAGACAGTACTGCTAACCATAATAACCATATCGTACTTTGGATCCTGAGCACTGAATCATCTTGTAGCTTTGACCAACATCTCCCTATTTCCACCACCCGCAGTCACTGGAAACCACCATTCTACTTTCTGTTTCTATGCGTTTAGTTTTTTCAGCTCTCACATATAAATAATAGCATGTAATATTTCTGTTTTTCTGTCTAACTTATTTCACTTGACATTACGTCCTCTAGATACACCCAGGATTTACTTCTTTGTTATGATTGCATAATATTCCACGGTATAAATATACTACATAGTCTTTATCCTTTCATCAATAGATGAATATTTAGGTTGTTTTACATCTTGACTGTTATAATGCTGCAATACACATGGAAATACAGATAACTCTTTAAGGTAGTGGTTTTGTTTCCTTTGACTATATGCCCAGAAGTGGATTGCTGGATTATATGGTAGTTATATTTTTAATATGTTGAAGAATTTTCATATTATTTTCTATAGTGGCTCTGCCAATTTACATTCCTACCAATAATGAACAAGAAGTTCCCTTTTCTCCACATCCTTACCAACACTTATTATATCTTGTGTTTTTGATGATAATCATTCTAACAGGTATGAGATATTTCATTGAGGTATTTATTTACCTTTCTCTGATGATTAGTGATGTTGAGCATCTTTCCATGTACCTGCTGTCCATCTGTATGCTTTCTTGAAAAAAATGTCTAGGTCCTCTGCTTTTCTTTAAATCAGATTGTTTGTATTTTTGTTTGTTTGTTTGTTTTTGCTATTGTTATATGAGTTCTTTATGTGTTTTGGATAATTAAGCCCTTATCAGGTATATGATTTACATGTATTTTATTCCATTTCATAGGTTGCTTTTCATTTCGTTGATTTTTTTTAGTGCAAATGCTTTTTCATGTGGTTCTACTTGTTTATTTTTGCTTTGTTGCCTTTGTTTTTGGTGTCAAATTTTAAAAAAATTATCACCAAGGCCAATGTCAGGAGCTTGTTCCCTGTTAACTTTTGGGAGTTTTATGGTTTGGGGTTATTTTTTAGTTAATTTTTGGAGGGAGTATAAGTTAGGGGTCCAATTACATTTTTCTGTATGTAGTTATTATTTTCCCAAGACCTTTTATTGAAGAGATTATCCTTTCCCATTGAGTGTTCTTGATTCCCTTGTCAAATATTAGTTAACCATGTATGTGAGGGTTTAATTTGGGGCTCTTATTCTATTCTGTTGGTCTATGTGACTATTTTTATGCCAGTACCATACTGTTTTGGTTGCTATAGCTTTGTAGTATATTAGAAATTAGGGTGTGTGACGCCTCCAGCTTTGTTCTTCATTCTCAGGATTGTTTTAGCTATTCAGGGTCTTTGAAGTTCCATACAAATTTTAGAAATATTCTATTTCTGTGAAATATGCCATTGGAATTTTTATAGAGATTGCATTGAAGCTGTAGATTTAGATAGTTTGGACACTTTAATATTAATTCTTCTGAATCGTTAACATGGAATATATTTCCATCTATTTGTGTTTTTCAATTTCTTTTATGTAAATGTCATAGTGTTCATTGTATAGATCTTTAACCTCCTTGGTTAAATTTATTCCTAAGTATTGTTTCTGATGCAATCATAAGTAAATTTGTTTTCTTTATTTCTTCTTCAGATATTATATTGTTGGTGTATAGAAACACAACTGATTTCTGTATATTATTTTATATCCTGCAACTTTTTTGAATTCCTTTATTCTAACAGTTTTTGGGTGGGGTCTTTAGGATATTCTATACAATATAATGACATCTACATATAGAAACATTTTTGCTTCTTCCTTTTTTTGATTTGGATGCCTTTTATTTCTTTTTATTGTCTAGTTGATCTGATGAGGACTTCCCATACTTTGTTGAATAGAGGTGGCAAGAGCGGGCATCCTTGTCTTGTTCCTGATTTTTAGAGGAAAAGTTTTCAGGTTTTCCCTGTTGAGTATGATATTAGCTGTGGGCTTGTCATATATGGCCTTTATTATGTGAGGTACATTTCTTCTATACCTAATTAGTTAAGAGTTTTCATTATAAAAGGATGTTATATTTTGCTAAAGATTTTTTTCTGCATCTACTGAGATGATCATATGATTTTTTATATTCTATAATGTGGTATAGCACATTATTGATTTGCATATGTTAAACTATTCTTGTGTTTCACGAATATCCTTATAATTTGCTATTGAATTCAGTTTGGTAATATTTTGTTGAGAATTTTCACACCTATATTCATGGCCTGTAGATATCTTTTTATATAGTGTCCTTATCTAGCTTTGGTAATGCTGGCCTTGTAAATTGAGTTTGAAAGTGTTTTCTTCAATTTTTGTGAGAAGATTGACATTAATTCTTCTTTAAATGTTTGGTGGAATTTACCAGGGTAACCATTTGATCCTGGGCTTTTCTTCATGGAAGATTTTTGTTGTTGTTGTTTATTACTGATTCAAATTCCTTACTCATAAGCATTTTGTTCATATTTTCTAATTCTGATTCACCCTTGGTAATTAGTATGTTTCTAGGAATTATTTTTTCTATTATCCAAATTTTTGGCATATAATTTTCATAATAGTCTCTTATAATCCTGTGTCTTCCTGTGGTATTAGTTATAAAGTCTCCTCTTTTATTTCTGATTATACTCATTTGAGTCTTCTTTTTGTTAAGATAGAATAGCTAAAAGTTTGTCAATTTTGTCTTTTCAAAAAAATAGCTATTAGTTTCGTTGATGCATCTATTGTTTTTCTGTGTCTGTTTTATGTATATCTGCTCTAACCTTTATTATTTCCTTCCTTCTTGTAATTATTATTTAGTTCCCCCCCCTTTTAATTCCTTGAGATATAAAGTTAGGTTGTTTATATGAGATCCTTTTTCTTTGTTTATATAGTTGTTTAGCATTATGAACTTCCCTCTTAGAATTACTTTTGCTGCATCTCATAGGTTTTGGTTTGTTATGTTTTCATTTTTCTTTGTCTCAATATATTATTTTATTTCTTCTTTGATCTACAGATTTTTCAGGAGTGTGTTTTTTAATTTCCACATATTTGTGAATTTTTCAACTTTTTCCTATAATTATTTTTAGTTTCATACATTTGTGGTCAGAAAAGATACTGTGGTCAGAACAGTCTTCTTAAATTTGTTAAGACTTTTTTGTGAACTATCATATTACCCTGGAGAATGTTCTGTGTGCATTTAAGAAGAATGTATATTCTGCTTTTGGATGAACTGTTCTATATACATCAATTATGTTAATTTACTATAATATATAGTTCAAGTCCTACATTTTCTTATTGATTGTCTATTGTTGATAGTGGAGTATTGAAGTCCCCTACTATTATTGTATTGTTTCCCATTTCTTCCTACATATTTGCTAGTATTTGCTCAATATATTTAGGTGCTTCAGTGTTGGATGCATATATATTTATGATTATTATATTTTTGATTAATTGAGCCCTTTATCATTATATAATGGCCTCCTTTGTCTGCTTTTTAAAGTTTTCATTTAAATCTATTTTTTTCTGATATAATATAGCTACTCCTGCTCTCTTTTGGTTTTTGCTTGCATACCTATCCCTTCACTTTGAGTCTATGTGTGTCTTAAAGCCGAAGTAAGTCTCTTGTAAGCAGCATACAGCTGAGTCTTATTTTTATATTCATCCAGCCACTCTATGCCTTTTGATTGGAAAATTTAGTCTTTACATTTAGAGTAATTATCGATAGTTAAGGACCTACTAATGCTATTTTTATTAATTGTTTTCTGGCCATTTTTATTAATTGTTTTGTAGTTACCTTATTTCCTTCTTCCCCTCTTGATGTCCACTTTGTGAATTGATAATTTTCCACAGTGAAATACTTTGTTCCCTTTTTCTTTTGTGAATCTACTGTAAATTTTTGCTTTGTGGTTACCATGAGGCTTATATAAAACATCTTATAAATATAACATTTTATTTTACACTGATAGATAACAACTTAGTTTCAATTGTATAAAAACTACTATTTCCCTGCCCCCAGTTTTAGTTTTAATGTCTAATTTACCTTTTTTATATTATGTATTTATTAACAACTTATTAGAGCTATAGTGATTTTTAATATTCTTGTCCTTTAATCTTTATACTAGAGTTAAGTGGTTAGCACACCACCAACACATTACAGTGTTAGAATATTCTGAATTTGACTATGTACTTACCTTTATCAATGTATTATATATTTTCAAATGTTTTATGTTACTAATTAACATCCTTTCATTTCATCCTGAAGAATTCCTTTTAGCATTTCTTATAAGGCAAGTCTAGTGGTGATGAACCTCTCAGCTTTTGTTTCTCTGGGAAACTCTTTATCTCTTCTTCATTTATACAGGATAACTTTGCCAGATAGTGTATTCTTGGTTGGTAGTATTTTTTTTCCTTCAGTACTTAGAATATATCATCTTACTCTCTCCAACTGATATTCTAATGAGGGTTCCCTTGCAAGTTGAAAGCTTCTTTTCTCTTCCTTTTTTAAAACATTCTTTGTCTTTGATTTTAACAATATGTCTTGGGAAGAATCTGTTTAAGTTGTGATTGTTCAAGGACCTATGAACTTTATGAACTTGGATAGTCAAATCTGTCTTCACATTTGGGAAATTCTCAGCCATTATTCCATTAAGTCATCTTTTTCTCCCTCTCCTTTTTCCTTCTGTAACTCCAGTAATTTGCAAATTGTTTCTTTTTATGGCATTTCATAAATCAGATATGCTTTGTTTACTCTTCATTCTTTTCTCTTTGTTTTCTTCTGACTGGATTATTTTAAAGTTATTCTACCTCACAGATTTTTTTTCTTCTGCTGATTCATTCTGCTGTTGATATTCTTCTCTATTGCATTTTTCATTTCATTTATTGTATTCTTCAGCTCTAGAATTTCTGTTTGATTCTTTTTTATGATTTCTACCTCTGTTAAACTTCTCATTTTGTTGAGAAGTTTATTGTTTTCCTGATTTCACTGTATTGTCTTTCTGTGTTTTCTTATAGCTCATCAAGTTTCCTTAAAACAGCTATTTCGAATTATATACGAGGCGATTCACAGATCTCTCTGTGTTTTTGTAATTGGTGGCTAGAAGATTGTTGTTATGTTTTCTTGATTTTTCCATGTTCCTGGACATTTTGCATTGCTATCTTCACATCTGAAGTAGCATCACTTCTTCCAGTTTTTAGTAACTGGCAGAGAAGCACCTTCTGCCAGCCCTGCTAATGATTCTGACACTGTCTCAGAACTATGGATACAACAGCTCCACTTTTCTTGTTCCCTCTTGTGACAGAATTCTTAGGCTTAAATGCCTTCTCTTCATGCTTCAGTGCACCAGGCTGAGTGCTGACATTCTCCCACTGTTTTTCCAGTGGTGGTACTAAAGCTTAAATTTGTGGTTTCTCCTTGGCATGCAGATTTGGCCAACTTTTTGTATATGCTCACCAGCTGTCTGCTTTCACTGCCACCTTTAGGAGCTTACATAGAGAGCTGGCCGCAGGATGGAGGTGTGTGTAGAAGAGGTGTGTGGAGTGCTGGGGATGGGCCATTTGGGGATATCTGCAGGCAAGTTGTTCCCAGCAGCTTGTGGGCAGACTTCTGATGGAGTCCATGTTGTAGTTATTAAGATCTGTGTCCCTTTAATGCCCTCCAGGAGTCCTATCTGCTACTCTTCTAGTCTCTTCCCACCTGCCAGTCATGCTGCTCATGATTTAGTACTTGAGATGAGAGAAAAATGAGCCTCTTTGGTAGTGCCCTACACAGCTAGGGAAGCTATGTGCTTACTTACCTGCTCTCACTTTTGACCTTGGTGGAAATCATGGGCGAGAAGATCTCCCTTGTCCCTAAGATGTATTGCCATGGGGAGGGTTAATGCAGGTAAAGTCAAACTGTTCTTATTATCTTCTCTAATGCATCCAGATTTATATCTTTTTTGCTCCAGTGGTGTGCTGGCACTTCTGAGCTGGAAATTTAGACTTCTACAAAGGCTCTGTCATCCAAGGGTTATTTCTAAGACAGCATTTTTCAGGAATTCCCAGGCCATGACTAAGAGGGCCTGAAGCTGGTTCATGGGCCACTTCAGGGTCCTCAGCTGTGACCAAGATCTGTATGTCGATTATCCTCCTGATTCTCTGGTGTGTGGTGCTAGACGCCACAGCTCTCATAAAAATACTTTTGTCTGTAGATGGTTACCAAATTGTTATTGTTGGGAATGGGGAGGATGAGAATGAGAGATGTCTCATTGAGCTGTGATGATGACATCACTCTAAACTTAACGTTCTTGTTGCTTTACTGTGATAAATCATACATTGTATAGTTGACAGTTACCTGGCTTATACGGACATTGATAGATCAGCTAATTAATTTTAAAAAAAATTTTGGCTAAATTTTGCCAGTGTGGAATAATAGATAACTAGTTTTCAAAGAAACATCTCCAAGGAAGGACATTTTGCAGTTACATACAAAGAACCCTTTGCTGTAAAGATTTTATAACACTTAGAATCTCTGTTTATCCAATCTCTCTGGCTGCAGCTGAAGTCATTTCCCTATTAGTTATGTTACATCAGTGTTACACCTTAATTTTCTCTTTGCCCCTTTTCTTCCAAGCCACCCTCAATTAGTACATAACAGTATCTTCCAATGCAGAATGTTCCCCTTCAGGATTTTACATGTTTTAGAATTTCTTTGTAGAATGCAGAAACTAGTATTGGATGAACATCAGCCTTACTAATTTGACTCTGAAAACACTGTGTCTATGTCTCCTTCATCTGTAAAATGGAGATCATCATACCTCTTGGCAATGGGGATTGAATTCAGTGACACCATAAATGTGAAAATATTATCAAATTGAGCAGTTTGCAAATGTGTGCTCACTTTTTAACCATGGCTGAGACTGGTAGCAGAAAGTCTCTCTCTTCTCTGCTCCCGATTGCTCTTTTGTGTTTCTCTCTCTCCGTGCTCTTTCCCCCAGCATCCTCCTCTTTATTTTGGTTCCTGGGCAGCTGCTACTGTGAAGACAGTTCAGCTCCCATCTGCTTTCAGCATATGGGACCAACACTCTTGCTTCCAAAGTTCCTGTATTTGCCGTTCATAACAGGGTGGAAAGTGAGGCAGAAAATTGCAGAAGGATTTAACTAGTCTTTGTTAAATCTTCAAACAGTCATGATGCAATCAGTAGACCTATCATACATCCATCTCCTAAGATTTTCTACTGAGAAGTTGAGTTCCCACACACATTTATGTGAATTCAAGGAAAATATAGAAAGTACAGAAGACAGGCCAAAAGAAAATTAAAACAGAAATCTGCATATTATAGGACCCACAAATATTACTCCTGACTCATGGTTTTGGCTTTGAGTATCCTAGCAAAAGAGGAAACACTGTTGATTTACATGATTCCCAATACCCACAGGGGACAGAGCAGTGGTGAGTAAGAAGAATATGTCAAGCAAAGCTTCTCTTGGCATTGAGATATGAAGAAAATGTTTGAAGTTGGTTTCTAGTAAGTTTGGGAGTATCCTTCATCCCAGAGCATCAGGGATCTAAACTCACCACTCAATCTAGAGCTGGATTATGGTTAAAGCTTCGGTGAGCCATATACATAAAGAGAACTGCCATTTGTAGTTAAGAAAACATTGAATGATAACCAATATCCCTGCATTTAATTCTTCTGACTTTGGGTCCATGTTATCCACCATTCCATATGAGGAAAGTACAGATCGATGTCAACCAGGAAACATTCATTCAACTATTGCTAAAATCACTGTTTGCTTATAATAGAAGTGGACGTTTGGGTCAGTTTGTTACGGGATGATGATAATGCAGTGCAGTGCTAGGGACATCCTTCCTGTGTGACACTGGTCTTCAACTGTAGATGTCAAACTTCTGAGTCCCCTAGATCAGGGGTCCCCAAGCCTCCAGGCGATGGACCGGTATCAGTCCATGGCCTGTTAGGAACTGAGCCACACAGCAAGAGGTGAGGGCAGGCAAGCGAATGAAGCTTCATTTGTATTTGCAGCCACTCCCTAGCGCTAGCATCACTGACTCAGCTCTAACTCATATCATCAGGCATTAGATTCTCATAGAAGCACTGGTCCCTGGTGACAAAAAGGTTGGGAAGCACTGCCCTAGATCATCTGTAATTACAGGGGAATTTAGGAGTAGTTGGATGGTCTAATAAAAACGCACCTTCACAGCTGAAATCAGACTGTAGGTCAGTCAACAGTTCCATATTCATGTGAAAATAAGTTGGGAATGATAGGGACTGATTCATAGGACTTTATCTAACACTCTAGACTTAGAGTTTGAACCGCCCTAATAAATGTCTACACAAAATAGGCAAATGAGGGCATTGCCAAGAACCTCAACTTATTATACAATCTTAAAATGAAACACATGATTGAAAAGATGGCATAATAAAGTGTGATTGACTGTCATTTTCCTTGGCTTTTATGATTTCATGGTGCTTACTAATAGAAGGGAAATAGTTGAATTTTAAGTCGCAGACTTGCTCTCCACTAACTTTTGTAATGGATCCTTGGAGCTATGGGGCACAGACTCAAATGCCTACAGGGCCCAGGTAGGTCATGCCAATGCATGAAGTCGGCTGGTTGCAAGTAAGAGAGAATGGTGACAGCTCTGGTGTACTGGAAATATCATCTTTATTCATAAAGTGTCAGCAACTACTTCCCTCATGTTAATTGTTGCCACAGAGAGATTCAGACCCATAGATATAATGCTGCACAATTTTAGCCAGATATTCACATTTCCTGTGAGATTTTTCTGATCTTTGAGACATGATGGCCGAATTTTAAAATATATTTGGGCCGGATTCAGCCTTTTGTCAGTCATTCATACCCAGTGAATCAGCTATGTAAATGTGAATGAGAAAACAAGAGCAAAGATATTGAGATAAGAACATACATGCACATCCGTGCTTTTAGTCAATTATAGATTCATGTCATTGAGAAAACTACAGTAGGTCCATTTATTTCTTCAAAATAAAGATAGGATTAATTTCTTGTAAGGCAGGCAGCTATGTAGAATTATTGTTAAATCTATGTTTGAATTGGAAGAGAGCTAGATCTTAAAGGCTTTATTGCAAAACCAAAAGATGTTACTTGTCATCTGAACTGATCTTTTTACGTGACTTGAAATCTTTTTGCCTTGCAACAGGTACAGAATTTCTCAACTGAGTTTATGGTATTTTTATCTTACTCATTTACAGATAATATATAAAGAGAAAGCCCAGAGAGCTTTTTATGTCTACTATTATGTTAAGTTTTCACTTGGCAAGATGAAGTGCCTCGAACATTATGTGCTGAAGGCGCAGGCTGCAACTTCAATTAAAAATTTTTATGTTAGGTTAACAAAATGAAAATAGACTCATAGATACAGAGAACAAATTGGCGATTGCCAGATGGGAGGGGGATGTTGGAGGTGGGACTGGGTGAAAAAAGGTAAAGGGATTAAGAAGAACAAATTGGTTGTTACAAAACAGCCACAGGGATGTGAAGTACAGCACAGGGAATATAGTCAATAATATTGTAATAACTATGTACTGTGCCAGGTGGGTACTAGACTAATCAGGGGATCACCTCATAAATTATATAAATATCTAACCACTACACCATACACCTGAGACTAATATAAAATAATATTGAATGTCAACTTTAATTGTAAAATAAAAATTAATTTTTAAAAATTTATGTTGGGTTATATTAATGCTTACTCAAAGTTAGGGTATTTTTGGGAATGTAGGAGTATGATGGCATAAGCAGCCATAAAATTGTTGATTTAAGTTGTTATATGTCATTTTAAAAACTATAAATCCAATCAGATTGGAAATGTGCCTTTATACCACATGTTAGGATTCACCTGTGCTGCTTTACTTGCTGGGAGGCATGTAGAGACTTTGGGAAGCCATGAGAACTAATTGAATAATGGCTCATCCTGCCACATAAATAAATTAATCCCTCTGTGAATATATGTTAAATGTTCTAGAAGGTGCATTCTGGCTCACTTAGTTAACGGAGGTGCTATTTGTCTTTCTACAAGTCTAGTGACCTTCAAGTAACCAGGTGGTTTGTGGAATTCAATCTTAATCCTAGGTAATGTGACTATGGGAGGTTCATTACTCTCATAGGCTAAACCACAATTGTATAAATGAGACCAAATGCAAATTGACTGATTCATCTCTAGAGTAGAGAAAACCCAAACTGAAAAACTCAGTAAACTGGCAAAAACTCAGGAAAAAAAAAAGTTAAGTAGGGGAATTTCTGTTGTAGTCAAGGCCACCTATACAAAGTAGCTCAAGTCAAAAAGGGGAAGTTACTGTAAGGAAATGTTCCATGGAAGTTGAGGCAGAGGAGCAGAGTGTCCTGGAACCATCATGCAGACATTGCTTGCATGGTCTCCCTCATCTGCATCCTTCTGTCTGATCATCTCTCTCAGTTGCCTCTTCCTCCTGCATTTGACCCAGCATGGTCACCTCCCCCAAGACTACATTACATTATGACTAGGATGACTCAGTTATTTATCATCCAAACAGGACTCTTTTTGAGTGTGAAAGAGATCACAATCAATAATTTCTCTAGGATAGCGGGCATAAATTGGGCAAAACAAGATATAGACTCACACCCCCCTTTAGAGCCCAGAGCCAGTCTCTGTTTCTTACAGTGTCTGGGTCTCCTGGGTCAGGCCAAGATATCTTTGGTTAGTAGCTCATTCTTAACTAATCTGCTAGGTGAGATATGGGATCCAACAGTGTAAACAGAACATCAGGAGCCATGAGCAGGGCTAAATACTCTTAGAGAATGTGGACAGGAAAATAAAGCTGGTAACTGTGGTAGTGTCAGGGATTCAACATGTTATAGAACAGAAATGTTAGATCATTTGCTTTGTAATGATCTTTCACAATAACAGCCAAATGCTGGAAGAAAACCTGAGTTTAGGCTAGCCAAAGCTCAAAGATTTTATATGCCAAGAAGTTGAGTGTCTATTTTCCATGGCTCACTGTTCTTCAGTTTGCCCCCTGAAGTGCATAGATTTTCTCACTCATACTTCCCCATTTTTAACATAGTCTATAATGTTTCTACCTCTCTTTCAGTAGTGGTCAACTGTGGTTTGGCTGCCTTTAATCTACTCACCTTTTCTTCGGGTAACAGAAGCTCAGTTTTCCTGTGGGTTTGGATAGGGCTGACTCAAGCCTTGTCAACTGGCACTGATCCCTGGCAATAGCAATTGATTCAGAGTCTTTAACTTGGTTTAATGAGACTCAATCTGGGGCTTTTATTGGACCATTTTGGAAGGACTGGGCTTGCTGAGCTTGTAGTTCTGGAGATGGTTATCCTTGTCCTGTGATGCTTGTCTTGTCTGGTGATGGGGAAGCTTCCCTGAGCATGAAGCTGAAAAAAAATAGGGAGCAAGAAAGAGAGACATAGACATATGGATATAGTGTGAGAGGGAGGGAGGGAGGGAGAGGAGGGAGGGAGGGAGAGAGAGAGGAGAGAGAGAGAGAGAGAGAGAGAGAGAGTGTGTGTGTGTGTGTGTGTGTGTGTGTGTAGGTCACAGCCATTCTTGAAAATGAAATTTAATCCAGGGTTTTTCAGTTTCGTGAGCCATAAAGTTCCTATCTCAGTTAAACTTAGTTGAATTTCCACAGCTTGCCAACAGGAGTTTTTGCTGATATCCTTTTCTTAGAATCTTGTTCCTGCTCCGGCTTAGTCAGTTATTCTTCTGTCCAGTGTTGACCCCTGATCCTTCTACTTATTAGAGACAACACGCAGTTCTTAGACCTTGAGCTTTCCTTGTTGATGGGTGGAATGTAAAAGCAAGTCCATTAGGATTCCACAGGGCCCAGGGACCTGGTTCAATATTCAAACAAATGAACAATCTGTTCTTACTTTCACAAATGGTGAAGCTCACTTATTAATGTTTAGGTCAATGCTGGTTACCTCAGTGTTTAATTCGTTTTAAATATGCATAAAAATTGCCTTTGAAATTTGATAAGATCTGTGGCCCAATTGTTTTGTATAAGATTCTTGACATTTAGAGATGTGACAAATACACCCCAATAGTCCTCCCCAGTGCTTTGTAGTAATGTTTAGGTTGCACAAAAATAGTGTTAGGTAAGTGTTAATATAGATTACAAATTATAGATTTGGTTGCTAATTGTAAGGCTTTGAAAGAAGAGCAAAGCCAAATAATACATTCTTAGAACTTATAAGTACCTTTGTTCTAATAGAGGATGATTGGGCCATTGCTTTCAAAGACTGTAGACAAGTTCTTTTTTAAAAGGAGACAAGGCAATACAAGAGAAATTAGCTTGAAAATTGGAGAAACTGTCCATTTTTGTAGTTTTCTCATATTTGCAATAGAAACCTACAGTGTCTTATAGTAATGTTATCTATCTATGTTGGGCACTCAGATAATCTACTTTATTTCTAAATCTTTTGCTACTTTACTAAGTAAACCTGATTATATGAGGGTTTTCTTAGGGCCATCCTTTTGTTAAATTTTACTGAGCACCAGAGTCCCCTGCAAGGATTTATGTTTGGATTTTATTCATTTCTCTACCCTACTTCAGCTCCCACCACCTGAGACTGCTATGCCTTTCTCTTGAAATGTGAACATGCACACACACACACACACACACACACACACTCACTCACACTCACTCACACTCACACAGTATATCCATGCAGATAATGACCTAAAATTCAGTTTGCATTTATCTAATTTTGGAGTTAGGATGAAGAAGATTTGGAAACTTTCTCATGCAAATATTATGTTCCTCTTCATTAAGAGAGAGGGAAGAGAAGAGAATAGTAATGTTGACATTTCGGAGTTCAGACAGTGAATAGATTTTGATTTAAAATTTATCACAGCCAAAGATAATTTAGTTATAGCAGTGATCGCTAACTAAAATAACTTTGTGATTAATTAAAATTTTCTAAAAGATAGAACAACTGAACCCAAATAGTTAAGTTCACCTCTGATTAGGGAATTAATGAGTCAGTGAGAAAATAAATTCTAGATTCAAAGGTAATCGCTTTGGGAGAACTGCACCAGTCAGGAGGTGAGAGTGGAAAGGGATACCAAAGGAAAACAAAAGGGAAGACAGAAGACAGGAAGGGGGAACAAAGAGAATGTGTTCATCCACTCAGTCATTCAATAATATTTATTGGATACTTATTATGTGCCAGGTATAGTAAGCACTAGGATTTAATGTAAACAAATCTTTTTACCATCATAGACTCTACATTTTATTGGATAAGACAGAGAAAAAATAAGCAACTAGACAGACAAATAGTACTTATTTTACTATAGGTTGTGCAGAGAACTAATAAGGGATTGATGGAAAGAAAACCATTACAGCTGTTGGCATCACATTAATTCTCCTTGAATGATGCCCTAAGACACAATCCTCCTCCTCCAGCTCTGACCAGATCAGAGATATGGAGGATCATTGCAGTCTATCCTAAGCCGTATCCATTCCAAGGGGAAAGTATCTAGACCATGAAACCATGAAACTGACTACAGAAAAATAGATAGGTTTTACTACCTAAGGTGCCCAGTAAATAGAGCTTAATTTAGCAAACTTGAACTGATGGATTAGAGAGAATTAAAATGGGCTGTTAAAATTATTCAAGAGAGCCCAGAAGCAGTTCTACGACAATGTCTAGAGTTTTATGTATCATTATTTTTTAAAATCTACACTCTATATTGTCAGTTGTGGATTTTCTGGTATAATTTTGGGACATGTGGCCAGAACAGCTGAGGCATTCAGACAGGTATTACCCTTTCTTGTCACAGAAAGATGCTAGTATCTAGGTAAATAAACTTTTTATGTAAAGCATCACAGGCAGTATCACTTGTAAATAGCAGCTATTTAAGAGAAGCAAGCAAACAGAAACAGCTTCCTTCAATCTGTTCTTTTAGGAGTAACAAAACAGAAGGGAAACGGTGCACCTCAGTAGTCGTTATTGATCTACAAATATAACTACATACTAATTGAAAAGTAATGGTTTGTCAAGAAGACACCTAAATCGAGACTGAGAATTCAAAGGAAAATAAGCCATGGCTATAGCATGGAACTGCCATGGCCTTAGTTAATATCTATATGATACAGAAAATTATGTTTATGTACTTGAGGCTAGAAATGACAAAACATGATGCTTTGCAGGCATACTGGTTACAATGGCAGTTCTACCAGCCCATCCCTTTGAGAAACAGTGTGGAAAAATAAATGTGTTCTTTGAAAGGAGTTCCCATTTTACTCATAATCTCTGCTGTGTCAGACAGACTTGGCTTTTATTAGTAATTGAGGGTGGTTTCCCATCCTTATAGACTCTGCCTCTGTGATCAGACTTTAGGAAATACTTTAGAGAGATCTCTTTATTCCAGAGCAGAGGCTCTGACCCACATCATCCCACCTTTTCTGCCCTTGGCAGCTGAAGGAGTCAGTATGTAAATGTGAACATCCATTTAGACTGGATTATGCTCTAAACAGCTGGCCTTTCCTTCTCTCCTCTGGGAGCCATCCTGGATCTACAGAATTAATGGCATCTTACAGACCAAAATGCTCCGCCATCCCCCCAAAATTGTACTCCTTGCAGAAATGTCCTCCAAAAGCAAAATTATTTGCTGGATTTAAAGATCCCCTCATTTGTCTTACCAAAAGTCCCTCCACATAGTTTGGAGAATTAGGGGGAAGACAGGTTATCATTGCCGCATCTCATTTTGCATTCTCTGGTGAATGTTGCCATAGATTGAATGTTTGTGCCCCCCCCCGCTCAAATTCATATATTGAAACCTAATCCTCAATGTGATGATATTTGGAGGTGGGGGCCTTTGAAAATGATTAGATCATAAGAGTAGAGCCTTCGTAAATGAGATTGGTGTCTTTATAAAAGAGACCCCAGAGACTTCAGGCTGTGTTCTCAGAACACAGCCTGAAGTCGACAGTCTACAACTTGGAAGAGAGTTCTCTCTGGACCCCAACTATGCTGGAACCCTTATCTCAGACTTCCAGCCACGAAACTGTGAGAAATAAATTTCTGTTGTTGATAAGTCACCCTGTCTATTGTTCTTTGTTGTAGCAGCCCGAATGGACGAAGACAATGCCTTTGCGGCTATTAGAGTCCTTCCTGGAGGTGGAGGGGAGGGGAGATAGCAATAATTAAATTTCTTTCCTTTTTAAATTTTGGTGGTTTTCTTTTTTATTCGTTGTATCTTTATGCATCATATGGAAACACAGACATTTCCTTTACTTACAGACATTTAGTTAACCATTAAAGGTAAGGATGATGTATGAAGAAAACATCCATTCTCCTGGCAGCCACCGTGACAGAATTCACCACAGGCAGAAGTTAGTGATGCTGATTCTTGGCCTTGCCAGGATGCTTCTGATTGCCTAAATTCTATAAATTCATCTCAAACTTCTCAAGATGAAGACCCTGATTTTTATGTCAAATATTGTCCCTATGCCAGGATTATAGAGTTATGACTATAGTGTCTATAAAGTAATATATTTTTTTAAATAGCAAACACAGTAGAGCCAATACATCCAAATTAGTACTTATTTTATAAGGCTACTTATGTATTACATGACTGCTTGTTTAATGGAAAACTTCATTGAAGGTTCTCTTTTACATTTTCTTTTGGGGACAAAAGGAGATTAGCTGTTACTTTACCTTGCTTTTTAAACAAAAGAGAGTTTTCAACTTGCTGCACAGCCTAATCACTAAATTAGACAGCCATTATTTCTGGCACACAAAAGCTCAGAGTTTCCCCAAAGGTTGGAGACTTTCAACTGACTATTTGTTGAACAAATGAATTTACCATAGACTTTGAAAATCCACATAGCTGCGATGCCAGGACTCAAATAACTCATAGATGGATGACACAAACCACTGCTGGCAATCTCTGAAAACTCACGGGGAATTTGAGAGGTGCCAGGAGACTGAGGCTGAGTAAATATTCTCTAATATCTTCTTTATTTTTCAGGATGTCAGAATTTATGTTTTGTTTTCTATTTTTTCAGTGAGAATATTTAATTTCTCTCTTAGCAAACTTCAGTTACAGTACACTTATCAGCAATAGTAACCAGGTTCTATATTAGCACCTCATATCTTATTTATTTATAGGTGAACATTTGTACCACATTAGCATTCTCTTCCTATTTCCCACAGACCTTTGCTCCTGGCAACTATTTTTCTACTCTCTGTTTCTATGAATTTGACTTTTTTCTTTTTAAGATTACACATATCAGTTATATTATGCTGTATTTGTCTTTCTTTGTCTGGCTTACTTAACATAATGGCCTCAAGATTCATCCATGTTGTCACAAAAGGCAAGATTTCCTTCTTTCTCAGGGCTGAATGATATTCCATTGGGGAAAAAAAAGCACACACACACATGTATGACCTTTATACCCTCGTCCACTGACAGAGACTTGGGTTGTTTCCATGTCTTGACTATTGTGAATAATGCAGCAATGAACACGGGAGTACAGATGTTTCTTGGAGATAGTGATTTCATTTTCTTTGGATAAGTACCCAGAAGTGAGATTGCTGGATCATATGGTAATTCTACTTTTAAGTTTTTGAAGAGATTTCATATTGTTTTCCGTATCAGTTGTACCAATTTACATTCCCACCAGCAATGCACAGGGGTTCCCTTTTCTTCGCATCCTCACTAACCCTTGTTATTTATAGTCTTTTTGATGATAGCCATTCTAAGAGGTGTAAGGTGATATCTCATTGCGGTTTTGATTTGCCTTTCCCTTATGATTAGTGATCTTGAAAATTTTTTCATGTTCCTTTTGGCCATCTGTATGTCTTTTTTGGGAAAATGTCCACTTAGGTCTTCTGCTCATTTTTAAATTGGACTGTTGGTTTTCTTTTCTTTCTTTTTTCTTTCTTTTTTTTTTTTTTTGCTATTGAGTTGGGAGAATTATTTCTATTTTTTTGGATATTAACACCTTTTTAGTTATATTATTTGCAAATATATTCTCTCACATAGTAGGTTGCCTTTTCATTTTGTTGATAGTTTCCTTCGCTGTGCAGAAGCTTTTTAGTTTGGTGTAGTCCTCCTTGTTTATTTTTTGCTTTGGCTGCCAAACCTAAAATATCATTGCCAAGATCAATGTTGAGGTTCTTACTCTGATGTTTTCTTATAGGAATTTTACAGTTTCAGATCTTATGTTCAAATATTTAATCTATTCTGAGTTGACTTTTGTAAAATAGTCCAATTACATTCATTTGCATGTGGCTGTCCAATCTTTCCAACACCATTTATTGAAGAGACTGCCTTCTCTTCATTATCTAGTCTCTGCTCTTTTGTTGTAAATTGATGAACAAGTTTATTTGTGGATTCTATTCTGTTTTATAGATCTATATGTTTGTTTTTATGCTGATACTATACTGGTATGAATTCTACAGTTTTATAATGTGGTTTGAAATCAGGAAGTGTGATGCTTCCAGGTTGTTCTTTCTCAGTATTGCTTTGGTATTCAGGGTCTTTTGTGGTTCCATACAAATTTTAGGATTATTTGTTCCATTTCAGTGAAAAATGCCATTGGAATTTTGATAGGAATTGCACTGACTCAGTAGCTTGCTTTGAGTAGTATAAACATCTTACCAACATTAATTATTTTAAACCATAAACACAGATATATTTCCATTTATTTATATTAAATTTTTTCATCAATGCCATAATTTTCAGTATATGTATCTTTTATCTACTTGGTTCAGCTTATTCCTAAGATTTTATTCTTCTTATGCAATTGTAAATGGGATTGTTTTTAAATTTCTCTTTATGAGAGTTCATTGTTGGTATTTAGAAACAACTGAATTTTGTATATTGATTTTGTACCGTGCAATGTTACTGAATTTGTTGATTAATTTTGTTTTCGTGGAGTCTCTTTTGTTTTACCTATAATATCATGTCATCTGCAAATAGAGACAGTTTCATTTTTCCTTTTTAATATGAATGTCTTTTATTTCTTTTTATTGACTAATCTGGCTAGGAATTCCAGTATTCTTTTGGATAAGGGTGGCAAGAGTAGGCATTCTTTTTTCATTCCCGATCTTAGAGGAAAAGCTTTTTACCATTGAATATGAGGTTTGCTGTGGTGTTTATTATGTTACATAGCTTGTTAAGAGTTTTCATCCAACAAGGTTTTAAAACATTAAAGTTTTTAAAATATTATATAATACATTTTTTAAAGGAGTAAAATACAAATATAGGAAATTCGAGTTTAACAGACTTGGTTGTTTTTGACACCGAGTAGAATTCGATAAGTAAATAACTAGGTCCATATTTTGAAGGAACATGGTTAAAAACCCTGTTGAAATTAATATCTACTGTCTCTGATGTTGTCCCTGAGAACAAATTGGAGAAACAAGAGCACACAGTAAAAGCTAACAATATATTGCTCAGTGAAAAGTAGTTTGTAAAACAGTACAATATTATTATTGTGAATAATTAAGAGATTGAGCAAAATATGTAAAGAAAAATTACTGGGAGATTCTATTTCAATATATTATTTAGTGGTTCTATCTGGGAATTATTTTTCCTTCCTGGTTTTCTTTTTTACGTTTCTAAATTTTATGATTAAGTTACAGATCTTTTTAATTTCAAGAGAATACAAAAAAATATGAGAACAGAAATATTGATTAATCTATTGATTTCATATGTGGGATAATGTCAAGGAATGATGTCTCCTTTACTGTATTGTAGCATTCTTATAATATTAATGTTGCCATATTTATTACCTGGAGTTTTCAAAAATATTTTATCACCAGAATCACCAAGGACACAGTTAAAAATGGATACTGATACAATAAACCTGGGTTGGGGCTGGTAATCCAACTTCAAGGAATTGGTTAAATTATGACGTATTCATGAGATTCCAAAACATACATCCTTAATAATGAGGTTGAAGAGACTAATTGAGAAGTCATTCATAATACTTAAATTAAAAAATATGGTTACAAAATAATGATACAATATTGTAAAGAAGAGGAATTTTTACGTGCATGCACACACACCTCCTGAAAGAACATATACCAAAATGTTAACAATAATTAATAACTTGTACAATGGGATTATTATTTTTATTTTTTTTCATTTGTTGACTTTTTAAAACTTTTTAAAAACTTTTTATGTGTTTGTTTTGTAATTATTTTAAAATCATTTGCATCCTTTTTTTAAGTAAAAGTATAATTGCAAAAGATGAAGAATCGATATGAAATTTCATAATAGATAAAATTTTAACCAAAGAACCATTCTGTTTTCACAAAAGAGAAATACACATGGTAATGTTAGCTAAGTGAGGGTTTATAAATTAGAACAAGCGTTTAGAAGATAGGGAACAGTAATGTTCAGGATACATTGTAAACCTAATCTTGATTTGTAGTTCCAACAAGAATCCCTCCACTTATCCAACTCCACATTTATTGACAGTAGATGACATTCCACTGGAGCAGAATGGGAAAGCATTAGGTGTGTTTACATATTTATTCTTCAATAAGATTTTTTTCAAACTATCCCCACGTGGATTAGCCCTTCACAGGTCTGCCTCACCAATTGAAAATAGTTTCATCAGTTCATTAGTCATTTCCTCAAATTTACATTTCAGACATATTTATTGGGTGGCTGCTGCAGTAACACCATGTCTTGAAGAATAGAGATAAATAAGGCTCAAACCCCTAAACTATGCCCTAAAAGAGTTTGATATAGAAAGATGAGTATTTTAAAAAATTGATAAATTCAGTAAAATACAATGGTAGGCCAAAAGAGTGAGATTAGAGCAAAGCTTCCCATCTGTAGCTATACATGAAAACAACTCTGGAGGCTTTTGAAAAAATAGAGATGCTTGTCCCCACTACAGTGTGGAATTACTAGGTATAGGATGAGAATCCAGATTTAAAATTTCTTCCCAGGTGATTCTGATCTATAACCAGTTGTTGAGGCCCACTGTATTATAGTAAATAATTCTGCCTGTGGGTGTTCCAGAACACAGCAATGAGGGAATGCTGGTTGAACTGAATCTTGGAGGATGAATAAGAGTTTAATGTCAAAAGGTAATCTGAACAGAAGAGATGGGGGTTTCGATGTCAGGAAGCCAGGCCAGGACCAGGATTAATCTGGGAATCTGTTAAGTGCTTTCAGCACAGTGGAGCGCCCAGAGCATAGTGTATGTCATGTGTTGTGAAAGGATTAGCCCTGGAGGGTACCCAGGCAGGGGTGGAGAACATGAGGGTAGAGCTCTTGGTGAACAGAAAGTGCTGAGCGTTAGGGATCCAACATGACTGGTAGGGAAAGACCTAGTCATATGCCGGTGGAGAGGGAAGAGATCACAGGCAGTGAGCACCACTGGGCAGGATTTGAGAGATATTTCTAAGGCAGAAGTCACCAAATTGGACAACTGTGCATGTTGTGTTATCTATTAGTAATATCATTTCTGATATTTTTTTGAGCCTTCACTTTTGTATTTTTTTCCTCAAATAGTAGAAAGCATCCCTAGCTATTTTACCTTTTCTCTATATGTCTAAGAATACTAACTGGAAAAAAAACCTGTCACTGTGGTAATAGAATGAGATTTTAGATAGATAGATAGATAGATAGATAGATAGATAGATAGATATATAGATAGATATAGATAGATAGATGTAGATATAAATTTACATACACATATATTTTGTATTCATACACACACATATACATATGTGTGTGCGTGTGTGCATATATAATTTTTATCATCGACAATCACCTTCCCTAGAGCGCATACTGAGAATAAGCCTGGAAGCTTTACAAGGACTATGCTGAAAAAATTTGATAAGCCCAGTTCCAGTCTATGTTTCATTACTCTCTCTCCTTGATATTTGTGAATGCAAATATGTCTGACAAGTATAAATAAGGATGTCACACCTCAGAGTAGTACCCATTTCCACCTTGCCATTTCTTATGCGTATGTTCAGAGATGAACGTGCTGTTTTAATCTTCCAATATTTTCTCAGTTCGAATTTTATACAGGGCAGTGATGAGTTCTGTAGTTTCCAAGGTGTAGAAACAGATTTGCTACTTCCTCTTTGCAGAATTCAACGCATTTTCAGATACCTTGAAAAGATGCCAGAATGAGAAAAAAGAATACTCGGTGTTCAGCCAACGGACAGAAGAGGCATCCGCCGCACAGTACTTCCAGGTCAGGGAAGTTGCCCCAAGTGGAATCGGCTTGTTTCAAGGTGACACACCTGGGCAAGGTGGTGGGTAGAGGAGAAAATTGGTATTGCACTACAGTGGTTCCAAAAGTGTGGTCCCCTGACCAGCAGCAGCATCACCTGGATTGGAATCCTCACTCTGTCATTTATCAAGTTGTCGGGACTTGGGCAATTTTCTATATTTTTCCGAGTTCAGTTTCCTCAGCTTAGGAACATAATTCATCTGATCATTGTGATAATTTAACTCGATTTGAGGATGCATGTGAAGCACATAGAAAACGCTACCAAATGGTGACAGCTGCATTTATGATATTTATTACTGTCAATGCTCACAGATTTGTATACACTACATCACCCAACTGAATCACCTCATTGGAATTATTACCATCACTATCTTCTGCCCCACCCCCACCTTCACCCAAGAATCCTGTCCAAGACCTATTTTTCTCTCAAGGCCACTGAAATTCATTAAGGTCATCCCTTTTGACCTTGGCCCCTTTCTCTTATTTCTGTTTTTCTTGATCTCTGACTGTCATAGCCTCTGCTTTAGGAAGGGCACCTGGGCACTTACCTGGTCAAGATCTAGGCCTGAAACTGTTGTAAGGAGCAGCAGTCAGAAGTCTGGGGTCTACTTAGAGTTCTAACCCAATGTGGACCAGTCACTCCATCTCTCAAAGCCTTAGCTAACCTGAGTGTTAAGCTAAGCCTGCCTTGACCAAGGTGGCTCTGAGACCTAGATGCTCATGAAGGTGCTGCCTCATGGGTTGTTCACTCTTGCTCTCCTTCTCTTTCCCTTACAGTTTTATGGCTGCATTTCCCAGCAACAGAACATGATGCAAGATTTTGTGAGGACAGCCACTTACCACAGAGCCATCCTCCAGAACCACATTGACTTTAGAGATAAGGTAACACTGGCAGCTGGTTCTAATCTTAAACCATTTTAAGAAGACTGGTCAAAAATTAGAATAAAAATTAAGCTTTAATAGAATTACCATGTGACCCAGAAATTCTACTCTAATTACATACCTCAAAAGAATTGAAAGTAGATATTCAAACAACTCTTTGTACATGGATGTTAAGTCACACTATTCACAGTATCTCCCAAGTGGAAACAATTCAAATGCCCATCAACTTATGAATAAAAAATTGCAGTATAGCTATACAGTGGAGTATTATGAGCATTATTTATATTTCTGTTATCCATAAAAAGGAATGTAATGCTGATACACATTTCATCATGGATGAACCACAAAAACATGCTAAGTGAAAGAAGCCTGTTTCAAAAAACCCCTATGATTCAATTTATAGGAAAGATCCAGAATAAGCAAATCCGTAGAGAAAAAGCAGACTAGTGGTTCTTAGGGCTGCGTGATGGGGAAATAGGGAAGTGGTTACTTAATGGGTACCAGGTTGCCTTTTGAGGTGATGAAAATATCGTGAAACTTGATAGAAGTGATGGGAATACCAGATAGTGAGTATACCAGATACCACTGAATTGTACACTTGAAAATGATGAATGGTTAATTTTATGTTATGGGAATTTACCTCAATAAAGAAATTAAGCTTTGAGTGCCAGGAACTCAAGAGACTGAATGCACAAGTTTTGGTGGCGAGAACAGCTTAGGAGCTTTATTACTACATAATGAATACCTCTTATTCTGTCACTTCAGTTTTTTTTTCATAGACTCCACAAGTGCCTGCATTTATTTCCTTCACAAAATGGATCTGAATGATGAATGACTGCGGACACATTATACTTTTGTTCTTTATTCTCCTATGAGTTAAATAGCCAAAGTGTCAAAATACTATACAGTTCATCTCAGATATAAGAGCAATGGTCAGTGGAATCAGGGACATGAGATCTAGCTTCACATTTTCCCCCTAACTAACTGTGTGATCTGAGGCAAAACAGTAAATTCTCTGAGCCTCACAATCTGTTCTACTGTCATAATAATTGTAAATTCATTGCCTTTCAGCAAAATATTTATTCCCCAGGAAGGGTATGATAGGACATTGAAATAATGACCCTAATGACTCATGCTTCTCTGTGTTCACACATCTATTTGCAAAGTTGGTAGCTGCTCCTTTTTCATCAGAGGTAGTCTTATTTTTTACCACTTAGCTCTATGCTTTCTTTGTGATGTGTTTTGATCAGTAGAATATGACAGAGGGATCATTGAATGAGTTTCAAGCCTAGGCCTTAATGAACCTTGCGGCTTCTGGTCTCACCTTCTGGAACCCTGAGACCACCATACTTTGAGAAAGCCCAGTCTTTCCTACTGCATGTTGAGAGGTCACATGGAGGAGAACTGACATACTCTAGTCAACAGCCAGCACCAGTTGCCAGACCTCTGAGAGAGCCTGTCTTGGACCTCCCAGTCTAACACCTCTGCCCCCTGAATGCAGAAACATGAGTGAATCCAGGCGAGAACAGCAGAGAAACTGCCCAGCTCTCCCCTAGAATTGGGAGAAGTAATAATTGTTTCTATTTTAAGCCAGTAAAATTTAATGTGTTTTGTTATGTAGCAACAGTTAATTAAAGCAGAGAAAAGATGCGTGAAAAGTAGTGATAAACAGGCTTCCAGTTAAAAGTCATTTGGCCCATGGCTTTCCTTCCTCTGACGTCTCCATTCTGCTACTTAGCTCATTAGAGAATTTTTGTTTTGGTTATCGTATTTATCGATTTCAGATACCCATTTGGCTCCCTTTATGTCATCTATTTTTGACTGAGACTGTTTTTCCCACCCCCCATCGATTTCAGCACTGTTCCTGATTATTGGTTGGAGCTTTTTTATAATAGCTGTTTGAAAGTTCTTGTCAAATAATTCTAATATCTGTGTCACTGCTGTGTTAGCTTCACTTGATTGATTATCTTTTTCCAGGAAATTGAGATTTTCCTGATTCTTAACATGCCCCAAAATTTTGGATTGTATTTCATACATTCTGAATATTAGGTTATGAGACTCTAGGTCTTTTTTAAAAACTTATACTGTTGATATTTTGGGGGTTGCCTTGCTAAGTTCCTTCCTCTGCATGATTTCTCTAGTACTTTTTGGTTCCTCGGTACCACTTTTCAGTCTGAGCCAAAAAGTTCACTCTGCTATGCACTTTCATGACTTTGCCTACATATTAGTGAAAGAAAGGACAAAGAGAAAAACAGCAATGGGGGTTGACTCCCACCTTTGGGAATGATGGCCCCATTGAATGCAGAGGAAGGTACCCTCTCTCATAGTGTTGGCTCCTGTAAGCTTATGTGATGCTGTGACTCCCACAAGATCGCTGAGGGGTAGAACATAAAAAGAGGAAAGGGAAGGAAAAGAAAGGAGGGATGGGGTGAGAAAGGGATAAGAGAGACTGGGAGAGGAAAAGAGGAAGGAAGAAACCGAATTTCCACATTCTCTCTGAGCATTAGGACTTCCCCTTCCCTATGCTGGAGCCAGAGCTGGAAGGCATCTCCAAGACCTCTCTCGTTTGCACACTGGGGCCCATTTGATGTGTCGAGTTCAAGTCATGTGTTGAGGGTAAGGGATGTGGTTCGGGAACATTTCACATTTTGGACTTCTTCCCCAATCTACCTGATACTATGTACTTTCAAAGTCTTCAACTTCTTCAAGTTTTATAGCTGTACTCAGTGGGAGAGACAGGATGACGTGGGCTTTCTCTGACTTACTCAAGACAGTACATGTTCTAAAAGCCAAATCTAGGTACTCAGGGGTGACAGTGATGTCAAGAGACAAAAGTAAAACCAGAAATGGCTATGTTTGGCTGAAGAGTCTCATATGTCTTGTCATATGTCTTGAGGTGCCAGGACCCTTGCTTTGCCAGTGGGGCATGCTTGGTCAACTGTTATAAAGTAAACATTCCTAATGAGGATTACCTGGTTATGGTAGGTAGGCAGGATGAGGATAGAGGAGAAAAAACTTTTGACAACTTATCTAGTCTTCAATATTATGGGTAAGCAGTCTTATTAACCTAAGGTAGGTTTCTTGCCAATTAAAAAAAAAAAAAAAGATTCAACTCTCAGCTATTGATTTCTTCTCCATGGATGAAAATGTTTTCTGAAAGTAATACTTTTATTTAGAGAAATTTCTCTTTCTCTGAAGTTGCTTAATTTGAATCTATAACCTATTTTCTATTATCTATAATGTATTTCTGTATTATCTATCTATAATCTGATTTTAATTCTGGTTACAGATCTAAAGACCACTCCCAAAACAACGAATCATAGTAATAATTTGAGTTAGATGGTTCTTTCACAGAATTTCACATAGACTATGTCACTTGGCCATTTGTATTTCTTTTCATCTATAACAATAAAAATATTGAACAGATCATCTTTAAGGTCAACCTCAGCTCTAACCTCATTTGATTCTACAAAATATTCTTTTCCTGCCAGCCTGAAATGGGTCTACCAATGAAATAAAATAGGCATCCATCTGTTGGGATTTACGAAGGTGATAATTAATCACATGGTTGATAATTAAATCCCTTTCCCCCTCTACTTTCTGAACTGACATAGAAGTAGACACAGATGTCAGAAAAAAATCACAATATCAGCTTTATTGTTCGAAATGTTGTTTTGTGAAAAGGGCTTAGACTTATGTCCAAATAAGCTTCCTATTCAGTTTTTCTCCCAAACGGAAATTTTTTACCCACTTGTATGCTGAACAACTGGTCTCCCCAGACAAGTCCAGAGCCTGCCCAGCACGCTTCCACATGGGTGCTCAAGAGCACATGCTTGGGTAGGAAGTGGGTAGGCTGGCCCCTTCCAAGAGCTGGGACTATGTGCACTCAGTTCTATTTCCCAGTCAGATGGATCACTCCTGTTACGAGGAAAAAGAGAAAAGGTGGATGACCACACAAGGAAGAAGAAGTAAGCTCTGTCCTGTCTCTTCCTATAAGGCACTAATCCCACTATGAGAGCTCCACCTTTGTTATCTAATTACCTCCCAAAGGTGAGGTCATCAAGTGCCATCATACTAGGGATTGGAATTTCAGCATATCAGTTTAGAGAGCACAAACATTCAGTCTATAGCAGTTTTATTTGATCTTTATTATAACTTTATGAGATTAATACTAATATTTTTACCATTAGAGAGATGAGAGAACTGAGGCATGAGAATGTTGATAATTTACCCGATTTAGTACAACTAGTAAATGAAAAGGCCAGGATTTGAACCCAATTAGTCCTACTTTATAGCCCACATACATAACCTCTGAAATGTAATGGTTCTGTGAAGGTTGGCTAAAATTGCCAAGGGAGACTTTTGTTTTTCTGGATTTAAGGATAAGGTAAAAGACATTGTGGTTTCTTAAACATCCTTGTAAATGTATGAGACAATATTGAACAGTGGTTATGTTCATGAGTTCTGGAGCCATACAGCTGAGTTTAAACGGCAGCTTGGCTACTTACCACGCACCTGCCATAGACCTTTGCCCTGTTTGCCTTGAGATCTTGGGCAGGTTATCTACCATCTCTGGGCTTCAATCTCCTTATCTGTAAGAGCAGTGGCTACTTCTAGAGTCCTTACAAGGTCAAGATGATACAATGCATATGAAGCACTTAGTATATGGCTCATATATGAACTCAGAACATCGTAGCAAGTATTATTATTGATGGTCTTGGGGATGGCGCAGTAGTTTCCACCTCTGCTATAATTTTAAATCTTTCAAATTTTGATTTTTCATTCTGCCTCCTTCATACTTGGCCAGAGCACTGCAGGCTGAGAGCTCCATTTGGAATCCATTCAGGAAACTGACCCTGCTGGAACCCTCCCCACTCCCCTCCTCAGAGTTTCTGTTAATTGCCATCTGGCTATTTTTAGTTTCTTCAAGTATGTGCTGGGTACAAGCAGGGAAAGTTCATCCTGCTGAGGGTGTGGGGCTGTGTGAGCTGTAGGGTTTTAATTTGGAAATGTTTTGACACTTTGTTTGTCAGGGCACCAGTTGCCGGAAACTTGTGAGAATAAGCAGGAGCCGAGAGCTTATTATTTTTTTTAATCAACGTTTTCAGAAGAGAGAATTCCTAGCCACGACAGCTGCTTAGTACATCCAAATGTGAGGTTGGCTTAGACAGAAGGGATTCAGGGATTTGAAATCTTCAGAGAAAACATAAATAACAACAAACATGCAAAGCAACCTGTTCCGATTGTCAGCTGACATTCAGATTTGCTGTCCCTGAAGCTCAGGCTCTCCTGATGTGTTTCTTTGGTGTGGGCTTATTGGTTCGGTCAGAGCTTCTCGAATTCATCTCAAATCCTGCTGTGAAATTCTCCTCCCACTTTAAAACACTGCACACCCTTGGTTAACCTGGCACATTCATGGGACCTGACCTTGATTGTCGGTGGGAATAAAGGCTACAGCACAGGCCTGCCAAATTGTCCTATCTGCAAGTGATGAAACAGTCTTGCTTCCTTACATTTTTTAAGAACATCTTTAATGACATATGAATCACATACTAAAAGCTATGCATATTTAATGCATACAACTTATTGGGTTTGGATATATGTGTCTATCTGTGAAATCATCACCACAATCTATGCCATAAACATATCCATCACATCCAAAGATTCCCCCTTCCCTCTATTATTATTATTATTTATTATTATTATTATTATTATTCCTCCTCCTCCTCCTATTTTGTAATAAGAACACTTAACATAAGATCTAACCTCTTAGGAGACTTTTAAGTATGTGGTATAGTTTTATTAGCTCTAGGTACTAAGCTTTGCAGTAGATCTCTAGGAATTAAGAACTAAATTATTCATCTTGCATAACTGAAACTTTGTACCTTTTGTCTAATACTTTTCTGTTTACCTCTCTCCCTTGGCCTTGTCAACCATCATTCTATTCTCTGCTTCTGTGAGTTTGACTATTTCAAATACTTCATTATAAATGAAATCATCCAGTATACGTCCTTCTATGTCTGACTTATTTTACTCGGCATAATGTTCTCAGGTTCATCCATGTTGTTGCATATGGCAAGATCTCTTATATTTAAGGCAGAATGATATTCCATTGTATACATGTACCACATTTTCCTTATTCATTCTCCAAATCCTCCATTTCTTGCCCCCTAGGCATTATTATTAATGTGGTGACAGAATCTTTGTTCAGAGCTGTGTAGGGAAGTGAGGGTAAAACATAACTCATGATTCCTGCTAGGCGCTTTGTATTTCCTATCTCATGTAACCCTTGCATATTAGGATTCTTAGCTGTCAGCATCAGAAACCAACTCTGCTAATTTAATTTTAAAAAATAGAGGAAAAATAATTTCCTAAAAGGACATAGGAACATTGGAGAACTAAGCTTAGAAGATACAAAACCAGAAATGATTCCAAAACAATGCTGCAGAATTTGACCTTTGAAAGACAGCAGGGCAGCCAGACATGGGCACCGCATCATGCACAGCCTTCATGCCTTCATACAGTGCTACCCTGAGTGCTGTCCTTAGAGCCTCTCTATGATGCGCTAGCATCTGGAGGTAGATATGACCTGACCCGAGTAGATTCTGTGCTGTCCCTGAGTCTCCCCGCTCTGAGCTCCTCCTGCAAAGTGCATCTTACTGGCAGAGCCTCAGTCATGTCTGTGCTTTTGCTGTGAGGATGCTAGAAAAGAGCATCAGTTCAGCTTCCCTAGTCAGAAGCTGGTGCTGCCTCACAGGTGGGGCATCCCCCAAACAGAGGACGGGGTCAGATGCTGAGAGGTACAAAAAAATAGTAAATGCCCACTATATCATACAACAAACATAAATATTGTTAGCTTAATAGTATAGGTCAAGGAACAAGAACTACATAAATGTAACTAAGTTGCTTTAGGGTTCACAGCTACTAAATGGTAGAATTATATGCAAAATCAGGTCTGTCTGTTTCCAAAGCCCAAACTGCAGAATGATTTGGGGAGCAACAGAGAGCCATTCTTTCTATCATAATCAAACTGATATTTTATTTATCTGTGTGATTTTTGGAATGTGTATGGGGTGGGATGTGATAGTGCACACATTCTCACATATATACAGTTGACTTGAATAATACAAGTTTGAACTGTGTAGTTCCTCTTATATGCAGATTTTTAAAAATACATATACAGTCGATTCTTCATATCCAAAGGTTTTGCATCCATACATGAGAATCCTTGTATGCAAAGGACCAACTGTATGCATTGTTCTATAAAAGGGACTTGAACATTTGAGGATTTTGGTATCCTCAGGGGGTCCTGTAACAAATCCCCCATGGAGACCAAGAGACAACGTATATTTACTGGGGAAAAAAAAAAAAAACAACATATATGTGTGGGTTTTCCCTTATGGCTTTATTTTTCCTGTAGCTTGAGATTTGGAAGTTGCTTTAGTTTCCTAAGGCTGCTGTAACAAATTACCACAAACCAGGTAGTTTAGAGCAACAGAAATCAATTGTCTCACATTTCTGGAGGCCAGGAGTCCAAAATCAAGGTGTCAGCATGGCTGTGCTCCCTCGAAGGCCCTGGAGAGGATCCTTTCTTGCTTCCTCTTACCTTTGGTTGCTGTCAGTCCTTGGCATTCCTTGACTCGTAGATGTATCACTCTAGTCTCTGCCTCTGTTGTCACATGGCACTCTCCTCGTGTGTGTATGTCTGTGTGTGTAAATTTCTCTCTCCTTATAACACTGGTCACACTGTATTTAGAGCCCACCATAATCCAGTATCATGTGTCTTAACTTGGTATCTCTGTAAAAGACCCTGTGTCCAAATGAGCTCATGTTCACAGGTACTGGGTAGACATGAATTTTGGTGGATTATTAAATCCAGTACAGGGGCCAAGGTTCATGTTAGGTCATATATCAGAAGAACCCATCCCTGGGATTGATTCTCTGTAATAGAGGTGAAGAAAGAGATGTATATAATGGACCACAGTTTTAACTGATCTCTTTGGCTTCTTAGCCCTAAGAGGCCTGTGCACGAATTTCTCGATTGTGAGTATAACCAGATGGCCTGTCTGTGCCATGGTTTTTCTGAATTTGCATAGAGTCTGCTCCTGAAAGGGTACTGGAGAAAGATGCCAGAGTCAGCAGAGGAAAATGCTTTCATTTGGTATGAAAGCAAAGTGCAGCTTTCAAGGAGAGCCAAAAAGACTGAATAAACAGTACTCACAGACTGCTTTTAGGGCATTTGAGAAAGAGGGAGCTCGGGGCTTTGATGCAATAGATGGATTTCTAGTCAAGATATCTGTACTCAAAGCCCATTTCTGCAGCTTTCAAGATGGTGGCATGGGACCTCAATCTTTTCAAGGTTAATTTTAAATTGGGATAAGAACACTTAACACATGGCGGCTGGAAGAATTGAGTGAGCTACCGTATGCAGTCTTAGCACAGCATCAGAATGTGGCGGACGTAAAACTGGGGAATCTGAATCGGAAATCATTAGTGCTTCAAGGATATGGCTTACTCAGGCTTGTTAGGTAAACTAGGTTATGCTGCTGTAATAACACCCAAACCTCAGTGGCTTAAACCAACAGAGCTTTATTTCTCCCTCATGTTGCATGTCCATTATGGGTTAGCAAAGGACTGTGCTCTGTCTCATTTTCACTCCAGGACCCAGGCTGAAGGACTAGTGACACATGACTAGTTCCTATTGCAGAGAGAGGAAGGGAGAAGCAAATCACACCCCTACTTTTTAAATCATCCTCCTTAAATGACCCACATCACTTCTGACCACATTACATGGGCCTAAACAAGACGTGAGTCACTTCCAATTTCAAAAGGGCCAGGGAGCGCAATTCTACCATGTGCCCATAAGGAGAACCAGAAATATTTGGTAAATGGCACTAATGACTATCATAGCAGATGGCACTTTTGCAAAATCATTAAAGAAGGAACAGATTGCTAAGGTGATATTCTCAGCACATCATCTGCGCATGGGAGGGAACTAGGGGAAAAAGGGGGTTTGAAGGACTAATATTTCACTGATATGGTTTCATTGGTTAACTTACTATTCACTTCTGCCTGGTTGATTGCCTGCCATTGAATGCAAGGCATTTTAGAAAGTTCCTAGTGCTGAATTTCTAAAACCTTCACATTCCCTCTATGACAGTGTCATGAAGGGCCAGTTTAGGGCAATGACAGACTTTGCTAAAGGCTTGTATAGAAGACTCTGCAACAGTAAATTCTAAAGTACATGACTTTGTTTTGATACCTGCTTTCCAGGATAAGAATGAAGTAGATAAAGAGAATAAAATCATAACAGTTAAATTGGACAAAATAATCAATGAATAAACAGCTAAAAGTACTGTATTAGAACCTGGTCTTTTCTGGCACTGAAACAGGGATTAGGCCTCTTGGAGCTTCTACCTGAATCCCACCCCCCCCCTTTTTTTCCCCACTTTCCTGAATCTGACACCGTCACTCAGCTTCAGAGTGGGTGCTTAGGTTTAAAATGAATTTGAAGTTCCAGAAACCCAGAAAAGATAATAGTTATTCCATTTAATTATTTAGTGTTATTCTCATTATGCCTAATATATAAATTAAATTTTATCATAGGTTTGTATGTATAGGAATGGGGTTCAGTATTGTTCGAGGCATCCACTGGGGGTCTTGGAAAGTATCTCCTGCAATAAGGGAGGACTAATGTATTATAAACATCACCAGAGCCATGAACCCGGGGGTCAGTCTTGACTTTTTATTTCCTGTTCGAGTCTCAAAATCTTTAGTGTCTCTTAACTCAGGATTTTTTCAAGCCTTCCAATCCCACTGTTCCATAGCTAATTCTTAGTTCTCATTGTATCTTTCCTGGAATATTGCAAAAGTATTCCAATTAGTTTCCCTACTTGTGCCCATTAAAATATCTTTGGCTGCAAGTGGAGAAAATCACAACTCAAATTGGCTACAACATTTCGAGGTAGTGTGAGAAGGAGGTACTTTAATTTAATTACTCTGAGCATCACATCCAGGAAAGAAGAAGCACCTTCTTTGTATCAGAAAAAAGGAACTTTGCCAGTAGCCCACAAGCAGACTTCTCCTCAGATCTCATTAACAACATCGTATCACACAACCATCACTGGCCAGAGGAATGGAACTACCTGCGATTGCCCTAGACCAATCAAATCCCTCCCTGGGACTGGGGAGGGATAAACACATGGAAGAGTAAATACTCTATAAAACTTAGGTTCTGACAGGAAGGAGGAAGGAGAAAGTACTGTTTAGAAACCAGTAGTGTCTGGTTTGCTACCTCTGATCCTGTGCCCTCCAATCCATGCCACCAGTATGATGCTGCTGAAATGTGACTACGCAACAGTTTTTCTGTTGAAGACTTTTTTATGATCCCTTTTGACTTAAGGATCAGTCCAAACTCTTACTCTTGTATATAAGACTGATAAAACACCTGTCAGTTCCCCTGTCTTTTGCCTTTGCCATGTTTATGTCTCAGTTATACCCCATCTTCTGTTTCTAAGATACATATCATGCTCCTGAGGAAATTTACTGTCTTCCACATGTGACTAGCTCTATCATTCTCAGGTTCCTTTGTTCATATGGCTCCTTCTTCCTGGAGTTTCTGCCCCTTCCATCATTCAAATGGCGCAACATTGACTTACCTTTCAATTTTTATACCCAGGCCACCTCAAGTCTTTCCGGACCTCTTGGTAGAGTAGACTATTCCTCCTTCATACTCTGACTATGCCCCTTAAGTAATTCTAACATTGCCACTGTCAAACATTTTCATGGTTCTTTAGTACATGTCTCTTTCTCCTTGCAAGACAGTTACGCTTTATTCATCTTTGCATTACTAGCACCTATCAGTGCTGGGCACAATGGGTAATAGGTGACATTTAATAGATGTCTGATGAATGACTGAATGCCTAAGGGTTAGAGCTGAGTGGGGTAGTCTGAGTCTCATTGGCAGCATGTGAAGGGAGTTTATTGAGGGGAGACCAGCTAAGAGTGATCGACGTACATTGTATCTTCCATAATAATGGAGGAAAATAGTTGGAAACTGGTGAAAGGTGGTTAAAGTTTGGTGATGCGTTTATTTTCTGCCAGAAGACCAGGCAGAATCAAACAGAGAGGCTCATAAGCATTAATTATGCGTGATTGAAATACAGGTGGCCCTTTGGTTGAAGGCAAGTTTCATTGCACAGTGGATGTAGAATTCTGTTTTATGAGGAGCTATCACTGCAGAATTATTCTACCATATTGAAAGTGATAATTACCTGAACAAGATTTAAGACTAAGCTGCAAAGTCCATAAAATGATGTCTTCTGCAGCCATTGAGATGATTTGGAATTTTTCTTCTCTGATAAAAGCCAAAGGTAAGAGATATGATGGACTGCAAAGGGCTGTGCATTCTATGTTCATTCTGTTATTGCCTAGAAGTTGTTCAGTCAACGTGTCAGTCAATAGTTAGGTATTGGAAGAGGTGAAGTCTACGGAGGTAGGCAGCCCATGGCAAGAACAATGGTGATAAAAGTGCAAGATATTGTGCAAAAGCATGGGGTATGTAACTGTGTGGTTCACTGGGGGTTTCTATAGGTGTGATAAAATAATGGTGGGCAGACACAGTGATGACAGTGAAAGTGTGCAAGTAGGTAGGACACAGAATTTAGAAGTATAAGGCATATAAAATGGCAATTGGGGTTTTGTGATTTAGAGCAGCCATTGATCTGTTCAAGCAAGTAAAGAAAACATGAATAATAACTGGAACGACTTGAGGAGTTGACTATGGGATAATCAGGACTTCAGTATTGGAAGCTAACTGTAAAAATGCTAGGGTAAAAAAGAAAGCTAAATGCGACCAATATTACTGTAGCCTGAATAGTAAAAGAATAATTTAGAATCAAAGATGAAGGGGTTTGCTAAGAGCATTGGGTTTGAGTTAGACACATTTATTTTGTTTTTTTTTTTTAATCTCATCTCTGCCATTTATTAATTACATGACTTTAACTCCATCTTATTCTCAACCTCTTTATCTACAACATGGAGGAAATAATAGTATTCATATTATAGAGTTGTCATCACAATAATGTAATGCCTACAAACAAAGTAGCACATAATAAGTATAAAACAAATGCTACATATTTCCTTTATTTTTACTCTATTATTTAATAGTTTTCACACTTTCATATGGACCTTGATATTCCTCATTAATTTTAACCTAGGAAATCTAAATAAATAGCTTTGAATCCACTTGGAGCTTTTTTAGTCCTTCCAAACATTCTGCAGGATTTTTTTGCCCAGGAAACCATAAGAACATGTAATTAAAATCATATGTACAAATGAAATGATGATCTTATCTTTTTAATACTTATAAAACTTTACTTACAAATAAATTCATAGGACTTTTGACCTATTGAGCAATTGTTGACTTTTCCCTATTAATCCCATCAGGAATTTCACATCATTTTCTGGTAATCCCCCCTTCTAACTCCATGTAAGCCCCAAATTAGCCAGGTCTACGGTTACTGCCTATGTATCCAGGAGCAGAGGATGGATTCTCTCTGTAGGGAACATTATGCACTAGAGTTAACTGGATTGTAATGTAATAATAAATGGCAATGTCAAAAGTAAGTCATCCTTTGAAGAATGTTTAAGATCTCTTGATTGAAGTTGATGTTGATGTGTTATACTGGTAGAAGGTACTCTCTCAGGGAAGTTACAGATTTGCACCATATTTTCTAGACTGTCACTCTGTTCCCTATTTGTGGTACTGAGATCCATGATTACTTATACAGTATTTTCAACAAAGATTTAGTGAATATCTCTACTATGTACCAGACTCCACATTATATCAGGGATTCAGTAGTGAGTGAGAAACAAATGGAGGTCTCTCCTTTAATGAAGCTTATAATCCAGGGGAGGGAGCAGATATTAATCAAATAGTCATTGAATGAAACATCACTGTGGTGAATGTTATGAAGGAAGGATATGAGGAGGTGATGATAGAAAGCATCACTAGAGGACTTTGACTTAGCCTGGGAGGGGAGCAAAGATTAGGAAAGTTTTTTTTTTTTGATGGAAAGCTGTTTGGGATTTGGGATTTGGGAGTTGGTTTATCAGCCAGAGTTACTGCAGGAGAGAGATGGCATGTCTGATGGTGTTTTAGGAGAGTTAAATAATAAGACTAGTTAGAAATATGTGGACAGAGTTAAGGAAACAAACGCGCATGGTTCTAGCAAGAATCCTGGCTCTAGCAAGAGTGAGGAGCTGTTACCACCACTACACCTAATGGGGCAAGAGGTAGGGTTGCTTACTGGCTACCTGAGAGAATGTTTATAGCTATAAGAGGTGGAAGTCCAACAAGCGCTGTGACTTTTGGGGGGCACAAACAATCTGTGTAGACTTAGGAAGGAGGAAGCCAGGAGAATAAATCATTTGACCTTCTGCTGTCTTCTGTCTTGACTGATCTCAACTAGAGTCCAATGGCAAGGATCTCATTGGTGCAGTCCATATAGATTAGACTCCTAGCAGGGAACAGGATGGGGAAGAGTGCAGAATAAACCTGGAGGTGCAAATAGAAAAGATCTAGCATAACAGGCATTAAGTAGGTAAAAAAGCATTACTATAGACTATAGACTGATGTCATCTAGTGCAGAGGAGAGCACCCCAGGCAAAAGGAGTAGCACGTGCTAAGGCTCTGTGGCAAAAGAGAGCACGGAACATTCCTTGACTCATAGGTCAAGGTAGACGCTTGCCTCAGCTAGTCAGCAGATGACCCAAAAGACATGTTCGGATTGTAGTCAAGTAAGAAAGACAGAGATCATGAAGAGAGACAGTATAAAGTGCCAGATCTGTGAGGTGACTTGGAGACCAAGAAATAAGAAACAAGACCAAGAAATAGGCCAGGAAACAGAAGACAGGGTTGGGTGAAGCAGTTCAGGATACAAGTCTCAAATGAGACAAGGGCATCCTGAGTACATTCCCTTTAGATGTGAGCTTTGCAATACAAGAACACTCCCAGACTCCAAATGGCTGACAAAAGTCATAATTCTTTTCCAGAGATGTTTCAAGGTGACGTTGGAATTAGTAGACTGCCACACTGAGTCATCCCATTCAGTCATTTAGTTAAAAAATATTTATTACTGGTTTTTATGTTTTCCATTGTTCTAGGTGCTGAGAGATAGATGATTTGATTCCTGTCTTTGGGGAACTCATAGGCTAAGCAGGGAAGATAAACACGTAAAGAAATACTTGCAGTATCCTGTAGTAAATGCTATTCGAGAGCTACGTACCAGGTGCCAGAGAGCCCAACCTAGACTGGCTGACTGGGGAAGTCAGGGAAAGTGCCCTTGAGATGTGATACCTGAACTGGGTCTTGAGTTTCCCAGGTAGAAAAATGAGATGAGGAGCTTCAACCAAGGTAAATGTATTGGTCAGTGTGTGCCAACCACTAAAACAATTAATTCCTAAAACTCAGTGTTTTAACATAATAAAATTTATTTCTTGCTCATGACCTGTCTATTGTGGTCTGAGTAGCTCTTCCCAAAGCAGTGACCTAGGGATTCAGGCTCTTTTCAGTTCCAACAGTTGATTTCAAATACTGCTGCATAAGAAGCAGAAAATGTGGAGAAGGTACCCTTGACCCTTAACCACCTTGGCCCAGGAGTGGTACTCATCAGTTCCCCTCACATTCCATCAGCCAGAACTAATCACACACCCATATGTAAATGCAAGGAAGTGGTGACATATGTAGATGCCAGCCCTGGGTGAGCAGCTGCTTCCCAACAACTCTCCTCTGAGAGAGCATTAACCTTTGTTGAGCTGTCAGTTGCTTCTACCACAGGGGATTATATATAGGGAGTCTAGAATCAGGCAAAGGGATGCAGTCGAGCCTAGGGCACGTGGGGAAGAAGGAATTGGAGAATTGCAGAAAAAGAGGCTGGAAAAGTCAGTCATTGCTGGATTACTCAGGCCCAAGGATGACACACCAAAGAGACCAGACCTCCTCTAGCTGCATGGAACCATTGGAGATGTTTATTCAGGGTGTGATATGATCAGATTTACATCTCTTCACAGTCCACCCTTTCCTCTCATTTTTTTTTTTTTGCTAAAAACAAACAAACAAACAAAACCATAAGCTATGATGGTGCAGATTGCTGAGCACTGGATTCACATTCCAGCTCTGCTACTTACTAGCCATGTTACCTTGGGCTGGAAACAGTCTCTCCAAGCCTTATTTTTCTTATCCATAAAATGGCAACAAACTATGTACTCTCCATCCCAGAAAGGCATGAATATCAAATAGATAGTGTCAAGGGGAAAGTCTTCTGTAAACTGGAAACAGCTTTATAGATATAAGAGGATTTTATTACTCTCTTTCTGCCTCTGCCTGAGGGTAGTTATTTTTCCTTAGGACAAGAAAGTAAAACTTAATGTCTGCCAAGGTCCCCAGACTTATGTAGTCCTGTGATGGTCTACCAATGGTAGAATAAAAAAAAAAAAAAAAAGGGCTCAATATGATGTTCTGTGAGGACAAGAACATACGATCAGAAGTAGCTCCAGGGCTTCCTAAGGTGCCATGTGAGAAGGCGTAACACAATTATCTGGGCTAATGTTCCTTCTTCTCCTTGTCTTGGAAACCTCATCTGGAAAGGACTGAGGAAATATATTTCCTTTAAAGCCTAAATATTTGCTTTGACCATTAGTTTTTCACCGGAGAATTTATTCTAAGCTCTTCCATCATTGCGTGACTTGTGTAGAGAAGGCAAAATGTCCCTCTCATTCTTCACCCTCTCCCACTGGCTCCAGACTGAAAATCCACTTGTTAACTTTTTAAATGTACATAAGTGGGAAGTAGAAGGCATTATCTGGATAATATTAACAAATATCAGATTCTTTTTCAAGGCCTGCGATTTGCTTTGAAATAAATAAACGAATATGATTATTTTGGCTTGAAAATAGGTTTCAACATATGGTATTTGGAAAATTGCCTCAGTTTGTAATTTTTAACCTCTTCTCTGGATATGGTCTGGGTCTATCAAAGCATCTTCTTACCAAGGGGGCTAGTTTGTCAAAAGTTGAATCACATCAGTCTCTCTCAATTTCTGTCCCTTTTCTCTTTCTCCCGATCCCATTTCTCCTTTTTCTCTCTCCTAGTGATAAAACATTTCTTTAGTTTTTAATCTGTAGGATCAAGAGAACTGAAAAACACTGCTCAAGGATGTGCTTCATGACATCCTAATAAAAGACAAAGAGCTCCATTCACCTATTTCTAGGGCATCTGTCACCAGAGCAAGCAGATGCATTTTCTATTGTCTCTTAATTTTCTATCCATTTTGCACTGAATGTGGATTCTAAAGTGTTATATATTTTTTTTATTGGAGAAAGCCCTAAAAGGTTTTCTGGATGCAGTGCATTTTTTTGTGTGGGGCAGGGATATGTCATGGATTTCACTCTCTAATTTAATGGCCTCCAACTCCCTAAATAACAGTCAATGGACCAGGGTCATGTGAAAATGATGTATTTCCTAGGGAGGATGAGAAGTGAATATTAGTTATTTCTAAAAGTATAGACAGCCTGACAGCAAATTCTGGAGACGGGGTGACATTTTAAGTTGGTAATGCTCCTAATTACCCAAACCCTAGGAAACCATATGGAATACAGCCACAGATCTAGAATTAATATAAGTGAGCACTGTGAAACCATTAATAACAGCATGTTCTCTTAGAATAATGGCACAGTGTCTGTGTCAGCACAGTGTGATGTTGCAATTCCCCCCACACACATACCCCCTCCCCCCACACACAAAACCTCTTGATAGTTCCTATTTTTTGGAAAATTTTTCCTGCTATAAATGTAAAAAAAAAAAAAACTTGGCTACGTTTTCCTACAAAAAATATTTTCGTCAAACACTGCCTATTGATACTGCTGTGTTAAAATGTCATATTCATAAGGACGAATTTAGGTAAGCAGTGTATGATTTTGTGGAGCATGAGCTTGGAAGGCAGAAATGTCCGGATTCAACACTTAGCTCTTGCACTTACTGCCAGGTGAACTTGAGCTGGTTGTTCCATGTTTCTGATACTCAGTTTTGTCATCTATAAATATATGTATTCATGTATTTATTGTAAAGATTTAGAGCCAAGCAAAAATGATTTGCTCAAAGCTAGTTCTAAAAGATGCTAAGAATAAAAGTCATAAAAAATTTCTGATGAGACAGAAATACAATAACCTGAAATTTCAATGATTAAACAAGTCCTCAGCTTCAGCAGCATTTCTAGAGAGCAGCCCGATATGTACCATGTACCTCTTGCCTGTCAGCATGTAGGTCCAAGTGTTGGACCTTTCGTGCCACTGAATGGTGGTTTTCTTAAGTCTCAAGTCTGAACACAGAATAGAAGAAAAGTTTCTGTAAATTCCATCTGTCTACTGCCTTAACACCCTCCTACCCTACATGTAAGCTTTCCCAACTTTGTGGAGAGGGCCTGGTAAAAAAGCATATAACTCACTTTTGCATTTTTAAAGGCTTTATCTTCAGTTATTTCTCAGCATTATATATATGTGTGTGTGTGTGTGTATGTGTATATATATATGTGTATCTATGTATGTATTTATATATAATAATATGTATAATATATTATTGTAAAATGTATTATATATTATAATTATATACAATACATGCAATTCTAAAAATTATTTGAGAGTTTTCATTTTGTTCATGCCGACAGATTTGGTAAACAAGCTTGTTTATGACACTCAATTTTTCTTGGCCCTAAACATCCTAAAAGCAATCTATGTTACAAAGAAACTATAATAATAGTATCCACAATTTGAAAAAGCACCAGTTATGTGCTAAGTACTTATATACACTTCATATTACCTAATGCCTACAGCAAACCTTAAAAAGTGGACACTAATAACCTTCTTAACATAAGAGAGAAAGGAGTCTCACAGAGATTCATAACTGGGCTAAGGTATGACCACTTGTAAATATCAAAGCTAGCACGTAAATCTGATCTCAATGCTCAAGGTTGGCATGGTGCCCACAGCCAAGCGCCTATTTGTATTTTCATCCATTTTTTTGTCTTCTCCTTTCCCACCAGGTTATTTTAGATGTTGGTTGTGGATCAGGAATACTGTCATTTTTTGCTGTACAGGCTGGAGCTAAAAGAGTCTATGCAGTTGAAGCCAGCTCAGTAGCACAATATGCTGAGGTAAGTGGTTATTTTTACAACAGCTACAAACTAGGTCTTCAGTAAGCTTCAGGAGACTTAGTGATGGACTACTCGAGGTAAGTAATTTAGAAAAAAATTTTTTTACCAGTTTGCTTTTTTTTTTTCTAATAGGGTTGGGATGTTACTGATGAAGGAGCCCAGCTTCACTGTAGTAGTTGATATGAAAACAATTATTTAAAAATCTTTATGATACTGAAATTATAGCACAACTTTCTTCCTCCCATCCACTGGGTTACAGGTAGGCCCTTGGAGATGACTGTTTTCTTACGTTTAATGACCTACCAAGGTGAAGAGTCAGATCTCCTGGAGCTAGGTTAATTTTTTTCTTAAGTGCTGTACTGACAATAACTGCACCACTCACTTTAAAATTTACATCTGGTTTAAGGGACTGTTGCTATGTGGTTGAGCACGGACAGGTAGGTGTCTTTCTTTCAAGAAGCTTTTTCAGATTTCAGGTTCTGGTTGGAGGGTAGAGAGAGGCTTTGCTTTAAATATATTCTATTATCATTATGAAATGTGTACAGATATTAAAGTCAAGACTCAGGTAATAATAGCTTTGGGTAATATCTGGATATAAAAATAACCCAGTCAAGCTGCAGAGATTGGGTGCGTGTGTGTACAGATGTGAACCGGATCATGGTGCTTGTCATTCACAGAGGGAGGATGGCGGTATTTTAATCAGGGACACATGGGAGAGGTAGAAGAAAGTTTGGCTGCTGCTTTTGATGAACATTATGAAACATTTTTCTAATCCTGGACCACTGGTAGCTCTGAGTGATGATTGGCTTTGGATTGAGTAAGCAAGCAGGGACTGAAACAGTCATCCCTGAAGACGTGCTTGGCAGGAAAGACTGCCATGGCCTCATGGCTGGCATGTCGGTGCACTCTTTTTCTTCTTCCAACAAGTCTTGTATAGAAATTTTTTGGCCATTTGCTTCTTCAGCAATTCTTAAAAGTCATTTGTATTAAATATTGGATGCATACAAAAGAATATTTGTTAGATGCACACAGTGTAAAGAATAACAATATGATGAATACGTGCCCACTACCTCTTTTAAGAAATAGACTATTAACCCTTCCATTAAAGGTCCATGTGTCTTTTCCTGATCATTTCTCCTCTCTGCCTGAAGCAGAGGTAACCACTATCTTGAACTTTTGCTTTTAATTCTCTTGTTGTTCTTTATAGTTTTATCCCATGTTTCCATCTCTAAAAACAAATCTTTATGAACTTGCCAAAAACGGAATCACAGTATATGTGTTCTTCTTCAATTTGTTTTTTTTTAACCCAACATTATGTTCCTAAGGGTGATTTTATTGATGCATATAGCTATTCTTTATTCAACTTCAGTGCTGGGTAGTATTATTTTGTATGAAATGCTTCAAGTTGTTAGTCCAGTGCACTGTTGGCAGACATTGGTGGCTTCCATTATAAATGTGTTGTTATGAATATGCTTGTACACATTCCCCACTGTATCTTTGCTAGAGTTTCTCAGTATATACCCAGCAGTAGAATTGTTGGGCTATATAGGCATGCATACCTTCAACTCTGTTCTACAATGCCAAATTGTTTTCCAAAGTGGTTATACCAATTTTTCCTCCTTTCAGAAGTAAATGAGAGTTTCATTGTTCTACGACTTTGTCATCACTTGATATTGTCAGGCTTTGGAATTTTTGCCAGTCTTCTCTTTATGCATGATATTTTTGGTTTTGATTTGTAGTTATGCTTGCTAATGACTTTGAGCATCTTTGCAAAGTGTTTTGTCCATTTGTGCTTTCTCTTCTGTGGAATACCTTTCAAAGTTTTCCATAATTTTTATTTTGAATTGTTTTTCTAATTTGAATTCCTTTATAAAAATGGTTTCTATATTTTGATATTAATTATATTCAATTATTTGTGTGGAAAATATCTTCTCCCAGTTTGTACCTTACGTTTTTCTTTATGGTCATAGTAAATGTTATTTATGGAATTCTAAATAAGAGGAGAGGAGAATATAAACTTCTAGAGAACCCCACAGATAAAAATGCCTCTGTTTATATTTTAATAGATCTTAAAATGTATTCTTAAGGGTTAGGTGTGTAGAACTTTGTCTTAGGTGCTGCTCAGTTGTTTAATCATATCTATATTAAATTGTATCCATGATTCTTTTTGTTAGAGAATAAAGGAGAAACAGTAATGAAAAAAGTCTATTCCTGTATTTAAACAGCTTCTATTCTAATAAAAAATTGATCTGTTGTCTCTTTTATCAGACACATCCATCCCCACCCCGCAAGAAGAGTGGCATAAGTAATTTGGGGATTTTTCTGTTTCACATATAGTTTGTTTTCTCGTATATTCTAAAGTGGTTTGGGACACATTAGATAGTTATTTTTAAAATTTAAAAAATAAAAATGGTTCAAAGGTTACCCAAATTCTCTTTACCCAAATTCATCTGTTGTTTATATTTCACCCTATTTTCTTTGTCATTTACTCTTGCTCCTCTCTCACCACACACATACACAAACACAAATATGTACACACACATGCATATGTATATTTCCATATTTGTAGATATAGATAAATTCACTCTTTTCAGAGTCAATTATATACATCATAACTACTTATTCTTAAACATTTCAATGTGTATTTCCTAAGGTTGAGGCTATTCTCTTATATAACCAAAGAAGAACCTATTTTAAGGTGAAAAAGAAACTATACAATGACATGTCCATTGAGTCTTTAGATGTTATCGATTAAAAGGTGGTAGGGAGGCTCCAGCATGAGCAGAGTGACTGTCACCATGGGTGCAGAGGTGAGGAGAGTCTGTACTCATCTGCCTCTTGTGCAGTATTTCCAGAGGGACTTCCTTTTAAAAGCTTTTAAATTCCAAAGCACTGTAGTGTTATTTTACCTTTTGTTTTAGCTTCTGTAGAGGACATTTGGATTGTTTAATCCTTCTGTTCTTGTACAGATGGGGTGGGTAGGGGGCAGGGGTAGCTTTCCAAATGCTGTGGGGACTGTGAGGCTCCTTGAAATTCTTGCAAGTCCTTTCTGCCCTGGAGGCCTTCCCTGGTTGTAGTCCTAAGGACAGGTTGGTTAAAAATGCATTTGGAACCTAGGATAATTAGAATCTTCTCACAGTTTAAATTTAACGACAGCCTGGTCCCTTTCGATGAAAACTCTGGCCTCCGCCCTGCCCCTCGCTGCTGCCGTGGGCGTCATGAGATGATCCCGTGGGCTAAGGGACTTCCCACCCTTGCGCAGGATGATCTGTACCAGCTCTTGATTTCTGCTTCTTACACTGACACTCGTCTGTACAATTTGTGGGTGGCAAAATGCGGGTGTGAACAGCACACAGAAGATATTCACTCTAAGAATAAGCTTTTATAGCAGCTCAGCATACAGTGCATGGTGCTCCTTTTGACCTTTTCATTATTTTGTAATTGAACCATCAGACATTTAATTCTTTCCTCTGGAGTCTTCATTAAATTGCTCAGACAAGATAAAATTGCAACAAGCAAGAAAAATGTACAAATTTAACTACCGTTGCCTGCCCCTGAATTCTTCTTCTCATGCCAGGCTTCTGGGCTTTAAGTAAACAGAATAGTTTCAAATTGCATTGAATTCAATTTCAGTTGCATTCAATGGCTCGGCCTGATTTTGTAAGGGCCGACCCTTAGAGGGCAAGATGATGCGAATGGCTCCTTGTCTGGAGGGCATGGACATTCAGTCATTTTTTTGCAGGATGATCATGAAAAACTTGTCCAGGTGGAGCCATGTGCTCTCACCTTGGGCTCCATATGACATTTCTGAGCCAGCAATAAGAAATCATTCTTGTCCAAGGAACAGGACAGAACTAAAGGTCTTCCATGCATCCCCAAACTGTGAGCCTGCTCATGTCAAAATCGTTCTATTTCTTACTCTTTTTTTTTTTCTTAAATGTGAAACACAAGGCTAAAGCCCCTAGATCATACAGACCAAATAGAGAAAAAAAAAAGGCATTAATCAAATTTATGCATATATACAGTCAAGGCGGGGTATTGCTTAACTTAAAATCACACACCAATACATGTCCTGTCTCTCCATCTAGATGACAAACTCCTTGAAGGGCCAGGAGAATAAAAGACTAAGAGAGTGGGCAATCATGAAAAGATCCATATGCTGTAACCAACTTAAACTTATAGCAAAGCTCTCTGGCACTTAGATTTAATAGTGTTTATAATCATTTTGGGGCTACTTAATAAGTAGACTATACTCCTACACAGTTCCTATATATGCCTCATTAGGATGACTTTTAAGGAGTCTGACCAAGTACTTCTGGGTTCTGATAGAAGTAAAGGCAGGTGGAATTGGAGCTATTGCGACACTGCCTTTCTGGACCTGCAGAATTCATAGTCTGCGGTTGCTCTGTCCAATATAATAGCCACTAAACACATGTGGTTATTTCTATTTAAATATAAATTATTTTTTAAGTAATCAATTCCTTAGTCACATTAGCCACATGTCAAGTTCTCAGTAGCCACGAGTGGCTAGGCTACTGTACTATACAGTGCAAATATAGAACATGTTCATCATTGCAGAAAGTTTTAGGGGGCAGCACTGATGGAGAGGACACAGGTGGCCAAGCTTCACTTTTCTGGCATGTGATGGCCAGGCTAATGGCTATGTTCTCTGCCAGGCACTGGCAGCCACAGCCAGATTGGACTGGCTTGATGTTAGGTGAGGTAGCACTCCTCATTCCCTCTTGCTGCGGTCACTGTTTATCCCTCCCTTATTAATGTGTAAGATCTGTCACAGAGCAGGTTCCCTTGGAAACAGGCTCCAATGCAGAGATTTGCATGTAGGAAGTTTATTGCAGAGGGCTTTCAGGAAACTGACGTGTGGAGAAGCGAAGGAAGCAGGATAGGATTGGGCAAAGGAAGGAGTTAAGCTACGATATAGTTGAAATGAAGAGCTCAGTCAATCCCACAGGGAGTTCTTGATCAGGGGGAATCCTTCTGAGTTCAACCACCTTCAGATAAAGGTCTTTATATTTCATATTGTTTAATGTATGCTCCCTCAGGAAGGGATATGACTTCGATAAGGTGGCCCTCTTGGGCTGAAGGAAGTTTCTAGAATAAGTCTCAGCTGAGAGCCATCATCCGCCAACATTCCCAGCAGTTAGGAGAATGAGTACTGTGGTCCTGCAAAGGAAGGATCTGTATGGTTCGCCACAGCAAATACTACAAGTTCAAGATTTAGGATCCTAACTTTGAGCTACACACAGGAAGCTGATGGAGAATAAAGATAATAGTAAATCAAGGAAGAAAGTTGAAATGTTGGAGCAAAAGGGATGATATTAAAAACTTTGGCAAGGCCACAGGGTGATTCATTGTGTGTGTTTTAGGTATGAACAAAAACTTGCTAGAATCTAGTACATCACCTGATCTGATGTGCTCTGTACTATTCTAAGCTCTGTGAGGACACAGAGCACATATAAGACATGATCTCTTCCCTCAAGTGGTTTATAATCCACATGGGGTTCAAACAAATGAAATTCTTGACACGAGACAGTGATTGCCAAGTGCATATGAATGGCAAGGATGAGAAGTGCCACTGTGGGGAATAGTTCCCTTGGTTTGGGCTGGTTAGGGAAGCTGGCAGAGGAGAGGTGTGGTTTGAACTGAATGCTGGAGGATGACCAGAAGCGAAATGCTCCTCTTTTCCATTTTTCACCTTTATTGCCAACAATGAAGTTTTTGAAAACCCTTAGGTACTCATGGGATTCCTCACTTTAAATGTGTTGGTAATCTCTACACAAATGCTTTGAAGGCAACTTTTAGAAAGGTACTTGTAATTTTTAAACACTAGAAAGAATATACCTTTGAAGTTTTCTAACATGAATTTATTCTGATTTCAACTCTTTGAGCTAGGGTTTTTCTCTAATTTCTTTAGTCTCCAAAAGCTAACTTCTACTTGCTTCTTATTCTCCTACAGACACCAAATACCTGAGTCAGAAAATTCCATCCAGCTCATCAACACTTTTTATTTTTACACTGACAGTGAAGTTAAAGGTGGCAGTAAGTCCTCTGTGAAGGAAACAATAATAAGCATTTTGGATAGTATAGGATACATTTCCATGTCTATAAACTTAAGAGATCTTTAGTAAGCATCTGTGAGGTTCTTGGAGTAGATGATAATATCTCCATATTATGGATAAGAAAGAACTTTGAAGAAGTGAGGTCATGAAGAGGGGACACGGCTTGTGAGACACAAGTCCTCACTGCTACCTCCTTCTGGAACATGCCGTTAAGCAGAGGCTAGCGGTTTCTTTGGAGGCGAAGAGGTAAATGTGTTTCACTAGAAGCTGGAGCACCTACTTCTGTAGTACTTCATCCAGGAGCCAGGAGAAACACCGTCTTATTCTTCTTAAGAACCCTATTGAAAAGCATTTGAACAGACAGATAGGTCTGCCTTATAAGAAGGAAATCTTCCTCCATTGAAAAATCAGCTAGTAACACACTTAACGGAGGAGCAGTTTAAAGTAGTTCATGTGAAATGCCACAGAACCCCACCCAGGGTAAGAACCCTTCTTGTAGGTTGATGATTGACAAGGCCAGAAGACAACTTGAGAGAGAATATCTATGCCTCTTCTTCTCACTCAACACTCATTTCCCTGTAGCATAGGCCCTAAATATCTTTGCCAGGATAAGAATTGAGGGTGCAAGTTCAGACAATGTGGAGTTGCCTTCTTGATTCACAGTCTCATGGCCATGTGACCTTGACAAGTGTATTAGTCTCCTATGGCTGCTGTAACAAATTAACACAAATTTAGTGGCTTAACACAATTTATTACCTTACAGTTTGGAAGCAAGAAACCTAAAATTGGTGTTATGGAATTAAAAATTAAGATGTCACAGAACCGTGTCTGTTTTGGAGGCATCATCACAACTCCTCTTACTTTTACCCTCCTGCTTCTCTCTTATAAAGATCCTTCTGACTACATGTGGGGCCCACCAGAATAATCCAGGATAATCTCCCCATCCCAACAGTTTTAACTTAATCATGTCTGCAAAATCCTTTTACTGTGTAAAATAACATATTCTTAATCTTCAGGGATTAGGACATGGACATCTTTTTTTTTTTTTTTTTTTGGTGTGGGGGAGCCATTATTCTGTCTATAGTACTAAGCTTCATGGCCTTTCTCTATCTCATTTTCTTCAGCTATGCAGTTGTAGATAATAACAGCCCCTCATGAAGATATTCTGAGGATTAAATAAGAAAATCCAAATAAAAAACGGCACACTGCCTGACATTCTTTAGCTATTGCTATTATTGTCACCACGGTTATCACCAATATAATTATGGGGCCCCATTTTATCCATGTCTCTGTAGAAATCAACCGAACAGATATCATGGAAGTGGAGGTCACCAGGCAACAATGGGAAGCATGGGAACAGACAGAGCACATATTTCAAAAGCGTGTTATTTAAATTGCATTTTGAAATTTCCTTTATTACGTCTTTAAAAAAAAAAAAACAACAACAACATAAGATTCAGAGACTCTGCATTGTTCTCAGCTCTTGTCAAAGGTTCTGCAGACTAAGCAAAGCAGTGTGTTGAGCAGCTCTCTGATATTCAGTTTACAGAAATTCATAGCTGTTCTTAAGTCATTTCCCCAGTAGGTACTTCCCTTGCTGACCCAAACCTACTAACTTCTCCTCAAATGGCCTTGGTACTGATGACTGTTCAGAGAGAACACAACTTCTTCAGCATCAGGGAATAACACATGGTTCTCAACAAGGAGGTATCAGGATCCCCTGCAGGGCTTCTGTCACAGTTTCTGATTCAGTAGTTAAGGAGATGTGGACTGAAAATTTGCATTTCTAATAAGCGCTGGTGATGCTGATGCTTTTGATTAGGGGATCATACTTAGAGAACCACTGGAATTATATAACACTAGAGATGAGACATCCCTAAGAAGAATTTCCCACAATGTTTTTGGAGGATGCACCAAGGAAACCCCTCACGGACTGAGTAAGAGAAGAGAGTTTGAACAACAGCTTTGGGCCTACCTGCCCTAAAACGCCTAAAGTAAGAGCAGCACTTACCTTTATTTTAGCTTTATTGAGGTATAACTGATATTTAAAGTTCCAAACATTTAATGTATACATCTTGAAGAGTTTGGATATATGCATATACCCACGATACCATCCATACAGCCAAGGTACTAAACATATCCATTACCTCCAAAAATTTCCTGGTCTTATGTTTTTATTTGTATGTTTTTTTTTGATAAAATGCTTAGCATGAGATCTATACTCTGAATATATTTTGAAGTACACAGTACCATACCGTTTACTATAGATGCTCTGTTGTACACTTTATCTGTAGAACTTGCTCATCTTGCATAATAGAAAATTTATACCCACTGAAAACATTTTTGATTTCCCACTCTCCTAGCAGTCATCATTCTATTCCCTGCTTCTATGAGTTACTATTTTAGATACTTCATATATGTGGAACCACACAGTATTTATCCTTCTGTGACTGGCTTATTTCATTTAGCATTATGTCCTCTAGGTTCATTCATGTCACAAATGGCAGGGTTTCCTGTTTTAAGGTTTAATTATATTCTGTTGTATGTATACACCACATTTTCTTTATTCATTTTTTGATGGACATTTTCCCCCCTATATTTTGGCTAATTGTGAGTAATGCTGCAATGAATAAAGAAGTATAGACATTTCTTCAAGATCCCGATTTTACTTCTTTTGGATACTCGGAAGCGGAATGATATATGGTAGCTCTATTTTTAACTTTTTGGGAACTTCCCACTATCTTCTGTACTGGATGCACCATTCTGTATTCCTGCCAATGGTGTACAAGGGTCCCAATAGCTCCACATCTTCGCAATATGTATCTTTTTACTATTTTTTGGAAACAGCCACCCTAACAGGTGTGAGGTGATATCTTATTCTGGTTTTCACCTGCATTTTCCTGACGATTGAGGGAGCAACACCCCGTTTATCTATTTTATTTATTGGAATTCTGGAACAACTTTTATTTGAAGAAGGTTTGGAGGCCAAAAAAAAAAAAAAGAACCTTTTGAACTGATGTCCAATTTCCTCAGTTGACAGAGGGCATTTAGAGGCATTAAGAGGTTTTCCCAAATCTGCAGTTGTCTTTCTCTGCTGTGGGAAGTTGTCCTTATTTCCAGCATTGATGTTTCTGTCATCTGGATATTTAAACCGTAATTCAAGCAACTGCTTAGCTCACATTGCAGCTTCCGAAATCTACATTCCTTAAGCAAAAGTCTTAACTCATAGCCACTCACCTTCTTGTTTCCCTTTTTATCCTAGTAGCCCCCATCGTACACAGCTGTTTTCGGCCCCCTCCTATTTTCAAGGCCAGTTCGATTCTGGGCATTGGAAGACAGAAGCAGCATGTTTGCAGAAAGTGCTCGTTGACCTAAAGCATTTTTCTGCCCTGGCAGCTACACATTTTAGGGAAATTGTGATTAGGCCTCACATTTTCTTGGCAAGCAGAGCAGGGAAGTTGAGACAGACTGTAATTTAAATTCGCCTAAATAAGAAAGGCATCATTTGAGCCCTACCAGGGAATGATATGAAAAAGCATTCAGATGGTTGATTACTAATCTTTGCTAAAAATGTGTTGATGTCTTAGAGCTCCCTTCAACCCTAGCAGTGAATTTGCTTCACACTCTCCCCTCCCTACTCCAACTTTACTTTTCCCAGGCAGGTCCAGGTAGCTCAAGAGTTTCACCCAGTAGGTAGTCCCACAAGAGAGAGAAAATAAAACAAGATCAGTGTTTAGCTGTATGAGACTCTTCGAGACCAGACCAACACCTGAAGAGCAAAAAATTCAGTCAAATCAACAGGTTGGCTTACCCATACAATGCTAAGTAATCCCTTTGACTCCTTATTTTCTACAGAGTTGGTGAATTCTCTTTCACCCGGGCTGATGTTTTAGCCATCGTGTAGCCTCAGATTGGTGTCCCATCTTGCTCTTTTCATCTGCTGTAGTTAAGGAAATGATAACTGGTTTTGCCACCTGGGTTACTTTTTAATGATCTGAAAGACCACAAGGAGCCAGCATTTCTTTTGTGCAGTTCTTCATTCAACATCCTAATAGCTATCTGAGAAGAGTTTTCTTGAAAAGCAAAAAAAATAAAATAAAAAAATAAAAAAGTCTGTTCCTCTTAGGCAGAAGCAGTAATACCACACGATTTGCTGATTAAACTGTCACACTGTGCCTATTACTGGGCATCTGACCTGCTTGAAATGGACTTACTGCTGAGGTTTCTTGGTATTTGCACTGTTGCTTTTCTGCCAGCAAGCCGAGAAATGACAGATGAGTATCCCTACACTTTAGAGTTAATGGCAAGTAAAGTGCCTGAGAACTGCTAGGGCCTAGCCGCCTCCTGGGCAATGCTGGAAGGGGAAACGTGTTTTTCTTCAGGGGCACCCTCTGTGCAAATGAACTTCAAATGAAACCAAAGCTCGCACCATGGGAGATACACTACTGGAGCGAAAACATGTGGCATAGTCTCCCTCTGCCTCAGTGGACAGGTAGCCTCTGCTAGCAGGTGCCAAACTTAGAACTAAAAGCAGAGAAATTGTTTGCTCTCTCCCTGAATTCTTAAAGTATAACATTAAAACTTCAAGCCTCTATGATGTAGTATGTAAATAAGCAACTTCCTAGACATTGGAGTGGCCAGCACTTAAGGCTGAGACCTGGCCATACTGTGTGCATGCATCTACAAGGTTCTGCTTGTATATTATGACTGATGAGCATTTTTCGCTATTTTATTTTGAAAACTGTATATGTACTATTGTACTCATATATTATATACATTATAAACATGCTCTAAAATTAAAATGACAAGATACCACTATGTACCCACAAACAGCTAAAACTTAGAAGACTGACAAGGGAGCCAGTGGGACCCTCAAACATTGTTGGTGGGAATGTAAAATGCAAGAGGAACTTTCAAAAACAATTGGGAAGTTTCTCATAAAATTAAACATGTGCTCCCTCTCTGACCCCCCAGCAATTTCACTCCTTGGCATTTACCTAAGAGAAATGAGAATATCCATTTACACAAAGTTTTGTACATAAAAAATTGAAAGCAACCCAAATGCCCATCAATAAGTGAAGGACAAGCCATTATATTATACCGAAATGATGGAATACTATTAAACAATAGAAATGAATAAACAACTTATGCACATACCTGTGGCTGAGTCTCAGACATTATGCTGAGTAAAAGAAGCCAGATAGAAAAGAGCATGTGAATTTTTTAATATGAAATTCTAAAACAGGCAAGACTAATCTACAGTGACAGAAAGCAGATCAATGGTTGTCTGAGGCTGGGTGGTCAGTGGGGTACAGGGGTGTCAGGACTGACTGTAAAAGTCACAAAGGAAATTTAGAGGTGATGAATATTTTCTAAATCTTGGTTGTGCTGGTAGTATATGGATATGTTTATATATACATATATATATATACACATTAAAACACATTAACCTATATACTTTAAATGAATATGTTTCATTGTATGTAAAGTAGTCAACAAACATTCAATAAACATGCTTTAAAAAAAACAAAACAAAAGTAAAATTTTATTCATTTTATCCTGGAAGTCTTAGTCTGTGGAGTAATAAAAGTACCAGAAGTAAAATGATTGAAAAGGCAGAAAAAGATAAGGATAAAAATCAACAATATTTTACAGCATATATATTTCACTAATGGCCCACATAAGCCTATAGAGTTATATGATTTAAAATATTGATTTAATATTTGGTGATAATTTGATTTAAAGGTCTGGTTCTATGTTAAATTTATTAATATACTTGGTTATAAGGGCCATAGCTGCTAGATTGAATACATACAAAACTATGTAAATTCAAGTGGAAGAAAGGCAAAATGAGTTGAGCTAAATCACCATACTCATTTTTCAAACAATCTAACTTTCTACAACATATATGAAATTCAGTTAAAACATTTCCCTTTTTTCTGATGTCAGTGAAGTCTTATAAGCTAATCAGAAGGCATGAATTTTGACATTTTTAAGAAATGGATTTAAAATTGCTAAAATTTTTCTTTTGGAAGGTTTTTGAAAAAAATTAGAAAACTGTGTCCTCAAGCTTTTAAAATTTTGCAGATATAAGACTTTCAATGGCATGTTCAGAAACAAATCATGTAACAACGAAATATTCCAGACGACCATTTTCAAATGTTCTTTCCATAGCATGAGTTTCTTTTGAAAAACAGTTTATTTCTCATTCATTACCAAAAGTCATCTTTACTTTGAAGGGAAAATTAAATTTATTTTTTCAAAACTACCCAGTAGTGAGAGTAATTCTGACAGCTACTTGTCATCACAGAAAATTTTCGAAAATTACAGCTTTTGCTTTTAACAAGAAAATTTCATGATTCATCTGTAAGTGAGGCAACTCTTCTAAATACTTCGCTATGAAATAACCAATAAAGGCTTATTGCTGTAAAGATTTTTCAAGGACATTCCCAAGTTATTACAGAGTTATAAATAGTCTACTATCACTTAAAGGCCTTTTAAACACATGTACAATCATCCACATTAATGACATCCCATAGCGCCATAGCATATCAGTGTTTGCATGCACAGGTTTCCCATGAAACCTTGATATTGTTAAAGATCATGAATCTTCTCCAGAATATCCTTCCTTCAGTTTGCCCTCAGCAAAGCAGTTGTTCTAGGATCTGTTATTCAAACAGAATCTAGAGTATAACATAACTTATGCGAGGAACATCTCCATGTAATACAAATGCATGCAGCAAACGTTCTGCATTCATGTTCTTCTGAATTGTTTCTAAAATCATCAGTAATGTTTTCTCTGCTTTGTCAATAATATTTGCTAACAGACACATGCATTTTAGTGTTTTGCTGTATTGTTTCCATGTCTTATTTCAGGCATTTTTAAATAACTTATTTTTCAATTGACATACAATATTACATTAGTTTCAGGTATACAACATAGTGATTAGACATTTATGTAGCTTACAAAATGATTACGTTGATAAGTCTAGTACCCACCTGACATCATACATAGTTATTACAACATTACTGACTATATTCCCTATGCCATATTTTACATCCCTGTGACTGTTTTTATAATGGGCAATTTGCACATCTTAATCCCGTCTCCTTTTTCACTCCCCCTCACCCCCTATCTGGCAACCATCAAAATCTCTGTATCTGTGAGCTTGTTTCTGTTTCTCTTTGTTTATTTATGTTGTTTTTTAGATTTCACATATAAGTGAAATCATATGCTATTTGTCTTTCTCAGTCTGACTTATTTCACTTAGCATACCTTCTAGGTACATCTATGTTGTTACAAGGGCAAGATTCATTCTTTTTTATAGCTGAGTATATTCCATTGTTTATATGTACCATACCTTTTTCCAGCTGTCTATTGGTGGACGCTTAGGTTCCTTCCATATTTTAGCTATTATAAATAATGCTGCAGTGAACATAAGGATGCATATGTCTTTACAAATTGGTGATTTGGGTTTCGTCAGATAAGTACCCATAAGTGGAATTACTGGGTCATATGGAGTTCTATTTTTAATTTTTTGAGGAAACTCCACAATGTTTTCCATAGTGGCTGCACCATTTTGTGATCTCACCAACAGTGCACAAGTATTCATTTTTCTCCACATCTTTGCCGTTACTTGTTAAAATTTGATTTATTGATGATAGCCATTCTGACAGGTGTGAGGTGATATCTCATTTCAGTCATTTTTACCACAACAAAAACAACAGGTATTTCTCATTGACAAGTGGCTTCATCTTTTGTTACCATGCGAGGAACATCAAAAGTGGCTTAAAAAGGGAGAAATTCGGAGAAATTTCATGCAGAACTGGGTTGAGTAACACATACCTTTATATGGTGCTCAGAAATCTCTTTTTAAAGATTGTCTTCATATCTCAGATGATAAGCTGTTTAAATTTCTAACAAATCTTGATGATTTTTGCTAGCACAGTATATAACTTTGAGGTACATCTTGTTATTAATGATATTTGGTGTAAATCCATATTTTAAAGTTTTCATGGTAATTTTGAATTTTTAAAGCTATCTTGTGAGAATTTTAAATCTATTATTTTGTATCCAAATGAAATTGACAAGAGCAGGTAAATGAGAAGGGTCAGATCTGCCATATTCTTGTCTGCTTCTTTTTGTATTATGACTATATGGGCATGTCTTGGATGTCTTAGAACCTGAAAAAGGGTGACAGGATGCTATGTAGGATGGAAAGGGGTGACTGGAGCTTCTCAGTTTGCTCCCCACCCCCACCTATGCTGCCAGGCAAGTAATTGGCAAAGTAAAGTGGAGGTTAGGAGTGCAGGGTCTGGAATCAGTGTCTGGGTGGAAGCCTAGTTCTACCATTTACTAGCTATATTGTCTTGCATAGGCTACTTATACTCTCTGCTGTTTGGTTTCCTCGACTGTAAAATGAGTATATTAATAATAGTGTATCTGATTATCGACTCCTTTTTCTCTTCTCTGTATTCAACACATCAAATCTAATCAGCTCTTCCTTCAAAATACATTTAGAATCCATCCACTTTTCCTCACTTCCCTCCTGACAAAACGATCTTTTAACATGGAATAGCAGAGCAGCCTCCTTAACTCATCTTCTTGCTTTTATCCTGTCCCTTTTGTTCTGTTTTCCGTGTAACAGCCAGAGTAATTATTTAAAAGTATAAGTCAGAACCTGGACCTTTTCTGCTGAAACTTTCCAGTGGCTTCCTGTGCAACTGAATAAAATCCAGAGTCCTTGCCATGGCCTGCAGGACCATTCACACCGGCCTCCTGCTCTCTCCATGACCACCTTCCCTGCCACGCTTCCCCTCGCTCACTCTGCTCCAGCCTTTCTGGCCTTATCTCTCCTTAAAAACAGCAAGCACACTTCTACCTCATGATCCTTGCTCTAACTGTTCCCTTCCCCTAGCAGACACACAACCAGCACTCGCCCCATTCAGTTCTCTTCGACATTAACTTAGAACAGAAGACTCCCCTGATCACTCAGTCTAAAGAAGCACTCCCCTTTGGGTCACTTTCTATTCCTTTATCCAGCTTTCTGTTTACTAATGGCACTTTTATGCCTAACATATTTCAAATCAATAGGCCTCCTCATCTTTTTTTTGCTACCACTAGTCCAGGGGTTCTCAGTCTGATTTTGCCTACCAGGGGGTATTTGACAATGTCTGAGGATATTTATGGTTGTCGCACTGGGAGAAAGGGGCAGAGGTCAGAGATGCTGCCAAGCACCTAAAACATCTGGGGGAGAGACCCTTCCCCACAACAAAAAAATTATCTGGCCCAAAATGTCAATGCATATTGCCAAGGTAAGAAACCCTGTTGTAGACTACAGGTGGCATGAACGTAGGGAGATCCTGTCTGTTACCCCATGATCCCCAGTGTTTACAACCATGCCTGGCACAGACGAAATGCACAGCACATTTCTGTTTAGTAAGTGTATACAAATGAGAGTGTAGTAAAGCATTTAGGATAGCGTCTGTAAAAAGCAACTCTTCCGTTTAACATTGTATATATATTTTACAGCATACCAGGCACTATACTAACTTCTGAGGACATAACAGCGAGCAGGACATCCCAGGTCCTTGCTCTCATTAAGGTGACCTTTTCGTGGACATTTATTTAGCTATTCTTATTATTGTCATTGTCATTGATTTTATTAGTCATTCTGGCACTATCTAGGGTTTGCCATGAGACCATGATTTTTTGTTTTGTTTTGCTTTTTGATGATATGGTTTTTATTTTTGAGAGATGCTCTGGGAAACTTGGAGAGTTTAGATTTTCTAGAAGCAGCCCAGTGTAGTGTAAATAAAAGCTGTAGAATTTGAAATCAAACAGCCTAGATTGATATTTGGGGTATAGCACTTAACATAGATATATCTGTCAGGATAGGCAAAGGTTTTAGCAAGGCTCTGCTACAGTAACGAAAGACTCCCAACAAGAAAAGTTTAATTTTTTTTTTTTTTGCTCACACACATGACCTATTTTACTGACTAAAACAAATATGACCAAACATGATGTGAATGGAACACAGGAGAAGGGAAGAGAACACATGTGGGCAGTAGGACAACGGTTTGGTTTCTTCAACTTCAAAAATCAGTCTAATTTTGTAAAACTATTTTTCAGGCTTTTGGTTGCAAATCACAGAAGGGTAACTCACATTGGCTTAAGAAAAAAGAGTATTTATTGGCTCACATAACCAGGCACCCCAAAGGAGGAGTGGCATTGGCTTTATACCTGCCATGGACAGTCCATCCACACGTGGAGGGAAAGACCACAGCAGCTCCTAAATAACAGCTTTCAGATCCATGACGAAGAAAATAAGTAACCTTCTCCTCTAGGTCTATGTTGAAAAAATTCCGGGAAAGGATTTTGATTAATCCGTTTATCCTTCTGAACATTGTTGTCTGAGGAATGGGAGTGCTGTGATTGCCTGGTCCTGGGTCACATGGCTGTGGTGGGGGAAACTGGCTGTAACTAGCAGCCTCACCAATATCACATGATCAGAATAAGGGAATAAGAGTTTCCCAGCATTATCCAGGAAGAGCTGATCCTTCACAGGTGAAATCAACCCAGGGCTCGAACATGTATCTGCCTTACTCTAAATAAGACAAAGCATGTGAAAGTCTTTTGTAAAATGGAAAGCATTGTCCAAATGCTAATTGCTGTTATTATTCCTTTCAAGTCGAATGAAAAGCCCCATTATTTACTACGGCAAATGAATGCTGGAGGCAGGCCAGTATTGTTCCACACGTGTACTTAGGTGAAAATAAAGTTACAAGAAATAGGCAAAAGGTTTCCAGCAAATTGAGTACGTCAGTGACAAAAACTGTTTAGTATTAAACTAGAAATGACACTTGTTACTTTGGAACGAGGTTGCAAATGTTAGACAACTAGAGGGTGATAACGTGAAGAGTTCTGCATTGTGCATTTTCTGAGTGCTACTATACCCTGGCTCGGTGAGAAGGGATATTCTAGAAGAATAAGACAGCCCCTCTCTTGGAGAAGTTTCACTCTGACCGGATCTCAATGTCTCAGAATATGCGGATTGTGTCAAGGAGAGAGCAGGACAAATTGACTGAATTTTTCACTTTTCCTCCTGATGCCTTGACAGCCTGTTTCTCATACTTACCGAATGATGTTTAATTTAATTCATGTGCTTGAGGCAGCGCCTCTGCATTGCAGCTGTGCTCAGTTTGTTTGAAAGGGCTTTCATAGCAAGGCCAAAGGCAGGAAGCACACTGCTGTGACACCTTGATGAATACATCCCTTGGGATGGAAGTGCTTTTCTAATGAAGTCACAGAAGAAATCGTCATACATACATTCTTGGAAGCCCAGAGGCGTGCATGTGTGAGTGCAGCCAAAATACTTCCAAAATGACCCTGTTAAAGGTAAATAAGGCCAATACTAGGCAGAATTTTTAAAAGTCTGACTGTTATGTCTCTAGGCACCATTCCTATAGCCATCTCCTGGTGCACACATGCATATGCATGTACACACACACACACACACACACACACACACTGCATCCATCTCTGTTGTCACCCCTACTCCTGCTTTCAGCACCCAATGCCTCCTACCTTTCCAATCAAAACAGGAAAGAAGAAATAATTGTCACTTTCCATTGTTGATTGAGCAGCTGGGTTACTTTTGTGTTACTGAATTTTTTCTTCTCAATAGACGTTGCTTTTAGACCTCAAACTCTAACTGTGGTAAATGACAGCTTTTGAGGAAATGGTACCTCTTGGTGGGGAGGGCAGGGGAGGCTGAGGTGTCTGGAATCACACTTAACCTTTTACTGACAACAGTCCTGATGGGAAGTCTGATCCAGTCTTTCTAGCAAAGGTAGGGGACAATGATTTGGGGTTCATGTCTTCATGAGGCTGCCTCTTCCTAGAGTCCTAATTAGCTGGGGGATTTGTCCCATAACTGGCATCCAAGAAAGCCCAGTCTTTTGACTTGACTCCATTCCAGGAGCTAGAGCTGCATCAGAGATAGTGAGATTCGCTGACAAATGTCTGTCTTTCCTTTTTCCTTTATTACCCGTGTATGAGTTTGCTAGGGCTGCCATAACAAAGGACCACCAACTGGGTAGTTTAAACAACAGAAATTTATTTTCTCACAACTCCAGAGCCTAGATGTTTAAGGTCAAGTTGTCAGCTTGGTTGGATTCTTCTGCGGCCTCTCTCCTTGGCTTGTACATGGCTGTCTTCTCCCTGTGTCTTCACAGGGTCTTTGTATGTGTCTGCATACCTCATTTTAACTTAATTTAACCTGATAATTATCTCCATATTCTGAGATACTAAGAGGTTAGGACTCCAAAATATGAACTAGGAGGAGACACCATTAGCCTGTAACAACTCACCTCCTTCCCCTTATCCTGATAGACGGCTTGGCCTTTCCCCCTTCCTCAACTGTCTAACCTAGGAGGCCTGTTTGGCTGACCCAGACCCAAGTTGCCAGATGTGTGTAGCCAGAGAGAACTAAGTCATCCATCCCCCACTAAAAAAAAAAAAAAGAAAAGAAAGCTAGTGGCAAAGCCAAAAAGCCCTAAAGCAGGACGTGAAAAGCTTGGCATGCTTGAGGTGGTCAACAGAAGCCGAAGTTTAGATCTAAGGAATCAAGCAGCTTGAGAGTTAGCAGGCTCTGTGACTGTTCTCTAGAAGTTTGTGGCATAAAAACCTGAGATAGAATGAGTGTTAACCCAGCCTTGCACAATTTATTCAAAATCTGGGCTTTCTCTTCCTTGCCCTGGCATCTCTAATTTATGATTCTGCAACATTCTACACATTGCTTTCTCTACTCAAAATCCCCTTCCACCACAGTATTCACTTGGTAGCTCCTACGTGACCTTCCAGATTTTACTAACACGTCACTTCTGATGGAAAACTTCCCTAACTCAGTACATTTTAACTTAGCTGTTCAGAGATCCAACTAGATAATTAAGCTCCTCCAGAATAAAAACATATCTTGCACTAATATGTCTCTGATTCTGCCTTACATGTAGGGAAGTGTGCGGAGTGTTCAGTGCTTTCAGAAGTATAAGCAGTTTAGTGACATAGTTAAGAATACAGACTCTGGCACCAAGCTGGTTGGGTCTGAGTTCATAGTTCATTGGCTTGAGTGGCTGTATTTTGCTAGGGCTACTGTAACACAGTACTGTGAACTGGGGGACTTAAGCACATTCGTCGTCTCAGTCCTGAAGTCTAGAGGCTGCGATCAAGGTGTCGGCAGGGTTGGTTCCTTCTCGGGTTGTGTGGGAGGATCTGTTCCATGCTTCGCTCCCAGCTTCTGGTGATTTGCTGGAATCTCTGGTGTTCTTTGACTTCTGCTCCATCACTCCAGCTCTGCCCACATTACATGGTGTTCGTTCTCTCTGGATGCCTACGTGTCCAAAGTTTCCATTTTTTCAAGGAGACCAATCACATTGGAATAGGAGCCCATGCTGCTCCAGTATGACTTCAGCCTAATTACGTTTGCAACAATTATTTCCAAATAAGTCCCATTCTGAGGTACTGGGGATTGGGACTTCAACCATATTGATTTGGGGGGAACACATTCAACCCATAACAGTGACCCTTAGCAAATTACCTAGTTTCAGTACCTACATTAGTAAAATAGAATAAAAATGTAGCCGACCTTATATAAAGGGACATTGTGAATTATATGGATTAATATATGTAAAGCATTTAAAATAGTACATAACACAAGTTAGCTCTTTATCAGCATTAGCCGTTATTTTTGGCTGTGTGTATCTGTCTTTTTTACTAACTAGTGGTGGGGACTCTACTTAGTCATATTTCTCAGGGTATCACATCATATATATTGCAACATAGAATGGAGCACTTTGTGTCTGATATATAATCTTTGGACTGAATAGATTAACCCAAACAAAAGGCAGGATGATCTGGGCTGGAATTGAAGTTCCATCTGGATTTGTGAGATAATTCTTTTGGCAGATTACACTTCATCATGCCATTCACATGGTTGGGTCCCCAAGGCTTTCCCTGAGAGGAAAAACCCCTCCCCTTTCTTGGTCTCTTCCTGAGGTTTCCTGCTTTCTAAGAAATGCTGAGAGAATTGGTATTATAGATACAAATGCTATTTTGTCTCCAGGTACAGAAAGAGCATTCGCCTGAGTGTCAGTACCTGACTATTGGCATAACTGATGCTGCAGTTCGGTGGTTCTCTACTCAGCTGTGATATTATCAGTACGAGGCAGGAAAAAGAAGGGAAGAGCAATGTGATATTTCTCCTCAGAGGCCTGGGTGGGCCATCTGGCAATCTTTAAATCTGGGTGCCAGATTGAATAACATGCTTTGGGTGACTTTTTAAATGTATTATTCAGGGAAGATGTTGTTTTAACCTCTGTGCTTCACACCATTTCCTAGCTGATGGAAATCTTTTCTCTCCTTTGCTTGAAAATTATGTGGAACACAGCCCCGTAGAGACTAACAAATCAGCATGAGAATTTCTCGGCTGGTCTGAATAGCAGCTAATGATGGAAAGGTGGTTGAATTATTCTACATAAAGCCAGGACAAGGTAACAATGGGCAGTTGTTATTCAACAAATATATGAAGCACAATCTGGATTCTAACTGATGCAGCGACTCAGATCTTCCTCTTATCGAACAGTGGAGGTCATCTCCATGTGGAAGTCCAAGTGCTGGAATGAGAAAGCACTTGTGTGGGACACAGTGAGTTCAGCTTCTCGCCTTCACTGGGTTACTTATTGGTTTCTCGAAATTGACAAATCACACTTTTCTGCATCTCAGTTTCCTCTTTTGAACCATGCATTTGTTGAACTATGACTACGATCTTTGAGGTTCCTTCTGTGCTTTCACTTTCTCCATCATTTTATAAACCACTAGACCTGAGTTCCTGACTGCAGGCTAAATGGTTACAATCACTCCAGTTTCTGACAACCTGCCCTTTAATTACCCTTGTGGAGCTCAGTGCCAATATTTGAATATTCTAAATTACATTGTCTCAAACTGAACTCAAGATTTGAATCAGAAGCGGAGCCTGTGTAAGCTAATCACAAGGAATAAGGAACACAGGAAGTCAGTTCTATTTCTTAATACTGATAAATTACCTGTAAATAGTGTCCCCACATGGAAGACTGAAGACTATTCATCATCGTGTGTGTGTGTGTGTGTGTGTGTGTGTGTGTGTGTGTGTGTGTGTGTTAAAGGAAACTGTTCTCACAACATTTCTGACACAGAGAGTATGGGCTTTTTTTTTTTTTTTTTTTGCCCATACCAACCAATTTTCCAACTCTCTGGACCCCAATTGGGCATCATATAATTGAATTCAATTCTGACACTAATTACCTGGAGTTAGTGCCAGAATCTACAGCTTTGAAAGCTCACTGCCACAAAACTGCCCTCACTTCAGATACCAGTCACAAGTGATGAGTCCCCAGGGTACCCATACTTCTATCCATCTTGGCTACTAAATCAAGGGTTCCCACAAACCCACTCAGATTTAATAATTTGCTAGAATAGCTCACAAAACTCCGGGAAACAACTACTTACACGTCGATTTATCATAAAGCATATTATAAAGGATACAGATGAACAGTCAAATGAAGAGATAGAGAGGGAGAAGTCCAGATGGGTCCCATATACAGGAGCTCTGTACCATGGAGTTGGTGTGTGCTACCCTCCTGGCATGTGGATGCAGGCACTAACCTAGAAGCTCTCTGAACCACATGTAGGGATTTTCATGGATTTATGGATTTTTATGATCAATTAATAACTCAATCTCCAATCCCTTTTCCCTCTCCAGAAGATGCAGGTGGTTCTAAAAGTCTCAAGCTTCTAATCATAGCTTGAACTTTCTGGTGACTAGCCCTAACCTGAAGCTATCCAAGAGGCCCATCAGGAGTCCTCTCATTAGAACAAAAGATGCATCTATCACCCAGAAAATCCCAAAGGATTTAGGAGCAGCATATAAGATGCTCCTATCACCTTTATCACTTAGAAGATTACAAGGGTTTTAGGGGCTCTGTGTCAGGAAGCAGAGACCAAATATGTATATCTCTTAATATTTCACAGTGTCTTTGTGAAGTCTTGGATTAAAAACAGAAATAAGAGAGAAGGAAATACAAGGAGTGAAAAGCATCCCTGGACCTCACCTTTAACTCAGTGCTTCTTAGCAGGAGGATGGAGGTCATTTATAACTGACAGGAACAGATGAAGGAGCTGCCAGAGAAAGTCAGCAGGTGACTAGCTAGAAGAGCTTGCTGGAACACTCTGCGGGGGTAACAACTCAGTTAAGGCACCAACTGGCTGAGGATGAAATTTTCTTTGGCAGGCTTACCTTAGGCAGTGTGTGATTTGGGTTATCTTGGAAGAAAGATGCTTGTAAGGGTAAAGTGATCTGGGTCACTCTGCCCAAAATTGTGACTGGATATTTCTCTGAAGCATGGGAGAATATGGATGTAGAAGAAGTTCTGAAAACTCCCATCTTCCCAAACAATCTCGGTAAGAAGAGAGATGGGGTGGAGAAGAAGGAAGAGCACACATCAAGACCCAGATTCTAAGCGTCTCTGATTTTTAAGAGTAAAGTAAATGTGTTTTTATTCAGACCTAGGTTTATTTTTTTCTTAAAGCCCCCAGTGTGTTTTTTTTCTTTAAGTCTCTAATTGCATTTACTTCGTAATGGAGGTCTGCATGAGCTCACACTTTCCTTTAGGTCTGTTTTGGTTCATAAATATTTCCATCCATTCATAACCCTGCTTACTTGACCTTTCAGAAATGTGAAGGTTTTTTTTGTTGTTGTTGAGCAGCTTTCTTAGACTAGGTCCTCTTCTTCTTAAGGAGGACCTGGAGAAAAGAAAACTCAGAATGCCTTGGCTGCATCTGTGCGACATATGCATTTTATCAGCCCTCGCTGCATAGGAGAAATTCCATTTACTCATCTGCCGTCTCTTCCAAACTCTGCAGACCTAATTGTGGATCAGGCCTCTGGACATTCCCAAGTCCCTGCTTGCTCTCAAAGCCAAGGGTGGGCTAATTAGCTGAATTTCACATTTGAGGAAAAACACCCTGAGAAGGTAAAACACATAACATTTGGTAGAAAGTAAAATCCAAATAATCCTAATTACCTTCATGTTTAAATGGTTAAAATGTTGCTTTGTCAGAATTATTTTATAGACATATGAAGTTTTTTTCAACAAAGATCCTCACTTTGTTTTGGCCTCTGACCAGTTTACTTGTATTATTTTTCTCACTTCAAAATCAGCAAAATCAAGTATAATTTGTCAGTCATTTGTATATATGGAAAGCTCTAACTTTGAATGGTCCTTTGGTGTGAAATTTAAAATCACTTTTGCTATTAAAAAACTCTGTGTACACAAGAATATTTTTACCAACCAGTTACTATAAAGGAACAGAGTAAATTGAGAGGATTATTTAATCATTTTGAATCTCAGTTTTTATATCCATAAAGTAGAAATAATAATGCCTCTCTCACAGTGCTGTGGAGTAGATATGAGATAATAAATGGGACATACTTTTTGAGAGGTAAAGGTCTAATATCGATTTTACTAAAAGCAAAGACAAGGGGGGAGGTAGATGGAGAAAAAAGAAAAAAATGTAAATAATTTCTTCAATTAAAATAATTACTTAAAAATAAGTAAAAACAAAGCCACCAAAATATAATCACATAGATATATAATCATATAACCTAACTATAACTATAGTTATATAATCATGTAAGTATATACTATTGATAAATCTGCCCCAGAAGAGGCAAATGAAAATCAAATTTGTTATTCATATACTAATATTTAGCATTCCTCTAGAGCCCATAATTACACTGGACACTCACAGCCCTCTATACTATAAAGATTGCTCATGGATGGAAAAAATCCCCCAGGGTAATTTTCTCATTTGTGTAAAGGGAGGTGTAGATAGAAGAAGAGACTCTTCACCCTTCCACACAAGTCCTCTATTATTGCATGCTCCTTTGGATCTCACATTAACTCAACTATAAATAGCAAAAGGATAGAAATCGATCTGAGTTCTCAAACTATATGGTTCTGTTATGACTACTATTGTTGTTGAGACCCCTTGGGCCGAATAAGACACCCAACATTTAGCTGTTAGTTCATCACCATGTAACAGAAAACCCGAATTAACACTGAGTTAAACATACAAGAGCTTTCGTAATCTTATGTAAAAGAAATCTGAAAGAACCTTAGGCAATGTGGCAGCTCCACAAAATTTATGGAGCCCCGAGCTTTCTGTATCTCCCTGCTCCATTATCCTGGTATATGGCCTGTCTCCTTAAAGTCACCTCAATGTCCAAGATGGTTGCAAGAGCTTCAGACAACAAATTCATGTTCTAAACAATAGGATGGAGATAGGGAGAACTCAAAAATATCTTTCTTTCGTTTTCTCCCTCTTTTAAGGGATCTTCTGGGAGATCCCTCCCAAGAATTCATGCTTACATCTCGTATGCCAGACTTAGTTAGCCACACTTAGCTAGCTGCAAGAAAGCCTGGGAAGTATAGTATTTTAGTTTGTACTTTGTTGCCTCCAGTAATACAGGCATTTTATTAGTAAGGTAAAAGGCAAGAATGGATTTGGATAGGCAACTAGCAGATGCCATACACAGTCTAAACTTTTAGGGCTCTCTGGGGTAAAGAGTGGAAAGAGAAACCTATGGTCAAGGAGAATTCCTGCCTGGTGACCTGACCAACTCTCTACATCCACAGTCCCACTTCTTCTTAAAACTGATCACTAACAACCTGGCTCTCCTACTGTTGAGAAAAAAAAAAAAAGAAGAAGAAGAAATAATAGCTAGTATCTGTTATGCACTTGCCATTTGCCAAGCCATGTATAATCGCATTGCATGCATTATCTCATTCCGTCTCAGAGCAACCCAGAAAGTAGGTGCTAATATTATTCCAATTCTACATATATGGAAACTGAGGTTTAAAATTATTTAATTTGACCAAGATTACTAGAAAGCAAAGATTCGAGCTTAGATCTGTTATCTCAGAAGCAAGTATTCTTATCTTGCTATACCACCTCACACCTCCAAGAGAAGGAGAAAGGAGGAGGGAAAAAGTCCTAAAGAGGTGACAGGATAAGTTAAGTCCCAAAACTAAAGTGAAAATGGCATATCAAAATGCTAAAACATAATTTTTTAAAAGGTAAAGTCATGACTGTCATACAAATATTAGATGAACATGTACCCAATATTTTATTTAACTTATCAATGGACAAACTAGTAAGATGTTAAACCCTTTTGAAGGAGAATTCAAAGAACCGCACAAGATAGATAATGAGGAATGATGAAAGCATTTACAAGTAGATGCAAGACTAGTCTATCCACAGGGCAATAAACAACCGCATTCTACCTGATTTGATTTCCTTGCATTTCAAAAGACAAGAATGGAACATCATCATTACTTGGAACATCATCAGTTTTTCTAACAGAGTCATAAAATAGCTCTAAGACACTGAAAGGAAAAGATAACCTGGAAGGATATGCTAGACGGGTACTCGGTAACTTTCTTGTCCATTTTAAAGTCTTGTAATTTAAAATGTTTTCCTGACATACCTAAATTACCTTCTCGTTGCCAGATGTGCCAGCATTTAGAAGGACATAAAGAATGTCACCCAAATTCCTTTCAATCACTTACTCTTCATTTACCTGCTACCAGAGGACCAGCATAGAGATTGGAAGAGCAAAGAATGATCTTTTTTCTCTTTGAACTGTCCCTATGCGCTGTGCATTGGTAATAATTTTCCAAACTAAGATGGGAACTGAACTCCAAGGGCTGTTGTATCACCTTTGGTGAGGTAATTAACAAATATTTATTGGATGCCTTTGATGTGCCAGGTACTCCGCTAGATGAGAAAGTAGACCTGGTACCTGGTGTCAGATACTTACAGTCTAAAAGAGAAAACTTACTTCCCAATAGAGGGCAAATAAACTAGCTAATAGGATGTACAAAAGCGCAACCCTTCTGCCCCACCCCACCCCCGACAAAGCTGTGAATTGCTTCTATAGAAATTACATATTTCTTAGTGCTTACTTTATAACTTTCCAAGCCTAGACAGCTTGTCTTTCTCCTTGATACTCTTCTCTAGTTTTTGAGCATTCTGGAACATCTTTAGAAGGAAACAGCTATGTGTATTAAAGTTGCTAGTGTCCTTTTCTTTTTGGCTTGTGGCATAAAAGCTTCTCTCATAAAAGCTTCATGTGACTTCCTTCTGTCACCTTTGAGATTCTGCAAGTGATAAAGGAATGTATAATTACTCAATACAGAGAAGCTTCTGGACTCCTCCAACTCTGCCCTTAATTCACCCCAAAGAGAAACAGGAGACAAAAATCCCTTTCATTGCCTTGCCTTTCATTCTGTGTCTGTCTCCCTTATCTGTCATTCTCTGTCTTTCTCTCTGTATGTGTTGTCCTTATTGCCCTGCCAGCTAGTTCTTGTTTGCAAAGGTTTCTGCGCTCACACCTCTGGCTGGTTCCTCCAGGGGCCCATTTACTCTTTCTCCAGCAGATTTCAGAAGGCCCTGTTTTCTACACACTGATAATTAAGCACCAGTAGCCCAAGAGGGGTCATATGCAACGCTCAGTGCCATAATTACCTTGATTACAGGCAGGAAGCAGGTGCACGCTGAGGGAAGGAAAGGAGAAAAAGACAGTAACCATACGATTTTCCTCTTCAAACCCTTTTCAGAAAGTAGCCAAGCCATAATGCTACTGTCACCAACTATAGTTATGAACTAAACTTGTTGAATCACATTGATGTATATATATATATAATCACTTTCATCTAAATCTGCCACTGTTTTGTGGCATGTCCTTAGGTTGGGCATTAACCTCCCTAGGACTCAATTTCTTTATAAAAAGACAGGATCAGAACAGGTATTTAGCAAAGAACTTTAGCTTAAATATTTCATTTAAATAAACTAAAACCACCTTACTGTTAACCTTTTTAACAGTAAGGTTAATATTGCTTTTTTAAATGTTTAAGCAAATATTCAGAATTTCCCATTAAAGAATACGGCTGAAAAAGAATAAAAGAAAGATTGGTTAGGTAGCCTGCTGTTTGGGGCACTGACTACTCACTGATTTTTTTTTTCTTTTAAATTAAAGTAGTAACTGTGCATGAGGAAGGGGAACCAAGTAATATAGGTAGGTCTAAAATAAAAAGTAATCATCCCCTACCATCTACTCATGCCTGATCACATTTCCCACTGTGAACTACTCTAAATTTCTTTTTTTAAAGTTCTTTAGCTGATTGCTACCATAACTTTATATCACAAAACCTATATTTCTGTTTTCCGAATTATCTACTTTGGATATACTCTTGACTCTCAGTATTATAGAGGAGAAACTTTCTTCTTGAGGTACAATTCCTAATTTTCTTTGGTTATATTATTTCTAGATTGTCAAGTTTTAAAATATTTTACTAAGTCTTTAATGCTTTGTCTCATCTGATAATTTAAACCTCCAGAAAAACATGTTAAGTATAATGAGCATATAAATAGCTTTCCCTCTAAAATCAGATAGTTTCATTTGACCCACAGAAAAGGAAATGTTATGACTTTGAACTCTTGCTACTCCAAGAAAAATGTTCTATATATCAAAAATGGATAAACCTTTCATTTCTTTGCATATTTCTTCACTTCTCATTTATAGTCAGGTTGCCACTGTTTCTTCTATCTATGGTTTCCTTTTTCGTATATTTTTTCCTCTTGACTAATTTTTTATATATATTTTTTATTTGTGACACAATTTAAAAGCCTTTGAGGCTTTCTATGTCTGAAAATGTTTTCTATTACCTTACATTTTTTTGGATTTGGGGCTAAAATTCTAGGCTCAAAAGTCATTTTCCCTTCAAACTTGCTAATATCCTATGTTGCTAATATCTTATGTTGCTCTTGAGAATTCTGTGTCAGTATAATTTTTGTTCATTTGAACTGAATGTGATTTTTTATAACTTTTAAAGTTTTGGAGATTTTTCTCTTTATTCTTAGGTTTGTCACATTTTGCCATGATGTATTTAGATGTGGACTAATTTTTTAAACAGTCCACTTTGCTACATACTCAGTAGGTTCTTTCAATCTAAAACTAATCAATTTCTTGAGTTCTGGGAAAATTTTTCTATTATTTATTTAACTATAATGTCTATATTAACTTAACTATTCTTTTTATGGTTTCTATCTCTTTGAGTTTGCACTGTGTTCTCAGATTCCCTCAAATTTATCTTATAGATCACTATCTCGGTCTTAAACTTTGGCACATCACCAGTATTCATATTTTTAATTTTACGGGAGCCTGTTCTTGTTGTATGGCTATAAAATCGCTCTTACTCTCTACATTTAGTAATTTAAAAAATAATTATCCTCTATTTCCGTTGGAGTTACTTGTTCTACTTGTTAATCTCCAACTTTTTCTTTTAAGTTATTTATTTTCCTCTAATGTCTGGAGATCCTTGTTTACTCTTTCTTAGCTAATGAATAAAGAACTAGATTGCTTAGAATAGTTAGTGGGTCTGTGTTCCCAACAGGTCTCTCTTGCAAGAGGCAGAGCAGATCAAAGCCTTTGCCTGTGTGGAGGATGTGTTGACAGATAAGCTTTCCTGTAAAAGTATATGGGTGTATATCTCCCTGGTAGCCTAGGAACCTGCACTACTGCCAAAATAAGAGTTTTATCCTAGGAATGAAACTTTAGATGGCACTGCCTCATAGTTCTCTTCCCTCAGAGTCTGAAATTGGAACCCACTTACCCTAAACTCTTCTCTGCTTCTCGTTCTGGCTTCAGTACCCACAGGAGAATCCCTGCTAAGACATATCACAAAAGCAGTGCTAAGAACTTTAGCTGGGAACAAACTCCAATGATGTCAGCCTCATAGCATCCATATACCTAAGGCTGAAGTCGGAGTGGATGGGGGTTGTAGGGGCGGGGTACTAACCCTTAAGACAGTCCCATGTGTTGCTTCTGCCCTTAGCATTTGCTGATTCAAAATTTGGATTTTTCTCCAAAACTTCTTTACAGGAAACCTTCCTTTGCTCTGATATTTAGGGGTTCAGATAATGTGTTCTTTTTCCTCTGTCAATCCAGTCTAATCTACTTTCTGTCTTTTAAAATTTCCTCAAAGGTTTTCCTCCCTTGCTACTTCTTTTTAATGTGCATGCATGTTAAGGTTTTCTTTCTGATTTATATCACTTCCTGTATTTTCGTGGACTCTCAGGAAAAAGAAGAGGCAGATATATTTCCTTAGATTCCTCCTTTTACTAATATTTTTCTTTAAAAAAATTATTGTGCTCTTTTTATAAAAATAGTACCTTGTAATAAAGAATTAAGCAATCTAAAAATTTAACAAAGAAGAAAACTACTATGATAAAAATCATCATTATTATTGGATGAACAGCATTCTGGACATTTTTAATGCAAATATACAAAGAGAAGAATGGCTAGAGAGAAATACTTTAAGGAAAATGAGATTACGTGATCTGTAGTGTTTAAATAAAAAGTATTAAATCAAATTTTATTGAAATTGAGATAAAGAAATTGCTTAACTTTAAATGAAAACTTCTTCATACATAAATTACTTTGTAAAAAATGCCTTTAAAGTTATAGAAAGAAGTAAGAATTGGAATTGTTCTTTTTTTAACCTCATGATAAAAATTTTTTCCTTCCTATGAAAGAAATGTAATCAACATTCTCATATCTCCTCCTTTCTCTTTTCCCTTTTGTTAATTATATATAGTTTTTATATTGCCAAGGTATAATGTAATTCTCATTGAAATATAAACAAAATTCATGCAATTTTTTAGTATTTATTCTATAATTAAATGGATTCATTTCTGTTAATCTTTTTATTATAGCTTTATTACCAAATTTTAAATTTAATACATCTCTTAATTATGTGGATTCTTTTTTCTATTTGGCAAAGAATAGTTTGAAGATGGACTTATGGGTGATATCTACCCCAAATTCTTTCATGTTGAAAATATGAATAACACATTTTTCTCTAGATTTAAACTTCTTTTTGTCACAATTTTTTTTCCTTCTCAATTTTGTAGACATTGTTCCAGTGCCTTTTAAAATGAATTGTGACTATAGAGGATTCTAATGCCCATCTGATTTTCTTTCACTTTTAAGGTGATTTATTTTTCTGCCTGGATGCCCAAGGAATTCATTCATTTTTTTTTCTTTAAATCCAAAATCTTGAACAGAATGTATTTCCACGTTACTATTACTGCATACAGTTTTCCTATAACTGCTATGTTTTTTCCCTATTAACAGATTCAGTTTTTTATTTCTGGAGACTTTTCTTTCAATAGACCTTTGAATAATTTTTCCATTCCGCTTTTCTGTACATCCGAGACATTAATTACCTTTATGCTGCTTTGTTTAATGTCTTCCCTTTCTATTAGCTTCTTTCTGATTGCAGAAGTCAATTTGTCTCTTTTAATTTGCATTCATTGTGATGATCTTAAACTTTTCTATTAATAGCATAATTTTAAATTTCTTATTAGAAAAATTTTTGTACATACAAAAATAAAGGTGAGTGTAATAAATATAGGATATAAAAATACTAACCAAATAAACATATATGTACCTACAACCCAGTTTAAGAGCCAGAATAATATCAATCACTATGTATGGAAATTCTGATATGCCTCTCCCAGATTCTAGCCCTCCCTTCACTCCCCAAAGTTACCAACACCTTGAGTTTTATGATTAGTGTAAGAGGGTTCTAAAAAATAATTTAGTATATCCTCATCACTGCAGTTTACTTTTGAAAGCATTTGACTTATTTTTATTAAAAGGATCATACTACATATTATTCAGCCACCTATTTTTCTCCCTTAAAATCCTGCTTATGAAATTAACTAATGTTAACACATATACCTCTAGTTCTTTTCCACTGTTGAATAATATTCATAGTATGAATCTACCACCGTTTATTCATTTCCCTGTTAATAGTTACTTTATTTCATTTAAAAATTTTATAACTACCAGTATTATTAAAAATTTTAGTACAGGTTATCGTGTATGGCTATTCAAAAATTTATCTAGAATGTATATTTCTAGGGACTGATATTTTTAAGTTATAGACTAAGTACATCTCTAGCTTTATTGAATTATGCCAAATGATTTTTTAAATGATTACATATAATTTAAATGTAACATTTTTTCTTAGATATTGGTAATATAGTATTCTGTAATTATGTTGACTTTCTTTCTGATCTGCTTTCTTGGGTCTGAAATCTCCCTTTATCTTGTCTTTAAATTCTTCTATTTAGTCTGTATTCTCTTTAACTTATATATTCCTTTGTACTTTCTCATTTGATTTGATCCTTGAAATAACACAATGGAATAGGTACTATTAGTATTCTCTTTTTGTAGGTAAACAAATGGACTTCCAAGAAATTATGTGTCTTGGCCACAGTTTTACACCTAATAAGTGGAGGATCCACAACTAACACCCAACTATTTCACCTCCAAAACTCTTACTTTTTCCAGTATTTCAAGATAGGATATAATTGAGTACTGTATTGTGTAGTACAGCTTCTAAGATTACTTATACTTCTAAATCGAACAGGTATGAATAAACAACACATTTAATACATGTAACTCAGTGAGAAACCTCCCAAATGAGACAAGACAAGACACCAGGAGAAATTATCCATGATTGATCTATCTTGGAAGGAATCTTGTGATAATAAGAAGATGAATTCTGCTGCTGCTGCTGCTGCCACCTAAAGTGTGTGTGCATGCTTGTGTGTGTGTTTTTAAGCAACTGATACAAGCAACAGGACTGTTGGCACAGGCTTTTGAAACCCAATGCAACAATAAGGAAACAGGATCAAAACAAGGATATGATATGGGTTTACTTGTACCTTGATGGATCTTGGAAGAAGGGCCTTTATTTGGAATCTCTTTCTATCTTGAACTCTTAGAGAAGGACCAGGTCATACAGGGAAAACCTGTGCAGCAATGAATATGGCGGCTAACGGAGCTTTCTTCCTTGTCAGGGGCCTTTTCCAGCACTTGGAAGGACATACTGATGTTTATTTTTTTTTTCCTGGAAAAGATAGTTCTACTGAATTTGGGAAGAATGGTATATGAAGTGATGTAAGATTATTTGTACTGAGAATGTTGTAAACCAAAGATGAAGAAAGGCAGCAAGACTGACTCAAAGAATAGAAAGTGTTTTATATCTGGAATTAGCTGCTCTTATGTCTTAGAGCTGTTCTTGGTTGAGTTTTATGTCCTATTTTCAAATGTCTTTGTCAAGGGATTTTTTCAAACCTAGTATTATCAAATAACTATTTTCATTCTTTCCTAAAGATTGATTTGTGGGTGATAAATACATGTTCAATGGGGGGAAAATACTGCAAAGTATTCAAATAAGTTTGGATGTCTTTGATTTAACCAAGCTAAACAGTTTCATTTCTGTAGAATTTCCTCAAAGCCATTAATATGCTCATGGCTCTGAATTTGTAAGAAGGACATATATTATAAAGAAGTTCCAAAATTATTTGATCAAGAAGCCCTTATGTTTATAGTTTCCTGTAGTGTACTTTGGGGTAATTTCACTATCTTGTAATCATAAAATGTTAGAACTAGAAAGAGCCTTAGAATAACTCCAGTTTTAAACTCTGATTGCGAAAGGAAAGAACCTAAAATTTAGAGTTTAGGTTACTTTCCCAAGGTCACACAGCTCTTTGGTGGTAAAACCATGACTAGAATCCATATTTTCAGTTTCCCGATTTAGTGTTCTTTAAATCTGGTCAAAAATAAATGAAGCCACAAGATAAAGTGACCTGTTGGCCAGCTTATTTGCTCACTTCCACATATATGGTTGTGTCCTTTGCCAGTGAGAATAATGAGACTCAAATTTTTTTTTTCCTATAAATCCAAAATTGCCCTTTTGACAGCTCAAAAAATCCTCTCTCTATAGCCTTTTTATATCTCTGATTTTCATGAGAGTTCAGGTGTCTAAGATTATTCTCTATAAATTCTCTATAAAGGGTATGTATCACATTCCCTTGGATATTTTATCATACTGCTTCTGCCAGTAAAAAACAAAAACCAGAAAGGCTCCCCTTCCAACATCCTGTTCCAAGTTCGTGAGGCAGTTTAATGCACTGAGATTGCGTGGATGGGCACACCCGACAAGCAGAATTTAGAAAGGGCTTGACATTTAGAAATGGAATCACCTTTCTGGCAGGCAATGGAGCTGTGTGAATCAGAAACCCTTAAAAGTTCTGTACTCTTAAACTCTGAAGGAAGTAGTAGAAAGTATGTCTCCAGATTTAATTGCATTATTATTATTTCACTATTATAATAATGAAAAACTTGATATACCCTGAATATCCAATAACATGGTATTGGTTAAATGAATCAAGGTACATTTATAAAATATTATACAGCTAATAAAAATTGTGTTGTAAACTAATTCATGGAAAGATATCTGAAACAGATATCTAAAACAGATACAGCAAGTATACCAGGCACTGAGTTTTAACGCTCTTTGCCTTCGTGGGAGCTGATCAGGGTCTCGTATGGCCTGAGACCCCAGCTCAAATGTCTTGAAACACAAGGAACCTTTCCTATTCACCCTAGTGTGCCATAAAAATAATTGTTATTTTTTAAAGTGTGCCATCTTGTAAAAAATATTCAGAAAACTGATCTAAAACATATTACATGAAAAAAAGATCATGAAGTAATACTATAAAATAGTATATGTTCTTATAAATAGAAATATACTCAAATGTTTTCTAGAAAATATACCCTGCCTACATCTGGATGATAGGAATACAAGTGATTTTTAATTTCATGCTTTTGCTCATTTGCATTTCTATTTTTTTTTACTATTTCTTTAATAGAAATAATATGAAAGCAATAATAATTTTAATACTTAGCCCTAAGGCCTTAATATGCTTTATTTTGTTTTGGCCCCAAGCAGGCCTATGAAGTAGGTACTGCTATTATTTTCATTATATCAATGCTATTTTCAAATACCAGATTTGAAGCTATTAGAACCTGGACAAGTTGATACAGGCAGAAAGGGAAAAGTGGAAATGAAACATATCTGAAAGGTAGAAATAACAATAACAGAACTAATTGTCTGTGAGAAGCAACTAGGTATGCCTCCAGGATACTGAGGATTATAATATCAGTGACCAAAACAGAATCGAGGAAATCAAGATTATATAAAGATTTTAAGGGAACTTAGAGGAATGTTTAGTTTTCAAGAAGCAGCGGAGGTTGGCTCTTTACTCATTGACATTGAGGAGATGACAAAGCTCAGGTGAGAAAGTAAACCTACCTACAGGTGTAGTTTGGACAGTCATCCACATTGGACCCATAGTTAGAGCCATGCATTTGAAACGACTTTCCTGAGAAGTGACTGTACAGAGAAAAGTAGGGCACTCAAAGCTTTAACCTTGGAAACAGAATCCCATGAACTTGACTTCCATGTGTGGAATGCTAATAGAATGGAATTCCGAGTCTTTGTGCATGCATCAATAATGACAATGGATGACATGTTCTAACAGTTTTTTCTTTGTTTTTCCTTAGATCGAAGATTATTTGATTGCTTATTTTTTAAAGTATAAGTAGGAAAGACATTTAATAAACTTATAGGTCACATGTTGATGAGCAACACCTTAGAAGATAGGATTGAGGCAAAAGATACCCTAATCATGTGAAGAAATGGTCAGGAATTCAGAACCGAATCATGACATGGTATACTGCATTTAGGATGAGGAAAGGGATCAAATTAACAAAAATACAAAATGAAAGGTTTCTGACTATGTATAAATATAATGAGCAAAGATATAAAAGTCTCAGGGTCTCAGGGAACCACAACTTGAAAAGGAATATGCTGTATATATTTATGCTAGTGTATGTATATTTTTATTAGGAAATATATTTTTTAGACAGTAAAAGACACAAATGTAATAATACTACTGTTAAAATTGGCCAATTTCCTTAATGTGTCATATTTGGCATTAAGAAGACCTACATTAGAAATAAATATATTTCTTTCAAGGTCCCCCTCTTTTAAATGAGTTCAAAGTTATTAAATAGAATACAGAGGACAACAAAGAAAAATGACTACATAACTGTAAAATGTACTTCTAAAGACAGGTCAATGAACAGAGGAGTATTATTTTCAGAATCAAAAGATCAAGAGATAATTCAATAAGGATCAAGGTCATTAATTTGTGCAAGATTATTGTATAGAGCCTTTTGGCACCTTACTGCAGGCAGAACAATGAGAAATAAGCTGAAACTATTAATAAAAACAATCCTCCCAAAAGTGTTTGTGCACACACACACACACACACACACACACACACACACCACACACTCACTGATGTACACATACAAGTGTATGTTTGTATAAAGAGACTGGAAAGGTATACATCAAATCTCTAATTGTTATTTGTATGTGATACAATTTTTCGTATTTTTATTTCATGTTTCTATCTTCTAATTTATCTCTATTAAACATGAAATATTTGTGCAGTAAGAAAAATATTTTTAAAGTGTTTATAGAAACAAATATGTTGCTTCCTTCTTATCCCTACCACACTGTCAAACCCGAAACTATAACATTTATTTTTTATAAGATTCTGTAAAACAATAATATTGGTACCCTATTTTATTTTTTTCAGATGTTAGTGAAAAATAACCACCTTTCAGACAAGATCATTGTTCTGCCAGGGAAAATTGAAGAAATCTCACTTCCTGAGGCTGTAGATGTGATCATTTCTGAACCAATGGGATACATGCTTTTCAATGAAAGGATGCTGGAGAGTTACCTTCATTCCAAAAAATGGCTTAAAGCAAATGGTGAGTTGGCCAATCCTGGTTTAAAAAATAGGCTAACTTTTTCGTAAAATTTGCCATCTTTTTTCCCCTGAATTTAATTCTTGATAGAAATGAGGAGAGAGTATTTCTATTACAATGATTCTTTGATTTTCTCATCTTATTTTTCCATAACAAATGATCTGGTCTCCAACCATAAAGACATTGATGGCAGTGTGCTGCAGAGTATGCAATACAGTATAGACAACCAGTTCAGAGTTATGAATTTTTGTAAAGTCCTTTCAAGCTGGCCTTCTATAATGTGATAAACTAGTTTCTATTCTTTTTGACACATTCTTTTTCTACTGTATGTCTGTCTCTTTCCCTTTGATCACTGCATATAATCAAGGTGAAAAATAAAGTCCAATATATTTTTACACTTAGCAAGTGTCTGCATATGCTAATGTGTTTAGTGTACAGGACAGCCCCCAAACATTAAAGAGTTACACAGCCCAAAATCTTAGTAGTGCTAAGATTGAGACCTGCCTTAGCGAGACACACTAGTATGATCCTCACTTTATGAAGAGAACACTGAGGAACACATGAGTGAAAGCAGCTTAGCAAGGACACACCTCTAATAAGTGACAGAGCAGAGATTTGACCCCAGATCTATCTGACCCTGAAGCCCACACTCACAACTCTTGCACACATGCTGACTTTCCACTCTTCACCAGAGTGGACACGTTCCAGAATACATTTTTTTTTTTTCAATTAAGGGGTAGAAGGTATCTGGCCAATTTTAACAGTTGCATCTCGCATGAGAATTGCAACTTCTTACCTTAATTTTGTTTACTTTAAATTACCAAATATTACGGCTCCTCACCTGGATATCCAATGAAAACAAAATAGAAAATAAAAGTGCAACTTGTACTCACCCACCAGGTTACATATTATATACATATAAAGGCTGAGGCTCATCTACGATTTCCTACATGTTTCCAAATTTAGGGGTTCAGAAATACTTTAAAAACTCATGTGCAAAAATAAACTAATAAACTTTGGCAAAGTATACCTAATTTCAAGAACTTCATTAGCGTCCCCATTGTAAAACAGCCCAGGATAATCTTGGAAGCCTTGTGTTCAAGCAGTAAAATTGAACTGTGGGAGATGAAAGTAAAGGAGCTTAGGTTCCCTCCCTAATGCCCCCCAGGAAGAATTTTTATACCTTTTTTTTTCTGGTTTTTCAAATGGTTAGGTGCTTTTGTGTGATGAGATTTCACACAGTTAATTAATGTGCATCTGATTGAGCCTTTCTAAGCTGAATATTTCCCCAGATATTTGAAATGAATATGAAATTTTACATTGGGCTATGTATCTTTAACTAGACAAGTAGAAATAAATACTGATTTTATCAGCTTTCTACCCTGTGTGTTCCTGAGGGAAGGATGATTGATTTTTTCCTAATTATGTTTATTTTTCATCAAAATAAGGCAGTTTACAACATCAAATAATAATAAAAAGGTTTATAATGAAAAATAATAACCCTCTGTCACAGCTCTTCCTATCCTGAGACTTCTCCCCAAAGGCTCTCCTTTTCAACTCTATTCTCTGTTTCTTCTATTATTTACCTACATATTTCTATGTAAAGTTGTCATATTGTTATTCTTGTCACACTGCGGTCGAGAAGTTAGCTCTTCTACGTAGCAGCTCTTTCCCTTCTAATGTACCCTCCCTCCCCCAATCCTCTCAGTATGCTTATACAGGTCCTCAATCTCTTATCCTAGCCCTTGGGGCCAGATACGTTTCAGAATTCAGAATCTGGAGGACTTTGGAAAGACAATACAGTCAAATACCATATATTACTTAACACCTCCATTCAGATCTGAGGCAACACTCCATAATGAAACACATTGTATTTCTGCAACAAAACATGAATATAGATGCCAAGTGCAATAAATAAGGAATATAAATAGACTTACATCAGTTCAGGTCAAGTTTTGCCATCAAACAATGTTGCAAACATACAAAAATCCGTGCTTTGCAGAGCTTTTTGGATCTCAGAATTTAACATAAAGAAATATAAACCTAGATCATTATTTGGTTAAATCAGTAATCAATGTTTACATTATTATAACAATGTAAGTATTGTTCAGTGCTGAATCAGGTGATAGGGTAAGTGCATATGATTATGTGTTTTCACATGTAATCTTTTGCTTTTCCTGGAGTGAACGGCCTTGTTTTTTCATTAGCTTATTTTTCTATATACTCATGACTAGATTTTTCCATGCTTTAATCAGTCTGACAGATCCTTTCAGTATTTATTCTGTGGAAGCCTTCCTGCTATGATCTTCTGTCCTCTTCCATCACACATGAACTAGCAGCTTTTCAGGCAATTGCATCACTACCATACTTTGACTTTCTCTCATTATTCTTGTGTCTTACTCTTTCTTGGTTTATGCCATCATTTCCACAAATATTCTGTAACATGTTTTGGAGAAAGGGGGCTTGAGAAGTTACTTGAGTCTGTGTATTATCATATTGCTGGGTAGAGAATTTAACATGAAAACAACCTTTACTTGGTATTTTTAAGGTATCTTTTTCTAGTTTCTGGTTTCCAACATTGCTATTATTGAAAAGTCCAATGTCATTCTGACTCCTTTAAAATGACAATTTTTCCCTGTCTTTATTTCTAGTCTTCTTAGTGTGAAACTTTTTAAACTTCTTGTGGTAGACATGTAGTAAATATATTGAATCAGAAAACTAATTTTTTTCAACTCTTGGAATTTTTCTTATATTTTACCTTGGATGATTTCCTCTCCTGCATTTTATCACATATCTTTGGAATTCCTATTAGACTTAGGCTCAAAACATTTTCTTCTGAAGTTTCCTAACTTTATGGGGAAAATAAGATTGCTTAATATCCTTCTATCTTAAATTTGAAAAACCACTGAGTAGTCATTATTTTTTGATACCAACATCTGAGATTTAGATGGCGACATATGAATGATTTACAACCGTGCTTTTTCTTTGACTACCTCTGAAAATTCCCTAATAAAACAATCCATTCTATTTTTAACAAACATTGAATGAAAGTGTGGGGCCCTGGACCGTCTAATGAGATTCCACTCCTAGATTTTGCCCTTCTACTTACTAGCTCTGAGATTGTGGTTAAGCCACTTAAATTTCACTGTTCCTTAGTTTTCTCATTTATAAAATGGATGTAATAATTTGACCCACTTAATATTATTATGAGGATTAAATGAATTAATACATGAAAAGCCCATAAAGAACTGATTGCAGAGTTAATAAAACCAAGAAATTTGAGGCATTATTACTATTTTCATGACAGCATCTCCAGTTTTGTAGGCAATCCTCCTTTCTGAAATAGGGGTATTCATCTTTCTTTCACGTTCACTTTAATAAATGGCTCTGAAAAAGAGTCTCCCTAAAATGACAAGAGTTATAATGCTGATCACTAAGTCTACGTGCTTCAGGCATGCTAATTTACATGTTTGTTTGCCCACCAAAGAATCTTCTTTTCCCCTGGTGACTGTTAATGTCAGGGAAAAAGAACACAAGTGTGAGCATCCCAGCATGGAAGATGGTGAGCTTGCGTGTAAGCACAGATTCTAACAGCACTTAAAAAGATAGACAATATGATTATACATGGACAGAGTCTAAGAAGGAAAATAACATGATAGAATGATGGAATGTCGATTATTTTCAAAGTTAAGTTGTTTTTATAATAACTAAGAGAAAAATACATAAATAAAGGGAATGCCCAGAATTCCAAGCACAGGACATACAGCAAAGAAACAACCCAACAGCTGAGAAGGCACAAATGCCAGGTTGAATACCTCAGCTAGGACTCTTCAAGCTTTTATCATCATTTAGCATTGGGACATGCTTTGGTATTCTTTTTAATATCCCCTCGATTTTCTACCTAATTTTCTTGTCCTTTCTTTTAGACAAAATTGTATTTTAGCCTGTTGTGTAATAACTGAAATAGATGAAAGAATGGAATGGGTCAAGTGGCGGGTAAGTGAACCCTTCAATCAGAAGACAGTAAGAGTCAACTTTTGGATCTGTTGTCTTTTGCTCATTAGGAATGATGTTCCCGACATTCAGTGACATCCACTTGGCCCCCTTTTCTGATGAGCAGCTCTACATGGAACACTACTCCAGAGCCAACTTTTGGTAATGTTTCCTTTCCCTTCCTTTCCTTTCAGAGTAAAACAGGGTTTCTAAAACGACTGACATTTTGGTTCATGTATTGGGTGCAAGGGCTGTCCTCTGCACTATAGCATGTTTACCAGTATCTCTGGTGTATACCTACTAGATGCCAATGGTGCCTTCCCCCTGAGTTGTGACAACAGAATATCTCCACACACTGCCAAATATCCCCTTCCGGGTAAAATCACTCTTCATTGAAAAACTGAAATAGACAATTTGGCTAACTGCTTATGCAATATCAAACACCCAAAATACTAACCTGATGGTAAAGTTATAACAGCCCTGCCCCCTTGCCTACTGTACCTCCCCTCCACTTTTCAGCATCCATTCCTTTGGTTCAGGGCTATGGCTTCTCTTAGAACATGCCTTTGTCAGAGAACATATTAATCAGTACAGCTCAGTGTAAATGAGTTGACCAAACTTTTTTTGGAGTTTTCTTATTAATTGGCTGTTGGCTTTTCAGCAATTCACTTCACCCTCTGAGACCTGATGTCTTCATTTGTAAAATGAGAACTAACCCAAAATTTCTACCACCTGGCATTTTTTCCTGAGACCTGCTTTTTATAAGGAGGGAGGAGGGAAGGAAAATAGTGATATTGGACCCATGGATGGGAGACACAGAATGGATATCATCCGTGTGGGAATGTTAGATGTGTAGGAGAGAGCACAGGCATGTGCTGGCAGATGGATGAGGATGGATGCTAAAATTTAAGGTTTAGGTTCTGGTTGAAGTATGCAGAATCCTCGAATAGAGGTATCCAAAGTCGATTTTCTGGGTTTTCTCTTTATAATTCTATCCCTTGGTGAAGGGGCAGCAAATAGGAGGTACTTTGGTTTCCTCGGCTACAAAATTCTATGGGGAGTGGGGTCAAAAGGCTAAGATTTTTCTTTTTCCCCATTTTTTTTTTCTTGCAAAATATGCCTTCCAACCAGAGTCATAGCATGTCATGGATTCTGCTAATTCTGTAATTCTGAAACTTCACACCACAGAACTTTCCAGTGGGGGGAAATGGCTTCTTGGTGTTTGGGGGGCAATGTGGTGAGGGAGACCTTAATTTTGATTGTTGTTCTGTAAGGTCATGCTGACCTAAATGTTTCTCTTTTAAATGTAACCTTCTGACTCAATGAAGAAGTTGGAGAGTTAGGAGTTTAGATAACAGAGTAGACCAGTCTAGTGGGGGAGGTTGGTTGTCCAGGCATTCCTTACGTGATCGTCCTACTGCTGTCTTACTGCCTTCAGAATATTAACGATCATAGTGGCCTGGCTAGGTTCCCTGTCCGCATATAAATATGCTGCTTTTTATTCTATCTAAAGAAAAAAAAATAATATACTTTTTTATATCTCACTTCCCCAGTCAACCACCACTCATCCCTTAATTTCCTTTGCAACAAAATTCTTCAAAAATGTTGTCTGTACTCAACCATCTTTACGTCGCCCTTCAATTTTTTCAAGATCTTCCACCAAACCTCCCCTTGTCAAGGTGACCAGAGCCCTGACTGTCACATTGCTAAGTCAAGTGATCAATTCCCACGTCTCAACTTATTTAACCTACTGGCATTTGAGGAACATTTGAGCAGAATGTGAAATATTTATTTGCCCCACACTTAAAAAATGTTTCTCCTGCCTCACTGGCGACTTTTCAGTCCTCCTCCGGGTGTTACTTGTCTCCCTAACCTCTTGATGATGCAGTGCCCTAGGACACAGTCTGTGGACCTCTTCTCTGTCCATTGTTACTCTTTGATGAGCTTACCCATTCCCAAAGTTCAAATACTATCTATACATTAACGATTCCTAACTGTATATCTCTAGCTCAGACATGTCCTGTGAGCTCCACGTTTTTCCATAGCCAACTGCTTCCTGGACATCTCCCTTGGGAGAGACTTACCATCTCCAAAACTCCTCATCTTCCTCACTCCCATCCCAAACCCGCTCTACTCATAGTCTTTCCCCCTCAACTGCTGACAGCTTTCTCCTCCCAATCATCAATCCCAAAACCGTGAAGTCCTCTTTTTGTACCCCATATGTAAACTATCAGGAAATTATGTCGGTTCTACTTTCAAATATATATCCAGAATCTGACAATTCTCAGTGTATTTACTATTCTCCCTTTATCCCAGTACTATCGTCTCATCTTGAGTACTGCAGTAGCTCCTTAACCTGTCTGTTCCCAACATTCCCAATACCTTCCAGTGGGTCTACCCAGTTTGGCTCCTCATTTCCTACTACCATCTTCAATCACTTCCAGCCACACAAGCTTCCTTGCTGATCCTTAGATGTATCAGACATGCTCCTACCTTATGGACTTTGCATTTGCTGATGTTTTTATCTGGAATACTTTTTCCTCAATATTCACATGGCTACTTCCTTTACCTCCATAAAGTCTTTATTAAATGCCATCTTCTCAATACCACCTTCCTTGACCATCTTGTTTAAATTGACAGCCATACCCCTGCCCAATCCCATGTTTTTTGCTGTTTTTTTTTCCTCTAGCACTTATCACCTCCTAAAAGATTTGTAATTCCTTTATTATTGTTTATTTTCTGTATCCTCATATAATGTAAGTACTGCAAGGGCCAGAAGTCTGTCAGTTTTCACTGTCTTCCAAGCACCCAGAAGAGTGCCTGCCACAGGTTGGCCCTCAGTAATATTTCTGAATAAGTAAAAACACCAATAATCTAAAGCACGCACAGAAAAAATCACTATTGAGATTTTAGTTGATGCTTTTCCAATTTTTTTGTTCTTTTACTTTACAAAATTAGAATCATACCATAAGTGCCATGTTATAGCTTTTTCCTTTATTTATTTTTTTTTTTTTGGTAATATGACAGTACCTTGTTCTCATAGCTCTTAGATATACTTTTGCTACAGAGTATTTACGTGGCTCTCTCATAATTTATTGGCTCAAACTCTAACACTTGATATTAAATTATTTTAATTACTGTTTTAATCTTGTAAATTCTATAAGCAATAAGACTAAAATATTGTTTCTATATTCTACAAGAATGTAGAATTTTTAGCTATCTATATTCTAAATTCTATAGGAATTAATACTAAAGTATCCTCTTACAGAAATCTTGGTTTGCATTCTGATTATTTCCTTACAATAAATTGCTAGAAGCAGAATTACTGGACCAAAAGGTGTGAAGAAGAAACTTAAAAAAAAATTGTTCTTATATATTGCCAAATTGCCCTGTGGAAAAGTTTTACCAATTAACACTTCCACCAGTTGTATATGAGAATGTCTGCTGAGTCTTGCCCATACGGGTGTGTGCTTTTTTTTTTTAAATGCCAATTTGATTTCCAAAAAAATGGTGGCCAGTGTATTTTTAATCTGTATTTCTTCGATAGTTGTTACATTTGAATAGTTTTATGTTTAGTCAATAAACACACAAAAAATTTTAAAAATATATATAGTTATCAAAATTCACAAACTTCTCTTTCCCTCTTATTCCCCTCTCTTTATAAAGTGGTTTCTGTATTAGACTACTAGCATTTGTGCTTTTTGTTGCATCAATCCCAGGAACATGTGGTGAAATCTTACATGATTTTTTGTTAAAAGAAGCAAAGAAGTGTAAATGGTTGAGAGGAGGGAGGGGTGTCTTCTGAGGGAGTGAGCTGAGAGACTGAGGAACAACTAACAGGCTAAATGAATGAGAACCTCAGATATAATCAGTTGTCAGTCCTCATCTGACTCTCCTATCAGCAATACTTGACACCATGGGCTCTTCACTTCTGGAGCCTACACCTAGTTGTCCTACTTCCTATTGATGCCCCAAATTCTCAGTCTCCTTTCCTGACTCCTTCTTTTGAAACAAATCTTTAATATTGGACTGACTCTAAGTTAGTTCTTCAATGTCTATTCTTTCTGGCTACACTGATCTCAGTCTCCTAGCTATCAATACTGTCTTGAGGCCAATAGCTCCCATAGTCAGAACTCTAGCCCATACCTCTCCCTGGAACCACAGATTTTGGATGTCCATCTGGCTGTTAACAAGTCTACTTGGATGTCTATTGGGCATATTCAGTCTGACATGTTCAAAAGCAAGCTGCTGATCTTCACTATCACCATCCCTCACCCACTCCTGCAAATCAAAAACAAAACAAGAAAAACAAAAAACACTGCTTCTACAACAGTCTTGAAATAGTCTCTCAACTCACTTCCTCTTTTTAAACTGAAATGATCTCGATAATACATAATTCAGACCATTTTCTTCTGCATAGTAAAAGCCAAAGTTCTCACAATAGGTGGTCAAACTACGGATCTAGTTTTACTTGCTGTACCTCTGATATCTCCTGCTACTTGCTCTCTTATTCTCCCTACTCTGGCCTGACTGTCTAGTCTCCTTGCTCCTTCTTGAACCTCCTGGGCTTGCTTCCATCTCACTGCCATTCCTCGGCCTGAAACACACATGGCCCTGCGGCTTGCTCTCACCTCCTTCAAGTCTTAGCTCACATGTCATCTTCCCAAGGAGACCTTCTATCAATTAAAAATTGTCATCTCTTCCCTCCTGGAAACACTTATCCTACCTACTTCTCCCTCATTTTCTTCTAGAGCACTTATTGTCTATCATCTTCCATATTTTATGGTATTATTTATTTTATTTAATGTCTGTCTCTTCCCATTAGACTACAAGTTCCATGAAAGTGGCTGTTTACTGCTTTGTCCCCATCATTAGCTATTAACCTAGCTAATAGTTATTCAACACATTTTTGTCAACTAGAAGATAAATACATTGATTTATAAGATTCCTTTATATATTAAGGGTATTAAGACTGTTGTATTTTCTTCAGAGTTTTCAATTTGCCTTGTAATCAATCTTCTTTGTGGTTGTTTTTACTACAAAAGACAAAGTTTTTTATGTAGCCGAATCTACCAATATTTGCTATTACAGTTCCCTACCCCCTTTTATTTGGAAAAGAGCTTCCCCACCCTGAATCTAGTATTAATTTCCTTCTGCTTCTTTCATGTTTCAATTTTTCCATTTCATATTTTAAAATGTACAGTTAACTCTAAAATTCATTTTAGTTTAGTATATGGTAAGCGTATTGCTTTACCCTTTCTAATAACTAGTGATGGAGTTCTCTCTTAGTAGACAAAATTACTACATTGTGATGTTAGCAGCCATTTAGAAAATTAATAATTTCCTTTCCATGATTAAGATTTCATGGCCCTTATTAATTAAGATTCTGAAAAGTATCTGCTGAGAGTAAGGCTCAGTCATGAAGACTCATGATTCTCAGCTGTAAAACTTCTTTATGTGATGGCTACTTCTGGTATTATTGAAAATAATCGGTTCAGGGGTTTTAAACCAAGGCCTTTAAATACAATTTTAAATGGATTTCATATAAAAAAATATTATCTATAAGATCAATTAAAAGGAATAACCAGATACCCTCATGAAGTGTGAGATAAGACTCGTTTACCTTATTACATTTACTACAGTTGTAGAACATAAAAGCATAGGCAAACAGGCGGTACTGAAACGCTGGATGAATCAGACTCTAGAGCCAGACTGAACTGTGTTTAAGTCTTGGTTCTGTCAATTACTAACTGTAAAACCTTAGCCAAGTTAGTTTAATCTCTGTGAGACACAATTTCCTTATTTATAAATTAAAGATAACAATATTATCTGCCTTCGGGATAGGGGAGTTTCAGTTTCAGCGATGTTTCCTCTACTTGTGCTTTGCTACCATAATAGCCTTTTCTGCACGAGGCAGGGGAAGAGTTCTGCAAAATGCTGAATATATCTATCCCAATTGTGCATTCATGGACTGGGAAAATAATCACAGGGTGGGTAATGAACCCTTTGGACACCACGTGTGATGGACTTGATCCAAATCTTCATTTACTACCTGTCCTCCACAAGCCTGTAATAACCAGAGCTGTTCTAAGCTCTCTGGTATCAGTATCAGTTCAGTGCTCGCTTCAACAGCACATATACTAAAATCGGAATGATCAATATCAGTTCAGCTTTCTAACATTCCTTTAAAAATTAGGATATTCTTTCTCCAATGTAGTTTCTTTGTCATAGCAATCCAGGCCCCTTTGGAGAGGATTGGGGAATATTTACCATAGATGCTTGTGGTGGCACTACAGAGTCCTGCAGGGGACCGGGCCTCCCCTTCAGTCGTGGGCCAGAGGACTCTGGATCCATAATTCAGATCTGGAATTAGATCTGGAACCTGGCCAAGGGATCCACTGTTTTCATTGTGAAAGCTGATATCATTCTGCTCACCAGCTAGCAAATTTTGTTGTTGTTCTTGTTGTTATACAAATTGAGTACTATCCTAATGACTGTACATCTGTCTCACCTTTCTGGTAACAAAAGGATCTATTAGCAACCATCACAGATCCCTGTGGCTCAAGATACCTTCACTGCCACTCTAGCCCTGCTGTCCAACACAGTAATTATGTCATTCTTGCCTATGACAAGTTATTTACTGCCTTCTTGCTTCTGACACTCTGAAATGTCATTCTAATTGTGCTCATTAGGAACACAACTTAATGGCAACACCACCTACTATTGATCTACTGAGGACTGCCACCCTAAGCATCTCAGAAATGCCACTGCTCTCTCACTGGCTCGTTCTCTGTTACCTTTATGAAGGTAGGGTTTCCTGGGCTTTGCCTGAGATCTTAGCCTGGTGGGCTGTTCTTAGGTCTTCCATAATAAATCCTTCTAGCATTTTCACCTCTCTGAACCTTCTGAGCCTTCCTCAATACTATGCTGCAAAAGTTCTGGAATCTCTGCCTTGTTAACTGTAGGACATCATGATGACAGAGCTTCAAAGTGACATCCCAGGAGACTGTTAGGACTAGAATCTTCCTAGAGCATTGAACCCTGAGTGCCTTATCTCAGTAAATTGTACCTATCCTAACTTATATTTTACCCCACCCCCAATCCAAAACCCTTAAAATTCACTCTAGTGCATATTTATCTGGTTCTTAGCAGTAAATAATAACTCGTTTCTTTCTGCAGTTTCTTAGGCGTGTAAGTTATCTCCTCCTGGAATAGGAATTGTGCTTACTGCTCAGGCTGTGGTGGAGTTATCAACCTGACAGCAGAGAGGGACTGCTTAGAGGCAGTGGGCAATAGTGCGGCATATCTGGAGGAAATGAAATTATCTTTCAAAGCACAGGCTTCAGAAATTGTGCAGTCTTCAGGCAAAGGGAAGCTGTTCACCACTGAAAACATGGAAGAGAATTCTGCTTCTGCTGCTTGAAGGGTTCTGGGGAATTGGGAAGGTGTTTTCAGGATTCTCTGCCACTCAACTATCTCAATTTCAGGTCTCAGAGCACTGCTGTGATATATAAGTTCTGTCAGGGTTACACATCTAATCTCCTTTGCAGCTCTTCTATTTCTGTTTTACTGTCTTGTCACTACATAGCTCAATGTTTTACCTTCTATTTTTACTGCATCCTAATTAACCACTAGTGAGACCATTAGTAATTGTGATGAAACTACATACCAAGGGATATCATTCGCCACTAGCAATGAGAATTCTATTGTCATCAAACTAGTAATTTCATCTTGAGGGTCCACATTCTAGGGCCACACTCATATTGATTGTCTTAGCTTGGGTTACCTAGGAATTGGTCTTAGGCAAAACTTATTAGCTACAGCTTTATTAAAGAATCCAGTACCAATGAAACAAGAAGGAGGATACACAAGAGTGCGGCAGAGAAGGAAGAAGAGCTAATGCAAAAGTATATCACTGAGCTGACCACCACATGGAATGAAATACCACGAAATCGCTTTATCCTCAGGACCATCTTTAAGGAGTTGAATGAACTACATCTCAGGACAGTTTATACTGAGAGTGAAAGAGAAGTGAATTTATTCACTGGCTCTTATCTCCCCATTAGTCAGATGTTCAGCCCTTAACATTAACTAGCTTGCAGTTCTAGATTGTGCTGCATGGGACCAAATGGGTCTCATGGCATCTCCTGCCAAGTCAGCATGGATGCCCCATAACGGGAGAGACACGCAGTGCAGACCTGAAGTGAGATATTGTTGGGTTGGGCTCGTGTGGGGTCAGATGAACCCACACCTTGACGTAGCAGAGGCAGAACACTTGGCTGAGGATTCCACAGGTGGGTAAGACTGAGCTGACCAGACAAGGAAAAGGTGATATACCACTTAGAGAATCAAAAGAAAAAGAACCAATTTCCTTTTCGTAGTATTGCAAGTGGGTGGTGTGCATTCATCATGCTTGATAAGAGCAGAACCATTTGAGTGATTTTGGAGATGCCAGTGGTGGATGGCCATTATTGTCAGTTGTTCTTTACAGAAATTAGAAGTCTGTGCTTGCAAAGGACAACAGAAGATGAATGGAAGTAGAATTCTGCCGCAGGCAATGAGAGCTTCCTCCTCTCACCTTTCTGCTATGAGTCTACTAAATGCCTCGATGACCCTGATACTGCTGAGAAACACATCCTTCTTAAGGAAATTTATTCAGCTGAATGGACAAGCTGCTAAATTCAACTAAGATAATGGGCGGCTTATTCCTACGTTAATTATGCCCCCAAACTGAAATTTCTACTAAAGGCGCTTTTGGCATAGGTAGAGTTTTTAAGCATTTTGGCCTCTCTCAAAACTGTATTTGGCTCCGATAGTCACTGGTTCATAAATATACCCTGTATATAAAATAAGAGCATTTCAAATTACCATGTAATATAACCAAATTTTTGTCAGAAGCTAAGTGTATGTGCAAAATATCACCAAAAAAGAAATTTTGCAGGAATACTACCATGGCCAATGCAATTATGTTTTGATTTGATTTTCATAGGCCACTTCCCTTGTTTCATTGTATTTCAGTGATTCCTAGAACTGTGTTATCCTTTCAACTATTCAATATTTCTTATTGATATTTCCACTAGTTCTGTATATCTGCAGCTCTTGAACTCATCTGACTTTTGTTCATAGAATGAGCCTCAGTTTCTACATTCATCTTTTTATGTAACCTATGTCAAACCCATAGCTCTTCCATAATATTCTGCCGAAGGGCCCGTTCACACTCATGCTTGTGTAATCAGGGATATATAACTTCAGTTTCTAGATCTTCTGACAGCAGAGCTCTTACTTTATTAACTGTTTTCTTTAGTTAAGAAATTTTTGGTTTTAAGTGACCCAAAACCCAATGAAAAAAAATGGCTAAAGAAAAGAATACTTCTCAGTAGTGTATCTATCTGAAGAGCCCAAGTGTAGATTCAGCTTCTCAGGCACAAATGGATTCAGGGCACAGACACTCTCATTGGGCCCAGGTCTCTCTTTATGCCTCAAATTGGCTCCATTCTTGCATGAGCTTTTTACTTATGGTGGGCGTGTAATTTCCAGCAAATCCACAGACTAATAGGTTCATGTCCACTTCTCTTTAGCCACAGTTTGACAGAAGTCTTAGACTTAACTCTCTTTGAGTCAGATGTTTAACCCTGGGTCCATTGCTAAGGTCAGGGAGAGAAATGCTCTGATTGGCTGTGACTGAGCCACATGCCAAACTTCAGAGCTGAGGGCAGAGTCAGGACCATCCAAATTGCAAGAGCTGAAAGTGGAGAAGAGGTGCCTCCCCCAAAAAAGATTTGGTACTGTTACCAGAAGAACTATTTTCTGGTAGAACAAGCAAAAGATGTCCATCATAGTTGTCTTGATGGATACGCTCTTCCTTCTGATACAGGCTTCCACAGGTCCAATTCCTGTGCAAACCAGTAATGTCTAGATTTGCATTGGCTCACCTGTGAATACTCCATGGATTCCTTTACAGAATCATAGGCTTTTTAAAAATTCTTACGAAAGAAGCACAGTCTGAAGCTCGGTTTATTTTAAGGAGACCTATGCACCCATTTTCCTCTTTTTTATATACTAAAAAAAATATTTTTACAAATACAAAATGTATATAAATATGGCTCATGTAAAACATAAGCCATATTGCTTTGCTAGGGGTTAAGTCATCAAAACCAGACACATAAAGAGCTGAGCATCTTTATAAATACCACTTTATACAATGGTATGTCTGCATTCTGCTGATGCAGAAAATTGTGAGAAACAACCAAGCCTCAGGTCCTGCTTGATTGTTTGTATAAGAAATGTATAAGGAATGTATAAGATGCAATTTGTTCCTCAATACTCATCCTTCTCCTACCAGGCACTCCTATGGGGCCTTTCCAACCACCCTCTTATGCTGCATTCTCAGCACCAGGTGTAACTCAGGTGACGTTTTCAGATCCTTGCTTTTGGTTTCTGGTTCAGTGGGCTATATACGTCTCTCACCAGGTTGGCATACCCTTTTGGTAGAGCATAGTACACTAAGATACCTAAAAGTTGATTAATTGTCAAACAGCCAAATAAGGTGTTCTCTCCCTCTTATCGCTTCCTTTTCTTCCTTTTCTTTATTTTGTGATCCTTTGAAAGAAGGGGACTTTTAATGGGGCTGAGTGATTTTTGTTTGTTAGAATGAAGAAACAAAGATTTTTATTAAAATAAAATGTCTGAGTTGTGCTATGAGAGAGTGAGGTCATCAGCCAGAGAAAGGAGTGCTTGTGTTAGAGCAGCCCTCTGTTGAATCTGGAAGACCAGGGCTTATTTCTGCAAGAGAACCTAAGTTCATATCACTCTTCTTCCAAGACAGATGAGAAACTGGCGGGGAGAGGAGATGTGTGAAGGGGAAGGAAGGACAAAAGGCCAAGGTGAACTAGAAGGCAGACAATAAGAATAAAAGAGACCAGAGAAGGGAGATTCTTTTGGATTCTTCCCCAAGGTAGGCTCTGAACAGAGAGTGTAGAGAAGTTAGTGTGATGGTAAATGGGTCACTTCTTTCTCTGCACTTAGGGTATGTTTAGGCATAACTAATAGTAACATGACTTCCTTCTGGACTGTATTTTCAGGACTTTACAAATGCTGCATATATTATGGAGGAGGAGGGCAGAGGGAACAGGAGGATGCTTGGAATTTGGGAATGAAGACAAAAGTTTTTTCACCATTGTATTGGACTTAGCTATACATGTTGACTCTGCCTTATGCACTCATCAAGCCGTCACAAGTTAACTTGGAAAATAAAACCCACATATGATAAAAACAATGGAAATGATCCCCAGCTTCCAAGTCAACAGATTCATCTCCTGATCCATCCCCTCACAATGTATCTTAGGAGACGCAGAGAGATGCCAGCTCCCATCTGCTTTAATTATCTTATGATGCATTTCAGAAGGAGATTTGAGATTTCTAAGAATTAAAAATATGGTCCAGCCAGAAAGTTTTCAAAATCCAGGCAGTGGGCTCTTTGCCCACAGCTCTCCATCTGCCCCAGGAATGGTGCCCATTTGCACCACACTGATGTGGCTGCTGGGTTTTACTTGGCACTGAACACACAAAGCAAATGGCACAAACTGGGCCCCTCTGAGAGCTGTGGTTGTGTGCAAAGAATAGAGAGCCATTCTCAACCTCAGCCACTGCCAGGTGGAAGGCTGTATTTGCTCTTGGGATTTTCTCTTTCACCTACTTGGCGAGGACTCTAGAGCAGCTAGTTTAGCAGTATTCAACCCTGATTGCAAATTAGAATCACCTTTCAAGCTTTGGCAATAAGCAAGCACTAGGGCTACACCCCAGATTGAGGGGATATAGTCCAAGCATCAGCACCTTTTAAAAACTTTTCACAGGATACTAAAGGAAGGATAAGATTGAGTCCTTCTTGGATCCCTGGGAAATTCTGTCTGTCTTCCTTTCTGTTTCTGTTTGACCCTCCCTCTTCACCTCTCTCTCCTTTCCCCTCTCTCCCCCTCACTATTTTTCTCCCTCTCTCTCCATCCCTTCCTTTACTCCCATAAAAATTTTTGTGACAATGACTTATTTCCTTAAGAACACACCACTTTCCTTCTAAATAATGAAAAGATTGTATAAGTGTACAGTGTTCTGTTTCCAAGTATTTTATAGGATTGTAGGAGACTTGTTTTCAATGTGTGTGTTTATAAATGATATATAGCACTATTTGGCTTTACCTGTGGGCCAGCCTGGCTCTGGTCCCTGGTGGAAGGAGAAGATTAGGAAACAAATAATGAAGCTGAAGAAACTTGGGGGAATGATTTTCTGTTTCTCCATTATTCTTATTGGCACCTGTTTCTACACACAGGGCCATTTAGGACACCAAGGACTCAATTCACTCATTAAATAAATATAGATACATGGGTAGATATTTTCAGTCTTAATAATATGTGAGGCTTTGTGCTAAATGCTATACACTAATGAAAAAGAAAATACTTCTGCTTTTAAGTGAGTAAAACTTAAAGATTTCATTATAACACAAAGTTTTGCATTTTAAATGGAAATATCTGATACATAAAAATTGAGTAGGAATTAACAGGGCAGAAGAGGGAAAGGGACATTCTAGGAGAAGGAAAAACAAGCAAAGGCTCAGAGGTGAGAAATGGGACAAGCCCTTCAGGATGTGTAGGTTGCTCAGTGGGGCTTGTGTTTTCCTTGGAGGTTGAGCACTGGCTGTTGACTTAAAATTATTAGGCGTCCCTGCCACCCGTGAGAACATCTGAAGCTTTGCTTCCTGCTTTAGAGCCTTGCTTTGGCTGGCCTTTCCATCAAAGTCTAACTGCATCACAATTTTTTTAAATGTTTATTCCATGTTTATTTTTCTCTGTCTCCCCTATAGGTTGGCAGAAGTGGGGGTTAGAGGAGGCTGGAGACTGATGAATTAAATTCCCATCTGATTCACAGTCTGTACAACACACACACACCCTTATTAGGGAACCTTCTTTTCAATCTCAGGTAAAGGCCTTCAATCTTGAATTATAAGGTCCCCAAACCTTTCTGGAGTTGGGCCTTGGCATTTGAGTTTTTAAAAGCTCCCCCAAGTAATCCCGTGGTACCATTCCCCTAGTCCCTAGTGCTCATCTAAAATTCAGAGGATGATAATCAACATTTACATAGCAGTAACAAAATGCCAAGCACTGCTAAAGTGCTTCATTTGCAGTAAGTCATTTAACTTTTACCATAACCCTACCAAATGAGCTTATAATCATTACCATTATAGAAATAAGGAAACTGAGAGTTCAGGTGACTTGCCCAGGTACACAGATAGTTGGTAGCAGAGTTTAAAGAAAGCTGCTCTTAATCCACATCCTAGATATCCATAAATAGCCAAGGCCATTAGCCACACAGTACCTGCTATGCTCCAGGTACCAGTAGTGTGCAGATGAATGCTTTATATCTGGCTCATTGAGGAGAGAAAGCGTGATTTGTAGCATTTGCCAATTTCTGTGGTCCAGATGCCACTGATCACAGAATTGGAAAGCAACGTGCACAATAGAATGATGAGCCAGCTTCAGTTCACCACCAGGCACCGCCATCACTCACTTATGACTCTGCCCAGTGTTGGCCACAACAGCAAATGTCATCATGGAAGTTCAGGCCAGTGGCTACAGAAATGTCCAGAGGCTTCAGAAATCGGAAGTCATGCTCTGAGTTGGAATCATGAGAAGGCCCAGGAATAATATGTTGAGACCTGGACAGCATGTCAGACCAGGCAGCCACCTTGGGGCATAAGGTCAAGGGTGGGATCTCGGAGGCCTTCTACCCCCAAATATCTTTCTCAATGATCTCTCCACAAGTACTGTCCTTTGCCTCAACCACCTCCGCCCTTTTCTCTCCCTCAACCCCAGGTCAAAAACAAGTCTGAAGATTCTTGGAATTTCCTCATCTGCCATTCACTATTGACCCGTTGCCCTTCCCATGTTCTCATCCTTGCTCCAGGGCTAACTAGAGGATCTGTGAGGAGCTCCATGGCATATCACAGCTGTGCTAGGCTTAGGGACTCAGATGTGGAACAGGAGGCACAGTGATTCTTTATGCTGCTGTTTCAGGTACCAGCAGTGCTTCTATGGGGTCAACCTGTCCAGTCTCCGGGGTGCAGCAGTGGATGAATACTTCAGACAGCCAATAGTAGTAAGTGTGTCCTCTTCATAGGCATTCTCGCCATGTGTTTATCTGTGGATTCATTCACTCACTCATGCAGGAACCTGGGATGTACTGTGCTGCCAGACTCTGCTAAGAACACTGTGTTTTTTAAGTCTTCCAGCCCTGATCTCCCAGTCAATTTAAAAAATTCTCAGAGAATAATACCATTGAAAGCAAGGAGATTTGGGGACTGCCTTTTAATTAATAACTTCTAATTCTCGAACTGCTGAAACCCACCCCATGCACGTACTCAGCCCTCATGTTTATTCAATAATTCACATCCTCCCATTGATCCTAGTGGCCCTATGCTTACCAAAAAGGAAGCATTATAAATAGCTTAGAACAGGAGCTTCACTGTTTTGAACAGATTTGGGTTTCAACTGTGGCCCCATCTAGCTGTGTTACATTGGGCAACTTTAAGTTTGCATTATCTGAAACTCTTTCAGCTGTAGATAGAAGGAAACCTAACCCCAACTGGCTTAAGCTAAAATGGAATTACTGACCCCCCAAAATTTCAAAGGCTGGAGATAGAGCTTGCTCTGTTGCAGAATTCAGACAGTGCCACCAGAATCTGATTTTTCTATCTTCATCATTTATCTCCATTTCCTCTGATGTAACTCTGTTCCTAGACAGGACCTCCCCTCATGGTAGCAAGATGGCTGCAGAAGCTCCAGGCTCAGATTCTTACAACTCTAAGTCTCACAGGAAAGCCTGCCTTTTCCTAATAACTTGGGCATAAGCCCAAAATTAACTAGTTCAGGTAAAAAGCCTTTCATCCTGCCTTGGGTCATGTGCCCATTTATGAACCAATCACTGTCTTCAGGGGAAAAATAATGTTCTGATTGGCCATGCCATACCTGGAGCTGAGGGTGAACTTAGTTCCTGAGGAACTTTATGGAGTGAGGAAAAGAGGTAAATTCTGGATGATCAAAAAATACCAAATGCCTGCTCTAGGGAAATTATGAAGATTAAGTGATATAACCCAGTAAAGGACAAAATACTTGGCATATAGTAAGCACTAAATAAATGTTAGCTTTTATTATTAACATTATTCTCATTAAGCTCATACCTTCTAAATTATATCTCTTATTGACTTAAAATTTTAGGAGGAAAGCTAGACTGCAATCTTGCTCAAATTTAGTTTATTCTGACAGAAAGATAACATCTTTGCATTTTCTCCCCAAGGACACATTTGACATTAGGATTTTGATGGCTCGATCGGTCAAGTACACAGTAAACTTTATGGACGCAGAAGAAGCAGATCTCCACAGGTTTGTACCAATCATTGTTGCTCTGGATTTTAGCATCTTCTCTCCACCTCTCCATCCCCAGAACTTCGTGCCGAGTTTGCTGCTTGTACAGGAAAGGGAATTTTAGGTATGAGTCACACACACATGGTACAACAGTATTTTTCATTTATTGTAAAATAAGAATAATGATGCCTCCCTTATAGTTGTTTTAGAAATTGAGAAAAATTAAATAGTAATAGCTTGTGCTTATGTAGCTAGACACTGTTCTGAGCTCTTTACACACAATGACTCATTTAATCTTCACAACAACCCTATGCAGATGGTACTATTGTTATCCCCATTTTACCAATGACAAATATGAGACGGAGTGGAGCAATACATTGCATAAGGTCACAGAATCAATAAGTGTCTTCGAGCTAGGATTCGAATCATTCAGAAGGCTCCAGAGTCTGGGCTTTTTAACCATTCACCCAGGCCAGTGCCCATAATAATGACAAGAAGAGCTACTACTCATGGAGTGTTACTTTATACTAGGTAGTGTAAAAGTTTACAGGCACTGACTGGCTCGTTTTCAAAGAGGGCACTTGATAAAGGTTGTTTTTGCCCTCCTTCCCTCCACTTGAAGAGACTCTGCAATGAAGACTCATTTTTCAGATGGTGTGTGTATCCTCTTCGGGTGACCTTTAACTAGTATTTTGCCCTTTTCTCTCTGAGAAGACCAATATATTTTTTCTAGGTAAGAAATTTAAGACCCAGCCAGATTATAATTTGTTGGACTATAGAGGAAGGAAGGATCACACATTAGATGATGCAGCTGAATAAATCAAACCATCATCTATCTTGATATTAAAATAGACAGAGGGTGCTATGTAAGTCAGGGTAGGCTAGAGCATCATGCAATAACAAGAAAATTCGGTGGCTTATGATAATTCAGGTGTCTTTCTCCCCTAAACTATTTATCCGCTGCTCACCAGCTTTAGCTCTGCACTGCATCACCCACCCCAGCAGTCAGGCTGTGTGGCAGCCTCTGTCTGGAATGATGCTGATTACTGAGGAAAAGAAGGAGCATGGCAAACTGAGTACTAGCAATAAAAGCTTGTGCCTGGGAATGACACAGTTCACTTCTACTCACATTTAATTGGTCAAAGTAAATCACGTGGCAGTGCCTGAGCTCAAGCGAGTAGATAAGTGTGATCCTACTGTATGTTCAGAGGAAGAGAGCTGGCGTTTGGAAGCAACTCTAATAACTACCATGCATTCAGGTGAAATTAACCTTTGATTGGCTTCATTTGCTGCTCGGGCTACCTTCTGGTTCCTAGGGAATTTTTTGAAAATCCAGTCTATGTTGGTTTTCCGAGGATGTCATCTATTCATTTGTGCATTGATTTGACAACTGTCTATTGAGATCCTTTGGGGCATGCACAGGTACAAAAAGTAATTTTTTAAAGTCTATTTTCGAGGAGTCATAGACCATTTAGGGAGTGCCAAAAATGGGAGGAAATAATTACAATGCAATACCAACAAATTAAATATGACAAGTATAACTCTGGAAATGTTCTGACTGCTGAAGGATTTGGGGGCACCATCAATGCAAATAATATGCAACCTACTTCACAGACCACTAGAGCACTCCCTAAAATAAGTCTCCTTGGAGTGATACAGTCCCAGTGGTGGACTCATAATACTACCTTTTAATTGTGAAACACTTTAAACTTTGCAATACATTCTCATATACATTTCTTTCTCATTTGTCATTAACAAGAACCTTGTGAGGGAAGTAGGAGAGAGATTTTTTACCCTTAACAAATGATAAAACTTAGGTTCAAAGAATTTAAGTGACTTTCCTAGGTTCCACATTTAGAGCATGTCCAAGCATCTAGATTTTGTTATATCTTTTGCAGTAGTCTTTCTATTCACACTTATTCTGCATTTGGCATAAACCATGGCCACTTCTGCATGAGTCTTGCTGGAGCCTGGTGGGAAGTTAAATTGCCTCCCTGAAAAGTAAATGAACTGTGACAGTGGCCTCTGAGCTTGATGTTCCCCCTTGTGATCCACTTCATTTTTTAGAGGCCTGAACAGCCTTACCATTTGAACAGCTGTGTAGGGGATCTACCACAGCCCGTGTTTTGGCTTCTTGAAGGATGGTTGTCACCTGTATCCTGGGTCATCCTTCTCTTCAGTAGTCAAACCCAGCTCCAGACGCTACACTCACCCAGTGGCATTCTGGGTCATTGCAGCGCAGTGGTGTGGTTCCTGCAGAATTTTTTCAAGAAGCAACCTTCTCAAATGTGCAGCATTACCCGAGATATTAATCACACTGAGAGAATCTTGCTGCCAAAGCAAAAGTGTTTAAGAGAAAAAGAAAATAGTCTGCGAATGTTCCCACGATCTCACAAGTGTATCTAGTATGTCAACAGCAAAAAAATAATTTCAAGTTTCTTTCTTTCTTTTTTGTTTCCTTGCAGAGTAGAAATTCCCTTTGTGTTTCAAATGGCACAGTCTGGCCTCGTCCATGGCCTGGCATTCTGGTTTGATGTGGCCTTTGCTGGATCTCTGTATGTATCATCCCCCTGCTTCACCTACTCTATCCCATACTGTCCTCTACAATTTGTAATCATAACTTTAATGCTCTTAAAAATTAATTTCAGCAACAATAATACTGGTTTCTATGTGTTTCAAAAAAAATAAACACTGCTATTATTTTAGATTTTATGGAGAAGTAAAAATGAGATGGTTTTCTATAGTGTCATATTAGCTCTAGCTAAAATACTATAAAACCGCTGAAGCCAATGGGTTGGGATTTGGAGGAGTGAGAGAGGGTCTAAGCTTTATTAACCCTCTTGTTTTTTTTCCAGAAAAAAATGAGAGGCCTCCAAGCCCTGCCTTGGCTCCCATCACACATAACTATAGAACCTCTTATGTCTGGGTTAATACCTCAAGTTGTATTTTCCCCCACTTCAAATCATAGCCTTCTGTTTCAAAGTCTAGAATCCTTTTCTAATGAGCAGGCAGTCAGGTGTTACTAACGCTAAATGCCATATTAGGTAACTTTTCCATCCATACACTCCTTTTTCCCTAATGCAAAGGTTTGAAAGTTGCAGGCCTTCAAAAGAAGGGAAAGTCCACTTACGAGCTGATGGTTCGGCTTTGGTGTTCCTTGTAAGGGCTGTGCCACTCCCATGCCCCAAATCCTCCTGATTTCCCTGCTTTCTGCCCAAGCTTCCTTGTGTGTTCCAGCCAGCAAAGAGATTTGATCTGAGTCACATGACCAGGCAAAAAGAAAACTTTTACAGTACACATGCCTACACTCCTCATAAAAACATCCAGACTCCTCTTAGCAGCGGCTGAGAAAGAATTGCCCCTAGGTCTATGATAAATCTCGGGGGATTTGGAGGGCTCAAGGATGGAGGGGACCCCAGGAAGCCTTGTCTGTCCTGACAATCAGAGAGAAAGAAAATGATATGCAAGTCATTCCTATACTACATAACCATGTTTGCTCAAAGAATCCGTACATTTTTTTCCTCTGGCTTTTCTCAGTAATATCCCTCATAAGTGAATTTGTCCCTGCAAAGGTAAAGGAGATAAGCTTAAAATGTCCTGCTTCCAGGGGGCAATTGCTTTGAAGTTAAATGCTTTATCTTAAAAAGCTGTAGAAAATTTGCTGTCTATTCCATAATATAGCTGAGTATATTTTGATATAAAAGTGGTTTATATTACTTAGTAGTTAAATTATATATAATTCTCCTCTAAAATCTTCAAGTCAAAATGTACCTCTAGAGACTTACTCCATGGTTAACGTGCACCTATAAGCCCACAGCCACTGCCTAACTCCAGGGCCAGTGACCTCAGTGTTCGAAGCTCAGCAACATGTTTATCATATGAAATGAACCTCCATTTAAACACACACACACACACGCACAAACACACGCAGGAAGGGCAGTAGAGGTCATGTGCTCCGGAAGTTTTTCTTGCTTCCAAAAGCCTCATCAGCTTCCCTGAGCAGGTTGGCATGACCCAATAAGAGGCCGGATTCCATACTTCTCACCCTGCCAGACTTTTCAAACAAATCAGTTCCAATTTAACTCTTAATTATTAGGCTTCTCACGAACTTTGATTCAGAAATACAAATGGACAGAGTAGACAAGTCCATGAGTTTGAAGCCTGGCTTTTCACCTGTCCTTTGTGTGACACTGGGCAAGTCCTTTAACTTCTCTGGGCTTAGTCCGTAGTATTGTTGTTTAGAGTTAATGGGCTAACATACATAAAGCTCTTGTAGTATCCAGCATATAACAACTGCTCAATAAAACAAGCTATCATTATCTTAAATGAGTTCCTTGAGTCAAAAACAATGAAAATTCTTTATCAACCTAAATCCCCAGTCCAATCCATTCATATAGGCCTAGAACATAATTGGCTTTCAACTCTTTTCTTGCCCTACAGGGTAACAGTGTGGCTGTCAACAGCCCCAACTGAGCCTTTGACCCACTGGTATCAGGTGCGATGCCTTCTTCAGACTCCTCTCTTTGCCAAGGAAGGAGAGACCCTCTCAGGGAAAGTGCTGTTTGTAGCCAATAAACGGTAAGCAGGAAAGTACAGACACAACCCCACCTCTGCTTAGTGGGCACTGACTGGTGTAAGCTCAGAAGCTGGCCAGACTGAGACTATAGCACCGAAAAATGGACAGGGAGCTTTACAAAGCCCTGGCTGAGTCTACACAGGTGTCCTCAGCTACAAAGCCTGCAGGACAAATGTCACCCTTGCACTGAGCATAGCAAGGAAGAGGAGCTTTGGATAACTCAAGGGCAGTGTTCTCCACTTGACCATGGAGGAAGGAAGGAAATTCATCAGCTCATGGGAGTGCTTGCCAAAGGCTTGAAATACTGAGTGCTTTAAATCCCACATCAGCTTCCTGGCCTTACTTACATCTGTCTAGCCACACACCCCCAAATTTAGTACAGTAAAATCGATCTATACTGCAGGAGTAGTGTATGGTGTATCAGGCAGGACTGGCTGTTTCCCTCTGGTAATGGATTTCAAGAGGTATCCACAGCAATTACTTTGATTTATATCATTTTTTAAATGCTCTATTTTCTTTGACCTGGTTGGAGCTTCTCCGGGTGAATTAAAGGAAAGAGTGGCACAGTGGTTCAAGGACTTTCAGAGGTCCTTGAATGAGAATTCAACATTCTTCCCTCCCTACTTTCCACCTTTCTTGGGCCTGTGCTTGAACACTCCAGTGACAGATAGCTCACCACCTCACAGGTAAACCCTTCAATTTGTAAAGTCTTTATTTCTTTAATTATCAAAACCTAGCATGCTCAAATATAAAATCAAAACTACAAAAGTGTCGGAGTCCAACTACACTTCTACCCTTCCCCCTACTCCCCAGATATGATCCCTTGGTTCATGCCCTTTGGGGCGATTTTCTGTGCATGTACCAAAAAACAATAAAAAAACAAAACCCAAAATCAAAGAAATAAAAACCATTGTGGGTTTGTTGTTGTTTTACAAGAAGATTGCACTAGTAGTCTGCAACTTCAGTTTTCACGTAGTAATAAGTCCTGAGTCTGTATAGATAAAGCTGCTTTGTTCTTTTAATAGATAAATAATAGTCGAGAGCATGAATTTCTTAATGTCTTTTAAAATTCCCTGATTGATGATATTTTAGTTACTTCCAATATTTTTTTGCAGTTGTGAAAAAAAATCTGTACTAAATATGCTTGAATATATAGCTTGCATGGTGACATGAATATTTCTAAATGACAAGCCTAGAAATAGAAATGATGGATCAGTGAGTATGTACATGGTACAGTCTGATAGAAACTGCCTTTCTCAGTGGTTACGCCACTTGCTACCCATACCAGCAATGGATAATTTCTCCACATCTCTCTCTAAACTGGATGTTATCATTCTCTGTGGTTTTTTTGCCAAAAATAATTTTTAAAAGTTGAATATGATTGTTTTGGTTTGTATTTATTGACAATGTTAGATAATTTTTCATATGATCATTGACTACTGATGTCTACTACTTTAGACATTGCTAATTATTAAAAAATTTTTCTTGCTGTTTATCCTATCTCTTTCTATAAATTCCACTCATTGATCTTAGTTACATTTCTGAATTCAGGAGAAATAAGTCTATTCCAACCTCTAAATGGTAGCTGTTTAAATATTTGGAGAGTTCTATGAAATATCTTCAGGCTAACATCCTCGACTCCTCCCTTCTGTAAACGTGATTGTGGAATAGTCAGAAATTCTAAGTCCACCCCTCTGGAAATATGCAGGTGGTCAATGGCCCCTGTGCAGTGTTTCTCAAAAACTAAATACAGAACAGCGAATGTGTTCAGAGAAGTGCTGGGTATAGAGTGACTACTGCTGTTTTGAGTATATACTTATATTAATGTAATTAAAGTTTAAATTAAATTTGGGGGGATTTTACTTGAGTATTTAGTCAATTAAAACCAAAAAAAGTACGTTTTTATATGATCTGGTTTTAAGTCAGATTAGTGTACAGCTGATTTTTGTCAACTTTGGTTTCAAATTTTTGCATTTATTCTACTCATGCATTCATCATGCTATTTTTAGGTCCTTACTAGATCCAATGGATTATTTTATTTATTTTTAAAATTATTTTGTATAGCATATTAATGAGTCTTACTATTTTGTATCATTTGAAAATTTAAAAAGAAAATTTTTATTTAAAAATTATGAAGAAGAAAGAGGTTAAGGATGAACTCTTCCATCAAAATTTGCATAGCTTAATCTATACCCTTTGTATTTGGTCATGGAATTAGCTCAAAATCCACCCACCTGAACTCATATCCAGCCCACATAGCTCCATCAAGCCAGAAGGAAATATGATATAACCCTTGTTGAATGAGTTCTCCAGATAAGCTTCATCTCTGGTTTTATCATCATAGCCCAGTCCAGTTACCTACCAAAAAGGGAAATGAAGCTACTTGAACCTAGCTCTTAATAGCTTTTAGTGACAGCATACTAGATTCTAGTTATCAGAAGTTACTGTCTCCTTAAAGAGTTATTTAATTTTTTAATAGATAATATGTCACATCATTCAACATAAAAATGTATAATAAGGTTTACAATGAATAGTCTTCCTCCATTCATGCTCCTCCTTCTCCTCCATCATATAACCAGTTCCTGTTTCTTACATATCCTCTTGGAGTGTCCTTTTGGATACAGTGTATTGGTAGAAGAGGAATAGATGTATGTGTGTATACACATAAACACACACACATACACACACAATTTTCCCCTGCTTTTATATTTAAATGGTAACATTCTATATTTGTTTTCTACATCCTAATTTTCTCACTTAACAGTACATCTCAAAGATATTTCCATATCAGCTCATTGAGCTCTTTCTTTTCCTTGAGTTATTGTAATTCTGTATTATGGTCTTCCTTCATAAAAGGTACTGCTTCCTTTTATGAAAGCTTCAATGTGGTTTTAAAAAATTTATAAAAAAAATTTTGCTCACATTTTGTATCTCTGCCATAGCATCATTTATCTAATGCATGTTTTACACTTGTTAGTAAATTTTACTATTTTTTAACTTTTTTTCAAATAATATCTTTTTATCAATGTTTTGTTGTTCATCATCCAATTAAAGGGATGCTTCTGGACAGCAATTTGCAAGAAGCTTCTGTGGTGGTGAGAGATGTGATCGTCTTCATGCTGTTTCTCAACTCACATTCTCTCCTTGTGCTGTCACCGAGTCATACTGCTTCCTGCAAATATGGCTCCTCTGTGAGTCTTTAGGTAGTTCCACATGTTCCAGCTCCAAGAGCATTTCTGCCCCAAGAGCAATACTCATCTCAATTCCTGCACAAGATGTTATAAACTGGAAATATGCTTTTGCATTTCAGAAAATGCTCTTCACCTCAAAGTAGTTCATTTCTACAAGCATTTTCTGAGATGTGCTGCCCTTGGCCTCTCATGCCTCTCTGTACTTCTGTACTATTTTTCAGCCAACCTCAAGGGCTTTTGCAGCCGTTGCACAGAAGTTAGAGACAGCAGATTATATCTTTCTCCTGATTTTACAGAAAATGAAGTCTGCTATCTGTAGCATCTTTCTATTCTCCTAGTTTTTGAATGGCTTCCAGAAGGAAAAGTGGAAAATGCTGACTTATGCCTTGTTCATCCTGGAAGTTACCACTTTCTTCCTAAATCCCTATAAACCATCTGCTTAATGACCACTTCTTAAAAAAAAAAATGCTCAGGAAAAAAAAAATGCTCAGGAACAATACACAACATCTACCTGGAGTTTCAAACTTTGCCTTTTCTACTTTGTGTAAACAATGTAACATTCTTTTGCTTTCAGATTTTACATTCTAAGGTACTTTAGAGTGCAATTAGGTGAATAAATTTAAATCACCTTTTTTTCTTCCATTACTTTTTTCTAATGTGTCTTGGGTTGCATGCTTATCAATCATATTCTTCTACCCTTCTCTCTTTTGTTCCCCTAATAGGTAAGAAGAAAGAAAACCATTTGTGTCACACATCGGCTTCATGACACCTGGGCTCCTCAGCCCTCCAGGCCACTATTATTGTAGCATTGTTGTATTGCTGTTATTTGCCTACTTGTGAGCTTCCCAAAAGAGGGTCTGAGTCTTATTCTGCAGAGTATCCCTCCTTAATACGGTTTATAGACTCCACAATGTTGTGGAATGACTACCTGAATGAAGGAGTCATAAGCTGGTTACCCCTCTCTTATGAAGAATTTAGCCCGCATAAATGAAAGAAGATGCTAAAATGTCATGGGCATACGGTACTTTTCAGGAGGAAGTGATGGAGGGAAGAAGAAAGTTCTTTACCTACTTGTATAGAAAATTGGGCCAGGTTTTGGAGTCTGATGTATCCTGGTTCTGTGCAGTCTCTTTTATGTACTGGTTAGTACTTGAGTGATCTTGGTCAAGTTAAAACCTCTCTGTAGCACCCCAGTTTCCTGACCTCATCATCTACAAAGTAGAATTTATAATAATTGTCTCATGGGCTTTTGTAAATATTAAAGGAAAGAAAATAGTATAGTAATTAACACATAGTAGGTCCATAGTAAATTTTAGTTCCATTTCCCTTTCCTTTTTCTCTTTCCTACTCTCATTGTATCTCATAGAATGTTTTTGTTTTAAAATTATTGTTTTCCTTGGTATTTTCTACAAATCCCTCAGCACTTCTTGAATGTCGATGTTTTCCCACTATGTTTACAGCAAGATGCTACCTCTTTGTTCTGTCTGGATAGGATCTCCTCCTCCCTTATTGTCCAATAATCTTTTAAACTCTGACCCCTTGGGAGAACTCCCTATGCAACCACACAGGTGTGACAATGGCTGCCCTTTTCTTCTCCACCAGGACCATTTATGATTGTACTGTTAGCATTTTATTTCTGTCAGCCTCCCATCATTCTTTACCTGTCATTCATTTTATTGCTTTGGACAATAAAATAGAACTTATCTTTTTTGTGAACTTTATGAAATTTATATCCCTAAAGTTCACAGAAATGGTCTCTCAACTTTCTTGATCATGTGCACCTGTGATAAAAACACTTTATATATGTTCTTCCCAAGTATACTAATATTTTTCTTTTAATTATGTGTATGTACTACAGCAATAATAATCGAAAGTATAAAACTAAGCTCTCTCTATAGGTATAGATATATATGTATATACATTATATATTATATATTATGCATACACACATACACACATGCATAGACATGTCTCTGTGTATATACACATATAGAAACTTATATAACGTATATGTGAAACTCATATAATGAGACATACAAAAATAGAAATAAAAAAGATGAATAGAAAAAATAAATATAGGCTGATTGTTGGATCTAGCTCAGCCACTTATCCTGTGCCAAAGTGTTTTAAAGCATAAATTGTAATTTTTGGATCTCTTTGAAGGACTACTATATCCAGGTTTGCCAGGAGATTTGGTTTCAAAGAGTTGATAAGCTTTAGGAACTATGGAACTAGAAAAAATGCTGATCAAAGATTAAAGCTTTTGAAACCTTCAAGTGCCACTCCTATGGTAATCATTAAAGTGCTCCACCTTGGACTTCACCGAAGATGAAACCTCTCACTAGCTATATATTTGGAATCAGAAGAAATTATTGTGTACTCTTAGGCACAGTGAAGTAATAGTATGTGCTGGTGCAGCTGTAAGTGACATTTCTTTGTTCTACAGTACTACCAAAATTCTTCTAGCTCTGCCTCATGTTCCCATCACACGGTTGTTACTTACTTTGTAATGTAGTACCACATTATTCAAAATACAATCAGAGTCTTACCTTTGTAAAACCCGAGAAGCTAGATGAACATATTGGATATCTTAATTCTTAACTGGTGATTAGAATCCAGTATCTATCTAATGAATTCACTAGTGTTCAACATGTACTTGGTAAACAACTGTATTAGTTTCCTAGGGCTATTGTAACAAATTACCACAAAACAGGTGGCTTAAAACAACAGAAATTAATTTCCTCACAGTCTGGAGTCCAGAGTTCTAAAATCAAGGTGTCAGCAGGACCACATTCCCTTTGAAGGATCCAGGGAAGAAGCTTCCTATGTCTTTCAGCTTCCGATGGTGCCTGGCAACCCTTGGTGTTCCCTGCAGCTCCATCCCTCTACTCTCTGCCTCTGTCTTCACTTGGCCTTCTTCCCCAAGTGTGTCTCTATGTGTCTTCTCCTCTTTTTGTAGGGACACTAGTCATTGGATTTGGGGGTCGCCCTAATCTTATAAGACCTCATTTAAACTTCATTACATTGCAAAAACCCTATTTCCAAATAAGACCCTCTTCACAGGTAGTAAGGGTTAGAACTTAAACATATATTTTTGGCAGGATACAATTCAATCCACTATAGCAACTAACTGAAAAAAAATTTAAAAACTTTCATGCCCTAGTATATTGTCCCACATCCTCTCTGGGGCACATCAAACCCCTTTGAAGAATACTGGTCTATAGCCCATGCCTGCTGAAGTTTTCATTCTTTCCTTTATTTACCAGTAAATCTACAGGTGACTTGGGCCATTTTTTCCCATGTTTCCTGCAACTTCCATTTCCCCACCTCATTCTTCTTTGATGGTCAACCCTAAGCCTATCTTGCTATTGTACCTTCTGTTTTTTCTAAGATGAAATTATCATGAATTACCACATTCTTCAGAAAGACATGTCTAGCGTACACTGTTCCCAAGTTTCCAATTCTTCTTGAATATTACAAAAGAAATATTGGTATTCAAAGCCATGATTTTGTATTCAAATATTGAACTAAGGTACCTCCCCACTTATGTCACCTGCTCCTCATCCATAAGATTTAAAATGATTAAGTCTGGCATGATATACATTGCTCAATAACTGGTTCAAAAGAATTAATAATGATTTAGGGTCCTACAGTTGTAGTCTTGGAAGATTATCCATTATTGATTATTTTATTATGACACATAACTTTTGGGGTTTGCAGTTGACCTTCTGGGTATCTGGGCACTAGCATGACAGTGTTCCTGAGTGCTTTGTTTTCCTAAACTTTTAGGTGAGGACCCATTCTCCCTTGATTAGTGAATCACTATCAAATCAATGAACCTAGGCAATCCTTTCATAATTAAGATTGTTTTGGTACATTCATGGTGAACTATAAAGTATCTCTGTTACTTAAAGCCATTTCATTGATGTTGGTAAAGCTTTTCTTGGTCAAAAAAATAAATAAATAAAACCACTTTGACTAACCAAAGTGCCATTACCTTTATAATTTTTAGATGAAGAAATTATGGTTATCAAATTCTTCTAACAAATAAACAAGACATTTCATTGCCTCATACTAATATTAATAGCATCCAAATAAACTCTCTTCAAAGTATATAACAAATATGTACTCTTAAAACCTTCATGAGGTAGGTATGTGTTGAATATGCCCTAAACATGTGTGAATAGCTAGCCAGCCTTGTGAGATATGTTTTTGCTTTTATTCTTTTTCCATACAGCCAGAGCTATGACATTCAGATCACGGCACTGGTAAACCAGACAGGCTTCAGATCTGGGAATATCCTCGATTTAAAGAATCCTTTCTTTAGGTAAGAAATGTTCTCATTCATTTCACACCTGTGTACAAAAATCTCAATTCACTGTATGACCAGGTAAAGAGGTTCAGAATAATTTCATCTTTCCTAAGAGTAGAAAAAGCATCAACTCTTCCTCTCTAGAGAGACTTGGATTGTGATATGAAGTTGAATATTTTTTGTTGTATTAAACAAAATTCAATATATAACAATCTGGGCCATGAAGCAAAGAGCCCTGGAGAGTCTACAAAGTGAATTCTGGTTCAACTGAGCTTTAATGAGCTGTGTGTCCTTAGGCAAAGTCACTTTTCTTCTGGCATTTGGTTTTCTCATCTGCAAAATGTGGAGTTTAAGGATGACTTCCTTTGACCTTCATTCACTAAAGGATGATTTTATATAGCAGTTATTCCAGCATGTACATCTAAAGCATGAGTCCATTTAAAGTATATTTTTGAGACATTTTTGAGATCGTGTCAGTCAGGACATACCTCTCTTTAGAAGCTGTGTATATTTTGTCTTGCCAATAATAACTTGCCACAATGATGTGGATACAACAAATATTTCTGGAAAAACTCTCCACATTTACACCTATGAGCTAATTAAAAACCCACACATGAACTCAACCACACAAATAAAACCACTGGACACTGTCACTCTTTACTTCCTTAATAAAAAGAGACTGTTCCCTCATATTGTGATGTCTCTCACCAGGCTTTTACTCAAAGCATTATGTCTCTGTAGCACTGAAAAGCTTAAAAAGAAGAGGAAACTCAGGAAACCAAACCAAGAATTCTTTGGCAAAGATGGGAAAATGAAATTTTGACTTTAAAGTGACAGGGATGGGAGCAGACAAAGCTGCAATTATATATGTTGTGTACTAGTTGTCACATATGATATGAATCTTCAAAATCTATTGCTAGTTAAGTATGTGGGTTTCATCTTTAATTCTGGGGAAGGGAGGGTCCTCACTCCCATCCCTCTTTACACAATCCTGCCATATAAAGCAAAAGACACAAGTTTTGGCCTTGGAGAGAACTGCAGAATGACTACTCAGTACTGTTTAACCTGCCTAGCCTTCAGTTTTCTCATCCATAAAATGGGATAACACCAACCTCACTGGGAGATGGCAAGGATTTTCCTACCATGTTCCAGTAGTTAACAGTTCACGTAATTATTGCTCAATAAATCTAGTTTCCTTTCTTCCTCTCTTTTCTTCCTGTCTCTGATCTCTAACTCTCTCAATAATGTAAATAGATAATATCTATAGTTCATTCCAAACAGAATCATTTAGATTTTGTAAACAGCAGTGAATTTTTGGAGGGTTTTAGAAAACTCACCTTTTGAATGCAAGAACCATGTACACTAGTAACACTTGTATCCCATTTCCATGTCATCTTACAAAAACAAGGTTTTTACCAAAAAAAATCACCTAGGGAGGGTCTTAGTCTTGGCCTTGGCAAGCCCTTGCTTTGTATAAAGGCAGAAACACAATGGCCATAAGGGCAAAGTAAGAGCTTGTCAAAGGTCTAATAATACCCAAGATGGCCATGGCCCTGTCAAAACAGATGGACTATTGAGAGAGGGGAGATGCCTTTCTTCTTTTTCCCTCAGCAGCAAGTCTGACTGACATATTTAATTAAGCAGATGAGGGTACTTAAAAATGTGACTCCCTGAAAAAGATTAACAGTAGTAGCTACTTGATTTCAAGACTTACTTTAAAGCTATAGTAATCCAGGAAAGGATGAAAGGAGGACATGTAGATGAAAGAAATAGAAATCACAACAGACCAAACATATATGTCAATTGATTTTCAACAAGATTGAAAAGGCAATTCAATAGAGAAGTGATAGTCTTTTAAAATTGGTGTTGAAGTGATTGGATATCAGTATGCAATGAACTTTCATCCATATTTCACCCCATCTAAAAATAACTAGAAATAGTTTATAGATTGAAATGTAAAATCTAAAAATATAAAACTTTTAGGAAGAAAACATAGTAAATAATTTTTGTAAACTTAGGTTAAACAAATATTTCTTAAATATAACATCAGAAACACAATTCATGAAGAGAGATAAATGATAAATTGTATTTTTATCAAAATAAAGACTTATGATTTTTGAAAGACACATTAAGAGATGAAAAGCTAAGTCAAAAATTGAGTGAGAATATTTGGAAATCACATTTGGAAATCTGAAAAAAAAAACAAACAAACTAGTATCCAGAACATAAAAAGGATTATGATATATTTTCAAAAAAGCCTAATAATACAGAAACAGTCTTAAAAAATAAAGAAGATTTGACCACTTTATCAAAAAGACATAATACCAAATACATGAGAAAATAGATGTTCAACATCATTAGTCATTAGGGAAACACAAGTTAAAACCATATTGACGTACCACTACATAGCCATTAGATAGCCAAAATTAAAAATTCCAACAACTTATAGCAAGTGCTGGTAAGAGGTGGAGCTGCTGGAACTCTTATTCATTGCTGATAGAAATACAAAATAGTACAGCCACTTCGGAAAACATTTCAACAGTTCCAGCAATCTCACTCCTGGGTATTTATGCAAGTAAAATAAAAACTCTATCGGAATGTTTATTGCAACTTTATTTATAATTACAGAAAAAATCTAGAAACAACTAGAATGACTTTAACTGGAGAATGAATAAACAAACTGGGGTCCATCCATACAATGGAATAATTTTCAGTAATAAAAAGGAATGAAGTACTGATACATGTAGTAATACAGACTAGTCTCAAGTACAGTATGCTAAATGAAAGAAGGCAAGCTCAAAAGGCTACAGACTATATAATTCCATTTATTTGACATTTTGGGAAAGGTAGCATAGATATAGAAAACAGATCAGAGCTGGGGTTGGGAGAAGGGTTAAGTATAAAGGGGAATGTGAACATTTTTCAGGACAGTGGAACTTTTCTATATCTTGATTGTCATGATAGTATATGGCTGTATGCATTTGTCAAATCTAGCAGAAGTATACACTGAAAAAGTGAATTTTACTGTGTGTAAAAACTTTTTCAATAACATAAAAACTTACCCATCCAAAAAAGAACCACATAAAGAAATAGCAGAACCAACAGTGTTATACTAGGCAGTGGAGAGGCCAGAGTTAGGACATGCGTGTTATTTACACTGAGTGGTCTGGACGGCCTCTCCAAAAAGAGGTTAGTTGAGTGGAGACTTAAATATCTGGAAGGAACCTACACAAGCAGATGTGCAAGCAGAGCCTTCTGGGAAAGAACAGAGAGGGCAAAGTGAGCCTATTGTATAGCAAAAAGAGAGAGAAGTCAATGCTTAGCCTTTGCTATAAACCTATAAAAAGAAAAAGTTTTTTCAGTGAACAAAAATCTAGATCATCATTTCAGATCTGAATTTAAGCTGTGCATAATCAAACTTACTAAATATAGTGGATAAATATAGATCTCAGGGGGCCCATAAAAACTCCAGGGAAGGGCGCCAGAGTAGGAAGAAGGAAAGGGGAGGGTCTGGAGAGGGAAGTAGAGGACGTGAGAACAAAACTGGCTTGCCTATAGCTTTGGATCTTGGTAGAACTTAATTACTTATGGCATCATAGAATCACCTTCTCTGTTTTAGGTTTGCTTAGAAGATAGTCACAAGTCAATCAATAAGTAAAATGAAGTCCTGAGAAGTCCCTCGACATACAAGTCCGTATTTCATGCTCCAAATATGCATTCTAAATTGTATAAGGATGTTTAGGTTTATTTAAATTCTTTTTTTCTTCTAACTCTAAAATGTTCATCCTAATTTTGTTGACTATTTCTTGGTGCTACTTAGGCTGGCTTTTTACAGCTTTCTGCATGTAGTTGAAGAACATTTAAAAATTTTTAGTTACTCATTTCTATTATTATTTTAGTAAAGCCATCAACATTGCTTCAATTTCCGAAGTATTTCAAAAAGAAACCTACAAAAAAACCAGAACCCTACCTCATGTTTATATGTATACATATGTGTGACATGACATAAGAGCATGTTAAGAGTGATCTTCTATTCATAATTTTAATCTGTTTTTGCAAATATTTTCAACAAATCAGTAGCTAGTTCCTAGCTCAGCAGTGTGTTAAAGAATTTTTGCCATATTCATGTATGCAATAATATGATGTTAGGAATGGTCTTCATTGGCAATATTTGATGATTTTGTACATAGTTAAAAAAATAAAGATGAAATCTTTGTCAGTTCTCTTAGGTTTACAATAAAAATGTACAATGTGAGACACCAGTGGGGCTCTCCTTTACTTTACGATATTTGTTACATGTCACATGTCAAATGGTGTTGAAAGATGATCTTTCCAAAGAGCAAGTTTTCCCCTGGCCTAAAAATCCTTATAAAAATGGATGTCACATCAGCACGACAATCTAATGAAGCCCAACAGGCACCCCGCTCACTCTGTCAGGGGGACTGGAATAAACAGCAACTACGTGTTCTCATCAGTCAGTCAGTCACCCGCAGCCTTCAGCTTTCCACTCCGGTGCTTTCGCTCATTCTGACCACTCAGTTTGAAATAGTCTTCCCTTTTTATCTATTTCAACAATCTTACTCACATCAGTGCAGGCTTCGTTCCAATACGCCCTCACCAGCATGCCATGATGACCACCTGCCACACTTGCCAAAAAATACCCTTCTTCACCTTTGATGTATCTCCTGTCCCTCCCCTTATCTAATCCTTTCTTGCAGCATTTTCTCACTTCATACCTAAATAAACATGTATCTGTCTCTTCTATTGACAATTCATTGTGGGTTGGATCTGAATCCAATTAATTTTTTTAAAAATTTCCCACAGCTAAGAGTACCTAAAGCATCAAAGGTACTCAATAAATGTACGTTAAATAAATTTTTTTTCCTGAAGTTAAGAGTAATTAGAATTATGTTATCAGGCCTGACAATGTTCTAACTGCCTTTCAAGCATGGTAGGTGAAACTCTATAAACCTGGATTGCAGAAACACAATATAGCTGTCACCACCCATACCCAAGATAGACATTCATAATCAATCTCCACACTCTTTCCTGCTGAACCCTGAGTTGGCCTCAAAGCCCTTCTAAGCCCAATGCTCTAGGAAACCATTACTAGTCTATAGCAGTGTGCACAAAAGCTGAAACCCATGACTTTTAAGGAGTCAAAAAAATGATATTTCTCAATCTTTGACCAATCCCAAAGATCTGTAATATTTATGAATTTGTAATTTGCCCCATGACTTTATGGTGGTGGATGGATCAGGAAAAGAGCTTGGTCAAGCTCCAGAAACAATTTTGAACAATCCCCCTTCTTGGGGGAAAGGAATTAGGGTGGGCTTCTTCAACTAGTTCCTCCAAGTCTTCCCCAAACTCACACAGTTAACATCATTTTTAAATCCAAGGCCAGGAGAGAAATCAAAATGGAATTTTTTTTCATCATATGTCAAACTCTGGGGACAGGGTGAAGGAATGACAAACCTAGGCCCCTCAGATTGTTCCTTGGGCATTGCCCCTTAACCCACCACAGTGTGGTGCTGGGTAAAGGAGAGACTCCAGCCTCTTAACAAAGTCTTTAATTTTTTATTGATTATCCATTTTAAACAAGGAATAAGAACAGATCCTGATCTAACCAGCAAAGAAGAAATAAATGAAACACAAATCTGATATAAACTATAAGGTGAGTGTAGGGGAGTGTCTTTTTGCCAATAACTCAGAGGCTGTACCTCTGTGTAATCAATAACTCCTGATATATTCCTTAAAAATTGTTTTTTATCCTCCTAACTTTATTTTTTGAAATTCAGCTACATTCTTACTAAACATTACTTAAAATGATATAATGTAGGGTAGAATTTATTTTATTAGAGGAATTTAGTAACTTATTCCAATCCTGTAATCTATAGAATTATTAAGAATCAAAGAAGATTGCTTGTTAAGTATAAATCGACTGTATTTCTTGAGGAAATCACATTACCATATTTTTAAATTCGAAAGTGACCTCAACGCAAGTCCCTCAAGAATATCAAGAGTAGATTCTGAATCTAGAGAGACCTTTGAAATCTCAGTCTTTCATGAACCCATCCTGCCATAATTCAGGTAAAGCCAGCACCCCATAGAGTAGCTGCAAGTTAGTCAGGAGCTGATGCCAGGGGCTACTCTGAGGTAGCCTCTGTCTCAGGATGTGCATCCAGAACAGCAGAGACTTTGGAGTTGCACTGGATGAGGAACTTCAGGACATAAACCACAAAGTCACTGTAGAGGTTAAAATTTGCCTTTGACTGCTAGTAACAGAAGACTTTGACTGAGAAAGAAATTTTTTTATATCAGGTAACAAGAAGTCCAGAGGTAGAGTGGACTCCAGGACTGATGACCAGTGGCTCAGTGATTTCATCAAAGAGAAAAGTTCTTCTCTCCTTTTGCTCTGCCATCCTCCCTTATAACCCAGCCCCTGACATGGGCACAAGGCTACTCTGAAAGTCACAGGCATCTCATCCAGGCACACAGATGTTCAGAGTTATGAAAAGAGGCTAACACTTCTGTCTCCTCCTTATATAGCATGATTGTGGTAGTTAACACTTCTATAACACTCTGTCCCAAGCACTGTTCTAACTGCTTTACAGATGCAGTAAGTCCTCATTTACCATTGTCGATAGGTTCTTGGAACTGCTTTGAAATGACATATGAGGAAACTAGTTTTACCATAGGCTAATATAAGCAAGAGTTAGGTTCCTGTGGTATCTCATCAATGTTAAAACATTAAACAAAAGGCTGTTATTCAAAGACCTGTTATATGAACTAATTTTGATCCTTACAACAACTCTATTAGGTATGTATTATTATTAACCCCATTTAACAGATGAAGAAATTGAGGCAGAAGGTTAAGTAAATTTTTAATGACACACAGCCAACAAGTGGTGGAGCCAGAATTATAAACCAGGCAGATCACTCCAGAGTCTGTGCCCTTAACCACAAATCTGTCTCTACTGCAAAGAAGTCTTTCCAAGAGCAACCCAAAGACTTGCCTCCATGGTTCAATGGCCAGAACCAAGTCACATATCCACCTCCAAATCAGTCACTGACAAGAGATATACCATTAGCACAAAGAGGCTTAACTAAACAAGATTTATCACTGAGCTGAAGGCAGACTTATCTTTGCCAAAAAATAGAAAGTAGAGTTCTATTCCCAAAGAAGATAAATGGACACAAGGCAAGAAACCAGCAATGCCTGCTTTGAGGGGCTGCCTAGAAGCCGTCCAGCTTTACTACTGGTTCCATTTCCTCTGCCTTCATAAAGTAAGATAGCATGTTATACCATAGTCATCCATGCATGAATTTCTACCTCCTCCTTCTTGCTTGCAAGCACTCTGAATATAAGAACAAATATCACAAATCTGCATGTTCCCCACAGGGCCTGGCATAGGGCCTTGCACACAGAAAGTGTTCAAGTAGTGTTTGTTCATTATAATTGAATTTTCATTCTCAAGTCTACATAATTGGAGAGGTCAACAGTTGGCCATGCTCAAGGCAGGCAGATAAATGCATTTTCACATTGATCTAGCAATCAAATGAAGACTTGCCATGCAAAATTGCATGAAATCGCACATTAACATAGGTCAGTGCAAAAGCCTAAACTTATTAAGTTGTTAGTGTCTTGCACTCAGCACCCTTGGAGGTAACATTAATGTCATATTTTTATATGACTTGACATTTCCACTATATTTAAAGAAAGACATCAGAGAGCCATAAGACAGAACAGTCTACATAATTTATACCACCTTTTGCAAAAAGAACATTCAGACAACATGGTCTGGATGTATAAGTCAATTTCACCTTTTGTGGACCTACTGCTCTAACCCATAGTGGACAGATGACCCCCCAAGAGATGATAACTTATCAGGATTGGGAGTGGCAAAGAGGGCCTCATGGAGTTGCCCACTAAAATTACCATGATACTATCAGACCCTAACAGGGACTGGCATTGCCTTGCCTTACCCCAAGAAGCAGCAGGATGCATGCCTGACACTGATCCTACCTTTGCCTTGCCTTGGCTTCTGCTGGTGCAGAGTGTACCGGTAGAACTCAGACCACTCCCACCTGGTTGCTAGAGTAATCAAAGAGGCAGGAGTAGAAAGGGGAGGCCAGGCTGAGACTGGGGCTTGATGGGTATATGAGAACTCATCCAGGGAGGTGATGGAAGGTAGAACCACCTGTGAGCCCAGACTTCAAGCCATGATATTTGTTCTCCATGGACCCATCATATTTCACTTACAAAACACAAATTCAAAGACAAAAGTACTCAGGATTTCAAGCTGGTGACCACAGAGCATTAAACCCCAAACAGGTCTAAGACAGGACCCTGTGTGACTGCACTTATCACAAGCTCTGGCCATAGAGGTGAGGTATAGTACCGTGTTTAAATCACATATCCATTTGTGGAGAAGATAGACACTATTTTAAGATGTGCTATTATACAAAAGCTTATTGAATGAATGAGCTTACTTAATGGTATGGGGAAGAAACTGGACAATGAAGAGGATAAATTGTTCGCTGTACAAGTGTGGATCCCATGTTCCATTCAGTGGCTCCTTCCTTAAATGTATGCCATGGCAACTTTGGACTTTATCCTGCAGACAGGTAATGAGGTGCCATTTCACATTTTTTTTTAATTGAAGGAGTGACACAATCAATGGATCTTCTTGGTAGCAATATGGAAGAAGAATTCAAGGAAGTACTGACTATAGATAGGAAATCAACTCAATTCTATATCAGCTATTACTGAAAGCAACAGTATAGTTGTTAAGAGTATGGGCTCTTTAGTTAGAGACCTGGGTACAAATCCTTGTTCTGTCAATTAACTAGATAATATAGACTTGGACCAGTCACATGTTTTCTCTAAGCTTTAGTTTCCTTATCTGCTAAATACTACTACTACTACTATTACTACTATTACTACTACTACTACTACTACTACTACTACTACTACTACTAACTACAACAATAGGGTTCTTGTGAGGGTTGAATGAAATGATAGCTATGAGGCACTTAACACAGTGCCTGCTTCATTAAATGTAGCTTTTGTGATTATATTATCATAGGAAAAGGATTCACAGTTTCTCCACCCAGCTCCATGTTTATATCCTTTTTGAAACTCCTGTGCTTCCAATTGTGAGAGTAAGGGACATGTGCCTGACCACCCCCATCTACCAGTCTCTCTTCCCTCTGCAGCCCTTAATTCCTTGGGGCAGAAGGGGTAACTCTTCCTTCTCTTGCTTTGTAGTCTTATTCTCTACCTTCAGGTAGCAGCCTCAAGATCTGACTGTATAATATTGAGCAGCATGTTATCTACAGAAGGGATTCTTGGCTGGGCCCCTCATGTAGAAAAGGAATTTAGAAAAATTCGCTTTCTGTTCTTAGCCTAATTTTAAACATATTACTTTGCTAAAGAAGTCACCTTTTTCACTTACTCATTCCTTCACCCTCTCTTACCCCAGGTCAAAAAGCCTATGTAAAGGATAAGGAAGAAACTAAAATACATTAACATTTGCAGTATATTATTTCCCTTTAAAACAGAATGTATCATTGTTATAATCATGTAATAAGTGGGGCAATTTATGGATATCATGCTTATCTGAAACTTACCAAGATGCATGTCGTTGGGGGAACATAATAAAACAGGTATACCTCAGAAGCACCAAAGGCTGCTGGCACTGTTTCCCAGGAATTAGGAAATGCCTAGACATTAAAGTGAAAGAATGTATTTATCAAAACAAAAACTCTAGGTCCATATACCTTCGAAAATGGAGGGGTTAACACCATGTTTTAGAGTTTTAGATCAGGCACACTAGGTTTGCATGTGTGTAGATGTAAGTGCTTGCCTTCTAGTATTTCTAGTTTTCTTGTCTTTCCAGGAGGATCAGATTTCCTAGATTCCTTGAAGTTAGGCATGGCCTTGTGACTTGCTTTGGCCTATGCAATGTGAGCAGATTTGATGCATGTCACCTTTATGTGGAAGCATTTAAGAGGTGGTGTGAGATTTTCCATGGCTGCGCTTCCTTCTTCCCCAGTAATTGCGGAAGTCTTATTGGGATGATGTGTTATTACATGGTAAAGCCACGTTCAGTCCAAATCTCCAAATCAATCTATGAGTCTCTGAATATCTCAGAACTTCCATGTCAGCCTATGTTATACATGTAACAACAACAGAAAACTTTTGTTGTTCTTAACATCTAAGCTTTAGGAGTATTTCTGATTGCAGAATTATTAAGCCTATCCTAACCAATATATCATCATTCTAGATACTGAGGTTACATAAATAAACAACATAGACAAAATTCTCCTTTTTATATTACAGCAGGAGGGATACATGCAATAAACATCTATAAACAAATAAATGTACAAAATATTAGAATATCCAAAGTACTGAGCAGAATGTAATACTGGGAAATGGAATTTTCCTGGCAGTTACTACTACTTAGGCATCAGTGCTTGGAAAAAACTCACTGAAGTGCTGAGTGTCGAGCTGATGAGAAGGGAGCCACAAAGTTTTGGGGGAAAACTTGGGCAGACAACAGCAATTTAAAGGTTAGAAGCAGAGGGGTGATTTTATGGTTGGATTTATCCTGTGTACTGGTTCACTCTAGTTGATAAGCAGACTGTATGTGGACAAGAATGGAAACAGAAAAATCCTGATATAATGGAGCAAATGACAGATGGGATGTTAGGGGTAGGCTTATGTATTGAAGATGCTGAGAAGTAGCCAGATCCAAGGTCTGTTTTGGAGACAATAGTAACAAAATTTGCTGATAGATTGGTTGTCAGTAGGAGAGGAAAAGAATCAAGGTCAACTCCTAGGTTTTCGGCCTGAGCGACTTGGTGCTATTTATTAAGACAGAGAAGACACGGGGAAGAGCAAGTATGGGAGGGAACATCAAGAGTTCTGTTGTTAGTGTGCTGGGTTTGAGAGACTACTTGACATCAAGGTGGAGCTGTTGAGCAGGCTGGCAGATGTGTGCATCTGGAATCTGGAGAGAGGGGTTAGAGAGTCGCAGAGTATGTAGGTGGGAATGAAAGCACAGGCCTGGATGAGGACCCTCAGAAGATAGTGTAGAAATGAGAAGAGAGCCAAGAGCAGAGATGTAGGTGAAGAGAGTAGAAAGGGTTAGCAAGAGAGACTGAGCAGTTTGCCCAGTAAAGTCAGAGGAATGTAGTGACATGGAACAGAGGAGGAAATGGCTTCAAGGAGGAGGGGTGAACGATGTGTGTCAAATGTGGCTATGAGGTAATATGTGATGGAAACAGAGTTGTGACTACTGGAATAAGTACCATGGAAATTACCAATGGCCTGGATAAGAGCCATTGCAGGGGTGCAGAGAGAAGGGGAGAATGACAAAATGGACAAAGTATATTTGACAGCTCTTCCCCGGAGTTTCAGTGTGGAGAACAGCAGAAACCGGGGATGTGAGCTGGGTCCCTGTATCTGAACTTCTGCCTTGACCACATGCATAACACCTCATACCCTCTAACTTTATTTTTATAGACTACATGTGGGCTGGAATCTTTTCCTGAAACTTAGCCTCATGTCTGGGAATGTACAACTGGCTGCCAGACCACCCTGAGGACAAATTTCTGCCTACCAGAATCTCCATTTCACGTAAGAGTAAACCACATACCCAAGAGAGATATGGACAAAAGGGAAAGAAAAATATTTTCTTCACAAAACCAGAAAAGTTCTGTGTACTTGATTGCAGTCAGTGACAATTCTGAACTCCCCAAAAATACGATCATCAAGGATATGGGTAGAGTGGTAACAAAGTCAGAGACTTCACATCATCAGCAATTATAGACAAGGCAACAGGTGGTCACAATGCTGGTGTTGTTTCACTTTAATTTCTGAATTGTCAATATATTCACACGGTTCAAAATTTAAAAAGTAAAAAGGAGGTACAATGAAGTCTCCATCTGACCCTGTTCCAGTTCGTGTCCTCAAAGTAAACTAATGTTTCTTTTTTATTCTTCCATACACGTTTGCAAATACACATGCATCTCTCTCCACCTTTTGGAACAAGTGGTATTATACGCTACATACTATTCTGCATCTGCAAAGCCCAGAACTGAGCAACATGGAGAGAAGTGGATTTTTGCCAACTTCACCTTAGAGCTACTGAATTCATGATAAATATTTTTTAGGAAAGCAGTTTTTAGTAGGTAGTAGGCATAATAAATGGAGTCCAAATTGAGTTCTCATGTGTGGGATGTCCGTTGAATGGGGCGGGCCTGTGAGGAGGTAGAAGGTGTCTAGGAAAACAAAAGTAGGAAATATGACATGTAAGCATTTTTATACAAGTTCCCAGGAACTGTCATAGAACCTTGCCATCACTGATGTGTTTGCTCACCATCATCCCAGCCCTTCCAGCAATTTTGGGAAGGCTCTGCCCCCTGCTAGCGCACCCACAGGGATTCTTGACTGGCTCTGTTTGAAGTCAGTCAGCTGCCAAGATCGCCACCTGTGCCCTGTCAAAACTAGCCTTGTGTTGCAAATGCCTCCCTCTCAACTGACCATCTCTGCAATGCTGCCATCAGGATTTACTGTGTAACGAAGTCCCATGCTCCTGGTTTGATGTCCCACCACCAGCTGCATGTCTGAGCCCCTCTCCCAGCAGGGGGCATGTGCCTCTTGAATGTGAACCAATTCTAATATAAAAACAATAGGAGCCAGTTTTTAAAATTACCATCTGACTTGCCAAGTGAAGTGAAGCTCATTTTTAAATGATTCCCAGCTGTCATAATAGCATTGTGCCTGAATGGCTCAGTCATCACAGAAGCAAGGAGGGCAATTTTATTTCATATTTGACCTGATAACAGGAATTGTAATTAGAAATCAACTTGAGATACTTAGAACAGCTACTTATAATCACATCAATTAACATTTGTACGTTCCTTTACTTTTTAAAGCACTTTTTGTACACTGTCATAATATGGTAGGGAGTGATGGTGGCTCCAAGGAGGGAATAAAACTGGGTTATTTTACTGCCTAAGCTTAGAAGCAGGAAAAAGACAGACAGGTTCTTACAAAAGGAAATATCAAAGGAAGACAGACTCCAGTGCTAAGCACAAAAGAATAAGCACTACAGTGCCAAACCTAGAGATGCTGAAATGAAAACATTGTGAATTCAAGATAGACATCATGGGAGGATGGTCAAGTCAACTGAGGTCCTATAATGGTGTGTTCCAGACAGAGGGCTGTTGAACCACTATTTGGGTAGAGCAGGTAGTTTTTCATTTATTACATAGGTAATACCTAGCTCTCAACTGGTTTATCTCGCAACTGCAGATAAACCAAAAGAAAAGAAGTGATGTTGCTAGTCTTCTCTGTCTAGCCTCTTATGACCACATTCTTGTGAGCTGGCTGACACTCATCTCCATTGATACCCTCAATGTGCTGCTTCTTTCCCTGTTTTCCAGAGAAGTACTTTCTGGCTTCTTGTCCAACCTGCTCTCTCTTCCAGTGGTTTGGAATAAACATTTCCTAGCTGTTGAGGACTTAATTGATGATAACTGCATTTTCTGAAGAATTGATACTTATAGTCACCTTTTGTCTCAGAGGCAGAAATGCACGATATATCCATATAAATTGTGAAAGAATTCAGCTTGATTAATGTCAAGGCAACGAGTGCCAAGCAAAATCATGATTCACCGTATCTGGTGATTTTGATTTACCAATTTTGAATAAACATTTTCTTCATGGTGCTTTCTCCAAAGAGTGTTACGGAACTGGCTGGAACATTTCTTTGTGTTTCCACTCTCTACCCTCACTCCATTTGCCTATTGGGTTCCCTTGCATATAGTGGGTACTCAGTACATGTTTACTGAATGAAAGTCTCTTGCATAGAGTGTGATAAAGCTCCACTATTGAACTGGTTCAGTGGGCTTTGTTTCGCATGCACTCCTGTATGGAGCCATTGTCCTGAAAAGAAAGTGAGAACTGAATTATTGAAAAGACCGATCTTCCCCCTTGGGAATACAAGTGTGGGAACCTGTAAGGGTTAGTGACATGGCTAAACTGATTGTGTTTGTGTGTGTGCACAGGCATTATCGCTTTATTCCTGCACTATGGAAAGCTCCCAGCATATGACCCTTCTCACCAGAAACTAGCACTTGGATTTTTTTTTTCTCTAACACTTCTCGAGATGCCCCTAATTCTACAATTCCTCTCCATCTTGTTACAGTTGTACCCAAATGCCTCAAGTGAAAATTGATCTAAATTCCTGGAGAAAACCAGACTTGGGCTATCCTGGATGGGTCAAGGTGGAGGTGAGTTCTCCACAATGAAGACCGGGGTAGACAAGAGAATGGAACAAGAGTGGGAAAGTTGCCAGTGAGATTAATACTGGCCTAGCATTTCTGGAACACATTCGAGGGGCGTTTTTCTTCTGGAGAGTTCAAATAGTGCTAAGCCTGCAGTTACCCCAAACCCTATCCTTGCCCAGAGATGAGGAAAGGAGCAGGGATGGGACACAGTGGGCAGGAGAGGTGAATGAGTGCAAACAGAAGTTGAATTAGCAGAAGAAAGGAGAAAAATTGTAAGTAGAATCAATGGAAATAGTAAAGATGTATCAATAGTGCTTTTCCCGGGCAGCTATTAAAGAGTATCCATCTGTCTGTCTGTCTGTCTGTCTGTCTATTTATCCACTCATCCATCCATTCTTTATCCAGCCACTCATCTATTTATCCATCTTCCCTTCCAAAAGGATTAAATTCTTTTCCAAGGATAAATTGTATATGTTGACATAGTATAAACTATAATTAGGTAGAATAACAAAGAAATACAAGGAAGGGGACAAAATGGAGCCAAAATGGTAGGGCTGACCATACACTTGCTGGTCTGGGTCACCGTGCCTCTCTAAGGGACTGCCTCTGACAAGGAGAGGCAGTGATATACATAACCAACGTGAGCATCTTGCTAACTCTGATGCTCTGACCTATGACATGTGTCTTCTTCTTCAGATATGCCTCTCTGGTTGTCTTGTTTGGACTCTGCACACCCAACTGGACTTTGTGGGGTGGCTGCTATGTGCAGTGGGTAGCAGGGCAAAAGCAGACCTAAATGTGTGCGTGGTGAGAATTGTATACATTAAAACCCCAGATGCAAAAATTACTTCACTTACATAAGGCAAATTAACAGAACCCACCCAACTATAGAAAATATCTTGTCAGAAATTAGAAAACATTAATTTTGAAGAGCTCAAAAAAAATAGCGAATTAAAAAAAATTTTGAGTTCAGGAAAAAAATAATAAGGATTTTAAAATATGTCGACAGGGCCTATGAGGTTCTTTTCTTATCTGACATCCCCCTCTACTGACAGCACCTTCTCTCACTTTTCCCTTAGAACCCAGCAGGGAAGTCCTTTGAAAGTGACATGCTTGTGAAATGCCTTTGAATCCTTGCTCACAGATTGGAGGAGGACCAGGGGGAAGGTCATAGGTTCCTTTTGGGGCTTGGGGAATTGGAGCCATCCAAGTTCAGTCAGCAATAGGATACACATGTCTGGAGCTCAGAAGAGAGACCTCAGACAAAGAGAGAAGTGGCAGAGTGGTCAGTGGGGGTGGATGAAAGAAAAGAGGAAGAGGAGGGGAATGCCCTAACCTTGAGTCTCTCAGACATAAAGGTCAGGCAGATGCGTAGGAGCACAGCAACATAAATTCAGTCACTCATTCCTCGAGAAAGGCCTTTTAGCAGCACTTCCTACTGGGGGCCATCCATCCTTCTCTTGTATAATCCCAATGTTGGGAAATTTCTTCAGAGTCATGAAGGAATGTTTAGCATTAGAAAGTTATTACTTATGATGAGCTAGAATCTGCTATCCACAGTTTTCATCCTTTTTTTTTTTAACCATTCTGTTCTGTGTCATAAAGACTCTGTTATCTCATATGTTTATTCTGCAAATTCTTCCCCATGAAAATCCCATGAGACAAATATGGCCGAATAGATAAATGACCCAGTTCAAGGTCTGTTCCCTCCCTCTCCCCCATTATAATCCCTTAAGGCAAAGACTATGTCTTATTCCCCTCCCTCCCCAGTCTCCAGCCTATTAAACATTTCCTGGAGGTTTTCTATGCAGTAAGTGCTTCAAGTGCATGATCTCTTTAGACATCACATCAATTGAATAACTAGGCATTATTATTATTATCTCTATTTGTAGATGAGGAAACTGAGGCTCAGAGAGATATGTAACTTAAAGCCACATAGCAAGTGTGTGCTAGATGTGGCTTAGAATCCACATCTCTCTGATACCAAAGCTTGGGGCACTTAAACCAATGTGATTCTACCTGTTTTATCTCTAGACAGCATCAGGCACAGAAAAGGCCCACAATGGTGTCCACTGGACTGAACCAAATTGTAATAATTCCTACCAGAAAAAAGATAATTTGGGGTCAGGAGGCTTATAGAATAAAAAAGAAAGACTTTGTCTCTGGACCCAAGTTTCTTCCAACCAACACTATTGACATTTTTATCTCAGCATCAGCTTCCATGAAGCAGCTCTCCTTCCCAGTTTCATTCCATCAGCTCAGCAGTTCCAAGAATGGCTCCCTCCAGCCCTCTCCACGAAGTGCTCCAGCGGGAGGACCCCTCTTGTCTTAAGGGTTTGGTCAGCTCCCATTACTCTGGATTTCTCGAGAGGACAGCAGATTCCTGCTGGCCATATTTTGGATGTCATTGGCTCCCCACTAACCAGCTCTGTAACCTTTAGTACGTTAACTTCTTTAAGCCTTGGATTTTTTATCTTTAAAAAGGAAATGAGCACTTGATGGTATGTTGTGAGTTTAACTGAAAATGTAAGTTAAATATCAAACACAGTGCCTGCTCCACACCATATCTACTCAGAAGTAGTAGCTATTATCCATCTAAGATGGCAAATTTTAAATGTGTAATTATTGTTTCTACTTGAAGAAGATGAACAATTAGAGGAAACAGAGGCAGCAAATGGAGGGAGAAGTCACGGGGTTAAGAGAGCAAATAAAATGCAATATCATGGAAGCCTTATAGTGTAATTCTCAGTTCCTATTTCCTAATGGACATTCAAGAGTCTCTGTCTTGAATTTGGCAAAAAGATACGGGGGAATTTCAAGACTTGTCTCTGCAGAGAAATGGGGATAGAGAGGGATGACAGAGAAACAGAGCAGGGAAATAAAGGCAATTACTACTGACTATTTGTAAAGTTTGGCAGGAAAAGGAAGTAGAGGGGCAGCAATTCAAGGGCAATGGATTTATACCAAGGAGATGATTAATAAATAATCACTGAATCAATGGCTTAGGGAATGGTTGAGTGAGTGAATGAAGTTGCTTGGAGTTTGATTAAATGGTTTTGATAATGTTGACATTTTGGGTCTGTTGCATCTCTTTTTTTTTTTCTTTAATAGTAGTGGGAGAAAATTTGAAATGATTATACAATATTCAGCCAAAATAAAACACCTCACAGCTTTAAAGAGCATTAGGTAAAAATCATTTCACCTGCTGCTGTCTGTGGCTCTCTAAATTGCCAAACTTTGAGTGCCTTCCAGTTGTATGAAATTTGTAATAAGGTGTCTGTCAGAAAAGACCCAGGAATACCAGCTGTGGTTGGAAGTTGATCATGAAGGATTCAGAGATGTATAAATGTGAGTCTGCGAAAGTAAATCTGTTGTGGAACATCTCCTGGAACTCTTATGCTCAAATTGACTAAGACTGGATGAAAATCAATTTATCTGTTCCCCTCAGCCCATTACTTGGATCTAGAGCCCCACTCTGTGAGTGCTGTTAGTCAGAAATAGCCTAAACTTTGCAGAGGTATATATTGACCATCAGACTGGCCATTTAGTATAGATTAAGGCTTCTTACACTTTAATGTGTGTGAGAATCCCCTGGGGAACTTGCCAAAATGCAGATTCTTCCTACATTAACCTGGGAGAGGCTTGGGATTCTCTTTTTTAACAAGTCCCTAGGTGGCACTGAATCTTAGGCTGCTGGGCACCTGTATGATAGACCATACTTTGAGTAGTAAGACTATAGCATATCTGGCTCTGGTTTGCTCACACTTTTACTATTGTGGCACGTGGTGAACACCTGAGACACTCGGTGTCAGTTCAGTTCCAGGACTGGTTTCCTCCCCTTCCAACCCCCCCACCCCCCAAAACCCCATCCCCCACCCAACCAACCCCTGCTGAGAAAATATAAGATATACAAATTTAGTGACAATAGCTGCTCAGATTTTTGAATTCACAGCTTAAAGGTATTTTTTCTTCTCTGTTTGCTTTGGGGGAAAAATGGTTTTTTTTTCATTTCGGATCCCATAATTCCTGACTTTTTTTTTTTTTTTACCTTAATGGTTTGGCATAAACCCACTCTTGTTGATTTGGTATTTCTTCTGTGGATAAACTTTCTGGCTTTGGAAAAAGCCTCCTTTTTTTGTGAGGCACTTTTAACCTGCGGGATTTCCATTTACTTAATTGGCATATTTATGTATTGAGATGGGTGCCTATAGGGCTTGGGCCACAGCCTCTTTTGTATAATTGAAAAAAATGAAATGAGCTATTCTCACAGTTGTGTGCCCTTCAGTCATGGAGTGTGGTAAAAGGCTCATCATTTAGAGGCTGCAAAAGCTCAGGAAGATCAATAGGCATAATTCAATCCAGGGTCATTTAGAAAAGCAAAACTTGGGATTTTCAAAGCCCAATTATTTCAGGATCTTGGCCATTGCTAATTCCCCATTAAACTCTTCCTGGGCCTTCATCCCTTCTCCATGTTAAAGAATGACCTTCTCAACTCCTGATGAATCATCGTGCTAAGGTTAAGCCCAGGAGCTTCCTCCTGAGGGTCAGACAATTTGTAAACTCTGAGGTGCTGACTGATCATAGGCCCAGCTGCAGACTGTCACTTTAAGGTCACTTCTGAAGCCTAGCATGCTTTGAAGGCAAGTGTGGAAATTGATTCTTATTGTTTAATATAGCTATGGTTAATGGCTTATAGATTTTTATATAGTCTGGCCCTGCTAGGCATGTCTGTTAAGTCCCTATTAAGGTTGACAAAGGAAAGAGAAGGTCAAGGGGCCTGGGACAAATGCATGGCTTTCCTCCAAGCCAGACGGAGAAATGTCTCCTTAACAAGAATTTATTATCTCCTGAAGACTTGAGAAAGAGGGATCTTTTGCTGTATAATGGAGGAATTTGACCTCTGAGCTCAAAAACACATGTTTCACAGGAGAGCCAGGTGATGTCAGAGTAGCACAAATGCCCTGCTGGGATGAGTCGATGAAAATAGATACAGGTGAACCAGCTACCTCTGGAGAGTCTAGCTCCTGCCAAGATGACCATAGTGTGTTGAATGTTGATCCCGCAAAGATCTGTCTATCCAGAAACTGTGAATGTGACCTTATTTGGAAAAAGGGTCTTTGCAGACGAAGTTAGGGATCTCTAGGTGAGATCTTCCTGGATTACTTGAGTGGGCCCTAAATCCAATGGCAAGTATCCTTATAAGAAAAAAGAGAGGACACACGCAGGGGAAAAGGCAGTGTGAAGATGGGACAGAGATTGGAGTGGCGCAAGACCTGGACTGCAGGGACTGCCAGAGGTCGCCTGGAAACTGGGAGAGAGGCGTGGAGTGATTCTCCTTCAGAGCCTTCAGAAGGGACCACTCCCGCTAGCAGCTTTCTTTTAGACTTCTCTGTCCTGGAACTGTGAGAGAATACATTTCTGTTGTTTTAAGCCACCAAGTCTGTGATGATTTCTTAAGGCAGCCTTAGGAAACGAATATAATGACCAAGTACCCTCCTCCAAAATCAACCCTAGGGAAACTCTAGAACCATGAAGCTACATGGATTCTAGAACCTAGAGATAAAAAATATGAGCCCCTACGGTGACTGAAGGTTGTCTTGTCTGGTGATAGGACAGGTGGGTGACTACAGCTGGAAGAGTGACCTGAGGCAATGGTGGAAGAGAAGTTGGAGAAAGGATTGTTAAATTCTGCACTTGCCTCTCCTCCAGGTTACAGAGGATTCAGTGACCAATCCTTTAAATTTCCTCTGCCAGTATAATAGGGACACAGACATCAAAGGCTTTCGGGGTAGGACGCTGAAGGAAAGGTAGCACAGGACTGAACTTCTGTTCTACTCCAATCCCAGAGCTACTGCTTACAACCCAGGCAGGAGGCTCCCTCCCCCGGTGCCACTTCTCTCTAAATTTTTAAAGAAGCATTCCTGGCCAGAGGAGTTGTCTGATAAGATGGCAGCAAACGGCAAAAATCATCTGTTGTTCTCTGATACCCGGGGTTCCCCCATGGGTCTCATCCTTCTCCTCGCCTTTCCTCAGACTCATCTGAACTCACACAGACAGCCCTTCAGATTCCATCCACAGCAGGATTACTGGAACAAGAATTCACATGAATGTGAAAGAAGTCTGTGATAAAGGATATTAGATATATGAAGCAAGAAATCAAGAAAGAACTAAGTGAAAACTAGGATTTTTTAAATAGAGTATAACAGATGGGATAAATAATAGGGCAGATATAACTGAAGAATTAAGTAGTGAATTAGGAGATCAGTTTGTTATAAATATAGACAATGGGCTGATAACTATAAATTGAAAATGAAACCCCGTAATGCTCCAAGTTTTTAACATGAAAAGGACATGAGCAAAAATTCTCAGATATAGAAAAGTCCAAAAAATATGAAAAAAAAATCAAGCTAGCTAGTAATAAAACAAAATAAAGCAATGAAGTGCTGTTTTAATCCCAACTTGGAAATGATATAAAACAACTACAATAATCCATTTGAGATGTCTTTGATAAGTGTGTAAAGAGAAATATCATTGGGAGACTTATGAGCTTTATTTGTGATACAGATTTTAGTGCAATACCTGAAACGGGGGATTGATAGATAACTTAGAAGAGAGAGCACGCATACATTGGGTGCCTAGAGACAGGAGGCCAAGCATATCAAGGAGGGATGGACGGTGGGGTAGGCATGCTCATAGCTTGCTGGCTCATATCTTCTCTAGAGAGCAGTTTTGAAACTTGAATCAAAATCCTTTTGACCTACTAGTAATCCAGCGATCTATACAGGAATATGGGCATCTATTAACTTGAAACCTCTGCTCTGTCAAGAGAAGTTTCCATCACCTCCTCCCCGTTCTTCTTGCCGTTAATGGCAAAGCCTTGTCATCCTCCCATTCTGGGACTTAAAGTAACTTGTTCGCTTCATTCAGGCTTTGCTAAACCACAGGAAGAGTGACTGTCTTCTGGAATCTACCTTGGATGATGAAGTAGCAACCTTGAGGATACCAGCCATGACCCAGATGGTGAGGTGTAAAAAAGAAGATGCATGAATTCCTGGTGGCAGTAGGTTGCCATACAAGTCTTGTATTGCCTACCTCTGGATCTTTTTTTTTTTTTGTATATCAAAAAATATACCCCTCATTGGTTTAAGCTGCTTGATCAGGGCTCTGATTACCAGCAATCAAATGCAATTTAAAGCTAAAGGCTTTTCATACAGGCTTTGAGCTTAGTTAGCTCTATTCACCAGCACACTTGCCATAAATTTATCCTCGGTTGCAAGCATTTGGTTGAGTCTGACATTCATTTCCTGAAAAACTATGAAACTTCTATTAATCATTGAGTAGTTTATTTTCTGGTTAAAAATTTCAAATCCAGTTGTTCTGTGGCAATTCTGGAGCAGGTGGTTGATGATGCATGGAGAGGTCTCGTTCAAGTAATGCACAAGAGTGAGCAGATGTTAAAGGGCTTTAACTGTTAAAAATGGGAAGAACATCTGTAAAATACATTTTACAGATTGATGAGGCCAAACATTCCAAGGAGAGGAGGAAGGATTGGGAGAAGAGAAGGAAGTGACTGGGACCAGCAGAGAAGCTGACATAGGTATGTTAAGGGTGAGGACACAGTGGCACTCTGGCACTCGGCTGTTTTATGTCATCTTGTTTAAAACCACATGAAGTGTAAAATTAGCATGAATGACCCATTGAGGTCATTGTAAATGAGATATTAAAATATTAAGGGTAGTTCATCTCTAGTCTCTTCTCCACCCTATTAAATTTTGTAGAAAAAAAAATTTTACTCAGAAAATACAAGATGGTAATTCTTTTATAATTCAAGTCTGAGCCTGCAAGAAAGTAACAAGAATTAAATAAGCAGCATGTTGTTATAAAATAGATGTGGATGAAAAGACTTCCTAGAAGAAAACAGTGAGAAGAAGGAGGAGAGAAAAAAAATGAAACTAAATAATCTGTGTTTTCATTATTGAAGATTCAGTGCAAAGCAAAGGGCAAAGAATAGCCAGGACACTTCTGAAGAAAGAGGGAAGGAGAGTATTGGGGAGAGAAAGAAGAGGGAGTAGTTTCTCTATTATATATCAAGACTAATTATAGAGCTATAGACATTAAGACAGTGAGATGTTGGGGCAAGGATAGACAAATCTCCAATTGGTACAAATAGAAAACCCAGATACAGATTCATACATAAACGGTCACTTAATTTTTAACTAAAGAACCATTGCAAAGTCGTAGGGGGAGGATACCTTTTTAAATAAAGAGTGCTGTAACAATTGAAGATCCTTAAGTGAAAAAGGAAGAAAGGAAGGATCTTGATTCCTCCTTCAAAAATCAGCTCTAGGGGATTGAAACTAAATGTGAAAGGCAAAACACTAAACTTCTTAGAAGATAATGTCATGAGATATCTTCATAATTTCAGAGAATGAAAATATTAGAGTGCTGTTGAAGGAACATATTAATAAATTGGACTAAATTAAAATTAAAACTTTTTTCTCAGAGGGTACCACTAAAAGATGACAATGCAGACCATGGAGAGATAAAAGATATTTGCAATACATATACATAACAAAGGGCATTTTTCCAGAATAATGAAGAGTTTCTACATAAAATAAGAGAACTCAGTAGAAAACATGAGTGTAGGACCTAGGTATTTAACTAATGAGGGAATCAAAGTAAAAATGTGCTCACCTTCATTAATATAGAGGGGAATAAAAATCAAAGCCGCAGTGAGATGTCACTGCACATTCTCTAGATTGGCTAAATTTTAAAAAGTCTGACAATGTCAAATGTTGGTAAAAATGTGGAGCAATGAGATCTCACATGCATTGTTGGTAGGAGTATAAATTTATATATTAACAACAGAAAATAGTTTGGTACTACTAGTAAAGCCTTAGATATGCCTTCCTCTTGATCTAGCAAACTTACTCTTAGGTATATACCTTAGAAAGCATCTGCACAGGCATAGTAGGAGACATGTAGAAGAATTTCCAGAGCAACATTATTCATAGTAGCAAAAGACCAGAAAAAATGACCATTAAAGTAAAATTGGTAAATAAATTGTGAAATTTCTCTACAATGGTATAGCACATAGCAACAAAATATATAGCTACAAACAATATAGATAAATCTTTTTTTTTTTTTAATGTTAGGCAAAGGAAGGTAGGCACAAAATGAGTCCTGTCTTTCTCCATTTGGGCTGCTGTAACAAATTACCACAGACTGGATTGCTTATAAATAACAGAAATTTATTTCTCTCAGTTCTGGAGGCTGAAAGTTCAAGGTTGTCAGTACAGCTGAGTTATGTTGAGAGCCCTCTTCTGGGTTACTTCTCCTATCCTCATGTGGTGAAGAGCAAAGCAGAGAGGAAGGAAATTCTCTCTCATGACTTATAAGGGCACTAATTTCACTCACAAGGGTTCCACACTTATGACCTCATCTAATCCTAATTACCTCCCAAAAGACCCATCTCCTTATGTCATAATATGCAGAGTAGGGTTTCAAGATACAAATTTTGAGGGGGACACACAATCAGTCCACAACGATTTCCAGCGATTTCATTTTTATAGAGGTCAAAAGTGGCAAAAACTAAGATACAGTGTTGAGGGATGCACGTGCATACTTATGTGGTAGATGTGAAGAAAAACAGGGAAGTAATGAACATAAAAATGGTGGGGAGGGGAATTTGATCAGGAGGGACTTGTGGGGACTATTAAGGTGCTGGAAATGTATTTCTTGACTCAAATGATAGTTACCCAGGTGGTCACTTTACACTTTACCCAGGTGGTAGTTACCCAGGTGGTCACCAATTCATTAAGCTCCATAGTATTTATGTTCCCTGTGTTTTTATATATGTGTAATTTTTTTTTTCCAAATGAAGTTTAAAAGAGAAAAAAATGAAGAGATGCAATTCAAGCAGATAATCTGAATGGTCAGGAATTGGCAAGTTGATAAATGACCTCTTCATACAATATACATGATACTCTTGGATGTTTGTTTCCTGGTTTTATAAATACATTGTAAGTATTTTCATCATGAGTTCCTCTTGGGCAATAATGATTGAGTCAGTGATCTTGCACAGAAAAGATATTTGATTTTTACAAAAGTCGTATTTCATGTAAAATATTCAACTTACATCAGTTTTTCTTTGCATGAGGGGACACGAATAAGGATGTTCAGAGCAGCACAATTCAAAATAGCAAAAAAACTGGAAAAGGTGTCCATCAAAGTGAAATAGATAAAGTGTGCTATATTCAGACACAAAAGAAAAGCTACCGACAACAATCTGGAATCAATCTTTTTTAATGTTGAGCAAAACAGGACAAATAAAAAAAGACATATTTTCTATGATTTCATTTTGTTTCAAATCCATGCAAAATCCAAACTATAGTGGTTAGAGGTATACACTGATAGGGCAAAAAGAGTGAAAAACTAGGAAGTGATGAGAATAAAAGGGATGGGCCAGTCAAGGGAGGGCTTGACGAAAGCTAACACTATTCTAAACTCACTGGGGAGATAGATCAAGATGAAGAGAATCTCATTCCCTAAATAATTATGTTGAATAATTACTTTCCAGAATCATAGCATCCCAGGATTTGAAGGAACCTTAAAGATCACTAAAATAAGTAGATCCTTGATTTTTTTATTTCATTTTTATTATTATGTTTCAAAACAACTTAGAGATTTCAATAAAGGGTTGTCAAACTTTTTATTTTGGGCAGTAAGGTATGTTTGAAAACCTACTACTATCTATCGTTATCATTAATACATAAAATAAATGGCATTTCACCCTTACAATGTAAGAAGTAAAAAGATATCAGGATAAACAATAGTCCTTTATAGGATAAATTAAGATTTCTGAACCACGTTGTCCATATTTTTCTAGGGACTTAGTAAAAATCTTATAATGGACTATCACAAATCCCTAGACTAGCATGTGGTGAACTTTGACCTCATCCACTATCCATCCAATGCTTGAGCCTTTTCCCCAAAATCTGTGAAAAGTGTTGCTATAGCCTATCTTCTGGTGAATGAGAACTCACCTCCTCCTAATGACATCTCTTTCTCTTTGAACATCTGTAACTGTTTGGACATCCTTCTGTTTGTTGAACCTAATTTCTGTTCTTTCCCTTTCACTTATTGGTCCTAGACCAACTACACATACTGTTCAGACTGTATAGTCTTCTGCTTGTCAGCATCAAGATTTCAGCAGCATACCAAATGCCCCACCCCATGACTCCTGCTCATATCATGCTTAAACATCCCCAGGTCTTTTGTGTGTGTATGTGTATGTATGTACGTGTATATACATATACACACACAGAGTCCTCAGCATCCTTGTCACAGCTTATATGTTCCAATTCGAGTATATCCACTTAAAAAAAATGTGCTATTTCAAACTGAGTACAACTTTCCAAGTGGTCTGCCTCACCCCTCATTTCTCTCATTCTAAGCATCATACTTCTTCATTCAAGGCAGCTTAAAATTGCCCAGATCAACCCTCAGGTTCTTCACGTATTTGATAAAAACAAGTTCATATGCCAGTGTGAAACTAGAAATTGGTCTATCATAGAAAGATAGTGTAGTTTATCTTAAAATTTGATAAGATATAGAACAGCCAATTATTTATTTTTCTAATACTCCAAATGGACCTAATTTGTGCTTAGCCTGCAACTCTCCTTACGTCAGAAAAGACACTTTTAGTAAGGTCCTAAAATGTCTTTTAGAGGGGTGACATGTGGTCTTGGTATGCTAGTCCAATGAAGAAAATGAAGTTACCGTGCTGCCATTTGCCCTTAGTGATTGCTTGCGGGTTCCAACTACTGACGTCAGGGTCTCTTACAGCTTGTCCAGTTCTCTGGAACTGAGACTCAGATCCCAATATGCAGTTTGCAGAATTCCTCCCCCCCACACACACACCTTTTTAGAAAATGTAACTGCTGTGAATTTCCCACTTACAGTCTTCTGTCACCCATGTTGCCTGTGAGGTTAGGAAAGTCCCACAAGTAGCAGTTTAATGTCAGTAAATTACAGCCTGATTTGCGTGGACCAGGATGCACAAACAATGATAAAATGATTAAGTATCCTTACTCATCTTGTTGATGAGAAAGTAAAACAATTTACAAAGAAATGAAATTATTAATAAAGTACCAGTTTTCATTTGTACTGTTAAAAGATAATATGTGTGTACATACATAATTTGCCCCAGCCTCTAGTATTTATCAATATATTGCTAAATATATCCTTATTACATATAAGATATGTAATTAAATAATATGTGTTTGATTTCATATTTAATAAAATTCACTCATGACCCATGACAAGCATTTTGCAAGAGATAATATAAAATACAGGGTTTCTTTTTTTCATAATTCAAAAGAGAGAAGAAACGCTTTCTTTTCATTAAATATCCTCCAGTCTATATAAAAAGGCAAAAGTGTATTTGCATCACAAAAAATTAAGATATTTATGCATATTGTTTATAATCATCAAACTAACGCTTATTCTCTATTTTCCTCCTCCAGCTCTTAAGAAGTCACCTTCTCTACGGATGACCATTCCACTCCATTGAAATCACCCTGTGGAATTCACTGTTGGTGTTTTTGTACTTCTAGAGTCAATCAAACAATGGTAAAAAAAAATGAAAAAAAAAAAAGAAAATTTGCCAACACTCCCATTCCATTCTAATCTGGTTCATTCCTTTAACAAATATCACTGTGGAGCATCTACTACATACCCAGCCCTGTTCTGGGTTCTAGGGAGGTTGAAGTGAAAAAGACAAATCATCCTGCCCTCCTGCATTTTATTGGGAAATAGACAATCACAAAGTAAATACTTTAAAAAAATCATTTCAGATAAGAACTATGAAGAAAATAAAGCAGGATAGGGGACAGAAGGTGGTGGCAGGGAGGAAGGGAAAGATATGTTTTAGATTGAATGATGTAGGGATTCAGAAGCTACCCTATTTTCTGTTACTCTAACAATCAGACTTTGCCACCTTTCGTATTACCACATCTGCCCTTTTCCTCCTCCATCTTTGGAGAGAGAAGACAGGGAAGGAAGAGCAAAGGACAGCTGACTGGTATTTTGGGGACTGCATGAGGCTAATCTTGACTTTGGATAAAGTAGGGAGGAGCAACAAGGTGCCAGGTAATGGGTTTGGCTTCAGCTGCCAAAGAACAGAGAACAGGCTCCAGGAAGAGAAGGTGGTGAAGGAGTCTCGGTGCTTCAGGGCTGTGACAAGAAAGGACCAGGAGAGGAAGAGCGGTGGCCCAGGGATAGAGTCATAGCAGGGAGGAGTGGGAAGGAAAAGGAAGTGTGAGTTCTCTGTGATGAATTCATTCCTTTTTTAAATATGAGCCTGACTGGCTAGCTTGAGTGAAATTTTGCTCCCTTCAATTGGCAAAATGTGTGACAGACTCAAACAGCCATTGGAACAAAGATTATTAACCTGGGATTTTCCAATCTCCAATTGGTTTGGGGACAGAATTCAAGAGGTCCATGAACTGAAAGGGTAAAATAAAAAGGAGGTGGGTGAGGAGGGAGGGAGGGGAAGGATATCTATAAAATATTAGAAACATAAAACCTTTATTTTTACTAACCTCTAATGAAAATTAAGCAGTTTCATCAAATATGATTACCGGCCACTAACATCACCATACAGTTGTTGCAGACATCAGATGTCCTGAAATATCATTTTTGCTCCTTGCTATGTCAAAACTACAACGAGCAGGAGGCCTGCCCCTGAATATCATTTACTACGTTAGTAAAGAAGCACGTATATTACTATATCTCACCTTTTCTTAAATATTCTGACTGCATTTATGTTCCATGCGTTTAAAAATATGGTGCTGAGGAGATGTTCAGAAGTCTCCACAGACTGCCAAAGGGGCTAAACACCCCTGTCTTAAACTCTCTGCTGAGAGTTTGATTGGGAAGAACAGAGTCCTTCAAGTCATCCATGCCGAGGGAGCCTGCAGAATTTTCTAAGAACAGAGAGGATCACATTCAGCCCCCGCCTCTGGGGCTTCAAGTGCTCGACTTTAGGAGAAATTAATAATAATCGTGACTTTCCTCTCTAGCTGACTGAGAGTCCTGGAGAGTATTTCATCCTGTGGATTTGAGCGCTGGCAGACATTTCAGGGGAAATAGTGCCATCTGGTGGCAGATATTCTTCCTCTGCTGCACACTTCTATTTGTCTTAACAGTTAGAAACTTTCACGGCAAAGCACTTTGGCGTTTAGAACAGTCAGTGCATAAGTCGACCTCGTTTCTTCCCACTGCATGTGTCCAGTCTTGACAATTCTCCATCTCACAGATTCAGTACCTGATAATATTCAAGCAAGGTTCTACAGAATCACACTTTATAGCGCCTTTGTAGAAATGTTCAGCAGGGGGCAGTGGTTAGCAGTGTTTGAATTCCAATTCTTGCAAGGTTTCAATAATGGCGAAGGTCTCTCTCCCTCAAAAAACCATTTTCTTTTGTGATCGTGCATGAAGTGTCTCAAATGCAAGGTGCACAAAAGAGATAGAATGACTGTAAGGGAAGTCCACTTCCATCTGTCAAGAGGCTTCAGGTGGCATCGATGGTAGTAAACTTTCTGGATTTGCTGCCATATTTACTTTAACTTGTTCTTGAGTCGTCAGTGTGATATTAGCTCCTGACTTAGGCTCTGTTACTTCTTTTCACCTCCCCAACCACTTCTGATTTCCAAATTGACAGTGCTTATATGAGATGGCTGTGCTTTAGTTTCTCCTTATGAGCTTTTAAAAAAGTACAAGTGCTTAGACCTCTCTGCTAAGGGCTTGGGACTTCATTAGTCTGAAGCAGTCCAGGATTAGCCCACGGTTCAGGCATCAGTTTTAAAAAGCTACCAGATGATTCTAATGTACAGCCGGGTTAGAAAGACTAATTCGTATTTTAAGACTGACATAGTACTATCATGCATTACATCATATAGTACATTCATGTGATATTTGAGATGGCCTGTATTTTTGTCCCCAGATCCAAAAAGGTAACTTACTTGACAGCTAGGAAGTCTAAGAGCTAAGATTCAAATCTAGTCCTGGCCCCAAATCCAGGCCTTTTTCCACCAGAGTATAGCAAAGTCATCCCTAAATGAGATTATATATCCATGTATAACAACCTCTACTTCTTAATAATGTATTAGTAATTGCATTTTATCATCATCTTCTCCATTAGACTGCAAAACTTGAGAACAAAAACCAGGCTGCCTTGTTCACCCAGAGCCTAGCACATTCTAGGCCCTCCACAACTTTGTTGAGTGACTGAGTGAGTGAATGAATGAGTGAGCAAATGAATGAGCAAATGAAAACAGCTGCTGTGTCACTGGCTAATTTACTCTGTTGTCCTCAGCAAATTCATTGCCAATTTGGTTGTTCTTATCCTGCTTCAGTGAAAGTTACACTCATCTGCTGGTTTTACTCCAGGGACGTCTGAGTTCACGTTCTTTTCTTTCCTTTTCCTCAGAACAATTCTGTAGCTGAAAGATTGACTGAGGCCTTGCATGAAAAAATTAAATTTATGTCTACTCAGAAATCCCAAACCAGCAAGCATCATAAGTAGGTCTCAGTGGAATAATTCTCTTTCCCAGAAAGTCAAGAGAAGGGAAGAATGATCTTCATTAAGATGTTTTGCCAGTTTCTTTCCAGATGCATCTACTGGCTCCCTACAAACTGGAAAAGACCTGTCACCTCCATTCAGTGATGTCATAGTCACATTGCAAGCCTGTGACTGAAGCCTGTGGACCAGTGTTTCTCAACCTCAGCACTATTGACTTTTGGGGCTGCATAATTCCTTGTTACGGAGGGCCATCCTGTGCACTGAAGGGCTGTGGCGGCACCCCTGGCATCTACCCACTGAATGCCAGTCACACACACACACACACACACACACACACACACAACACACCCTCCCCCACAATGATTAATTTTGTGTCAACTTGTCTGGGCCACAGTGCACAGCTGTTGTCAAACATTATTCCAGATGTTTCTGTAAGGTTTTTTGGTTTTGGGGTTTTTTTTTTTTTTTTGGATGAGATTGACTTTTAAATTGGTGTACATTGAGTAAAACACTTGGTCCCTTACAGTGGGTCTCATCTAATTAGTTGAAATCCTGAGTAGGATAAAAGACTGAAGCAAGGGGCAATTCTGCTAGCACGTAGCCTTCTCACTTGACCTTCAACATCAGCTCTTCCCTAGGTCTCCAGCTTGATGGCTTTCCAACTTGAACTGCAGATATTGGTGTTGCCAGCTTCTATAATCATGTGAGCCAATTCTTTAAAATCAGGGACCTACCCATTTCCCAAGCCCCATGACCTTCTGAGGCGGGTGCTTCTGCTCCCCCTATATCCTCGACCTTCCAGGAGTCCCACCGTCTCCGACACCTCCTCCTCTCCACTTCCCATCACCACCCCAATTCTGCCCTTCTAACACCGCAGTGTTTTCCCTCTCAGAGGTTTCAGCTCCATTCTTCCAGAAGCTCAGCTCCCTCCTCCCTTCCTCCCTCTTCCTTCCCTCCTTCCCTTTCTCCCTCCCTTTTTTCTTCCCTTCTTACTTTTAAGTCTGACAATCTTGCAAAGGAGTCAGGGCATGAGGGAAGGGGGAAATACCTCTCATTCTTTTAGTTCCAGCTGTCAGAATGACTAAAGTAATGCCTCAATAAATTATTCTCCCCTGCTTCTATTTTCTGATTTTCAGACTTTTGATGACATTTCTCAAAAACTCTTTCATGAAATATTTGTACAAACTGTTAGGTTATACTTACCTTATTTTTGACCTCAGTTATTTCTAGGCGTCGTTTCTTGGTTTGCATTAGTTCCTCATTATTTTTGCTTTTGTTCCCATGAAAAAGACAGGAAGGTTACAATGAGCAGGTCTAGAATTTGAATGTATGTTGTACTGCTCTTCCGTGAGTGTATTTATAAGCTTTATCACACCTTTCCAAGATTCTTTCCTAATATGTGTAATTTACAGGTGTAGGTCTTTTAAAATATTAGTCTCATGAATACTTATTTTCCCTAATGTATTAAAAAGAATGTATGTGAGGCCAGGCCAACTTATTTCCAAGGTTAACTCCAAAGTCATTAAATGGCCAGTGTCACTTGACACCTTACAAGGCAAGTGTCTAAGACCAATCCTTACAATTATTACTATGTAAAACTCAAAATCTGTTCCTTCTTTTCACTCCCTACTGTCAGCACATTGGTCAGGACCCATGTGCCTCTGTTTAGGGGACTGAAATAATCCACTTTTATCCCTGCCTGTAGCAGATCCTTCTAATAGCTTGTCCATATCTCCCATCTTTACTTCTCCACTGTCTAGCCCTCTTACCAGCAGATGCATCTTAGAGGGTTTCTCCAGTGCCGCCAGATGCCTTCTTGATGCCCATGAGGTAGGCTGGAAGTTCTGGGGAACCACAACCTCCCACTCCCAGGAGAAGCCCTCAACCTATGACTGGTAGGAATTCATGTACAAACACCCCAACTTCTGGATTCCTTGGATGGGATACCTCTGAGGTGTATATTCTACAATGGCTCCCAGACACCCCTCCCAACAAGATTAATCTCCAGGTACTCACAATGGTAAGTAGCTTGACAATGAACCTTTCGTTGGCTGCCTTATGTTCCCCGTCTCTGTCTCCCAGTCCCACACTGGTATTTCTTGGTGTCACCCTCCAAATAAGTTATTTTCACTTGAATTTTTGTTTTACGGTGACTTCTGGAAGAACTCACTCTAAGATATTGTCTTTCATGTTTAACCCCACAAAACCATTTAGGCACAGTCTTACTATAGTGCACTTTCTTTAAAATTTCAAAGAGATTTATAAAAAGAAAAACTTTACAAACATGACCACTTCTACTCAGAAATCAGTGGCAACTGCCAGTGAGTAAATACAAATGGTCTTAGTTGGAGATGTGAGAGAGGTGGTCAGCTCAAAGCCTCCAGCTCTCACACCTTCAAGACACACCACAGTACTCAAAGCGAGACCTGGTGCTACTCTAAGCCAACAACAGCAGGTATAAAAGTTAGGCTTTCCTGCCCAAATCAGAACTCTTCTAATGGTCAGTTTTTCTTTGAGGCTCTATACCAGTGTGCTCTAAGCTTTCTCAGAGCCTTGCCTAGGTCTCTTCCTACACAATCCTTCCCTCCTGCGTTAAAAGGAGAGGTTCTCCCACTTACCTCAATTCCTCTTTATCTTCCACAGGCTAGTCCCTACATAAATCTCTTTCATTTCTAACTGTCTTTGCTTTTGCTTCCCAGAAAACTTGAAATAACACAATTCATACCAGGAGTCATTCCAGAAAACTGGCAATAAGGTAGGATTTTGAGACTGGATCACTCACAATGGCTGGCAAGGAGAATCACCATCCAAGTGGTAGGTAGGGCCTGAGTAGTCCTTGGCACAAGATCATTGCTCAACTACTAAAAAAATCACCACTGATGACCAGGGGCATCCAGTGGAGAGGAATGTTCTCTCACCAGTGCAATGGTTTAGGCATTTGGAAATTATGGGGAGTAAATTGTACATAAGGATAGTGGAGTTAGTGGGTATCCTACAGAGTGATAATGTGAACTGGAGAAGCAATTAGTTAAAGGCTCATGAGAGAGTCAGGTGTCTTTGGAAGCTTACAGAGAGGACAATATGAAGAGCAAGCACAGGATTTCAGAGAGTCATGAATCTCATGAAACTTTGAAGTGCTCAGCCCTGATGGGCTGTAACACTGAATCCAGTGACCTGATTGGGAAAACTTGAGACCCTGAAATACAGAATGGGGACATGGGTGGATACCCCAAAGATTTTGGCTCTACTAACTGCCTTGAACATGCAGAGCTTGCAGACGTGGCCCACACCTCCTTATTAAGAGCTAGACTTCCCTTGTTTAGGAAGATACTGCAGAGGCCTCTCCCTGCAGGACAGCTCCTGCTCCCCCAACTCCCTGTCTTTGGGAGCTGCCCCTACTGCCTCTCTTGGTGACCAGAACAATAACTAGGGTTAAATCCAATATAACGCAGCTAAGGCTGTGCTAGACCTGCCAAGTGAGAAAAGAGATTACCCTACAAAGGACCTGTAAGAATTGGCCAGCATGTACTGTGAAGAGCAGAGGAGTACACAGGGCTGAATTAGGAGGATGTTTCATCAAAGAGCTGGAAGGCAAAAGTGAACAAGCAGAAAAATATTGACTTGGGGTCACCTTGGGGTTTTTAACACCATAGTAAGGACCCCTGGAGATGGGGCAAATACATTGCCATATGGCTTTACAAAGCCTGGAGAGCAAAGGTGAGATGCCAAAGTTGTCATAGCAGATGGTAAAATAGAATTAAAAAAAAAAAAGATGGAAAATAGGATCAGAAACAGTTTACATTCCTTGGGATGAACAACACTATTCATTTACAGTTTTGCACCAGGGCTATGTTAGCTCGCCTACCTTCTGTCTTAATATAGTCCAAAGAGATCTGGACCATCTGGACATCCCACAGAACATCACATTGATCAATTACATCAATAAAATAAAGACATGGCTAGTATTCTAGAGACCTTGGTGAGAAATATGTGTTTGAGAAGATGGGAAACAAACTCTACCGAGATTCAGGGACAGGTCACTTCAGTAAAACTTTCAGGAAACCCAAAAGCTAAGACTAAGAAAATGAGGTGCACATTTTTTAGGGTTGGGGCACATCAGGACATTCCCTCTGAAGTAAAGACACACTGCCACATCTTGCATTCCCTATTACAAAGAAGAAAGTACAATGCCTGGTAGGTTTTGGAGGCCACATATTCTACACCTGGGAATCCTGCTCTGGTCCATACCCCAAAAAGCATTGAAGGCCACCAGCTTTAAGTGGGGTCGGGACCAGGAAGGAGCTATATAGCAGGTCCAGGCTATAATGAAAGCAGGCTGCCCACTTAGACCAGAACATCTGGCAGACCCTGTTAGGTGGGGGGGTGGCAGTGGTGCGAAAAGTTGCAGTTAAGCCCAAGTAGGAGAATCAAGGTCTTTGAGTTCTGGAGCAGGGCCATGCCATTTGTAATGAAGAATTATATGTATTTCAAGAAACAGCTCCGGATATGTTGCTGAGCCCTGATAGAAAATGCTTGACTATGGAGTACCAAGGACCATCTATCTAGAACTATCCATTATGAGCTGAGTTATGTCCCACTGTCAATTTATAAAGACAGATGGACCTAGCCATAGGCCATTGTGAAATGGAAATAGTATATCACAGATTGAGTCCAGCTAATTCACGATCTTTGATCCTGGACTAATTCACGATCAAGCATCATGAATTAGCTGCATGAAAAGGGAGCCCAGACCTCCATATCACCCACATGATTGCACTAGCCCCCTGCCTCAACTCTCGCCTAGGCCATACAGCAGTATGCCATACATACCACTGAAGGAAGAAGAAAAGTCAAGCATAGTTTACAGATGAGTTGGCTCAGTTTCTGGTTACAAACTGAAACCAGACAGCAGCATTACAGCCTCATGCAGGCTGAAAGACAGTGGAGAGGGAATATCTCCTTAATGGGCAAGCAGTGTGCATGGTCAGCCACTTCATGTGTAAGGAGAAGTGGCCCGAGGTGAGAACACAGATTCCTAATCATTGACCAGTGGCCCAAACAGCTGATCTGGGGCCTGGAAGGAAAAGAGCAATGGGAGATAAGAAGGTCCAGGGTAAAGACATATGGATGGACATATGGGAGTGGTCACAAAATATGAACATTTTCACATGCTAGTACCCATCAAAAGGCATTCACCATGAATAAGGAACAAAATGACTCAGCCAGGTGACATTAGTTAGCTTTCAGCATTGAGCATGCTAAAACTGGCATGATGGGTACATGAATGAGAGGCCACAGTGGCAGACAGGAGGCTACACATGGGTCCAAGAGCCTACATTGCCACTTACCAAGATTGATGTAACTACTGGTTCCTCTTTCGTAGAAACTTCTAGCAACAGAAACCCCGATATGGCGCTATTTCCCAAAGAGACCAACAGACCACCTGCTGGTAAGTTGATGACATTGGGCTCCTTTCATTCTGGAAAGGCCAGCAGTTTCTCCTATTAGGGATGGAGTCCTGGTCCAAGGATGGGCTTGCCTTTCCTTCCCACAGAGCCTCAGCCAGCACCACTACCTAGAAGCTAATGTAGTATCTGATGCACAGGCACGGAATCCTACATAACCAAGCACTTGAAGAGGGGACACACTTCACAGCTTAGGAGGTCACATGATCTACAAGTCATAGCATATACTGCACAATCCAGAGGCAGGCATTCTGATAGAACATTGCAATGGCCTATTGAAGGCTCAGCTGAAGCACAGGCTTGGAGGCCATAATCTGCAAAGTAGAGTGCTAGCCTCTAGACTGCAAAATAAATCTAAATTAAAGATCTGTGTATAATGCTATAAGAATAACACATAGGTCTTGGAACTAAGTGGTAGAAGCAGAAATGGCTCTACTTAACATCATCCAGTGATCCTCCAATGGAATTTGTGTTTCCTGTCCCTACAGCTCTGGGCTCTGCAAAATTAAAGGTCCTTGTTCCAAAGAGGACACACTCTTGCCAGGGGACAGAACAAGAGTTTCATGGGCGCTACCTAAACATTTTGGATTCATTGTGTCCAGGGCCAACAGTGAGAAGAGGCGTCACCATCTTGGCAGGGGTGATTAACTCTGATCACTAGGAGGTAGGCTGCTTTTATACAATAGGAACCTGGAAGGATAAACATAGAGCCCAGGTGGTCCACTTAGGTGCCTCTCAGTACTCTTTAGCCTCCACTGTAACTGTAAATGGACTTGCATAGCAACCCTTGCCTTAGAAGGATATGATTACCAGGGTCTCAGAACCTGCAGGAGTGAGAGTTTAAGTCATCAAGCCAAGGGGAAGACACAAAGAGTTGCCAAGTTAATAGCTGCGAATGAGGTGAAAATAGAATGGACAGTGTGGGAAGGAGATAATGAGTATCTGTTGAAGCCCTAAGGAGATTATAATTCATCTCACTAATCTCCCTATTCCAACTCTCCTCTGAGGAGAAGAGAGTCATGGGAATGATGGAGGAATTGCTCCCCTAACGTGGATAGAGAGTAGATCTGTGTTGTGCAAGGGGTGGACCCTGGTGGACATGGGAGTGAACTCCTCTGATCTCCATTCAAGACAGAACCTGTGACAAGAGGTGTAGTTAGCTACCAACAGCCTCTGTGGCCACAACTTCGTGCTGTGGCCACAGGATTTATGCTGAGGTCATGCTCCTCTGAGTTGCTCCCAGCCAGTGAATGAGCACAGAAGGATATTAGGACCAGTCCATTCCTACCCAATTTAGGCCTCTTTTAATGGGTAATCTTTGCTCTGGAGCTCCATTTTGGCCTAGGCAAGATTCTCTGAGCTCTAGAGCTCACAGTCTGAAGATCTTTCTACCACAGCCTCCTCCCTTCCATCTCTCCCTTCACAAGTGTCAGATCAGTATTATGGTGTGAGGTCCTTCCCACTTATTCCTGTTCCCTCTCTCCTCATCTTGTATAGGCTTCTTTCCCTGGTAAATTCCTTGGACTCCTAATTCTATCCTGGAGTCGGCTTCCTGGAGAAATCAACCTGACATAATGGGTTTAGGGCAGTTGGTTAATCTTAAGAGGAGGAAGAAAGTTGAGTAGGTAGGTACAGCTAGAACAATGTTCAGTCCTGACTTAAATATTCTATAGATTTTAAAAGAAATAATTAGAAAAGAATTAATTATTAATATGATTGCTTATCAAGTCTTTATTGCTTATAAATCAAGGGAATTAAAAAAGCCAAAATCAGTCACTACTTCTAAAGGAGATAAGGTTGATCCTTGAATGACAGAGAAGTCAGGAGCGCCATCTTGTGCACAGTTGAAAATATGCAAAAACTTTTGACTCCCTCAAAACTTAACTACAATCATCCCTCAGTGATTGAGGGGATTTGGTTCCAGGACTCCCTGTGGATACCAAAAATCAATGGATGCTCAAGTCCCTTATATAAAAGCATGAAATGCACATATATCTCTGATCAAGCCTAAAAACAAAATTTAAACAAAAACTTAAACCAAGAACACATTCATTCTCATTTCAGCTAAAACCTAGAGTATGGTACATGTTGCTTGAGTTTTGTTTTTGCAAAATCATAGTGCAATTGAAGTACTCTGTATATGCATGTAATTCGTAGGCTTTATGAGATATTGACCAATCTTTATTTTCATTTCTCCATCACATGCTGACATGATCTTTCCTTAAAGGTAGTACTTTATACTACAATCAGATAAACTATCATATTCATCATATGATTTTCTTTTCTTCTAAGCATGTCACCAAAGAAAGTAAATTAGAACACAGTCAAATTTGTGTTTATTAGACACCAACCAGAACATTATGAATATGTACTTAGTGTTTAGGCTATATTACTAAACTTTTTAAGCAAATTTGTGGTATTGAAAAACATAATCCTCCCTACTCAGAAACAGTTCTTTTTTATTAAAGGAAAAATGTGTTGGCAACTGCTCCGTTTCCATGGATTTATGATTCTAATAGGTCCTGAAAATAAAACCCAATCTTTGCCAAAATCTCACTTATGCTTTATATCAATAACATGCCCTTTATCCCTGCTTATGCATTTGGGAAACAGGAAAACAGCACCAATTAGTTAAAAATCCATTAATTAGAACTCTAAAGAACTGATTTGGGGGAAGGGAGATGTTGGGAGCTGACATCTAACATACTTTATTTTTATGAAAAAGGAAAATTGCACAAAATCATGAGGAATTAAAAAAAAGCAAACATTTTCAGATACATTTGAAAGTGCATAGTTCAAATTTAAGCTGTTTTCAGTATCTAATGATATTAAATCACTACAGGAGACCTCAAGCAACAAGAAATGTTACAGTTATGTGCAAGGCATTTGACTTACAGAAGCAAGTGTATTATACATTTAATTCTTTAAATCTGGTTACTGCAAAAGAGAGATAAGAAGGTTACAGGGCTTAATCCTCAGTTAACTAGAAAATCAAATCAACAACTTGAACTCCATTCCTTAAACAATTGGCTCTTAATTTTAACTGCATATTAGCGTGATCTGGGGAACTTTCCAAATTCTCAATGCTCAGGTCCCACTCAGACTAATTAAATCAGAATTACTGGTTTTGTTTTTTGTTTTTTAAACTCCCCAGGTGATTCTCATGTGTGCTCAAAATTGAGATCCACTGCCATGTATACTATAATTACTTCAAGTTTTAGCTTACTACTTTTAGATTTTAAGTTTTAAACGTGATTAGTTTAAATGGCAGATTAAATCTCTCCTGCTGAATAGAAGCATATTTGCCAAGTGAACTTTAATTTTACTAAATAGAGTACCAGAAAAAGAGTGAAATCCAAATGCCTGGTTAACATTATATCTGATGGTCTTCCAGTCCTGGGGTGGCCATGTGATCCAGTTGTAGGCACTACAATAGAGGAGAATCTTATTGGGTCTTTTCCTTCTGTGATAAAAGAACAGAAGGCTACTGGACAAAAAGGTGAATTTCATTCCTTTCTCCATTATCCTAGCCCTGAACTCTGATATAATTCCTGAACCTGAGAAGTACATCTTGCAATCAGAAAACAACTATGAAATATGTCGGGCAAAGACATATGCTGTACAATCTCATGTGGAATCTAAAAAACCAGAACTCAGAAATAGAGAACAAATTGGTGGTTTGCCAGAGGTGGTAGGGGAGGGAATGAGAGGATAGGTAAAACCGGTCAAAGGGTCCAGTTGGGGGGGGGGCGGGAATGAAAGCAGCAAGTGTGAGAATGAAGTCAACATACCCAGTGTTGAGTCACGGAGCTAGAGCAACCGGTTACCTTCAGAATTTTGTCTGAAGAATATTACTGCTTAAGCTACTATTAGCTGAACTTTCCCATTACGTGCAGCCCAAAGCATTTCTAATAGATACAACTTTGTACTCTCTCCCTCCCTTCCTTTTACTCTCTCTCTCTCTCTCTCTCTCTCTCTCTCTCTCTCTCTCTCTCTCTCTCCTCTTACACACACACACACACACACACACTATAAATCATTCAACATTTACTACTGGCTAATAACTACAGTTATCATTTTTGAGTTACAGTGCAACCCCAAAAGATAAGTTCTGTTGTTCACATTTTACAAATGCAGAAATGAGGCCCATACAAATTAACTATATTGTCCATGGTCATACAGACTTTGGATTCCAAGCCAGATTCATTTGATTCCAATGCCAATCCTCTTAATTACATTGCTGTAAACCTCTTGGATGTGTACAAGCCTAGTTGCTCTGATTAAATTGTATGCTGTATCATTTATGAAAGGGATTTTGTGCTCTTAGGAATACACATAATGATTAACACTTAGATGATTAGATATTCGAAGAATTAATGGGTTTAATTTGGTTGGCTACAAAAACAAGATAAACTTTATTGCTGTTCTGCAAAACCACAACTTTCAATTCACTCCATACAAATAAAACACTCAAGTCTATCCCTTTTTCCAACACACAAGACTTGATAAATAAATAACATTGTTAATAATAATCTAGGACTTTGTTATGTTATAACATTTTTTTCTCCCTGGTGAAAAGGCAAAAGAATAGTAGGGTTTTCATGTATATGTTTAAGACAGCTATATGATTGTTTTTGAGAGGATGTATGGAATGTTGCCATTGTGGCCTTGAAAATATAAATGTATCCCATTCAGGTAGTAGGGTGTATTTGTGATTTTTTTTTTTTGGCTAGTATGTATCACACTATTTGACTAATAGGCACTGCTGGTGGACTTCCAGTAATTCTTGTTCCATATTCTCTTTTCTTGAACATTTACTGGAGAGTTAATGGATTAGGTAAGCAGTTTAGAGACAGCCATGTTGCGTTTGAGTCAGCCTCACCAGATGAGAGCTATGTTGTTTCCCCTTTTTGTGTGTGTGAAATGAGGGGGAAATACCTACTTGAATTGTTATGAGATTAAATGAGCTAAAATGAAAACATAATAAGGCAGACAATAAGTACTTATCAAACATTTTTGTGCTGAGTAGTGAGTTAGGTGCCTAGAAATAACCATGGACTTGTCCTCAAGAATTCTAGTAAATTACCAGTTTCAAGCCTAGTGCCTTAACAGAGAGGAAACAGATGACTTGGAAGACAGTAAAATCTGATGCTTGACACACTCGGGATCAAGTCCCAATTCCTTAACTTGCCAGCTGGCCCTCCAAAAGATATATCAGTTTCCCAGCCCTCAGAGTCTGTGAAAGTTACCTTATTCGGAAAAGGATATTTACAAATGCAAAGATAAAGTAAGTACCTCCAATATGAGGTTATCCTGAATTATTCCAGTGAGTCCTAAATCCAATGATAATGTGCTTATAACAGAAGACAGAAGAAAGTCCATGTGAAGACAGAGGCTGGGATTGGAGTCATGCAGCCACAAGCCAAGGAATGCCGGGAACTACCAGAAGCTGGAAGGGGCAGAGGATTCTCCTCTAAGGTCTTAGGAAGGTGCACAACCTCGCCAACAGCTTGATTTCTGATTTCTGCGTCCAGAACTGTTAGAGAATAAATGCTGTTATTTGACAACACCACATTTGTGGTGTCAGTTTCTTCATCTGTAAAATGGATATACTATCCTCAAGTTTGGTTTTCTGAAGTGGAAAATAAGATAAATGCAGTCCGGAAGAACAGGCAGACGTCAAAAATGGCAAAGATTTATTGAGCGCTTATCATGACCATTCACTATACCAAGCGCTTTCCATTTATGACTTAGTTATCACAGTTTCATTGATCAGGTAACTAACCAAGGTTCAGATTCATTTTTTTGCCCAAAGCTACACAGCTAGCAAGAGAAAAAAAATTTAAAAAAAAAAACAGGATTATAATTCAAATCAACTCCAGAGATACCCCTTTTATCCTCCACAGTAGACTGTCAAAGAGGCTGCAAACCAATGCACTCAAAAACGCTTCAGTTATTTTTGCATAATTTCAGGCTACAGGATTAACCGCGCCTACAAAGGTATCGGCTTCAAAAACCAAACAACCCTTGAGAAGCCGCAGTCTCTTTCCCGGCGCGGAAGCGACAGGGTTAATAACGTCACTGTCAGGAGCCGCTCACACTTCCTCGCTCAACGGATCCTTTCAAGGGCCAAAACGCGTGTGGCTCATTCTTAGGGCTTCTAGAGGGGTTGAATAGAAGCGGACCAATAGAAATGCCTAATTTTCGTTTTACCGCCTAATCCCCACCCTTAACCTTCGCTCGGCTGCGGAGGAAGAAAAAGGCGGACCCAGGGGCGGGGCACGGCCCGGAAGCGGAAGTGGCGTCCGGAACCAGGACCTTCGCCTGCCTGAGCCACACGTGTGCGGTGAGTGCGGCGGGCTTGGCGACCGCTCCTTGGAGAGGTTCGCCCCAGGCCCGGCTCCGGAGTGGGACGGTCTCTTGGGGGCGGCTGGAGAGGGTGGAGATGTTCACACCTGCCACCCGCTGGTCAACGTTCAGTGGCTTTTTGTATCGAAGTTCGGGGATTGACAGGAGCCTGGAGACGACGTTGGGTTTATCGGTCCTCTTCCTAACACGTTGTCGAGAGAACCTGGGTAAGCCTTAACTACTGTCAGCTTCTGAAACCCGGGCCTGTGCCTGTTGCATTCAACTTTTCTGTTGTGCGTTTGACAAACACCCGCTGCGCTCCGGGATCAGTGCTAGGTGTCGAGTTTACAACCTAAATGTACAGTTGCAAGTTTCGAGCGCTGGGATGGAAACGAACTGGATGCTGAGAGGGCAGGAGAGGCAGAAGCAGTGACCTTTAAGCCGAGACCTAAAGCTTGACGAGAGGCAACCCTGAAATCTGGAAGTCCAGGGAAAACTATCTTAAGCAGAAGCGGTACCTTGGGTTAAATTCCTAAATTCCTGAGCTATAGAAAAGGGACCAATGTAGTGAAGTAGGCATACAACGAAATAAGATAAAGTTAGAAGGACAGTGTGGGATGAGGAGGGTTCTGTAGCGTTTTGAAGGCTATGGTAGGGGAGTTTAGAGTGTAGATTTTCTCTACAATGGGAAAACATTCCCATTTCTATAAAACAGTAAGGGTTTATAAGCAAGGGAGAAACATGATAGGCCCTGGTTGTCTTTAGAAAATTATATAACTTGGATTACAATTGATTATACAATTGGAGCTAATATTGATGATGGTTTGGATTTGGGTAGTGGTAGTGGAGACTAAATTGGAGGATTGGAGGTATTTTTAAAGGGGATTGAAGAAGAATTCCTGAAGGGCCAAATGTAGCAGACAAGGGAGAAGAAAATTTCAGAAGTAACTCTTAGGTTTCTTCCTTGAGCAGAGCAGTGGATAGTGTGCCATTGGCTGAGATAGAGAAGGATAGGGTGGGGAAAAAATGAGGATGTTATTGTTTTGGTGTGGTTTGCAGTGAAGATAAAGAAATATATTTGGACGTAGGAAATGGAAGATGCCTGTTAGGCACGTAAACAGAGGTGTCAGGTACACAGTTACACAGGTCTGGAGCCCCAAAAAATCTTCCTAACAGAGAAATAATTTGGAAGTCCTTAGCATAGAAAACCATAGGATTGGATGAGATTACCTAGGGAGAAATGCAGAGAGAGACGGAAAGACTTTGAGGAGTACCGATGTTTAGAGTTAGATGTTGAATGTTTGCTACTTTCAAAGTGCAATGCTAAGTTGGAGAAGTTTAAGAAAGATCAGTCACATGTCCCTCTGTCCCTTGGAAAGCCCTGCTATTTTCCTTCACAAGGCACAATTGGGCTTTCAGTTCTGTGGCTCCCTGAATGCTTTATATATACTTCAGTTTATAATTAATTATGTTGTGTTTTATTTACTGCTTGCTTGTCTCTTCTATTATACCACACTTTGATTTTTAAATTTTTTTTCAACACAATAGTTGTGTAGTACATAGTGTATTGGTATTCAATAAATTTTAAGTCCAAAGTGTTAAATCATAAGAAGGCAATAAAAACATGCCATAAGAGGGAGTATTGTTTGGAAAGAGGAGAGGTGTATGGAGGAGAAATTATAAGAAATTGTCATTTAAGCTGGATTTGAAGAATGGGTAGGATTTATATTGATAGAATTAGCTTTAAAGTTTGGATCCTAAAAAAGAACAGTGAAGAAGTAAGTCTGGCTCCAGTGTGGTATTTGTAATGGGTGTAAGTTAGGACCAAATTTTAAATGGCTGTGAATGTTAATCTGAAATTGAAATTTTCCTGTTGGCCATGGGAAACTTTTGAAGCTGTTAAGCAGTGGAATGGCATGAGATAGGTTTATTAGTGGAAGATTGATCTGGAAGCAGAGAGTGGAAACAGCAGATCGAATCTAATAGCAAAAAACAATCTGAGCAAGAGATTAAGAGCCTGAATGAGATGGCAGAAGGAAGGTAAAAAGAGACAAATCTGAGAGACACTGGAATGTGATGGTTGGATATGAAAGTACAGGGTCCCCAAGCAAACACGTTTTGTTAAGAGAAAAAGCTAGACCCAAAAGCTATATGTTGTCCAATTCCATTTATATGACATTTTCAAAAATACACAAAACTAGACAAATGGAAAAAGAGATCAGCAGTTGCCAGGGGAGCCAAGAGAGGATGATCACAAAGGGGCTGCTTGGGGGACTTTTTGGAACAAGATACTGGGTGGAGGATAAATGTCTCTGTGTATGTCAAACCAGCACTGTACACCAGAAAGTGAACTTGCTATATGCAAATGAAAAAATAAATCAACCAACATGTCTGGGAATGGAAGACAGACTATGATAAGATGAATCTAACTGGTAGAAATATATAAACCTCACCGAAGAAAAGTAGCAAAAGAGTTGCCCCAAGTAACTATGGAAAAGTGTTGAATGGATTCTGTAAGAGAAAAAAAACAAAAAACTGTAAATAAAATTTGTACTATAGTTGGTAGATTTGTGTCTCAGGGGGGTTTAGGTAGCAATTCTGAAACTACTTGTGTGCTAGGATTGAGCAATACAGAAATTGTAGATATTGGGAGACAGGTTTCTCACTATTAAAGAAAGGTTACAAATAAGCAAGAGGAAGACTAGAGTGGCATTTGATTGAAGTTGGAGACATTAATATAAACATATTTGATAGGTACAAAAATATAGGTTTGTGTATATACATAGGTTAGTACACATACATATATTACCTAGCCCTGTCTGATGAAAAGACCTAGAAGTGATACCCCAGTGACAGCAAGAACACCTAGCACTAAGATCCTGGAAGCGTGGTAACTTTACAGTGGAGCAAGCTGGCAGACATTACCTTTATCAAGGTATCAAGGTTAGTATTGCCAGTCATGTTGATACCGTGTTCTTCATAATAATGGTGTGGTTCAAGGGCACTTAACCTCTGATATTCTTCCCCCAAATTCCGTAACGCCAGTCTAATAGTGGGAAAATATCAAACAAGCCTCAAATAAAGGATATTCTGCAAAGTGCCTGACCTGTAGGCACTTAAAAAGTGTCATGGTCATGAGAAACTGTCACAGAAATGTGGTATTGTCTAGGGATCCCTAATGTCTATGCTACAAGGTCAGCTTTAGAAATTTAAAGATAAATATGCAACTTTGGAAGGCAGAGAAATAACTAAATGGCTTTTGCTCTTGATATATTCTGCTAGTTTCAAGAGCCTTGGGTAGGTGATGGGTTATCTGTTATATGCTTGTGCACCATGGAGTTTCTGTACCCAGAAGTGACCTGTTAGGCAGATTCTTCAAAATAATATGTTAAATACTTAATGTTCTTCTGGAGGTCACTGAAAATTACTTGAGTGCCTCAAAAAGATAACAAATTAAACATTTGAAGTTAGTGTGTGTTTTTAGCTACATTGTATTACATAGGGAACTTTTAGATAATCTTTAATTTTCATTCATTAAATTTGAATATAGGTAAGTACAACCTATTGTTTGTTCCTGGCTTTTTAGGATAGGACCAAGAAAGCAAATGGTAATATTGTCAGTTTCTCATCACAAAGTCTTCCCACTTTAGGAATACAAACACTGACACTTGTATCATATTTAATGTAAAAAATGATCTATTTTAGCCAGTACAATTGCTGAAGTGTTGCCTCCAAATACATCACACACTAGCTGAGTTGTGGGTGTTTCTTAGTTTTTGTTTTATTTCATTTTCAGTATTAAAATTTTAGAAGCAGATCGTATAGTCTTGAACTTGTGTGGGTACCCAGGTGATTTGTCCTACATCTGTGAACTCAAGACTAAATGTGGCAGTGACGACTTAATGACTCTGATTATATGAGAGCTGTCTGGTGATCCTTTGAGTTTTGTTTTTGTCTTCCAGAGTTGCTATGATGGAAGTCAAAGCAAAAAAAAAATTTACAGGAAAAGGTACAAGGACATCACAAGAGAAAAACAGATTTCATAAAAACAATGGTAAGATAGCCATACCAAAATATGCTTCTGATATGGTATTTTGGTCCTTATAATTGGAGGAAGGGTTGATGGGATGAAAGGACATGTGCAGATTACAGTCTGTATTTGTCAGTTGGAATTAGATTAAAATAGTAGAACAGGTATATGAGTTTGCATGTACCCTGCGAAACTAAGACATTTAAGAAATTGTCAGGATAATTAGGGAATGCTGTACTCATGAAAAAGCCCTTATGTCAGTTAGTGATGCTGTTGCTTCATGTTGGTCGCACTAATTCACCACATTTTATTTTAGTGTTTGATAAATTGTGGCTGATTAATACATTCTATTGGTAAACAAAATACCTTTATCTTCAAGATTTCTAATTGTAATGTCTTTACTATTCCATCAGGTGTCAGCATTGCAAAACAGAGAAGTCAGAGTCGGTGTAAACGACTAAATGTTTTTCTGCACAGTCTTTTTTTTTTCTCTTGCAGCAGTCTTAGGGCATAGCTGTTGTGGTTTTCATCTCGTTTGTTGGGTACTTAATTTGCAAGCTTTGTTGACCAAAGATTTTTATCAAATAACTTTATCCTAGTTAAAAAAAAAAAACCTAGAAATTTTGAAAAATTAACATCTTTAATTTGTCCGTATGGTATACCTCTTAAATTTTAAGTGTTAATTTTATTCTTAGATTCCTGTGATGTTATTGAACCATTGGAAAGTATGTGTAAAGACTTTAATGACATGAAGTCAAAGTAGAATACGTATAAATAATACCACATCTCTACTATATGCTTAAAATAGAAGTATACACCAGACTGACAACTTGTTATCCCTAGAATTATGGATAGCTTTTATTATGCATTTTTCTACTTTCTAGGTTTTCTACAAAGAACTTGTATTATAATTTTGTAATTAGAGAAAGTTAAAAATTTGTTTTAAGCTTTTAAATACTACTGTGCTCCTATTTGATAATAAGACAAAGTATGTTTTACTAAAGAAGATATACTTTTCTGTAACAAATACACTCAGTGGATAAAAGAACTCTAGGCTCAGGATCATTGAACTAATAATTATTTATTATTGTCACTAGATTCTGGTTCTTCAAAGACATTCCCAAGGAAGGTTGTTAAGGAAAGTGGACCTAAAACCACACCTAAGAACTTTGAGAAAAGTGCCACAAAACCGGGGAAAAAAGGTGTGAAGCAGTTCAAGAATAAGCAACAGGGAGATAAAATACCAAAGAACAAATTCCAGCAGGCAAATAAGTTCAACAAGAAGAGAAAATTCCAGCCAGACAGTAAAAGTGACGGTAAGCACTCTTTTCTTCAGCATAGTTTTTTTTGGAAGCTTTGCCCTGCCTGAGCTAATGGCCAGAACCACTGTGCACAGAGCCTCTGGAAACCTATTAAAGACCTCCCATTCTTGTTTTCTGACAGACAACATTTGGGGTAGAGAGTAGATGGGATCAAATAAACAACAGAGAGCATCTTGCCAGGTCAAAATTGTCTTAGTGCTTAGTTTCTCATGTCTTAGGCCCTTGCTGAATTACTTTGGCTGTGGAGTTAAGCTAAGTTGTAATGGCTTCATACAGAGGACTCTCAATAAAATGTTCCTTTCTGTAGGCTAAAATATTTGCTCATTCAGTCAGTCATTTATTGCACAAATATTTGTGTTTTCTATGCATTGTGCTTGGAGATAGAAAAAATAACCATCAAGGGTACAGGTCCTGACTAATTAGCGTAGAAGCCGGCCTTAAGCAACTAGTGTGTCCAGGTAAATATCTGCCTTGACTAAGGTTGTCTCGGTGAACAAGAGACATATAGATCCTGCCCTTACAGAGCTTAGGCCACTCTAATATAGTCAACCCATTAGGTGGTTCAGATCTAGCAGGCAATTTCAGGGATGATATAGTGTACAAATAGCATATTTGACTGTACTTGGTTCAGGACAGGTTGCTAACTGATGGGATGTACTGGTAGGGCTCCTTTTTGTCTATTGAAAAAAACTGCTAATCTCTTCAACACAGTGTTCCAGGGTCATTTCTAACCCAGAGCTTTGTTGTCTGTTGTACGACGTGCCCCTCTTGTGAATTGGCTTGCCTGGTCTCCAGGTTACATGTGCTGACATACATATACCACCTCTGCAACATCATGAAAATTTCTCTTGTGTCTTTTATTCTCTTTTTATCCAACATGGCATATTCTAACACTGTTCCTTTGCTGCCAACTGAGACCACTCTCATAGGGCCTTCTCAGTCTAGTTCCCTAGCCCTGGTCCCTGCTCTCTGCTTTGCTTAAGGCTGCTCACTGGAGGGACAGCAGCCTTAAAACAGGGAGGTTGGGAGAGAGGAAGGGAAGGAAAATTTTTGTGTTTCTCATTAGGCTTACAGGATCCTTTCATGCTCTGGCCCCATTGTTTTCTGTTTTTGTTTTTGTTTTTGTTTTTTATCCCTTTTTTATATCCATTACAACCACACACTATAGTTTCTCTTTCAATTTCTTTCTTACCTTCTCTTTCCTACCCTCTCTGACAGGCCCTAAATCTTTCATTCTCTACAGGAATTCTTGGCACCTTTATTTTAAACACACACATGCTCACATTAAGATTCTGCCATCTCTCCTTTTGCTATGGGAGATAAATGTTCCTGACATTTCAAAATGGAACTCTGATTTATTTTCTCATATTTTTATACCAGCAACTGAGGGGGATTGGATTCTAAATATCCCCCAAATTGGTGTATGCACTGCAACCTAGCATGGTGCCCAAATGTTGTGGAATTAAATTATCCTCTGGGGTATAGTATAGTGCCTGATGCTCTAATGATAATTAATGATAAATATGCCCTCTGTTGCCTGCAATCCTCTATTACCAGGCCAGGAATAAATAAGTAACCTGTAAGGGGAATAAATGTTTTATAGAATATTGTATAACCATTAAAAATTATGGTTTGAGGAATATTTAGTTTCATGGAGGAATGCTCACAATATTAAGTGAAGACAGAAAGAGTCTGAATTTTTTAGAAGAGTAATAGAAAACATGCAGAGGAAAAAGACAAGAAAAAATAAAATGTTAATGGTTATATCTGGGTTTGGGGATTATAGGAGAAATTTGTTTTTTGTATTTTCTAAGTTTTTTATAGTGAATGTATTTTTAATCAGAGAAAGGAAGATATTTAGAAGAAACCTCCATGGTTCTTTGTAAGATACTCATGTTAATAATACACATTTTATTAAATTGTTCTTTGTTTGGCCTCTTCAGGATGTTTGATTCAGTTGGTAAATTACTTAGATTTTGAGGACAAAAATTACTAATAGGCACTTGACCTTTATAGAATTACTCTGTGGAGAACTTAGGAATTTTGATTGTGCATTGTTATGAGTAACAGGCAACAGAAATTAAAGTTGCAGAGTTGTCTTTGAATTTGAATCCTGACTCTATCATTTTCTAGCTGTATGACCTTGCACCAGGAACCTAACTGCTAGGTGCCTTGTTTTTCCAAAAGGAGAATGAGTGTAATAATAGTACGTACCTCTTAGCAAATGTCCAGTATTCAGTACAGTATTAAGGATAGTCATCATAATAGAGATATATTATCTCTAGATTTACTCATCCTACATAGCTGTAACTTTGTACCCTTTGATCAGCATCTTTCCATTTCCCCTGCCTCCCTAACCCTGGTCACTGTAGAGAGCCAGATCTGAGCCGAACATGTGGTCGAAGCATTGGCAAAGCCATGCTTGACTATGTTGCAGTCCTGTGGCCGAAGCATTGGCAAAGCCATGCTTAACTGTGTTATAATCTGCCAAGGGCAGAGAAGCAAAACAATACACAGAAAGCTGCTTGTGGTTTAGCACAGATAACCGGGTACAGATAGGCCTTGGGAGATTGTTGTTGCCAGCAAGTTTCAAGTCCTGAGAAGAAGACTCCCACCTACTCCTTGACCTTCAAAGTATATCATAAACGTGCTGAGCTCACCTCGGGGTCACTGTAACTCCATCTGCGTGCAGTGCCCCGCCTGGCCCCAGCTTTCGAATATACTGTCTCTGTGTCTTTCTTAATCCTCCGTCGCTGCCCACCCGCCTCGGGTTAACCCGCTCATTGTGTAGCTTGCGGCAGTTACCCGCTGCTCTCCTGCTCTAATGCATTTTACTTTTTCAGGTTCTACATGTAACTAAGATTTTGCAGTTTTTTTTTCTTTCTGCATCTTGTAAAAATAATAATAATAATACCTTAGAGTAGAATTGTGTTGTAAGAATTAAATGAGCTACTACTAACAGCACTCAGAAAAGTGAATTTTTGAGTTCATTTTTTTCCTATTTCAATTTGGACTAATTAAAAAGTTGGGCTAATTAATTAGGACTAATTTTCGTTTTCTTGAAGAAATGATTATACCTAAAGTCCACAAACTTAATGTTCTAAAGTAGAATTTTATTTTACAATTGAAAAAGATGCTTAAAATTTTTTGCTTTTATGATTTTTTTTTAGTTTCCTTTTTTTCTTAGTAGGTATCCTCTTAAGAATCAATAAATAGCTCTTAAATGAGTGAATGGTTGGTTTCAATTGAATTTAAAATGTATAAACTACTCAGAAAATGAAATGAAATGTGTTCATAGAGAATAATTTTTTCCCTTCTAGTTTCCCCAATGAGTATAGATCCTGATCAGTGATTGTCCTGTGTGCCTGACTTGTACTGTGGTCTCAGAATGTTAAATGTAATTGAAAATAATTTTTATAATGACTAGAGTCAGCAGCCAAGAAACCTAAATGGGATGATTTCAAAAAAAAGAAGAAAGAACTGAAGCAAAGCAGACAACTTAATGATAGAACCAACTATGACATTGTTGTTCGGGCAAAGCAGATTTGGGAGATCTTAAGAAGGTAATGCTACTTAACGGCATCTTTATTAGTCCCTTTGAGATGATGGAAGAGTAACAGTGTACCTTGTAAATAGTGAGATGTCCTAAAATTAATGACATAGCACTTGGGTTATTTAGGGAGTACTAAAACTCCAGTAGAGGCATTGGAATTTGAATGTCTGCCCATTGCAGAAATGTGTGGAATCATTAGGATGGCATCAGATATGTTTGTGAAAACATATGAGAGTTAAATTGGATTTGACATCCTTCCTGAAAGATTTCTGAGAAAATAAAGACAATTTCTTATAGGCTAGGTTTTGAGATACTTAAGTATTTGGTATCTTGGACTTGCTTTATTATTTTCTTTACTTTTTGAAGTTCTGCCTGTTAAGATTTAGATTGATGCATGAAATTATACCTTGTGAGATGAGTTTCTGCCTTTGAGAAAATTACTTTTCTCTGGCTGCTATGGAATAGTAATTTTAATGTCAAAAGGTTTGCTGCCTTCAAAGAGAAAATCATACTGAACTGGGTGAACATACACTGAAAAGGTTTTTCATTTTGTGTGTTTAAAATAATGTCTTTACTTAAGCTACATTTCCTCCCTCTTTTATTCTTATTTATAGAAAAGACTGTGACAAAGAAAAAAGAGTAAAGTTGATGAGTGATTTGCAGAAGTTAATTGAAGGAAAAATTAAAACTGTAAGTAGAGCATACTCATAGTTACAATTTTAACAATCGAAATTGACTCACTCTCAATATAAGTAGCTGACCGTTTATTACAAGTGAAATTGTTGTTGTTTTAAATATATTTGGCCCCGAATTTCCAAAACCTTTTATAATTCTGATGAAATAAAAAATTTAATAGGGAATATACTGCTGGGAAATAATAAAAACACTATCAGGTATTTGTGTCATTTTTTAATAATTAAAATAAATCAGTGTTTTAAAGTTATTTTGCAGAATTTACTAGTTCAATAGTATGTGCTAGAATGTCTTGCTCAGAACTCCATATATGCCTTTATGTTCTAAATTGCTGGCTTTTTTGTGTATGTGATGCGAACGTGATTACTTCTTTCTTTTTTCTATGCTTTTACAAGCATGCAAAGATCTAAAAATATGATAGATTTGGGAGTTCTAAAGT